>CM042020.1:45961666-47187500 GCA_023525975.1 Smallanthus sonchifolius | reverse complement strand
TTAGTAATTTTAAGAATTACTAGGTCAAAAACATTTATTACTCGTAGTGTACGACCATTGGTGATTAACAAGATTTTATTCCAGTAAAGTCTAGAGACACGTTTTAATATAAAAACGTATATATTGGTGACTAAACCTTAAAACATGGACATAAAAATGTTGGTTGCATAACCTTGAGTTATTTTATGTGTATACATGTATGATATAGTTAAAGTAATAACTATGTCGGGAATTCACTAGCTGATTATTAAAGCTAGTCAAACTACACAAAATGTAGGACATCTTAATAATTAAAGATATTAAGGCGGGTATTAATTTCGGGTAATATACCGCGTCTAAATCAATCACATCTTCATCATGATTGCTTTGCTTACACAACACTCAAGCGTCATAATCATCATGATTATGACCAAGAGTGCAAGCAACCTCAAAGATCACATCACAATCATTATATCTTTGCTTATATTTCACTCCAACATCAAATCATGTTAATGATGACTTGTTGAGATCTACACTCAACCCCTGTTTCATCTAATATTTATATACATATATATATATATATGTATATATATAAAAATATCTAGGTATATAGATATAAAGTTTACATCAGTAAAAGTTCCTACACCGGGTGTTATATCACGAGATCACCTACCGGGTTTACGCTACCTTAAACCAAACTAACTAGCAATTGAGAGGTAGCTAGTGATTGGAAAACACCCAACCCCCCTCCCCTAACCTCTAATTTTGGCCGAAAATGGGTGGGGTCACCCACCTTACCACTCCACCATCATAACTCATGAGTGGTGTCATATGGACTATACTCATTCAACCTACACACACTCAAAGATCAAGTCCATCACATCTCCACCATCTAGTAATCATTATGTAGAAATCAACACTCCATCCTTCTCCTTTTCTTTCTCTTTTTACGGCAATTCTTATGCACACACAAATTCATATTTTGAAATTCAAGAACAAGTTCCACCTAAGAGAATTAGCTAGACACTTGGAGTTTCAAAGAATTATTGGAGTTTAGGAGAGCTCTCACTAGAAGAATCAAGCCACCAACACATTCTACTTGTGTTTCTTCCCTAGCTAGACTATTGGTATGAAAACCGACACTTATCTCCAAATTTTTGTTTATAATCTCAAATCATGCATGTTGTTCACCTTAAAAATGGAAGTATTTATAAGTTTGGTGATTCTCTTTATAAAGATTAATGAGTGGTAACTACCAGGAATTAAGATTTGAAACAAGTAAAGTGTGCATATATATATATATGTGTGTGTGTGTGTATATATAAAATCGAGATATATATAGGTATGTGTATAATTGTAAGTGTGCATGTGTAGGGTTGTAGTTTGCTGACTTGGAACTTGTTGAGTGTATATATATATAGACATATATAAAACCGTAACATATGTATACATGTGGTCGAAATATTATGTATATATGCATGTTTATAAAGTAGGTTCATAAAAGAGTTCATGTTATTTGAAATAAAGATGGTAAAGTAGACACATGTTGTGATTGATAAATTCTAGAAATAAACGTGTAAACGATCATGTTAAAGACCCTAATACTAGACATGAATATATATGTGTATGTGTATACATGAAGTGTATGTATGTGTAGATACATAGATCTTGGAAACGTGTTGACAAGTTCGTCAAAGAATATATGTTTACATATACATGTAACGTCATAAGACACATTTGTGATTGTGTACAAATGTAGAAATACAAGTGTGCATACATCCATACGTTCGGTAAAAATAAATGTAATTGTATGTATATTAAACAAAGAAGAGTTAATAAATGTCGTTTTGGAATATATAATTGCATATGGACGTAGTGGCATGAGATTGCACATACATGGAATTATAAAAATATATAAACATACATTAGAATACTTGAACGATAATTGAGAATATATATAGTTATATTTGAGAAATAGTTATATATATATATATATATATATATATATATATATATATACGTGGAATTATGGATGAAATATACTTTCATGACGTGAACCATGATTTTGATTGAATATGTGGTGAGACAAAAATAAGATTTATTTTTGGAAACGTAACGTGTCACCAATATGGAAACATAATATTTTCTCAGAAAATATTTAAGCGTCTATACTCGAATAATAATCACCAACGAGTCGTCACATGAAAACACTGTTTTTGTAAACAAAGGCGTACTTAACGGGATTCGTTAAGTCGGGTGAACAACTTGCATTTAAGACGGGTAGTCTTAACACATTAGTACCTTTATGTGATTAGGGTACGGATAGACAGGAACTCTTAGCGCACTGTTATTTGCTAGGATTTCATCGGACACAAGGTGAGTTCACGGCCCCCTTTCGCTTTTTAATGTTTTGTAAACTGCGGGGGAAAAACATACTTACTGGTTATGTTTTGAAAACATGAAATGCAATTGCTTATACGTTTGACAGTATGAACATTCTGGTTTAACTCTTTGTGAGTTTCACTAACCCCCCTTTTTCTAAGTTTTTGAAATATTTTGGGGTGGAAACATACTTGTAAAGAATTTTTGTATGTAAATGAATGAACTAATGATTTGACCGTATGTGTGTATTGAGGGAAAAATAAAGCGCTTAAAGTCCTCGAAATAAATTAGTAACCATTAGCTATGGACTTAGCCCGGGATTTTATGGATAGTACTATTGGGGGTGACGCCTCCGGTCATGATTAGTCGCGCTAATCAGGGGTCCAAATGGCCGAATGACCGCATATTGTCTTAACTCGCAGAAAGGCGAGGGGAGGCACAGAAAGTTGGGGTTTGGTTACGGTCTCGTACATTACATACTGTTTTGTATTCTGTGCAAGTTTACAAATGGGGTCAATTTGTAACATCCCAAATAATGACAAGACAAATAGAAAAGGGAAATAAAGTGGGCTTGGCCAAAATTTCGGCCCATGGGCCGAAAAGAAAAGGGGGAAACCCCATTACAAAACAGCAGCTTCAACCCAAACCCCTCTCATTTCATCTTCCTGCGCAAGAATACTAGAGAGAGAGAGAGAGAGCGATCGGCTTGTGAAGAAAACCGCAAGGAGAAGACTCAAGGGCTCGGGAATCATCCGACTCCACCATTTCAACGCATAGCAACAGAAATCGGGCCTGTTGAGGTAAGCATCGCCTCTGATTATGAGTCTTTGCATGTCTCGGGTTTAAATCAAATAAAGATACGATTTTTGCATACGAAACTTGAAACAAATCACGTATTTGAACTCAAGAACGATAAAGGAAGGTGTTTAACGTAAAATGCTCAAGGTTTAATCGATTGGAAATAAGTTGGCTGGAGCAAGGTTCTGGTCAGGGAAGATGCAGACCCATGACTCGAAACTATAGTTTCGATACATACAGACCCGTCGAAACTACTCTAGTTTCGATAGTCATGTTTGACTCGAAACTATCTAGTTTCGATAGCAGCCAATGACTCGAAACTAGCATAGTTTCGATAGGAACTCAGGACTCGAAACTACCTAGTTTCGAGTGTCACCTTGAACCTAAACTAAGATTTTTCATAAGTTAATGACTCGAAACTACCATAGTTTCGATAGGATCTCATGACTCGAAACTACCTAGTTTCGATAGAAGGATTATGACTCGAAACTACCTAGTTTCGAGTGTAAGACCATAGCTCGAAACTACCATAGTTTTGATGCGACCCACCTCCCGAAACTACTGAGTTCAAGCATAGTAATGTCTAGTGTCATCTAGGAGCACCATCTTATGTGTATGACTTTATTATACAGATCGTGAGTGACATTAGTGAAGCCCAGTAGCCAGCTTAGTGTATTACAGAAACTACTCATCAGGTGAGTTCTATGTGCCCCTTCTATGTTATGTGCAAATGTTTTCAAATGTTTTGGGGCTGAAATGTATACACTAAGTGAATAAAGGTTATGAATGTTAATGTGATCATATGTGTTATACAAGTATATATATATACCTATACACGAAAGAGAAATTATGAATAAAGAATGAAAAGCATGATTATAAAGAATGAACGAAAGTATAACACCATATGAAAGAATGAAATCCTGCTTTATATCCATGTATATATTGCTTGCAAAGAATGAAATGAATGAATGTCATAACATATAAGAATGAAATCTTGCTTTATATCCATGTATATATTGCTTGCCAAGTACAGAAAATGTTATGGACGCTTCGATGATAACGGCTACTTCGGTAGACGGACGACCATGTGACTATTTTATAACCGGGACAAGTGCGCTCCTTCATCGGCTAGGACATACGAATGCCATTAATGGTCGGTCGAAGCAATTGGCATATTATAGTAGAACGGTTGTATAAATAATAGTCGCATGGGAAACGGATACCTTCGGGTAGACGGGCGAATTACGGCCTACGACGGTAGGACGGTTGTAAGTCATGACGGACGGACAAAGGTTGCCGGACGGTTGTAAGAATAAAATGACGGACGGCACTTGTTGCCGGACGGTTGTAAGAATAAAATGACGGACGGCACTTGTTGCCGGACGGTTGTAAGTATAGGTGGGCCATGACGATGGACCACGGCGATTGTCTTTGTGACATTCGTAACCAAATGACGGGTTGATCACCCTTATAGAGTATGACCCATGAAATTAAAGAAAGAAAGAAAAGAAAGAAAAGGTGAATGCATATGTATATATATGAAATCACAAAGATACAGAAAAGAAAGATGAAAGAAAGACAAAAGTTCTGAATACGTATTTATATGAATGACTATACAGTAATGCATACTTATAAAGTAAAGAATAGAATGTTTATATCAAATTGCATTAAACTAGAACTCACCAGCGTTAGCTGACTTTTAGTATACATTTCAGGTAAAGGAAGAAAAGGTCGTGCGATGGCGTGAAGGTTACCCGGCACAAGACTGACATCCCACTTTTGTTTGTTAAGACAATGTTGTGTTTTTAATTGTTAAGACTTCCGCTGTTATGTAATGTAATTGAATGATGAAGGTTTTTAATTTAAGTTCAGTATTTATGGCTATGTTTATGAGTAAATCCAACAAGTGAGGTCATCCGGGAAAGGGGCCTTACACAATTGATCGGATTAGTATTCAGATTCATTGGTAATACATACAAAGAGTTTTGATCGGAAAATGATCATGTTTAAACATTGGATTTATGACGGTAAAGTCATGGGAATGTTTTCGAAGGAAAACTACATATTTTATGACGGTTAAGTCATGGACATGTTTTCAAAGGAAAACTACATATTTTATGACGGTTAAGTCATGGACATGTTTTCAAAGGAAAACTACTTATTTTATGACGGTAAGTCATGGACACGTTTTTCAAAGGAAAACTACTTATTTCATGACGGTGAAGTCATGGGCATGTTTTTAAAGGAAAACTACTTATTTTATGACGGTAAAGTCATGGGCATGTTTTCAAAGGAAAACTACTTATTTCATGACGGTAAAGTCATGGGCATGTTTTCAAATGAAAAACTACTTATTTTATGACGGTAAAGTCATGGGCATGTTTTCAAAGGAAAACTACTTATTTTATGACGATTAAGTCATGTATACGTTTTCGGGGAAAACTAACTGTACTAAATGAACAAACTCTGTGAACTCACCAACCTTTGTGTTGACACTTTCAAGTATGTTTCTCAGGTAACCTTTAGCCATGGCGCGGTTGGAATAGGCTAGCTATGTTGGAACAAGTCCTAGTAACCGGACGGGCATAGATTATCAAGTCTCAAGTTGTCCATTGAACTAGCAGGACTTAGATCATTGTATTTATTTAGTTTTAGTAATCATATATGTAATCAAGTCTTAGAAAATCACCATTACAGCTTCCGCTATTGTGTAATGAACCAATCGTTGCAACCTGTATTTATTTATTAAGTAAATAAATCTGGGGGTGTGACACTGGGCAAGTTCATTTATTTTCTTCTCATATTCAGAATATGCCACATCAATGTGAAAAGCTTGTTCATTTACTTTTGATTGTAAAACTTTGATATCATCTTTCAATGATTCAATTCTTGTATTTAAAAGCTTCTCATTTTCTTTCAAAGTTTGATTAGTTAAGTAGCTTGCCTTTAAGTCACAGATGAGGTTAGTATTGTCATCACACAATCTCAGATTTTTTAAATCAAAATCAATGCATTTAGAACATAGAACAGAAACAACCTCATTTACCTATTTAGAATCAGCCATGAATCCACTGGCTTCAGTAAACATTTCAGCTACTTTCTCTTTCACCTTCCCTGCAGCTACATTGTCATTCATCAAATCTTCATTAGTCACATTTGCTTCCACATTCTGACTTGTAGATTCATCATTTTCAGTAACACTCCCAGAATCACTTGAGTCACTGTCTGAAGAACTACTATCAGAACCAGCATCAATATGAACTTCTGCAAGAAAAGCTTGACTAACATGAGCAACAATATCTTCTAGATGAATTCCCCAATCATAGTTCTCATCTTGTTGGGAAATCAATGTTGTAGAAGAATTCTGGTTATTTTGGTTATTCTGGTTGCCTGAAAAAGCATTCTGATGTTGAACCTTTGGTTTGGTACATTCCCTAGCAAAATGTCCATATTCTTGACAATTATAACACTTTACTTTAGATTTATCCAACCCCATTCTAGTCTTTCTTGTAGCTCCAATGAACTTCTTTCCTGTTTTCTTCAGATGTTCCTTTCCCTGTTTCATCCACAATGTCATATTCCATTGAATATTCATCTCTTCAAGAGCACCTTTATCCAATTGCTTGAAATCCTCTTCAATCATATATGGATCAGTTATCTTTCCACCAATGAAATTTTTATAAGAATTCAGAAACAAAGCAATCATGGCCATCATGTAATCAGCAGCTTTAGGAGACACCTTTTGAGAACACGAATGAGTATCACTTTTAGAATTATTTGAGCATCCTGAACCAGAAGAAACATAGCATGAAGATTCATTACACGAACTTTCTTTTGAACTCTGACCTTCAGAAACTTCCCTAGAAAATAAAGCAACCCCAAACTTTGGTGTAGATGTCCCTTTCCCAAAGTAAATGCTAGGATCTTGATAAACTACATCCTTCTTCTACTTATTCAAATCATACGATTGAATCTTTCCCATAAGATCTTCAAGACTCACTTCATCAAATCCAGCTTGTTCTTTAATAATAATGGAGTACATCTCAAAGTGTGCGAGTAATGCATCCAAAAATTTCTCAAGTGTTTTTCTTTTCTTGTAAGATATGTCATTATTCACCATTTCACTAGCAAGTGATAATACCTAGACATCAACTCATTAATGGATTCTCCTTCAAAATGTTTAAAGTCACTCAATTGGTTCTTCCGTAATTCCCTTTTGCTCTTCTTGATATCCGTGCTTCGTACACATCTCTTCGCCAAACCTTCCCAAAGATCACGCGAGGTTTTAAAATTCTTGAAAGTGTGATAGATGTCTAAAGACAGACACATGGACAAAGCAGCAAGTGCTTTTTTTCTCTCGATCATACAAAGTCTTCTCTTCTAAAGTAAGAGCTGAAACGGGTTTTTCTGCATCCGATATACCCATATGAGAATGTGTAGGATGCTTGTATCCCTCACTAATTGGAATCCACATACTCGTATCATTGATGTTCACATAGTTGTCAAAACGACTTTTCTAGTTTGAATTGTCTTTCAGATTCACCAGCCTTGGTGGTTTAGTTGGAGTACCAATCTCATTATCATAATTCAGAATATTAGTCATGTTGTTCACACTAGCATGAGTAGAAGTCGACATCTTTGCAATTTTGAAAAACTTCAACACTTAGAGAAATTTAGAACAAATTCTGCTTCCAGCGAACTTGAGTAGCGAACTTAATAAGTTCGCCAGACCCAGATGAAGCGAACTTAACAAGTTCGCCTGAGTAAGTTTGCTAGTAACCAACTCAGTAAGTTCGCCTGTTTCAGCTGAAGAACAAGGAGGAAATGTTCTAACACCCAAACACACGAACACCACTGAAAATCTTCATATCTTGTGATTTTGAAGGAATTGGACAAATTCAAACCATAGGAATCTTCTAAAGATGAAATAGAACACTTCTAGCGGATCAATTTTGGCAAAAACACACCAAAAATGATGAAATCAATCCAAAAACCTCTCAAGAACAACACCAAACTCCATGAATGCAAAATCTTCAAAAATCTCGATCTTTGAATACAAATCAGAACGAAACGATGTCACACGTCAATATCCAATCAAGAGCAAAAGCTCTGATACCAATTGCAGGTCCTAGCGGGTCTATGGATCGATCTCAAACGTATAACACGCTACGGGACTCGTAGTGCGGAATCCTAACTAATACGCGCATACGAACTGATAAGAACACGAGATAGAACACAAAGATACACAAGATTATCAAACTCTCTCTTGTATTGCTCTGAAAATAGTGCATACACTTGTAAACCAACTGATTTCTACTTGTTACAAACTACGCACTATATATAGGTAATAAATCTGTCACATGCGAACTTAACAAGTTCGCCACACCCATGGCTTGTTACAAAACTTAACCACTAAAGACAAATTACAAACTTAAAGATTACAAAAGACCTAATCTATTACAAAAAGCTAATTGTCACACATCATGTTCCAACAAACTCCCCCTTGACAATAGCTTGGTCTTTTAAATCTTCAAGGGTTCTTCTGAATCTCTAATTGTTTGCTTCCGACATGTACTCCTTGACTGATACACACACCCAAAACCCTCTTGTACTGCATCGCCTGCTCTCTCCACTCACCGGTATACATGAGCTCTCTTCGTTTAAGCATCAGCTGATCTTTCTTTGAAAAGTTAATCAGATTCATGGCACCATAGAAACGAAACAGAATCTTCCCATCTTTATCTTCTATCACTTCTTCACCAGTATCTACGTCCACAAACCACCACTTTATATTGCCAATAAAATCTTGTTGGACTTTCTTCAAAGGAATCTTTTTCACAGCTTTCATCGGTTTATACTTGTATCTTTTTAGATGTTTCATGCTCACCGGATCTACATCACCAAACACTATCACTCTTTTACCAATCTGAGGCTTCAAACGTTCGTACTTTCCAGCACTTCCTTTAGTACTAATCAATATGGCAATTGCATCAGCTATACCATCCCTCGATCTGTTGATTAATAGCTTCGTTGATAAACCATTAACTTCACATTTAATAGCTTTTAGATATTGAACGCCATCAGACCTCTTTATAGCAAAAATCTTAAACTCTTCTTCATAAAACCAACTCAAAATTCTACCATTGCAATGAGCTTGGTTCACATATCTGTAGGATCGGTGAATACAAGATGGTTCTATTCTAGTTGAGATTGGCAGAAACAATCACAACTAAGCAATGTAAACAAGTAAACAAGAAGAATACTGATAAATGCAATTTTTATATTAAGCATCAAAGATTACAAGATTACAGAGAAAACTCTTAAGCAAAAGCACTAGTATACAATGACTCTAAGTACTACTTATATAGTAACTTAGAATCAAGACAGACCCTTGATTCTAAGGATCAGATCTAACACAAGCCGTTGATCTTGTATTGAAGCTATTCTACATGTAACGACAATAAATACTACAAAAGTTATCTTTACTCAAACATCTTCTTAGGCATCATTGCTTGAGTCCTTGGAAGAAGAGCGTCGTTGCCTTTTATTGTCTTGCACCAGTAACATTCTTTCTGCGTGGAGTGTGTCAGTGTTGTAGCAGAAAGTTGTTAGTGGTAATGGTTGCTTTATCGAAGCCAGTCAGCTGCAACGTTTGATCTTCAGTGGGAATGGCTATCAGCAGCAATGTTGTTGATCAGCAGCAAGACACAACTTTCGACAGCTGCTGATGATTTGCCTATCAGCAGCAACTTTGGTCTTCAGCAGATAAGGCTATCCGCAGCAGATTTATTCTTCAGCAGAAGAACAAGTATCCGTTGTAGATAAGCTTATCCGCAGCAGTTTGTCAATCTGCAGCAAACTCTGAGGTCCACAGCAGTTGTACTTAGAGAACTTTGTAGCCATCAGTCTTTATTTCTACAAACTCCCCCTAGACTGATGCTACCAAAATTCTCTTTACTGCTTTTGCTGCTGAAGCTTTTTCATGTTGCAGACTATCCTTTCTACCTCTAGCCTCTAGGGTCCTGGCTGGGATTGTTTAGAGGAAACTCAGATAGAGTCTTTATGTCTTTTCTTGGAATTTTGAAGATGACCTTGCTTGAACATATCATCTTCTGTCCTTTAACATCAATCGGGAGAAATTCGTTGGTATCAGCCTTGAAGGACCAACTGGTGAATGGTGTCACACCCCGATCGATGGCGGAATCATCGGGGCGGGACATGTAGACTGTTCATAAGCACAAGGTTATCTAGATTGAATATATTAAACATCAAATTTCAAAGCAAGTAGTTCAAACACAACCAAATCCAAGATAGAACAAAATTGAAATACATAGAGTCCTCTATTTAAATTAACTAAGTCCAAGCCTATATGTAGCACATCTTGATCAATCTCACATATTAGGACCTGAAACATGAATAAAATAAAGTCAACTAAAAAGTTGGTGAGTATAACACAGGTTTGTATATAGATAGCATATAGTTGTAAAACAAATCCTTACATAACATGATAAATAAGGCATTTATGGGGAGCAGCTATTGTGTAACCAAGTACAATCAAACCTTTGTAACTAGCATGCAAATTGTGTTGTCGGTATCAATCACCCCAATCTGGGTGGGTTTGTCAGACTCGATAGATCTATCATTGAAAACCGTCGGCTTGAATAGTTAATGATTGCACATAAGTGTTCACAAAAGTTAGCACACATAGCACTCGGGCATAAAGCTCAAATTTGCACACATGAATGTAAATAGGATTTGTACTTGTGTTGTTTGTGTAAATGTAAACATGTAATTTGAATAGTGTTCATGTTTCACCCCAAAAGTGTAAAAGAGTAAAAGGGGCTATGTATACTCACTTGGTTTGAAGGTGTAGCTAACAAACATACTAGCTAGAATAAAGATCCTTGAAATGCACAAGTTAACCTAAAGTGTAATGTATATGGTATTAATAGTGTGCACAAAAGTTTAAGTCTAAAGTTGCATTTGGACTTGTGTAAAAAGTCATTGATTTGTAATTGAAAGTATTGAATAAAATATATAGTTTGAAAGAATATTTCTTTAGAGTATTTTGATTAAGGTTTGAGTTTGAATAATTAAATAAGTAATGTAAATAATTATTGTTTATGAAAACATTGTAAGTATTAGTTATAATTTAGTATAAATAATTAATTGTTTTTGTTTAAATATAAATTAAATAAATAATTATTCCTTTATTTATTTATTTATAATATATGTAACGTAACCATTAAAATACTTTTTAAGGTTTAACAATAAATGTAAATTAAATTTTATAAACTTTAAATAAATAATTTTCTATTTATTCCAAGATTGAATATTTGTTCTTTCTAAATAGGATTAAATGCAATTTTATAAAAATCAACTATTTTTATTTTGTAATTTAATCAGAATATTTATTGTTTGAAAAATATATAAAATTATAATTCTGCCAAGAATTTACTCACACACGACCGTGCCTGGGAAGGGCACGATCGTGCTCGAACCACGGGCGCGACCATGCTAATCAGGGCGC
This sequence comes from Smallanthus sonchifolius, assembly GCA_023525975.1. Taxonomy (NCBI): domain Eukaryota; kingdom Viridiplantae; phylum Streptophyta; class Magnoliopsida; order Asterales; family Asteraceae; genus Smallanthus; species Smallanthus sonchifolius. The sequence continues at coordinate 47,175,811 of CM042020.1, read as the reverse complement.
GACCGTGTTGATCAAACAGAATGCACAACTGGGTTGTTCTCTAGGCACGATCGTGTTCTGGACTAGGCACGACCGTGTCTAGGGTTTTGAGGCATGACCAAGTCTAGCCAAAGGCATGACTGGGTCTGAGTGTGTGAGGCACGACCGCGCTGGTATTTGGCGTGACCGTGTCTCATGAAGCACGACCACGCTAGAATACTAGCGCGACCGTGTCTGTTCCAAAACAGAAACGATTTGGCTAATTCTTATATTGTTAATGTTGGGATTCATGGGGCTTTCACCCATTAGATCATCACGAGTCTTTTTGTATAAATTAATTGTATTTAAAACGCGTCTAAGGTTCGATTCGATTAAATCATTTTTAATGAAAATGTGGGTTCGGGTTCGTGGTGATTTTCGTCATGAAAGTCCAAATTAATATAGGGCTTTTGACCTATGAACTGAATCGAGTGAGAAGAAGGATTAAATTACCCGAAGGAGTAGCGAATTGATAGAGAACGGTAGGGAGGAGTTCCGGCGTCGGCGAGCTTGGTTTCCGGCGTCTTCTGCTACGATTCCGGTTGCTTCAAGTGGGTCAGTAGCTTCTGGGAGGATCGTTTGTGCGTTTGCTTGGGAGAATTGCAAACAAATTGGAGAATTCGATGGTCTAGTGGACGATTTTGTTGATTATTAGATGAATTGATGAAATTCCATTTATTTGTTGTAATTATGATGATCAAGTGGCTTAACTCTGTTTGTTAATAGTTGGAACGTGTGAAACGGTTACGAAATCGAACGTCTCTATGATTAAAGGCTGCATTTCCGTTTCAACTGGTACTAGGCGCGACCGTTCCCATATGCGGCGCGATCGTTCCAAAGCAAGTCGCGCGACCGTGCCAAAGCACTCGGCGCAACCGTGCCAGAACGAGGCGCGACCGTGCCTATTAGGGTTTCTTGCTACTTTTCAACATCATACCTTGTAACTTTAGTCTTTTGTCATATTTGTATAATTAGATACTTATGTATTGTTTTAATAGGATAAAACCGAGTAAATTTTGCGGATTTGCATTGAAATATAGTATTAAATTGATGGTACGAAAAGAAACAAAACAGTGCAATAGAATTGGGTTTGAAATGCATTACATTGAATTGAAAATACGGATACTAAAAATCAGAAATGTTACAAATGGAGAATGGGATTGAAGAGGTTTGGCATCAATGATTACATCTTTACTAGGGTTGAAGTGATGTTTGATCACTAGCAAAAGATGTCTCCCACCTTCATTCTCTGGCTCATGGGCTTCACCCAACTCTAATATTCTTCTTAGATCTGAGTCTGGGAGTTGCAGTACCATATCAACAGATTTATAGATAGATCTTTTCAGTTCTTCCTTTCCCCTAAAAACTTCAAACCATCTATCTTGACTGTTATAGAACCAGACAACTATTTCTCTTAAGTCTTCTGGGTGATAGTAGATTTGGTTTTCTTCTTGGAAGGCTGCTGATGAGGAGAAGTTGTGTGGAAGGATTTGGACTTTGTGGGTGGAGAGAAGGGAGGTCTAGGATTGAGAGTGGAAGGTTGTTGAATAGAGGAAGTGATGGATGAGGGAGAAGGCTTGGGTTTATTTTGTTTCCTTTCATCTTCTTGATTAATCACCCTCTTCTTTGAGCCTTTCTTCCCTAGTCTTTCTTCCTCTTCCTTCTTGACTTTAAAGTAAAGGGCTTGCAGGTTCATGAAACTCATGGGACCTAACCATTTTCCACTCTCTCCTCTAGCCTTTAGAAGTCAATCATGACCTTCCTTTCTTCATGGGTTCTTCTGTTAAAGGCAATGATCTTCTTGGATTTATGTTTGACTTTTTCTTCTTCTTCAGCCCTTTTCTTAGTTGCCAATTGACCTTGCTGACCCATGAAGGCTCTGTAGATTTCTTTATTTGATAGTTTCTCAAGGTAGTCTGCATCCTCACCTTGAGAAATCAGAGCCTCTATCCACTACTCTCTCATTTCTTTGGCTAGTTCATAATCGGTTATTCTGAACTTAGCCTCTTCCTTTTTCTTCTTCTCTCTTTCTTTTTCTTCTTTATTGAATTGTTCCTGCAGTTGAAGAGCTAGAGCTTCATCTTCTTGAATTTGAGAAGCTGCAGGAATCATGACTTTGAGAATCTTTACTCAAACATCTTCTTAGGCATCATTGCTTGAGTCCTTGGAAGAAGAGCGTCGTTGCCTTTTATTGTCTTGCACCAGTAACATTCTTTCTGCGTGGAGTGTGTCAGTGTTGTAGCAGAAAGTTGTTAGTGGTAATGGTTGCTTTATCGAAGCCAGTCAGCTGCAACGTTTGATCTTCAGTGGGAATGGCTATCAGCAGCAATGTTGTTGATCAGCAGCAAGACACAACTTTCGACAGCTGCTGATGATTTGCCTATCAGCAGCAACTTTGGTCTTCAGCAGATAAGGCTATCCGCAGCAGATTTATTCTTCAGCAGAAGAACAAGTATCCGTTGTAGATAAGCTTATCCGCAGCAGTTTGTCAATCTGCAGCAAACTCTGAGGTCCACAGCAGTTGTACTTAGAGAACTTTGTAGCCATCAGTCTTTATTTCTACAAACTCCCCCTAGACTGATGCTACCAAAATTCTCTTTACTGCTTTTGCTGTTGAAGCTTTTTCATGTTGCAGACTATCCTTTCTACCTCATAGCCTCTAGGGTCCTGGCTGGGATTGTTTAGAGGAAACTCAGATAGAGTCTTTATGTCTTTTCTTGGAATTTTGAAGATGACCTTGCTTGAACATATCATCTTCTGTCCTTTAACATCAATCAGGAGAAACTCGTTGGTATCAGCCTTGAAGGACCAACTGGTGAATGGTGTCACACCCCGACCGATGGCGGAATCATCGGGGCGGGACATGTAGACTGTTCATAAGCACAAGGTTGACTAGATTGAATATATTAAACATCAAATTTCAAAGCAAGTAGTTCAAACACAACCAAATCCAAGATAGAACAAAATTGAAATACATAGAGTCCTTCTATTTAAATTAACTAAGTCCAAGCCTATATGTAGCACATCTTGATCAATCTCACATATTAGGACCTGAAACATGAATAAAATAAAGTCAACTAAAAAGTTGGTGAGTATAACACAGGTTTGTATATAGATAGCATATAGTTGTAAAATAAATCCTTACATAACATGATAAATAAGGCATTTATGGGGAGCAGCTATTGTGTAACCAAGTACAATCAAACCTTTGTAACTAGCATGCAAATTGTGTTGTCGGTATCAATCACCCCAATCTAGGTGGGTTTGTCAGACTCGATAGATCTATCATTGAAAACCGTCGGCTTGAATAGTTAATGATTGCACATAAGTGTTCACAAAAGTTAGCACACATAGCACTCGGGCATAAAGCTCAAATTTGCACACATGAATGTAAATAGGATTTGTACTTGTGTTGTTTGTGTAAATGTAAACATGTAATTTGAATAGTGTTCATGTTTCACCCCAAAAGTGTAAAAGAGTAAAAGGGGCTATGTATACTCACTTGGTTTGAAGGTGTAGCTAACAAACATACTAGCTAGAATAAAGATCCTTGAAATGCACAAGTTAACCTAAAGTGTAATGTATATGGTATTAATAGTGTGCACAAAAGTTTAAGTCTAAAGTTGCATTTGGACTTGTGTAAAAAGTCATTGATTTGTAATTGAAAGTATTGAATAAAATATATAGTTTGAAAGAATATTTCTTTAGAGTATTTTGATTAAGGTTTGAGTTTGAATAATTAAATAAGTAATGTAAATAATTATTGTTTATGAAAACATTGTAAGTATTAGTTATAATTTAGTATAAATAATTAATTGTTTTTGTTTAAATATAAATTAAATAAATAATTATTCCTTTATTTATTTATTTATAATATATGTAACGTAACCATTAAAATACTTTTTAAGGTTTAACAATAAATGTAAATTAAATTTTATAAACTTTAAATAAATAATTTTCTATTTATTCCAAGATTGAATATTTGTTCTTTCTAAATAGGATTAAATGCAATTTTATAAAAATCAACTATTTTTATTTTGTAATTTAATCAGAATATTTATTGTTTGAAAAATATATAAAATTATAATTCTGCCAAGAATTTACTCACACACGACCGTGCCTGGGAAGGGCACGATCGTGCTCGAACCACGGGCGCGACCATGCTAATCAGGGCGCGACCGTGTTGATCAAACAGAATGCACAACTGGGTTGTTCTCTAGGCACGATCGTGTTCTGGACTAGGCACGACCGTGTCTAGGGTTTTGAGGCATGACCAAGTCTAGCCAAAGGCATGACTGGGTCTGAGTGTGTGAGGCACGACCGCGCTGGTATTTGGCGTGACCGTGTCTCATGAAGCACGACCACGCTAGAATACTAGCGCGACCGTGTCTGTTCCAAAACAGAAACGATTTGGCTAATTCTTATATTGTTAATGTTGGGATTCATGGGGCTTTCACCCATTAGATCATCACGAGTCTTTTTGTATAAATTAATTGTATTTAAAACGCGTCTAAGGTTCGATTCGATTAAATCATTTTTAATGAAAATGTGGGTTCGGGTTCGTGGTGATTTTCGTCATGAAAGTCCAAATTAATATAGGGCTTTTGACCTATGAACTGAATCGAGTGAGAAGAAGGATTAAATTACCCGAAGGAGTAGCGAATTGATAGAGAACGGTAGGGAGGAGTTCCGGCGTCGGCGAGCTTGGTTTCCGGCGTCTTCTGCTACGATTCCGGTTGCTTCAAGTGGGTCAGTAGCTTCTGGGAGGATCGTTTGTGCGTTTGCTTGGGAGAATTGCAAACAAATTGGAGAATTCGATGGTCTAGTGGACGATTTTGTTGATTATTAGATGAATTGATGAAATTCCGTTTATTTGTTGTAATTATGATGATCAAATGGCTTAACTCTGTTTGTTAATAGTTGGAACGTGTGAAACGGTTACGAAATCGAACGTCTCTATGATTAAAGGCTGCATTTCCGTTTCAACTGGTACTAGGCGCGACCGTTCCCATATGCGGCGCGATCGTTCCAAAGCAAGTCGCGCGACCATGCCAAAGCACTCGGCGCGACCGTGCCAGAACGAGGCGCGACCGTGCCTATTAGGGTTTCTTGCTACTTTTCAACATCATACCTTGTAACTTTAGTCTTTTGTCATATTTGTATAATTAGATACTTATGTATTGTTTTAATAGGATAAAACCGAGTAAATTTTGCGGATTTGCATTGAAATATAGTATTAAATTGATGGTACGAAAAGAAACAAAACAGTGCAATAGAATTGGGTTTGAAATGCATTACATTGAATTGAAAATACGGATACTAAAAATCAAAAATGTTACAAATGGAGAATGGGATTGAAGAGGTTTGGCATCAATGATTACATCTTTACTAGGGTTGAAGTGATGTTTGATCACTAGCAAAAGATGTCTCCCACCTTCATTCTCTGGCTCATGGGCTTCACCCAACTCTAATATTCTTCTTAGATCTGAGTCTGGGAGTTGCAGTACCATATCAACAGATTTATAGATAGATCTTTTCAGTTCTTCCTTTCCCCTAAAAACTTCAAACCATCTATCTTGACTGTTATAGAACCAGACAACTATTTCTCTTAAGTCTTCTGGGTGATAGTAGATTTGGTTTTCTTCTTGGAAGGCTGCTGATGAGGAGAAGTTGTGTGGAAGGATTTGGACTTTGTGGGTGGAGAGAAGGGAGGTCTAGGATTGAGAGTGGAAGGTTGTTGAATAGAGGAAGTGATGGATGAGGGAGAAGGCTTGGGTTTATTTTGTTTCCTTTCATCTTCTTGATTAATCACCCTCTTCTTTGAGCCTTTCTTCCCTAGTCTTTCTTCCTCTTCCTTCTTGACTTTAAAGTAAAGGGCTTGCAGGTTCATGAAACTCATGGGACCTAACCATTTTCCACTCTCTCCTCTAGCCTTTAGAAGTCAATCATGACCTTCCTTTCTTCATGGGTTCTTCTGTTAAAGGCAATGATCTTCTTGGATTTATGTTTGACTTTTTCTTCTTCTTCAGCCCTTTTCTTAGTTGCCAATTGACCTTGCTGACCCATGAAGGCTCTGTAGATTTCTTTATTTGATAGTTTCTCAAGGTAGTCTGCATCCTCACCTTGAGAAATCAGAGCCTCTATCCACTACTCTCTCATTTCTTTGGCTAGTTCATAATCGGTTATTCTGAACTTAGCCTCTTCCTTTTTCTTCTTCTCTCTTTCTTTTTCTTCTTTATTGAATTGTTCCTGCAGTTGAAGAGCTAGAGCTTCATCTTCTTGAATTTGAGAAGCTGCAGGAATCATGACTTTGAGAATCTTTACTCAAACATCTTCTTAGGCATCATTGCTTGAGTCCTTGGAAGAAGAGCGTCGTTGCCTTTTATTGTCATGCACCAGTAACATTCTTTCTGCGTGGAGTGTGTCAGTGTTGTAGCAGAAAGTTGTTAGTGGTAATGGTTGCTTTATCGAAGCCAGTCAGCTGCAACGTTTGATCTTCAGTGGGAATGGCTATCAGCAGCAATGTTGTTGATCAGCAGCAAGACACAACTTTCGACAGCTGCTGATGATTTGCCTATCAGCAGCAACTTTGGTCTTCAGCAGATAAGGCTATCCGCAGCAGATTTATTCTTCAGCAGAAGAACAAGTATCCGTTGTAGATAAGCTTATCCGCAGCAGTTTGTCAATCTGCAGCAAACTCTGAGGTCCACAGCAGTTGTACTTAGAGAACTTTGTAGCCATCAGTCTTTATTTCTACAAACTCCCCCTAGACTGATGCTACCAAAATTCTCTTTACTGCTTTTGCTGTTGAAGCTTTTTCATGTTGCAGACTATCCTTTCTACCTCATAGCCTCTAGGGTCCTGGCTGGGATTGTTTAGAGGAAACTCAGATAGAGTCTTTATGTCTTTTCTTGGAATTTTGAAGATGACCTTGCTTGAACATATCATCTTCTGTCCTTTAACATCAATCAGGAGAAACTCGTTGGTATCAGCCTTGAAGGACCAACTGGTGAATGGTGTCACACCCCGACCGATGGCGGAATCATCGGGGCGGGACATGTAGACTGTTCATAAGCACAAGGTTGACTAGATTGAATATATTAAACATCAAATTTCAAAGCAAGTAGTTCAAACACAACCAAATCCAAGATAGAACAAAATTGAAATACATAGAGTCCTTCTATTTAAATTAACTAAGTCCAAGCCTATATGTAGCACTTCTTGATCAATCTCACATATTAGGACCTGAAACATGAATAAAATAAAGTCAACTAAAAAGTTGGTGAGTATAACACAGGTTTGTATATAGATAGCATATAGTTGTAAAACAAATCCTTACATAACATGATAAATAAGGCATTTATGGGGAGCAGCTATTGTGTAACCAAGTACAATCAAACCTTTGTAACTAGCATGCAAATTGTGTTGTCGGTATCAATCACCCCAATCTAGGTGGGTTTGTCAGACTCGATAGATCTATCATTGAAAACCGTCGGCTTGAATAGTTAATGATTGCACATAAGTGTTCACAAAAGTTAGCACACATAGCACTCGGGCATAAAGCTCAAATTTGCACACATGAATGTAAATAGGATTTGTACTTGTGTTGTTTGTGTAAATGTAAACATGTAATTTGAATAGTGTTCATGTTTCACCTCAAAAGTGTAAAAGAGTAAAAGGGGCTATGTATACTCACTTGGTTTGAAGGTGTAGCTAACAAACATACTAGCTAGAATAAAGATCCTTGAAATGCACAAGTTAACCTAAAGTGTAATGTATATGGTATTAATAGTGTGCACAAAAGTTTAAGTCTAAAGTTGCATTTGGACTTGTGTAAAAAGTCATTGATTTGTAATTGAAAGTATTGAATAAAATATATAGTTTGAAAGAATATTTCTTTAGAGTATTTTGATTAAGGTTTGAGTTTGAATAATTAAATAAGTAATGTAAATAATTATTGTTTATGAAAACATTGTAAGTATTAGTTATAATTTAGTATAAATAATTAATTGTTTTTGTTTAAATATAAATTAAATAAATAATTATTCCTTTATTTATTTATTTATAATATATGTAACGTAACCATTAAAATACTTTTTAAGGTTTAACAATAAATGTAAATTAAATTTTATAAACTTTAAATAAATAATTTTCTATTTATTCCAAGATTGAATATTTGTTCTTTCTAAATAGGATTAAATGCAATTTTATAAAAATCAACTATTTTTATTTTGTAATTTAATCAGAATATTTATTGTTTGAAAAATATATAAAATTATAATTCTGCCAAGAATTTACTCACACACGACCGTGCCTGGGAAGGGCACGATCGTGCTCGAACCATGGGCGCGACCATGCTAATCAGGGCGCGACCGTGTTGATCAAACAGAATGCACAACTGGGTTGTTCTCTAGGCACGATCGTGTTCTGGACTAGGCACGACCGTGTCTAGGGTTTTGAGGCATGACCAAGTCTAGCCAAAGGCATGACTGGGTCTGAGTGTGTGAGGCACGACCGCGCTGGTATTTGGCGTGACCGTGTCTCATGAAGCACGACCACGCTAGAATACTAGCGCGACCGTGTCTGTTCCAAAACAGAAACGATTTGGCTAATTCTTATATTGTTAATGTTGGGATTCATGGGGCTTTCACCCATTAGATCATCACGAGTCTTTTTGTATAAATTAATTGTATTTAAAACGCGTCTAAGGTTCGATTCGATTAAATCATTTTTAATGAAAATGTGGGTTCGGGTTCGTGGTGATTTTCGTCATGAAAGTCCAAATTAATATAGGGCTTTTGACCTATGAACTGAATCGAGTGAGAAGAAGGATTAAATTACCCGAAGGAGTAGCGAATTGATAGAGAACGGTAGGGAGGAGTTCCGGCGTCGGCGAGCTTGGTTTCCGGCGTCTTCTGCTACGATTCCGGTTGCTTCAAGTGGGTCAGTAGCTTCTGGGAGGATCGTTTGTGCGTTTGCTTGGGAGAATTGCAAACAAATTGGAGAATTCGATGGTCTAGTGGACGATTTTGTTGATTATTAGATGAATTGATGAAATTCCGTTTATTTGTTGTAATTATGATGATCAAGTGGCTTAACTCTGTTTGTTAATAGTTGGAACGTGTGAAACGGTTACGAAATCGAACGTCTCTATGATTAAAGGCTGCATTTCCGTTTCAACTGGTACTAGGCGCGACCGTTCCCATATGCGGCGCGATCGTTCCAAAGCAAGTCGCGCGACCGTGCCAAAGCACTCGGCGCGACCGTGCCAGAACGAGGCGCGACCGTGCCTATTAGGGTTTCTTGCTACTTTTCAACATCATACCTTGTAACTTTAGTCTTTTGTCATATTTGTATAATTAGATACTTATGTATTGTTTTAATAGGATAAAACCGAGTAAATTTTGCGGATTTGCATTGAAATATAGTATTAAATTGATGGTACGAAAAGAAACAAAACAGTGCAATAGAATTGGGTTTGAAATGCATTACATTGAATTGAAAATACGGATACTAAAAATCAGAAATGTTACAAATGGAGAATGGGATTGAAGAGGTTTGGCATCAATGATTACATCTTTACTAGGGTTGAAGTGATGTTTGATCACTAGCAAAAGATGTCTCCCACCTTCATTCTCTGGCTCATGGGCTTCACCCAACTCTAATATTCTTCTTAGATCTGAGTCTGGGAGTTGCAGTACCATATCAACAGATTTATAGATAGATCTTTTCAGTTCTTCCTTTCCCCTAAAAACTTCAAACCATCTATCTTGACTGTTATAGAACCAGACAACTATTTCTCTTAAGTCTTCTGGGTGATAGTAGATTTGGTTTTCTTCTTGGAAGGCTGCTGATGAGGAGAAGTTGTGTGGAAGGATTTGGACTTTGTGGGTGGAGAGAAGGGAGGTCTAGGATTGATAGTGGAAGGTTGTTGAATAGAGGAAGTGATGGATGAGGGAGAAGGCTTGGGTTTATTTTGTTTCCTTTCATCTTCTTGATTAATCACCCTCTTCTTTGAGCCTTTCTTCCCTAGTCTTTCTTCCTCTTCCTTCTTGACTTTAAAGTAAAGGGCTTGCAGGTTCATGAAACTCATGGGACCTAACCATTTTCCACTCTCTCCTCTAGCCTTTAGAAGTCAATCATGACCTTCCTTTCTTCATGGGTTCTTCTGTTAAAGGCAATGATCTTCTTGGATTTATGTTTGACTTTTTCTTCTTCTTCAGCCCTTTTCTTAGTTGCCAATTGACCTTGCTGACCCATGAAGGCTCTGTAGATTTCTTTATTTGATAGTTTCTCAAGGTAGTCTGCATCCTCACCTTGAGAAATCAGAGCCTCTATCCACTACTCTCTCATTTCTTTGGCTAGTTCATAATCGGTTATTCTGAACTTAGCCTCTTCCTTTTTCTTCTTCTCTCTTTCTTTTTCTTCTTTATTGAATTGTTCCTGCAGTTGAAGAGCTAGAGCTTCATCTTCTTGAATTTGAGAAGCTGCAGGAATCATGACTTTGAGAATCTTTACTCAAACATCTTCTTAGGCATCATTGCTTGAGTCCTTGGAAGAAGAGCGTCGTTGCCTTTTATTGTCTTGCACCAGTAACATTCTTTCTGCGTGGAGTGTGTCAGTGTTGTAGCAGAAAGTTGTTAGTGGTAATGGTTGCTTTATCGAAGCCAGTCAGCTGCAACGTTTGATCTTCAGTGGGAATGGCTATCAGCAGCAATGTTGTTGATCAGCAGCAAGACACAACTTTCGACAGCTGCTGATGATTTGCCTATCAGCAGCAACTTTGGTCTTCAGCAGATAAGGCTATCCGCAGCAGATTTATTCTTCAGCAGAAGAACAAGTATCCGTTGTAGATAAGCTTATCCGCAGCAGTTTGTCAATCTGCAGCAAACTCTGAGGTCCACAGCAGTTGTACTTAGAGAACTTTGTAGCCATCAGTCTTTATTTCTACAAACTCCCCCTAGACTGATGCTACCAAAATTCTCTTTACTGCTTTTGCTGTTGAAGCTTTTTCATGTTGCAGACTATCCTTTCTACCTCATAGCCTCTAGGGTCCTGGCTGGGATTGTTTAGAGGAAACTCAGATAGAGTCTTTATGTCTTTTCTTGGAATTTTGAAGATGACCTTGCTTGAACATATCATCTTCTGTCCTTTAACATCAATCAGGAGAAACTCGTTGGTATCAGCCTTGAAGGACCAACTGGTGAATGGTGTCACACCCCGACCGATGGCGGAATCATCGGGGCGGGACATGTAGACTGTTCATAAGCACAAGGTTGACTAGATTGAATATATTAAACATCAAATTTCAAAGCAAGTAGTTCAAACACAACCAAATCCAAGATAGAACAAAATTGAAATACATAGAGTCCTTCTATTTAAATTAACTAAGTCCAAGCCTATATGTAGCACATCTTGATCAATCTCACATATTAGGACCTGAAACATGAATAAAATAAAGTCAACTAAAAAGTTGGTGAGTATAACACAGGTTTGTATATAGATAGCATATAGTTGTAAAACAAATCCTTACATAACATGATAAATAAGGCATTTATGGGGAGCAGCTATTGTGTAACCAAGTACAATCAAACCTTTGTAACTAGCATGCAAATTGTGTTGTCGGTATCAATCACCCCAATCTAGGTGGGTTTGTCAGACTCGATAGATCTATCATTGAAAACCGTCGGCTTGAATAGTTAATGATTGCACATAAGTGTTCACAAAAGTTAGCACACATAGCACTCGGGCATAAAGCTCAAATTTGCACACATGAATGTAAATAGGATTTGTACTTGTGTTGTTTGTGTAAATGTAAACATGTAATTTGAATAGTGTTCATGTTTCACCCCAAAAGTGTAAAAGAGTAAAAGGGGCTATGTATACTCACTTGGTTTGAAGGTGTAGCTAACAAACATACTAGCTAGAATAAAGATCCTTGAAATGCACAAGTTAACCTAAAGTGTAATGTATATGGTATTAATAGTGTGCACAAAAGTTTAAGTCTAAAGTTGCATTTGGACTTGTGTAAAAAGTCATTGATTTGTAATTGAAAGTATTGAATAAAATATATAGTTTGAAAGAATATTTCTTTAGAGTATTTTGATTAAGGTTTGAGTTTGAATAATTAAATAAGTAATGTAAATAATTATTGTTTATGAAAACATTGTAAGTATTAGTTATAATTTAGTATAAATAATTAATTGTTTTTGTTTAAATATAAATTAAATAAATAATTATTCCTTTATTTATTTATTTATAATATATGTAACGTAACCATTAAAATACTTTTTAAGGTTTAACAATAAATGTAAATTAAATTTTATAAACTTTAAATAAATAATTTTCTATTTATTCCAAGATTGAATATTTGTTCTTTCTAAATAGGATTAAATGCAATTTTATAAAAATCAACTATTTTTATTTTGTAATTTAATCAGAATATTTATTGTTTGAAAAATATATAAAATTATAATTCTGCCAAGAATTTACTCACACACGACCGTGCCTGGGAAGGGCACGATCGTGCTCGAACCACGGGCGCGACCATGCTAATCAGGGCGCGACCGTGTTGATCAAACAGAATGCACAACTGGGTTGTTCTCTAGGCACGATCGTGTTCTGGACTAGGCACGACCGTGTCTAGGGTTTTGAGGCATGACCAAGTCTAGCCAAAGGCATGACTGGGTCTGAGTGTGTGAGGCACGACCGCGCTGGTATTTGGCGTGACCGTGTCTCATGAAGCACGACCACGCTAGAATACTAGCGCGACCGTGTCTGTTCCAAAACAGAAACGATTTGGCTAATTCTTATATTGTTAATGTTGGGATTCATGGGGCTTTCACCCATTAGATCATCACGAGTCTTTTTGTATAAATTAATTGTATTTAAAACGCGTCTAAGGTTCGATTCGATTAAATCATTTTTAATGAAAATGTGGGTTCGGGTTCGTGGTGATTTTCGTCATGAAAGTCCAAATTAATATAGGGCTTTTGACCTATGAACTGAATCGAGTGAGAAGAAGGATTAAATTACCCGAAGGAGTAGCGAATTGATAGAGAACGGTAGGGAGGAGTTCCGGCGTCGGCGAGCTTGGTTTCCGGCGTCTTCTGCTACGATTCCGGTTGCTTCAAGTGGGTCAGTAGCTTCTGGGAGGATCGTTTGTGCGTTTGCTTGGGAGAATTGCAAACAAATTGGAGAATTCGATGGTCTAGTGGACGATTTTGTTGATTATTAGATGAATTGATGAAATTCCGTTTATTTGTTGTAATTATGATGATCAAGTGGCTTAACTCTGTTTGTTAATAGTTGGAACGTGTGAAACGGTTACGAAATCGAACGTCTCTATGATTAAAGGCTGCATTTCCGTTTCAACTGGTACTAGGCGCGACCGTTCCCATATGCGGCGCGATCGTTCCAAAGCAAGTCGCGCGACCGTGCCAAAGCACTCGGCGCGACCGTGCCAGAACGAGGCGCGACCGTGCCTATTAGGGTTTCTTGCTACTTTTCAACATCATACCTTGTAACTTTAGTCTTTTGTCATATTTGTATAATTAGATACTTATGTATTGTTTTAATAGGATAAAACCGAGTAAATTTTGCGGATTTGCATTGAAATATAGTATTAAATTGATGGTACGAAAAGAAACAAAACAGTGCAATAGAATTGGGTTTGAAATGCATTACATTGAATTGAAAATACGGATACTAAAAATCAGAAATGTTACAAATGGAGAATGGGATTGAAGAGGTTTGGCATCAATGATTACATCTTTACTAGGGTTGAAGTGATGTTTGATCACTAGCAAAAGATGTCTCCCACCTTCATTCTCTGGCTCATGGGCTTCACCCAACTCTAATATTCTTCTTAGATCTGAGTCTGGGAGTTGCAGTACCATATCAACAGATTTATAGATAGATCTTTTCAGTTCTTCCTTTCCCCTAAAAACTTCAAACCATCTATCTTGACTGTTATAGAACCAGACAACTATTTCTCTTAAGTCTTCTGGGTGATAGTAGATTTGGTTTTCTTCTTTGAAGGCTGCTGATGAGGAGAAGTTGTGTGGAAGGATTTGGACTTTGTGGGTGGAGAGAAGGGAGGTCTAGGATTGATAGTGGAAGGTTGTTGAATAGAGGAAGTGATGGATGAGGGAGAAGGCTTGGGTTTATTTTGTTTCCTTTCATCTTCTTGATTAATCACCCTCTTCTTTGAGCCTTTCTTCCCTAGTCTTTCTTCCTCTTCCTTCTTGACTTTAAAGTAAAGGGCTTGCAGGTTCATGAAACTCATGGGACCTAACCATTTTCCACTCTCTCCTCTAGCCTTTAGAAGTCAATCATGACCTTCCTTTCTTCATGGGTTCTTCTGTTAAAGGCAATGATCTTCTTGGATTTATGTTTGACTTTTTCTTCTTCTTCAGCCCTTTTCTTAGTTGCCAATTGACCTTGCTGACCCATGAAGGCTCTGTAGATTTCTTTATTTGATAGTTTCTCAAGGTAGTCTGCATCCTCACCTTGAGAAATCAGAGCCTCTATCCACTACTCTCTCATTTCTTTGGCTAGTTCATAATCGGTTATTCTGAACTTAGCCTCTTCCTTTTTCTTCTTCTCTCTTTCTTTTTCTTCTTTATTGAATTGTTCCTGCAGTTGAAGAGCTAGAGCTTCATCTTCTTGAATTTGAGAAGCTGCAGGAATCATGACTTTGAGAATCTTTACTCAAACATCTTCTTAGGCATCATTGCTTGAGTCCTTGGAAGAAGAGCGTCGTTGCCTTTTATTGTCTTGCACCAGTAACATTCTTTCTGCGTGGAGTGTGTCAGTGTTGTAGCAGAAAGTTGTTAGTGGTAATGGTTGCTTTATCGAAGCCAGTCAGCTGCAACGTTTGATCTTCAGTGGGAATGGCTATCAGCAGCAATGTTGTTGATCAGCAGCAAGACACAACTTTCGACAGCTGCTGATGATTTGCCTATCAGCAGCAACTTTGGTCTTCAGCAGATAAGGCTATCCGCAGCAGATTTATTCTTCAGCAGAAGAACAAGTATCCGTTGTAGATAAGCTTATCCGCAGCAGTTTGTCAATCTGCAGCAAACTCTGAGGTCCACAGCAGTTGTACTTAGAGAACTTTGTAGCCATCAGTCTTTATTTCTACAAACTCCCCCTAGACTGATGCTACCAAAATTCTCTTTACTGCTTTTGCTGTTGAAGCTTTTTCATGTTGCAGACTATCCTTTCTACCTCATAGCCTCTAGGGTCCTGGCTGGGATTGTTTAGAGGAAACTCAGATAGAGTCTTTATGTCTTTTCTTGGAATTTTGAAGATGACCTTGCTTGAACATATCATCTTCTGTCCTTTAACATCAATCAGGAGAAACTCGTTGGTATCAGCCTTGAAGGACCAACTGGTGAATGGTGTCACACCCCGACCGATGGCGGAATCATCGGGGCGGGACATGTAGACTGTTCATAAGCACAAGGTTGACTAGATTGAATATATTAAACATCAAATTTCAAAGCAAGTAGTTCAAACACAACCAAATCCAAGATAGAACAAAATTGAAATACATAGAGTCCTTCTATTTAAATTAACTAAGTCCAAGCCTATATGTAGCACATCTTGATCAATCTCACATATTAGGACCTGAAACATGAATAAAATAAAGTCAACTAAAAAGTTGGTGAGTATAACACAGGTTTGTATATAGATAGCATATAGTTGTAAAATAAATCCTTACATAACATGATAAATAAGGCATTTATGGGGAGCAGCTATTGTGTAACCAAGTACAATCAAACCTTTGTAACTAGCATGCAAATTGTGTTGTCGGTATCAATCACCCCAATCTAGGTGGGTTTGTCAGACTCGATAGATCTATCATTGAAAACCGTCGGCTTGAATAGTTAATGATTGCACATAAGTGTTCACAAAAGTTAGCACACATAGCACTCGGGCATAAAGCTCAAATTTGCACACATGAATGTAAATAGGATTTGTACTTGTGTTGTTTGTGTAAATGTAAACATGTAATTTGAATAGTGTTCATGTTTCACCCCAAAAGTGTAAAAGAGTAAAAGGGGCTATGTATACTCACTTGGTTTGAAGGTGTAGCTAACAAACATACTAGCTAGAATAAAGATCCTTGAAATGCACAAGTTAACCTAAAGTGTAATGTATATGGTATTAATAGTGTGCACAAAAGTTTAAGTCTAAAGTTGCATTTGGACTTGTGTAAAAAGTCATTGATTTGTAATTGAAAGTATTGAATAAAATATATAGTTTGAAAGAATATTTCTTTAGAGTATTTTGATTAAGGTTTGAGTTTGAATAATTAAATAAGTAATGTAAATAATTATTGTTTATGAAAACATTGTAAGTATTAGTTATAATTTAGTATAAATAATTAATTGTTTTTGTTTAAATATAAATTAAATAAATAATTATTCCTTTATTTATTTATTTATAATATATGTAACGTAACCATTAAAATACTTTTTAAGGTTTAACAATAAATGTAAATTAAATTTTATAAACTTTAAATAAATAATTTTCTATTTATTCCAAGATTGAATATTTGTTCTTTCTAAATAGGATTAAATGCAATTTTATAAAAATCAACTATTTTTATTTTGTAATTTAATCAGAATATTTATTGTTTGAAAAATATATAAAATTATAATTCTGCCAAGAATTTACTCACACACGACCGTGCCTGGGAATGTGGGATTAGATTATCACGAGTCTTTTTGTATTGTTAATGTTGGGATTCATGGGGCTTTCACCCATTAGATCATCACGAGTCTTTTTGTATAAATTAATTGTATTTAAAACGCGTCTAAGGTTCGATTAGATTAAATCATTTTTAATGAAAATGTGGGTTCGGGTTCGTGGTGATTTTCGTCATGAAAGTCCAAATTAATATAGGGCTTTTGACCTATGAACTGAATCGAGTGAGAAGAAGGATTAAATTACCCAAAGGAGTAGCAAATTGATAGAGAACGGTAGGGAGGAGTTCCGGCGTCGGTGAGCTTGGTTTCCGGCGTCTTCTGCTACGATTTCGGTTGCTTCAAGTGGGTCAGTAGCTTCTGGAAGGATCGTTTGTGCGTTTGTTTGGGAGAATTGCAAACAAATTGGAGAATTCGATGGTCTAGTGGACGATTTTGTTGACTATTAGATGAATTGATGAAATTCCGTTTATTTTTGTAATTATGATGATCAAGTGGCTTAACTCTGTTTGTTAATAGTTGGAACGTGTAAAACGGTTACGAAATCGAACGTCTTTGTAATTAAAGGCTGCATTTCCGTTTCAACTAGTACTAGGCGCGACCGTGCCCATATGCGGCGCGACCGTGCTAAGGCACGCGATCGTTCCAAAGCAAGTCGCGCGACCGTGCCAAAACACTCGGCGCGACCATGCCAGAACGAGGCGCGACCGTGCCTATTAGGGTTTCTTGCTACTTTTCAACATCAGACCTTGTAACTTTAGTCTTTTGTCATATTTGTGTAATTAGATACTTATGTATTGTTTTAATAGGATAAAACCGAGTAAATTTTGCGGATTTGCATTGAAATATAGTATTAAATTGATGGTACGAAAAGAAACAAAACAGTGCACTAAAATTGGGTTTGAAATGAATTACATTGAATTGAAAATACGGATACTAAAAATCAGAAATGTTACAGTCTCCCCATGTTGAGGGATTTCGTCCCGAAATTTAGTTAGAGGAAGCTACGGCATCAGTAAAAAAGATGGGGGTACTTGAGCTTCATTTGGTCCTCTCGTTCCCAAGTGAATTCAGGACCACGCTTAGACTCCCAACGAACTTTGACAATAGGAATACGACTTCGCTTGAGTTGCTTGATTTCACGATCCATAATTTCTACCGGTTTCTCAACGAAGTGCATCGTTTCATCAATGCGCACGTCATCAAGTGGTATATGGAGATTCTCATCAGCGAGACATTTCTTCAGATTAGATACATGAAACGTAGGATGCACATTGCTATGAGATGGAGGTAACTCGAGTTTGTAAGACACTTTCCCAATCCTTTCAAGGATTTTGAATGGGCCAACATAGTGAGGGGCTAACTTGCCTTTCTTTCCAAAACGGATCACACCCTTTCACGGGGACACCTTAAGAAGAACAAGGTCACCGACTTGGAATTCCAAGGGTTTTCGTCGTTTATCGGCATAACTCTTTTGCCGACTTCTCGCTGTTCGGATGTTGTCACGGATTTGAATAATCTTGTCGGATGTTTCTTGAATTAGCTCGGGACCGGTGATTTGTGCTTCACCAATCTCGTTCCAACAGATAGGAGAACGACACTTGTGACCATAAAGAGCTTCGAATGGAGCCATGTTGATACTTGTGTGGTAGCTATTATTGTAAGAGAACTCAATGAGGGATAAATGTGAATCCCAATTTCCACCAAAATCGATTACACAAGTTCTAAGCATGTCTTCAAGTGTTTGGATTGTTCGCTCGGTTTGACCATCAGTTTGAGGATGGTAAGCCGTGCTCAAATCCAATCGTGTGCCAAGAGCGGTTTGGAGAGATTGCCAAAATCGAGAAGTGAACCGGGCATCTCGGTCGGAAATTATGTTCAAGGGAACACCATGACGGCTCACAATTTCGTCGATGTAAATTCGGGCTAGTTTCTCAACCCCATAGTCTTCACGGATAGGCAAGAAATGAGCAGATTTGATGAGACGGTCAATGATCACCCAAATGCTATCATAACCACTCGAGGTGCGAGGGAGTTTGGTAATAAAATCCATTGCTAAGTTCTCCCATTTCCACACGGGAATTTCCGGTTGTTCCAGTAATCCGGAAGGATGTTGGTGTTCGGCTTTGACTTTGGAACACGTTAGACATTTGGCAACATAGTGAGCAATGTCCTTTTTCATACCGGGCCACCAATATTGTTGGCGAAGATCTTGGTACATTTTATCTGCACCGGGATGAATAGAATAACGAGTCTTGTGAGCCTCGTTCATGAGAAATGTACGGAGATCATTGCGATCGGGAACCCAAATACGGTTCAAGTAATAAAGTAAGCCATTGGGTTTTGATTCAAGCAGAAGTTCAACACCACACGACATTTCCTCGTACATGTTACCCTCGGTGACTGAGACGTGTTGAGCTTCTAAGATGCGGATTTGAATATCGGTTTGAATTCGGGCACAATGAAGCATAACATGGTCCTTTCGACTCAAAGCATCGGCTACAACATTCGCTTTGCCGGGATGGAAACGAATCTCGCAATCATAGTCGTTAAGGAGTTCAACCCAACGTCGTTGCCTCATATTGAGTTCCTTTTGATTGAAGATGTGTTGGAGACTTTTGTGGTCGGTGAACACCACGCATTTCGTCCCATAGAGATAATGTCTCCAAATCTTCAATGAGAATACGACCGCACCCAACTCGAGATCGTGCGTCGTATAATTCTTCTCATGAATCTTAAGTTGCCTTGATGCATAAGCGATTACTTTGCCTCGTTGCATGAGGACACAACCAAGACCTTGGTTGGAAGCATCACAGTAGACAACTAGATCATCATTCCCATCAGGGAGAGTCAAGATAGGAGCATTGCACAACTTTTGCTTGAGAGTTTGGAAAGCTTCTTCTTGTTTTGGTCCCCATTCATAAGTCTTACCCTTGTGAGTCAAAGCGGTAAGGGGGACAGCAATCTTAGAGAAGTTTGAGATGAAACGACGGTAATATCCCGCAAGACCAAGAAATGAACGAACTTCAGTGGGAGTCTTCGAGGCATTCCAAATCTTAACCGTTGCGATCTTAGCAGGGTCAACATGAATACCCTTGTCGTTGACGATATGACCAAGAAATTGAACTTCTTTTAACCAAAATTCACATTTGGAGAATTTGGCATATAGTTGTTCTTTCTTCAAGAGATCCAAAACCAATCTAAGATGTTGCTCATGATCAGCTTTAGTCTTGGAATACATTAAGATGTCATCGATGAAAACGATCACAAACTTATCAAGGTACGGTTTGCACACACGATTCATGAGGTCCATGAAAACTGCGGGTGCATTGGTTAGTCCAAAAGGCATAACCATGAACTCGTAATGACCATACCTTGTTCGGAAGGCAGTCTTTGGAATATCGTCTTCTTGCACACGGAGTTGGTGATAACCAGATCGAAGATCAATCTTCGAGAAGCAAGTAGAACCTTGAAGTTGATCAAAGAGGTCATCAATTCTAGGCAAAGGATAACGGTTTTTGATAGTAAGCTTGTTGAGTTCGTGGTAGTCAATACACATGCGAAATCCATCCTTCTTTTTGACGAATAAGACGGGTGCACCCCACGGTGAATGACTTGGACGAATGAATCCCTTGTCGGAGAGCTCTTGAAGTTGACTTGCAAGTTCTTGCATTTTAGAAGGTGCAAGACGGTAAGGAGCTCTAGCCACGGGGTTAGCTCCGGGCACAAGATCAATGCGAAATTCTACTTGACGAACGGGTGGAAGACCGGATAGATCTTCGGGAAATACTTTGGGAAAATCTCGAATGATGGGAATGTCTTGTATACTCTTCTTTTTGACATCTTTTTGGACAATATGAGCTAAGAAAGCCACGTACTTCTTTCGTAGGTACTTTTGAGCGGTAGTGCACGACATTAACTTAAGTCCTTTGCAAGGCTTTTCACCAAAGACTCTTAACGTTTCTCCCGATGGTAGGGGTATTCGGATGCACTTCTAGAAACAAATGACTTCGGCATGATGATTTGATTGCCAATCCTTGCCTATGATGATATCAAAGCTTCCTAGTGGCATTGGAACAAGGTTGATTGGGAATGTATGATCATTAAGTTCCAAAGAGCAATCATAGATAATGGATTCAATTGTAAGAGAGTCACCATTTGCTACTTCAACGGTAAATGTTTTCTCTAAAAGGGATCGTGTCTTTGCAAGTAAAGGTTCAAAGTTAAGTGACACAAAACTTTTATCGGCACCAGTATCAAATAAAATGGAGGCATATTGACTATTTACAAGGAACGTACCATTGACCACGTCATTGTTGGCTTGAGCTTCGTTGGCGTTTATGTTGAATGCACGCCCACGAGCTCCACCTTGTCTAGCATTGGCAAATCTTGGGCATTGATCACGAAAATGGTTCGGGTTGCCACATTCATAACATGCGCTTTGCAATAGCGGGAGCACCTTGATTAGTCACTGGGGTGTTGGTTTGGTTTGGTGGGTTGACTTGGCCCGCAAGAGCTTTGGCCCTACAAACATTGACCGTATGGCCATATCTCCCACAATGAGTACAAAGGCGACATGCAATGCTTTGGGGATGATGGTAGTTGCAGGTGGCACAAAGTGGGTAGATTCCAACATATGGCTTTTTGGCCGGTGCTTGAACCATAAGTGCAGCTTTGTGACATTTCAAAGTTTCAGTTATAATATATTTTAAAATTATTTGAGTAAAATGTAGGTTTAGATTTATTTGGAATTTCTGATTTGATCGAAACTATTTTTGGTAGTGTAAAGTATCGAAACTACTAGTTTCGATTGATCATAGAAATGTCGAAACTATCTTCAATCGAAACTAGTAGTTTCGATTGATCATAAAGCTGTCGAAATTATCTTCTATCGAAACTACTTAGTTTCGATTGAATTAAATAAGTAGTTATTATGTATTTATAAAAAGTTCTATTTATTCATTTATATTATCATTATTATATATATTTTTTGTAAGTTAAAACCATTTTAAAAATTTTATAAAAATAAATGACTTTGAAAACAAATAAAATGATTTGACAAAAAATGAGTTGATTTATATAAAATAATGTATTTTAATAAAATAAGTTTATAAAAACATTTAAAATTTAATAAAACAAACCGCTCGAAAACATTCTCTTTATTTTTTTTGGGAATACCAAACTATATAAAAACTAATTCTAAGTGTTTTACACATACTCGTATTATGTCAAAACTATTAAACTTATATTTTTTTATATATACCCGACCCGTACCCTACTGACATATAACGACTATTAATAACAGGGTTACACTTAGCGGGTATTATACCGGACTTGTACTAACGGGTAACACCTAACACCCTACCTCCTACCCCTTGTCTCCCTCTTCTCGGCCGAACCAAAAAGTCAAAAAGAGGCACACTCTTTGTTCCATGTTATCCCAACACTTTGTCTAAATTAGACAATGTTCTCAAGGGGACACTAAACCTTGTGTGTATTACCCAATATGTGCACTATATATACATGCATGAACACAAGCCTTCAACACACACCCTCACATAACTTTTCTCTCCCTCTCTCTGCACTTCACCCGAACCACCCCACCCCTTCCTTTTGTTCTTCTCAGAAAACATCACAAGCCCCACCCTTTCACCCTCACGGCAACACTCACACCTCCCCTCCACCCTACCATTCACGTACAACAGCTCCCTCTCACCCTCACGTTTTTCGGAAACAAAGCAAAGCACCAATACACCTCTGGCCCTCCCTCACTGACTTCAGCCCTTCTTCCTTTGTGGATCACGGCAGCAGCAACCAACCCATCATCCACCCTCCCACACCCTTCTCCTTGATGGTCCACGAACAGCAGAAACACCACCAAGCAGCACCACTCTTCATCACCCTTTGCTCTCAAGTGTCATTTAAGTGACTTTACAAGTGTTCAAGCCTTCTACAATCATCTTACCTTCTCCTTGATTTCCTTAAGTGAGTTTTTTACTAAAACTTAGTATTATTTTAAGATTTCATGTTGATTTGTGCTGTAAGTTCACCCGAGTAGTGCTTGTTTCAAAGAGAAAGTCACCTCCTTTAACCAAACAGTAGCTGGCAGAAATTTTGGTCGAATTTGAGGGTCTTATCTTGGTCAAAACTCAACCAAATTGAACGTTTCTTGAGTCAGATTAATTTTAAAGAGTCCTCTTTCCAACCTATTTGGGTTCATAATTTTTGGATAAGTTTTGATACCCCAAAAGGGTGATACAAGAAAACGTGTATATTCTGAGTTTTATGGCAGAATTATTGAGCTAACTTGTTGGATTCATATCTAGTTCAATAATAGTCCAAATAACTTGATTCTTCTTCCTAAAGTTAGGATTTTGTGTTGTCTTTAAAACCCATATGGCCTCCCCTCTTGAAACTAACATTTTGATTTCCAGAACAACGAAATTTCAAGGACCTATCCAGAAAACCGAATCTGTTAACATAGTTGTGTTGTTTTGAATATTTGAAACCCTTAAACCCATCCAAATATTTTAAGCCCTACATTTTTATAGACCCATGACATATAGTTATGCACGTCTAGAACCTCGTAATTTATTGAATTTATTTAGAATACAAAAATCATGTCTTAAGTAGACTTAAAAACCCGAGTACTTTTCTAAACAACTAGTTTGATATCCAAAGCCTTATTTTTATATTATATACTTAGTTTCAATCCTCAAACCTAATAATGATACGTAAATGTAATGACATGTTTTGGAATAGACATCTTATCATATAAGTATATATAAATGTATTTTGTATCACCAAACCGTCACCAACGATCGTCGTGTCAAACCACTTGAAAACCTAAAACGGGTTCATGTCAAGCCTAGTTGGGTGAATTGAATGCATGATCAACACGCGGTAGAATCATTACATAGACTTTATGGTATCTTAAATATTTATGTGTAACCCACATAGTCTTGATTCCATGCCTATCACTTTTAGGGTAGCGGTATGCTATGCCTATCACGTTAAACCTTTATGCTTATATACATAATTACATGCTTACAATTGGTATACATATAGTGAATTCTCCACATTATGCCATATCATACCATGTCAAACTATGAATTGTATAAACGTTTTTAACTAAACTTTTACTTTATTTAAACAAATGTAAACTCACCAACTCTCGTAGTTGACACTTGTTTTGGATTACGTTTCAGGTGAAGATATGTGATTGTGTGACTATGTGTTGAAGGTGCTACACATAAGGCTTTTGGACCTAGTAAAATAATTATGTGTAATATTCTAGAATAGGGTTCTGTAACTTGAATTGTATTTGGATATTTGGTATTTAAATCTTATTAATGAATTATGCAACCTTAGTAGATCATGTGCTTATGAACAATCATTTCATTGTCCGCCTCGATGATTCCGCCATCGGTCGGGGTGTGACAGATTGGTATCAGAGCCATGGTTATAGGGAATTAGGTTATTAGACACAATGACCTAGACTATAACCCTAGGACTCCCTTTTTATGTGTTATGTGCTAAATGATTAATTGCTATGTGAATTATTTGTAGTTAGGTATTATTTGAATTTTCCCAAGTTTGGTACATGAGACTTATACACATACATACAAGGCTTTAATACATGATACATACTTTACATACACATTTGACAACAAAACTTATGCAAACAAATACACTACTCATCCTTACCCATACTCTTTCCTAATTAATTGCAACATTCCTACACATTTTATACTCATAGACTCTCAAGTCTATTGAAAATCTCGTCAACAACTTAATTTCTTGAAACCAGTAAAGGAAACGTGCAATCTGGAAGGGTGACACCTGTACATTGGGTTTTCTGTCTAGGAAAGCATTTCGTATAAATCCAAATAAACGGACCCGTATGCTTTCCTGGGAATTCCTGAAGTGAGTGTTTACCTATAGGCTAAAGCATGTCTCCTTGAAAGCTTTGAGGAATTATTTAACGTTGATAAGTCAATGTATTCGCAAGGATACAATCCGAACTTAAACTCAAAATTTGGGGACATTATAGCAAGGTAGGAAGAACTAGACGAACATGCAAAACAAATCTTTATTACGGGTGCACACGTAATAACAATTTGTAATGCATGCGAATCCCGACCATTCCTATTACGCGAATAATGATCTATGTTATCATATCCTCCCAGGAATAGATTTCATGGTTTATTTCCCCTATCCCTTTTGTGTTATAAAAATTTTGAATGAAATATGTGATCAGTTTTAGTCAGAACATACATACATTATCACGCGACATGATGAGTGTCATCTCGCGTTCCTACTTGCATTATTGTGAACAGTCTACCAACTGTGGCACATACATGCCTATTTTATCCGAAGTCTCATAAGTTCTTGTCTTTTCTTGTGGTACTTATAGAATGCCTCCCCGTCGCGCGGTTAATGCTAACTCTAGCAACTCCAACGTTGACCTTGCTGCACTACTTACTCAACTAGTAGGCCAAATGATCCAAGCTAACAACAACAGTGATGGGTCTAATACGCAAGGGAATGGTGCAAACCCACCGTACTGCACATTCAAGCATTTCAATTCTTACAACCCCACCAAATTCTTCGGGACGGAAGGTGCTACTGGCCTTCTTCAATGGTTTGAAAGTATGGAGAGTACTTTCCTAAACAGCGATTGTCCCGACAACCTCAAAGTCCGTTATGCTGCCAGCGTCTTCCAAAAACGAGCACTCACCTGGTGGAACGGTGAGAAACGTACTCGAGGCAACGAATCTGCTATGTCCTTGTCTTGGGACGAAATGAAACGACTTATGACTGACGAGTTCTGTCCTCGCAACGAAATGAAGATGCTCGAAGCTGAATTTTGGGATCTCACCCAAGATAGCAGAGAGAATTTGGCTTACACCACTCGTTTTCAAGAACTAAGTCTGCTCGTACCCCACATGGTTACTCCCTTAGCGCGGAGAATTGAGAAATACATAGGTGGACTGCCTATGCCGCTCCAAGACACCGTATTGGGAAGTGATCCATCCACTCTCGAAGACGCTATCCGTTTGTCTGCTGTGTTGACTGACAATCACGTCAAAGCGGGTACCTTATCCAGGAAGGGTACCAAGAAAGTGGTCGACAAAGCTGCTACTTCTGTGTCCGACAAAGACGAAGAGCTCAAATCTTCCCATCATGATAGGAAGCGCAAGGCCCAAAACTTTGCGGCCATCATTCCTGCCGTACCTGTGACCCAAGTTACTCCTGCGGGTCAAATTCTGAGAAATTATGTAGGTTCATTTCCCCAATGCCCTACTTGCAAGTATCACCATGCCCCGCATGCTGCATGCTGTCTATGCTCAAAATGTGGACGCTATGGACACGTTGTTATTACTTGCCATGCTCGCACTATCGTTAATCAAGCTACTCAAGGCAATCATCCAGTGCCTCTCACTGTCACCTATGGACAGGCCAGTTACTAATGTGGAGACCCAAACCACTTTCGAAACCAATGTCCAAGACTTCAAAATCAAGGTGGTCCTTGTGGACAAGCATTTAATATAAATGCTAACGAGGCTCCGGCCAATGACGACACTGTCAACGGTACGTTCCTTTGTTCACTATCTTTATACATCCGTTTTATTTAATATTCAAGCCAATAGAAAAATTGTGTCTCTTGCTTTTAACCAACTATTTGCTAAACAACCAACCAATCTTGATAACTCGTATATAATGGAAATAGCGGATGGGAAATCCATTGCTATGAGTTCTATAACCTGTGATTGCATATAACAGCTATGCTATCACCATTCATCTCATTCCTATACTTTTATGAAACAAACCTATTATGTTTAAATCCAGTCATACAACTTGCTAGCTCTGTTAAAGTTTACTTAAATTGTTGAAGTTCTAAATCCTAGTAATTATGCACGGGGAATCCCCGGTATATCAAAGGGGTGGTGGGTTAGCCGCTGGTACACCCTATACATAAACCCACTTGATATAACGAGTATAAACCATGCATAAGTACTAGGAGGAGGACCGGTTTTTGAAAATGTTTTTGCAAAATTTTAAAATATGAACACCCGTGGGGTAGAGTTTTAAAGGAAAATGCCATGTCACGAGGTGATTGGCACCAATATTGTTAAGTATGGTTTCATGTAGTTTACATTCATGCATGTATGAACAATTGTATGCATAAGTCGCACTATACTATTAGAGCAATTAGTTGAAAACTCGACTCGAATTAGCATCGTCATCCGTTATCATACGATATTTCCCCGCTGAATCTTTCTCTTGTGAAGTAATTCCATCCTAAGTCTTTTGTCATCTCTTTCCCGCTTCTATAACCTTCGTAAATCGAATTTCGGGACGAAATTCCTTCAACATGGGGAGACTGTGACATTTCAAAGTTTCAGTTATAATATATTTTAAAATTATTTGAGTAAAATGTAGGTTCAGATTTACTTGGAATTTCTGATTTTATCGAAACTATTTTTGGTAGTGTAAAGTATCGAAACTACTAGTTTCGATTGATCATAGAAATGTCGAAACTATGTTCAATCGAAACTACTAGTTTCGATTGATCATAGAAATGTCGAAACTATGTTCAATCGAAACTACTAGTTTCGATTGATCATAGAGCTGTCGAAATTATCTAGTTTCGATTGAATTAAATAAGTAGTTATTATGTATTTATAAAAAGTTCTATTTATTCATTTATATTATCATTATTATATATATTTTTTGTAAGTTAAAACCATTTTAAAAATTTTATAAAAATAAATGACTTTGAAAACAAATAAAATGATTTGACAAAAAATGAGTTGATTTATATAAAATATTGTATTTTAATAAAATAAGTTTATAAAAACATTTAAAATTTAATAAAACAAACCGCTCGAAAACATTCTCTTTATTTTTTTTGGGAATACCAAACTATATAAAAACTAATTCTAAGTGTTTTACACATACTCGTATTATGTCAAAACTATTAAACTTATATTTTTTTTTATATATACCCGACCCGTACCCTACTGACATATAACGACTATTAATAACCGGGTTACACTTAGCGGGTATTATACCGGACTTGTACTAACGGGTAACACCTAACACCCTACCTCCTACCCCTTGTCTCCCTCTTCTCGGCCGAACCAAAAAGTCAAAAAGAGGCACACTCTTTGTTCCATGTTATCCCAACACTTTGTCTAAATTAGACAATGTTCTCAAGGGGACACTAAACCTTGTGTGTATTACCCAATATGTTCACTATATATACATGCATGAACACAAGCCTTCAACACACACCCTCACATAACTTTTCTCTCCCTCTCTCGGCACTTCACCCGAACCACCCCACCCCTTCCTTTTGTTCTTCTCAGAAAACATCACAAGCCCCACCCTCTCACCCTCACGGCAACACTCACACCTCCTGTCACACCCCCAAATTTATTTACTTACTGAATAAATAAATAAATTAAGGTTGCAACGATTGGTAACATTACACAACAGCGGAAGTTAAAGTAAAGACTTCTGAATATTGAACACCATTACAAATACTATAATAAACTTGTACATTGTCCTAGAACCATGTATAGGTGAAAGCCATCTTGAGGTTTGACGATCATACTCCTTCGGCTTCTAGGGTTTAATCCAAAAGGCTAACCTATTCCAACCATGCCATGACTATGAATTACCTGAAAAACATACTTAAAATGTCAACACAAAGGTTGGTGAGTTCACAGGTTTGATTGTTGCAATGTAAAGTGATTTTCCTTGAAAACATTGATATTGTGTACATGGCCATGATACGAAACTGTTTTCCTTGAAAACATTTAAAATATGTACACGGGTTTAATGTAAGGTTGTTTTCCTCGAAAACATGTGATGACTTCATAGTCATAAAACGAGTAGTTTTCCCAATGAAAACCTGTGATGACTTCATAGTCATAAAACGAGTAGTTTTCCCAATGAAAACATGTGATGACTTCATAGTCATAAAACGAGTAGTTTTCCCAATGAAAAAACATGTGATGACTTCATAGTCATAAAACGAGTAGTTTTCCCAATGAAAACATGTGATGACTTCATAGTCATAAAACGAGTAGTTTTCCCAATGAAAACATGTGATGACTTCATAGTCATAAAACGAGTAGTTTTCCCAATGAAAACATGTGATGACTTCATAGCCATAAAACGAGTAGTTTTCCCAATGAAAACATGTGATGACTTCATAGTCATAAAACGAGTAGTTTTCCCAACGAAAACATGTGATGACGTCATAGTCATAAAATAAGTCGTTTTTCCTTAAAACATTGATAATGTGTACATGGCCATAATATGAAACTGTTTTCCTTGAAAACATTGATAAAAACATTTCCACGTAAACGAATGGCAAAACCATTGGTGTATAAGTGATTGGCAGATCCATCTGCACGAAAACGTTTCAATGAATATGATAAACAAAACAAGTAATGTTGACCCATTTGTAGACTAGCTAGGAATACAAATAATATGTACATACATGAGGCATAACCAAACCATGACACAGGTGTTTTGCCCCTCGCTCATACCTCACGAGCAATGTTTGAACACTATGCGGTCATTTGGCCAGAGGGACCCATGGTTAGCGCGACTAACCATGACCGGGGGTGTCAATCCCAATAGTACTATCCATAGAATCCCAGGCTATCCTTAGCTAATGGTTATAAAATATGATGGTCAGGGGGCTTTACGAGCTCCAAACGTGTTCACTCATGCAAACATAAAGGTCGGGTCTTGTTTTCTTGTTACCATATGAAAATGTTTATAAGTATGTGTTCCATGTTTTCTAAGATGTATCAAGTAATGATGTTTCGTGTTTTCAAACGTGTTATGGAAGTATGTTTCTCCCCCGATGTTTTTAAAACATTAAAAGTTAAAAGGGGACCGTGAACTCACCTCAAGTCCAGCAAATGCGATCACAAGCTCAACTGACAACAAGTGAGCGCAACGATCCTAAACGGTTCCTATTGTTCAAACAAGTGTTATCAATATCAACAACAATATAACTAGGATCGTGCCCTAACATTATGGTTTCAAATCTAAACCCAACCCATGTTGAGGACATCTAAGTTGTAGAAACCAAATTCTTTATTTTTAACGAAAATTGGGCAGAGACCCGTTTGTTTTTGGCTAAACCCGACAATATCCAATTGTCCAATTACAACACCAACTTACACCAATAATCCAATAAACCGCACTTTAGATCCTAATACTAAAGTCATACTTCAATTCGACAATTATTTGATAAATATATAAAAACTATATCATTATAAAACAATTTAACGTGCCCGAAAAACGTTCTCAAAAGACGTCCCCGACAAAATTTATAGGTCCCGTGCTACTACCTGACAATAGATATATAAGTGTTTCGGGTCATACCTTAGCCTACAACCCGTTCTAAGCGGTTTTGTACGAAAAGCTGAGCACGACGCGAGAAGAAACTTGTTGCGCTCATAACTTGATCATACGAACTCCGATTGAGGTGATTCAAGCGGCCATGAACTCGTCTCGCCAAGCCCCACCATCTCCGCCGGTCTCCGCCGCCGGCCGCCGCCTCCGCCGTCGCCGGAAAACCGGACAGTGGCCGGATTTGGTGATTTTGGCCGGAAAGCTTCACTTTTTCGACCCAAACTTCTTCGTATGCGTAGATCGGACCTTTAGGAACCCTTTTCTAGCAAAAGCCCCATTTGTCGAGGTCGCCGGAAAAGTGTTTTTGGCCGGAATCTCCACCACCGTCGCGATCTAGTGCAAACCACCACCACCATCGGACTCAGGACGTCGAGATCTATCAGATGAGGTGGTGCACTTGCCGCCACTCGCCGGTCCGCTGTGATCCGCCGCTGTGCGCCGCCGGCTGCTCGGCCGGACTCCGCCTCCGTCATGCTCGCCACCACCAGTCTCGCCGCCATCGTGGTCGTTGCCGGTAGTGCAGCCGCGGTGGAGCCGGCCACCGGCCTTTCTCTCTCTCTGCGGTGGTTTCTCTCTCTAGACACACACATGGTGTGTGTTTGAAATGGGTGAAAATGAGGAAAAGATGAGAAGATTTTATATATATATATATATCTAGCGTTTTAAGTTGGTAGGCTACCTACCAGTAACGCGTGTCAAACCCAAAATATCGTCATGCATTTAGTTCCCGATTAATATTTGTCGTTCATAATATAAATATTAATACTAAAATAAATATTCAAATAATTTATTTTGTTAGCTTATTACCGGAGAATATTCGAGCCGGTATGAGCTGACAACGCGTGTGTGAGTCTGTTCGTCGGATTTATCGTTTCACTCTCCGGTTATTAATAACATTTTTATTATAAACAAATATTTATAATATTTGTCGTGTCGGTAATAACCGTACCGCTATCGTTAGTTTTACGAGGATTTAACGTGGTTTAACATTCGTATACACGTACTACACTTGTATTTATCCGAACAGTCTTTTCAAATGAATATTAATACTTAATATCAATAATTCATTAATTCATTTAATCGTTCTGTCGAATACCCGGTAAAAATTGTTGTTTAACACGTTTAACGTTTAGAATTTCTGAACCGCGTACGTTCTTATATCTTTTCTTAAATTCTCAGAATCGCGTAACGGGTCATTAAATGAAATCGTGTGACTAATATGATATTCGGATTGTGTAAATTTGGATTTCTAACAGGCTTGGATCCTTACCGGGCCTCAAATGGACTTGACTTCCTATTGGGCCTTATTGGGCCTAGTTGGGTTTTAGCCTAACAGTTTGGTATCTACATTCTGAAATTTGCAGGTGTCACATTCTCCCCTCCTTAGAGAAATTTCGTCCTCGAAATTTGTTATACGTACATGGATAAGGATTTCGTATCTTTGCTCCACATTCGGTTTCTTGGGGAAAATGTTTACTCATTCCAAATAGTAGTTGGAATATGAAGATAAAGTGGATATCACAACAACTAATGATATTGTATGTGTAAGGATTTGAAATATTAGCGTACCGTATGATAGTACAACGGTATCGCATTACATCAAATGGGTAGATTTAGGGAAAGTTCTTTGGGTATATCGATAAAGGAATGATGTTGGCTATACCCTGAAGTGATAAACTCATTACTAGAGTCCCATGAACAACGGGATTACAATCAGTGGGGTCACCTTCATGTAATGAGTAAGTCATCAAGAGAATTGCCTGGTCGATGTGAATTATAATAATGAGTTTTCACTAACCAAGTGAACAACTCACACACCAAAATAAACAATCAAGAATCAGATGACGAAGCATTTCATTATGTGATCATTCTCATCAGAGTGGAACTGTATGATCATTATCATTCATAATGAAAGACAAAAGTGCGTTCATACACACGTATTTCCAAAAGTATATATAGGTACATACTTCATTATTCATATTCGGGTTTTCTCTCCAGAAAACCAAATCGTGCTAGGATCTAAAAGAAAATTATCACGCGTTTGGTAAAGATAGGTCAGATTCTTTAATGAGATGTCCATGTGTTAGTCCAAATCAGGTAATCGACCGTTCATCGCGACGGGTCAACATCTTGGTGCATTCAATCTTCTAGAATGAAAGATTTTAATTTTGACATTTTGTCCGTCAAATCAGTATGTAGGTTAAACTGACTCAATTGAGTTCAAGACAATAATGTCAGTGTATACAATTTCTCACAAAGGAGCTGGAATGGTTTAATGGAACGTCAGTAGTTGTCTAGTTAATGAATTAAACAACTATGATATGGGATAAAATTTTACGGAGACATGATCTCCTGAGATTGATCCTAGTTTTTATCAAATTCCATTACTGATAACATCATCACGTATGTTATCCGTAATTTGATTTAGATTGAAATCTAAACGAAACGGATATCGATTAACAAACTCGCCACAATAAATTCTCGTAGTCTCATTGAATCATCTAGATTTTTTTTTTTTTTTTTTTTTTTTAAGGTTCATCTAAAGATGAAGGTGAATCTAGATGAAGAAGAAAGAGAATATCAAAGTATTTGAGAATATTTTAGTTGGCTAGGCTCAACAGATACTAAAGATTAATAATCTTCATGGGGTTCAAGGAGAAGTGAGAATGGCTCTCAAACAGTTGCTAAGTGTTAGTGACATAGTTTCACTTATTCGTTTTCTAACTGCATATCCATCACCTTCTTGTACTCGGATAGTAGTGACAGAATTCATAAACGAAACGTTATGATTGTTCCCTTATACTCCACGAAGGCATTTTCTGGGACTTAAAGTTATACTCTCATATTAGGTTCTGTGCCATATGAGATTTTTCCATCAACATTGGTCACAACGGATTAAAGGTTTCAAGATTTCTCGTATGGTTTCACTGGCGAAGTTTTAGTTTAATACCTCACTACCATCGTTTGCACTGCACTTCTACTGTAGTCTGGTATTTAGGCTGTAATATCTTGATTTGTGAACTCATGACCTGACTATCATGTCCACGAAATAGATAAGTCTTAAGAAGTTCTATGTTTGCTTGGAAAAGTCGCGGTTCGTCTAGATGAGAAGGTAAACAGTCGCATTGTGGAAGTAGCCTCATAAGAATGGTGTTTCCCCGAAACTGATTCAGCGCTTGCTAACCCACTAAATTGGTAGACTGCGATGTGAAATCATGGTTTGTCTAATCAAAGGCTTGACTTCTCATTAAGCGGATGTCAGGAAATAGACGACAGTCAAGTAAAACTTCCGGAATTGATTCGTCCTTTGTTCATCTTCCTGGTAGCGTACACAGAATTAAATCCTCGGATTTCGACTTAGGTTCTTTATTTCCTGTCAAGTTGGTCGGAATGGATCACGGAGTTTCAGAATTTGCTAACAACTGATACTACAGTTTGTCTGCAACTTCCCTGGCATTCGAATGGTATTGTCACGACTTACCAGTACGTATTTCACTCATATCGGTTATAGCCTTTAAGTCCCTAGTCCAAGGATTTAAGCTATAAAATTGAGGTAATGAGTGTTAAATGTCAAAGCTTTGTATTTTAACTGAGTCTATTTCAAGAGATCATTTCTTAACAATAGATGCTCTATAGCTTCCCAATTATAGAAAACTAGGAGTGAAAGATGCGGTCACACCTCTCTTCTAGGTTAAAATCTGGGATCCATCCACCAAGATGAACTTTGGGGAGGTGCGAGTACAAAAGAGTAATGAATTATTCTTCTCAACTCTTTATGGACAGTGGCCTGTAGTGAATAGCTCGAGCTTACGTCCCTTATGCATATCATGAACTTAATGAGATTAGCATGAAATTCCGCATTTGGGACTCCTTTAAGAGTTTTACATGTCGTTTTCCTGGTAGTGCGACAATAGTCATTAGTCCACACTTAGGTTTCTTTGTCATTCACTTGAGCATCAACCCCGGCTTATCCATTACCGAGAGAATAGTCAGACTTAAAGGTATATTGAATGTCAATGGCTGCGAGAGCAATCCTGTGAGACCGATATTCTGAAATGTCCGATTACCTATTTGTCTCATGTCAAGCTTCCACCATATCCATAGGTGCCATGTGTATGCGGGTCAGAATAATATTCTGCCCCATTACTGAAGTTAGTGCATAACACTCTTGGCGTAACTTTCAAGCAATTGTGAGATTGAACTGTATGATGGATCCTGAGATTACGCTATAATCTCCCAATAATTGTGCAATTATTGTAAGTGTTAGTTGTGGTAACGCTCAATTTGAAGCATTCCTGACAAGTAGAATCTCAAAGAATGAATGTGCGAATTCCTTCATCGTTCAGGATTTACTAAGGATTGGTTAAATTCAATTTGAATTTCTCTCGTTCCTCCAAAACTAGGAAAATGCTTTGTGAGCACCTAATTGAGAAGGCTGATTTGTTAAAATCAGTTGACTGAGAACATGGATTGATCATTAGCTTGGACAACAAGACTTACTACAGTTTCCATGCACTGCAAATTATGATTACGTGTGCACCCGTAATAATAATTTGCCTTGCCTGATCCCTATAGTGTTTCTCCTATCCCCAGCTTCTAATCAAAAGGGATTTGAAATAATCGTTAGATTGTGTTTTCACATTTGCGCAGGGGTGTGTGTTGTTTTATCGGATTACTCTTCATTATGTGTACCAATACTCCTGAATTTGTCGAATTTGTATGTTGTCGGATGAGGCTAATGGTAGAGAGGCACCACCAGTGTCTCTTAAAATAAAATGTGTATGGTGAAATTCAAGCACTATGTGTTGGGCAGAGATCCTCAAATGAGTGTCGAGCAACTCGTGCTCCAAGTCTGTATATATGCATGGATCCACATGATCCTGATGTATGTCTGGGTCTCCTGACCCTTGGAGTTCTCTCCCACTTAGTCCTGCTTATCCACCTTGAATTCCCTTCTGTCTGGGCAATCCTGTCTGCCATATCTCATGGCGAGAGTCTAGGCATCCGATCCGACAACTTATGAAGGAGAGTATTTATACCGTAAATACGTTCAAAAGATATTTGCCTCCATAGCTGGAGTAGTTGTGGTGCAGGTATAGGTACAGATTCTGGCACGGGTTCAACCTGTTGTGATACCAAGATCGGTAACTGACGATCGCTGCCGTCGTTGTCCAAGCTCAGCTCATAACTCGATCTTCTAAGGTTGAAGTATGCTGAGTACCCGTTATTCTTGACTCGTAATCCGAACAGTAACATGTCGTAGGTGTTTATTATTTCCATATTGTTATATATGTTTAAGTGTTCATTACATGTGCCATGTAATTGTATTAGTATAGCTAATGATACCCTAGTGTAACTTCATACACTAATAGTCTACACAAATCGTTCGGCAACGGTTGGAATTTCTTTACTCAAGTCTTGGGTGTTCTTAGTGTGATGCAAGTCTTAGAAATCTTGGTCCCTAAATGAGTCCGGTTAGAGCCTAGGTATCACTAAGGAAACCTAATTCGCTAAAACCATTGGCTCTGATACCAATCTGTCACACCCCCAATTTTATTTACTTAGTGAATAAATAAATAAATTAAGGTTGCAACGATTGGTAACATTACACAACAGCGGAAGTTAAAGTAAAGACTTCTAAATATTGAACACCATTACAAATACTATAATAAACTTGTACATTGTCCTAGAACCATGTATAGGTGAAAGCCATCTTGAGGTTTGACGATCATACTCCTTCGGCTTCTAGGGTTTAATCCAAAAGGCTAACCTATTCCAACCATGCCATGACTATGAATTACCTGAAAAACATACTTAAAATGTCAACACAAAGGTTGGTGAGTTCACAGGTTTGATTGTTGCAATGTAAAGTGATTTTCCTTGAAAACATTGATATTGTGTACATGGCCATGATACGAAACTGTTTTCCTTGAAAACATTTAAAATATGTACACGGGTTTAATGTAAGGTTGTTTTCCTCGAAAACATGTGATGACTTCATAGTCATAAAACGAGTAGTTTTCCCAATGAAAACCTGTGATGACTTCATAGTCATAAAACGAGTAGTTTTCCCAATGAAAACATGTGATGACTTCATAGTCATAAAACGAGTAGTTTTCCCAATGAAAACATGTGATGACTTCATAGTCATAAAACGAGTAGTTTTCCCAATGAAAACATGTGATGACTTCATAGTCATAAAACGAGTAGTTTTCCCAATGAAAACATGTGATGACTTCATAGTCAAAAAACGAGTAGTTTTCCCAATGAAAACCTGTGATGACTTCATAGTCATAAAACGAGTAGTTTTCCCAATGAAAACATGTGATGACTTCATAGTCATAAAACGAGTAGTTTTCCCAATGAAAACATGTGATGACTTCATAGTCATAAAACGAGTAGTTTTCCCAATGAAAAAACATGTGATGACTTCATAGTCATAAAACGAGTAGTTTTCCCAATGAAAACATGTGATGACTTCATAGTCATAAAACGAGTAGTTTTCCCAATGAAAACATGTGATGACTTCATAGTCATAAAACGAGTAGTTTTCCCAATGAAAACATGTGATGACTTCATAGTCATAAAACGAGTAGTTTTCCCAATGAAAACATGTGATGACTTCATAGTCATAAAACGAGTAGTTTTCCCAATGAAAACATGTGATGACTTCATAGTCATAAAACGAGTAGTTTTCCCAACGAAAACATGTGATGACGTCATAGTCATAAAATAAGTCGTTTTTCCTTAAAACATTGATAATGTGTACATGGCCATAATATGAAACTGTTTTCCTTGAAAACATTGATAAAAACATTTCCACGTAAACGAATGGCAAAACCATTGGTGTATAAGTGATTGGCAGATCCATCTGCACGAAAACGTTTCAATGAATATGATAAACAAAACAAGTAATGTTGACCCATTTGTAGACTAGCTAGGAATACAAATAATATGTACATACATGAGGCATAACCAAACCATGACACAGGTGTTTTGCCCCTCGCTCATACCTCACGAGCAATGTTTGAACACTATGCGGTCATTTGGCCAGAGGGACCCATGGTTAGCGCGACTAACCATGACCGGGGGTGTCAATCCCAATAGTACTATCCATAGAATCCCAGGCTATCCTTAGCTAATGGTTATAAAATATGATGGTCAGGGGGCTTTACGAGCTCCAAACGTGTTCACTCATGCAAACATAAAGGTCGGGTCTTGTTTTCTTGTTACCATATGAAAATGTTTATAAGTATGTGTTCCATGTTTTCTAAGATGTATCAAGTAATGATGTTTCGTGTTTTCAAACGTGTTATGGAAGTATGTTTCTCCCCCGATGTTTCTAAAACATTAAAAGTTAAAAGGGGACAGTGAACTCACCTCAAGTCCAGCAAATGCGATCACAAGCTCAACTGACAACAAGTGAGCGCAACGATCCTAAACGGTTCCTATTGTTCAAACAAGTGTTATCAATATCAACAACAATATAACTAGGATCGTGCCCTAACATTATGGTTTCAAATCTAAACCCAACCCATGTTGAGGACATCTAAGTTGTAGAAACCAAATTCTTTATTTTTAACGAAAATTGGGCAAAGTCCCGTTTGTTTTTGGCTAAACCCGACAATATCCAATTGTCCAATTACAACACCAACTTACACCAATAATCCAATAAACCGCACTTTAGATCCTAATACTAAAGTCATACTTCAATTCGACAATTATTTGATAAATATATAAAAACTATATCATTATAAAACAATTTAACGTGCCCGAAAAACGTTTTCAAAAGACGTCCCCGACAAAATTTATAGGTCCCGTGCTACTACCTGACAATAGATATATAAGTGTTTCGGGTCATACCTTAGCCTACAAGCCGTTCTAAGCGGTTTTGTACGAAAAGCTGAGCACGACACAAGAAGAAACTTGTTTCGCTCATAACTTGATCATACGAACTCCGATTGAGGTGATTCAAGCGGCCATGAACTCGTCTCGCCAAGCCCCACCAGCGCCGCCGGTCTCCGCCGCCGCCGCCTCCGTCGCCGGAAAACCGGACAGTGGCCGGATTTGGTGGTTTTGGCCGGAAAGCTTCACTTTTTTGACCCAAACTTCTTCGTATGCGTAGATCGGACCTTTAGGAACCCTTTTCTAGCAAAAGCCCCATTTGTCGAGGTCGCCGGAAAAGTGTTTTTGGCCGGAATCTCCACCACCGTCGCGATCTAGTGCAAACCACCACCACCATCGGACTCAGGA
Organism: Smallanthus sonchifolius; assembly: GCA_023525975.1. Classification (NCBI taxonomy): domain Eukaryota; kingdom Viridiplantae; phylum Streptophyta; class Magnoliopsida; order Asterales; family Asteraceae; genus Smallanthus; species Smallanthus sonchifolius. Next base: position 47,137,379 of record CM042020.1, on the reverse strand, counting down.
CGTCGAGATCTATCAGATGAGGTGGTGCACTTACCGCCACTTGCCGGTCCGCTGTGATCCGCCGCTGTGCGCCGCCGGCTGCTCGGCCGGACTCCGCCTCCGTCATGATCGCCACCACCAGACTCGCCGCCATCGTGGTCGTCGCCGGTAGTGCCGCCGCGGTGGAGCCGGCCACCGGCCTTTCTCTCTCTCTGCGGTGGTTTCTCTCTCTAGACACACACATGGTGTGTGTTTGAAATGGGTGAAAATGAGGAAAAGATGAGAAGATTTTATATATATATATATATCTAGCGTTTTAAGTGGGTAGGCTACCTACCAGTAACGCGTGTCAAACCCAAAATATCGTCATGCATTTAGTTCCCGATTAATATTTGTCGTTCATAATATAAATATTAATACTAAAATAAATATTCAAATAATTTATTTTATTAGCTTATTACCGGAGAATATTCGAGTCGGTATGAGCTGACAACGTGTGTGTGAGTCTGTTCGTCGGATTTATCGTTTCACTCTCCGGTTATTAATAACATTTTTATTATAAACAAATATTTATAATATTTGTCGTATCGGTAATAACCGTACCGCTATCGTTAGTTTTACGAGGATCTAACGTGGTTTAACATTCGTATACACGTACTGCACGTGTATTTATCCGAACAGTCTTTTCAAATGAATATTAATACTTAATATCAATAATTCATTAATTCATTTAATCGTTCTGTCGAATACCCGGTAAAAACCGTTGTTTAACACGTTTAACGTTTAGAATTTCTGAACCGCGTACGTTCTTATATCTTTTCTTAAATTCTCAGAATCGCGTAACGGGTCATTAAATGAAATCGTGTGACTAATATGATATTCGGATTGTGTAAATTTGGATTTCTAACGGGCTTGGATCCTTACCGGGCCTCAAATGGACTTGACTTCCTATTGGGCCTTATTGGGCCTAGTTGGGTTTTAGCCTAGCAGTTTGGTATCTACATTCTGAAATTTGTAGGTGTCACACCTCCCCTCCACCCTACCATTCACGTACAGCAGCTCCCTCTCACCCTCACGTTTTTCGAAAACAAAACAAAGCACCAATACACCTCTGGCCCTCCCTCACTGACTTCAGCCCTTCTTCCTTTGTGGATCACGACAGCAGCAACCAACCCATCATCCACCCTCCCTCACCCTTCTCCTTGATGGTCCACGAATAGTAGAAACACCACCAAGCAGCACCACTCTTCATCACCCTTTGCTCTCAAGTGTCATTTAAGTGACTTTACAAGTGTTCAAGCCTTCTACAATCATCTTACCTTCTCCTTGATTTCCTTAAGTGAGTTTTTTACTAAAACTTAGTATTATTTTAAGATTTCATGTTGATTTGTGTTGTAAGTTCACCCGAGTAGTGCTTGTTTCAAAGAGAAAGTCACCTCCTTTAACCAAACAGTAGCTGGCAGAAATTTTGGTCGAATTTGAGGGTCTTATCTTGGTCAAAACTCAACCAAATTGAACGTTTCTTGAGTCTAATATTAATTTTAAAGAGTCCTCTTTCCAACCTATTTGGGTTCATAATTTTTGGATAAGTTTTGATACCCCAAAAGGGTGATACAAGAAAACGTGTATATTCTGAGTTTTATGGCAGAATTATTGAGCTAACTTGTTGGATTCATATCTAGTTCAATAATAGTCCAACTAACTTGATTCTTCTTCCTAAAGTTAGGATTTTATGTTGTCTTTAAAACCCATATGGCCTCCCCTCTTGAAACTAACATTTTGATTTCCAGAACAACGAAATTTCAAGGACCTATCCAGAAAACAGAATCTGTTAACATACTTGTGTTGTTTTAAATATTTGAAACCCTTAAACCCATCCAAATATTTTAAGCCCTATATTTTTATAGACCCATGACATATATTTATGCACGTCTAGAACCCCGTAATTTATTGAATTTATTTAGAATACAAAAATCATGTCTTAAGTAGACTTAAAAACCCGAGTACTTTTCTAAACAACTAGTTTGATATCCAAAGCCTTATTTTTATAGTATATACTTAGTTTCAATCCTCAAACCTAATAATGATACGTAAATGTAATGACATGTTTTGGAATACACATCTTATCATATAAGTATATATAAATGTATTTTGTATCACCAAACCGTCACCAACGATCGTCGTGTCAAACCACTTGAAAACCTAAAACGGGTTCATGTCAAGCCTAGTTGGGTGAATTGAATGCATGATCAACACGCGGTAGAATCATTACATAGACTTTATGGTATCTTAAATATTTAGGACTCGAGTAGGTCGGAATACACTATTGGACTTTGCTACATACCGCATCACTACCTTGTTTGCACAGGTGAGTTACATATCCCCCTATTTACATTTTTATACATTTTGGGGTGAAACGTAATCTGTGCATACTTACATACAATTCAACTTGTGTTTACATGTGTATATTATTGTGCTTTTGTGCATGGTCACTTGTTATGCTATGGATACTTTTAGGGTGGTTTAAATTATGTGTAACCCACATAGTCTTGATTCCATGCCTATCACTTTTAGGGTAGCGGTATGCTATGCCTATCACGTTAAACCTTTATGCTTATATACATAATTACATGCTTACAATTGGTATACATATAGTGAATTCTCCACATTATGCCATATCATACCATGTCAAACTATGAATTGTATAAATGTTTTTAACTAAACTTTTACTTTATTTAAACATATGTAAACTCACCAACTCTCGTAGTTGACACTTGTTTTGGATTACGTTTCAGGTGAAGATATGTGATTGTGTGACTATGTGTTGAAGGTGCTACACATAAGGCTTTTGGACCTAGTAAAATAATTATGTGTAATATTCTAGATTAGGGTGTTGTAACTTGAATTGTATTTGGATATTTGGTATTTAAATCTTATTAATGAATTATGCAACCTTAGTAGATCATGTGCTTATGAACAATCATTTCATTATCCGCCTCGATGATTCCGCCATCGGTCGGGGTGTGACAAGCTTGGTTAACAGGTATAGCAGGAGTGACCACAGCAAAATTTCTAGCCTTTCTCTTCTTATTGTGCCGGGAGGGCTCAGTTATGGCTTCTATGTTGTGGGTAGAAGGAGTTGCAGTGTTGGAGACTTTCTTTGCGCCCTTTTTAGTAAGAGTCCCCGCCTTCACATGGTTATCAGTTAAGGTGGCGGATAAGCGGATAGCATCCTCAAATGTTGCGGGATTCCTTCCTAGGACAGTATCTTGAATTTACCTAGGTAGTCCCCCAATATACTTTTCAATGCAGCGGGATAAAGGAGTGACCATGTGGGGCACAAGAAGACTCAACTCAGGGAACCGAGTTGTATACGCCAAGTTTTCACCACTATCTTGGGCAAGATCCCAAAATTCAGCTTCAAGTTTCTTTACTTCATTTCGAGGACAGAATTCCTCGGTCATTAGCCTTTTAACCTCATCCCAAGGTAAGGCCATTGCTACATCCACACCCCTATTCCTTTTCTCCCCATTCCACCACGTGAGTGCCCGTTTTTGTTGAACACTTGTGGCATGACGAACACGAAGGTTGTCGAGGCAGTCACTATTGAGAAAAGTATTCTCAATGCTTTCGAACTATTGAAGCTATTCTACATGTAATGACAATAAATACTACAAAAGTTATCTTTACTCAAACATCTTCTTAGGCATCATTGCTTGAGTCCTTGGAAGAAGAGCGTCGTTGCCTTTTATTGTCTTGCACCAGTAACATTCTTTCTGTGTGGAGTGTGTCAGTGTTGTAGCAGAAAGTTGTTAGTGGTAATGGTTGCTTTATTGAAGCCAGTCAGCTGCAACGTTTGATCTTCAGTGGGAATGGCTATCAGCAGCAATGTTGTTGATTAGCAGCAAGACACAACTTTCGACAGCTGCTGATGATTTGCCTATCAGCAGCAACTTTGGTCTTCAGCAGATAAGGCTATCCGCAGCAGATTTATTCTTCAGCAGAAGAACAAGTATCCGTTGTAGATAAGCTTATTGTAATATCTGTACTTTTCCGTTTACAATTTCCGGCCATTTGGCATTTATTGTAAACCCTAATTATCCATATTTAATAGTATGTGAAAATTCTTAGATGAATTTCTTAAACTATGTGGCTAAAAACCATACTCAAACTATGTTTTAGGGCTAATATTCATGGTATTTGAATAAAGTCCCTAAACTATATAAAATAAATCTCATAAATTATCCAAGTGTAAACAAAAATTGTACTTATTTAATTTGGAAAATCTTAATTGTGTTTTATTCAATTAAAACACAAATTATATAAATTAAAATGATTTTTATAAAATTATTATGAATTTTTAAGAAATAATAAGATTTATTCCTTAATAAATCAAATAAAGTTTAATTAAATAAATATTTTTAAAATAAAGTTTTATAAAAAAAAATATGTCTTTTTATATCATTTTTTTTAGTAAATTAGTTAAACCCCTTGACCCATTGAACCCTTTGAAAACTTTGGACCCTCTCAATTTGAACCTTTGAGTTTTGAACCCCCAAACCCGCTGTTTGACTTCGAAAAGTCAACAGGGCCAAAACCACACCAAATCGTTTTCAAAACCGTCGAATTCAAGGCTGTTAATGCCTAATAATCGTGTATAAACGTTAACCGACTCATCTTTAATGATATTAAAGAACCAATTCGATCATAATCAAGCTTTTAACTCAAAAATTCAAGTCGAAACCGTTTTATCCTTAAACCCGCAATCAATTAGTGCGTTTGAGATGAAATTGATCGATATCATAAGTCCCACAGCCTTCGCAACATCATTTACAAACTTCCCGAACTCTCAAACGTACCTCGATTCACTCCGGAAGCTCCAGCGAAGCCGAAGAACATCGAGGCTGAGATTTCAGCCGTTCTCCTTCGTTACGAGGCCATTGCAGGTAAAGATTGTTGCATTAGACTCGTCATGATTCAGGGATTGAAAGCCCCTTGGTTTGGAGGTCGATCGCTGTGTAATCCGATCGATTGGGAAGCTAGGGTTTTGCGGTTAAGGAATTGGGAGAGAAGGGTCTTCAGACCCTGCTGTTAAAACCCAAGGGAACCCGCAAATGGACAAGGCATTAAGCCCAGTCCAGCGGTAAGGCGCGCGTATGTCCCAGGGGAGACCCGGGTTCGAATCCGGGCAAACCCCTTTTATTTTTCCTATTTTTGATTTTTATTAATTAAATCTTTAATCTTTAAAAATTCATAACTTTTTATTTACAACTCGAAAATGTACAAATAAATAGTCCAAATTTTTGTAATAAAATTCTCTACTGTTTTATAGAATAAAAACAGAAAACTTTCTGAGTTTATAAAATTATTTATTTAAAAGTCAAATTTTAAAACTTGGATTATTTATTTAATATTAGCAAACTTATTCCAAAAATCCTACAAAAATTAAAGAAACTTAATTTATATATTCTTAACGAAATAATAAGTTTCTGGAACTTTTAGACATTTTTACTAATTTTCACAAATTTAACTTGTAATTAAATCAATAGATTTATTGATTTAATTAAACTAAAAATAAATGAATTTTATAAAAATTCACTATTTAACAGAAAATATTCATATGATTTATATATAGATTATATTTATTTTTTTCACTATTTTCATTAATACATTTAGTTAATAAAAGGATTTATTAATTAAATTTTTAAATGAGTAATTAAATAATTACTTAAAACATATTTAAATTACTAAACATAATAATTTAGTAATACTTACATCTTAATTACATACCTTAAACTATAATCTAATTACATTTTCAAACCTTAAACTTTCCAAAACCCTAATTTCCCAAATTCGAGAACACGAACGAACCTTAGCTTATTTCCTTTAAACTAAATGACTAAACTACAACTATAATAGGTTAATTGTGACCTACTTTGGATTATATCTTTGGATCAAACTTAGCTCGGAAACTACTTACAAACCATGTGAGTTTTCATGCCCCTCTTTATACATTTTATCACTTTTGGGGTGAAACATGTTCCTATATAATTACACTTACACTATTGACAAATCTCACAACTTGAAACAAATTCCCTTATGTTAGACTTGTTTAATTGCATTATGTGGCTTATTTGTTGATTACACTAGTTCATATTATTAACTGTTTCGACAGCCTATGAATGGAATTAGTGGTACCATGTGGGTTAGCTACCCCATGCATTTCTTTGATCTAGGATGCATGTAATGAATTCTGAAACTGAAAAACTGTTAACTATATGTTGGACAATCTGAATTGGATAAATCTTAAAAGGAAGGTTTAATTTGGACTGTGTGTATATACAATAAGACTATAATGTATTACTTGTCTTAGCATGGAATTTGTACTTTATCTAAACTACTATATCTATATTTACCATGATTGCTCACCAACAATTCATTTTGTTGATAACTCTTATTTTAAACATGTTTCAGGTGCACCAAGTTCAAGCAACGCTTGATTTATGTTCAACACTTAGGCTTGGACTTAGAAATTTGAAATCTGATTTTATCTTGTTTGGAACTATGTTTTGTCTTGTTTATTTGAACTATTTGTAGCCTTTGAGGCACTTTTAATATTATTGAATAAAATTATGAAATTTTAATAGTTCCAAGTGCTACGAGCAATCTGGTCACAATTCGGGTCATACTCCGACGTGTTCCGCCGCCCGGTTGGGGTGTGACACTTATCCGCAGCAGTTTATCAATCTGCAGCAAACTCTGAGGTCCACAGCAGTTGTACTTAGAGAACTTTGTAGCCATCAGTCTTTATTTCTACAAACTCCCCCTAGACTGATGCTACCAAAATTCTCTTTACTGCTTTTGCTGCGGAAGCTTTTTCATGTTACAGACTATCCTTTCTACCTCATAGCCTCTAGGGTCCTGGCTGGGATTGTTTAGAGGAAACTCAGATAGAGTCTTTATGTCTTTTCTTGGAATTTTGAAGATGGCCTTGCTTGAACATATCATCTTCTGTCCTTTAACATCAATCAGGAGAAACTCGTTGGTATCAGCCTTGAAGGACCAACTGGTGAATGGTGTCACACCCCGACCGATGGCGGAATCATCGGGGCGGGACATGTAGACTGTTCATAAGCACAAGGTTGACTAGATTGAATATATTAAACATCAAATTTCAAAGCAAGTAGTTCAAACACAACCAAATCCAAGATAGAACAAAATTGAAATACATATAGTCCTTCTATTTAAATTAACTAAGTCCAAGCCTATATGTAGCACATCTTGATCAATCTCACATATTAGGACCTGAAACATAAATAAAATAAAGTCAACTAAAAAGTTGGTGAGTATAACACAGGTTTGTATATAGATAGCATATAGTTGTAAAACAAATCCTTACATAACATGATAAATAAGGCATTTATGGGGAGCAGCTATTGTGTAACCAAGTACAATCAAACCTTTGTAACTAGCATGCAAATTGTGTTGTCGGTATCAATCACCCCAATCTGGGTGGGTTTGTCAGACTCGATAGATCTATCATTGAAAACCGTCGGCTTGAATAGTTAATGATTGCACATAAGTGTTCACAAAAGTTAGCACACATAGCACTCGGGCATAAAGCTCAAATTTGCACACATGAATGTAAATAGTATTTGTACTTGTGTTGTTTGTGTAAATGTAAACATGTAATTTGAATAGTGTTCATGTTTCACCCCAAAAGTGTAAAAGAGTAAAAGGGGCTATGTATACTCACTTGGTTTGAAGGTGTAGCTAACAAACATACTAGCTAGAATAAAGATCCTTGAAATGCACAAGTTAACCTAAAGTGTAATGTATATGGTATTAATAGTGTGCACAAAAGTTTAAGTCTAAAGTTGCATTTGGACTTGTGTAAAAAGTCATTGATTTGTAATTGAAAGTATTGAATAAAATATATAGTTTGAAAGAATATTTCTTTAGAGTATTTTGATTAAGGTTTGAGTTTGAATAATTAAATAAGTAATGTAAATAATTATTGTTTATGAAAACATTGTAAGTTTTAGTTATAATTTAGTATAAATAATTAATTGTTTTTGTTTAAATATAAATTAAATAAATAATTATTCCTTTATTTATTTATTTATAATATATGTAACGTAACCATTAAAATACTTTTTAAGGTTTAACAATAAATGTAAATTAAATTTTATAAACTTTAAATAAATAATTTTCTATTTATTCCAAGATTGAACTTTCTAAATAGGATTAAATGCAATTTTATAAAAATCAACTATTTTTATTTTGTAATTTAATCAGAATATTTATTGTTTGAAAAATATATAAAATTATAATTCTGCCAAGAATTTACTCACACACGACCGTGCCTGGGAAGGGCATGATCGTGCTCGAACCACGGGCGCGACCATGCTAGTCAGGGCGCGACCGTGTTGATCAAACAGAATGCACAACTGGGTTGTTCTCTAGGCACGATCGTGTTCTGGACTAGGCACGACCGTGTCTAGGGTTTTGAGGCATGACCAAGTCTAGCCAAAGGCATGACTGGGTCTGAGTGTGTGATGCACGACCGCGCTGGTATTTGGCGCGACCGTGTCTCATGAAGCACGACCGCGCTAGAATACTAGCGCGACCGTGTCTGTTCCAAAACAGAAACGATTTGGCTAATTCTTATATTGTTAATGTTGGGATTCATGGGGCTTTCACCCATTAGATCATCACGAGTCTTTTTGTATAAATTAATTGTATTTAAAACGCGTCTAAGGTTCGATTCGATTAAATCATTTTTAATGAAAATGTGGGTTCGGGTTCGGGTTCGTGGTGATTTTCGTCATGAAAGTCCAAATTAATATAGGGCTTTTGACCTATGAACTGAATCGAGTGAGAAGAAGGATTAAATTACCCGAAGGAGTAGCGAATTGATAGAGAACGGTAGGGAGGAGTTTCGGCGTCGACGAGCTTGGTTTCCGGCGTCTTCTGCTACGATTCCAGTTGCTTCAATTGGGTCAGTAGCTTCTGGGAGGATCGTTTGTGCGTTTGCTTGGGAGAATTGCAAACAAATTGGAGAATTCGATGGTCTAGTGGACGATTTTTTTGATTATTAGATGAATTGATGAAATTCCGTTTATTTGTTGTAATTATGATGATCAAGTGGCTTAACTCTGTTTGTTAATAGTTGGAACGTGTAAAACGGTTACGAAATCGAACGTCTCTGTGATTAAAGGCTGCATTTCCGTTTCAACTGGTACTAGGCGCGACCGTGCCCATATGCGGCGCGACCATGCTAAGGCACCAGGCACGATCGTTCCAAAGCAAGTCGCGCGACCGTGCCAAAAAACTCGACACGACCGTGCCAGAACGAGGCGCGACCGTGCCTATTAGGGTTTCTTGCTACTTTTCAACATCAGACCTTGTAACTTTAGTCTTTTGTCATATTTGTATAATTAGATACTTATGTATTGTTTTAATAGGATAAAACCGAGTAAATTTTGCGGATTTGCATTGAAATATAGTATTAAATTGATGGTACGAAAAGAAACAAAACAGTGCACTAGAATTGGGTTTGAAATGCATTACATTGAATTGAAATACGGATACTAAAAATCAGAAATGTTACAGTCTCCCCGTGTTGAGGGAATTTCGTCCCGAAATTTAGTTAGAGGAAGCAACGGCATCAGTAAAAAAGATGGGGGTACTTGAGCTTCATTTAGTCCTCTCGTTCCCAAGTGAATTCAGGACCACGCTTAGACTCCCAACGAACTTTGACAATAGGAATACGACTTCGCTTGAGTTGCTTGATTTCACGATCCATAATTTCTACCGGTTTCTCAACGAAGTGCATCGTTTCATCAATGCGCACGTCATCAAGTGGTATATGGAGATTCTCATCAGCGAGACATTTCTTCAGATTAGATACATGAAACGTAGGATGCACATTGCTATGAGATGGAGGTAACTCGAGTTTGTAAGCCACTTTCCCAATCCTTTCAAGGATTTTGAATGGGCCAACATAGTGAGGGGCTAACTTGCCTTTCTTTCCAAAACGGATCACACCCTTTCACGGGGACACCTTAAGAAGAACAAGGTCACCGACTTGGAATTCCAAGGGTTTTCGTCGTTTATCGACATAACTCTTTTGCCGACTTCTCGCTGTTCGGATGTTGTCACGGATTTGAATAATCTTGTCGGATGTTTCTTGAATTAGCTCGGGACCGGTGATTTGTGCTTCACCAATCTCGTTCCAACAGATAGAAGAACGACACTTGCGACCATAAAGAGCTTCGAATGGAGCCATGTTGATACTTGTGTGGTAGCTATTATTGTAAGAGATAAATGTGAATCCCAATTTCCACCAAAATCGATTACTCAAGCTCTAAGCATGTCTTCAAGGTTTGGATTGTTCGCTCGGTTTGACCATCAGTTTGAGGATGGTAAGCCGTGCTCAAATCCAATCGTGTGCCAAGAGCGGTTTGGAGAGATTGCCAAAATCGAGAAGTGAACCGGGCATCTCGGTCGGATATTATGTTCAAGGGAACACCATGACGGCTCACAATTTCGTCGATGTAAATTCGGGCTAGTTTCTCAACCCGATAGTCTTCACGGATAGGCAAGAAATGAGCAGATTTGGTGAGACGGTCAATGATCACCCAAATGCTATCATAACCACTCGAGGTGCTAGGGAGTTTGGTAATAAAATCCATGGCTAAGTTCTCCCATTTCCACAGAGGAATTTCTGGTTGTTCCAGTAATCCGGAAGGACGTTGGTGTTCGACTTTGACTTTAGAACACGTTAGACATTTGGCAACATAGTGATCAATGTCCTTTTTCATACCGGGCCACCAATATTGTTGGCGAAGATCTTGGTACATTTTATTCGCACCGGGATGAATAGAATAACGAGTCTTGTGAGCCTCATTCATGAGAAATGTACGGAAATCATCGCGATCGGGAACCCAAATACGGTTCAAGTAATAAAGTAAGCCATTGGGTTTTGATTCAAGCAGAAGTTCAACACCACATGACATTTCCTCGTACATGTTACCCTCGGTGACTGAGACGTGTTGAGCTTCTAAGATGCGGATTTGAATATCGGTTTGAATTCGGGCACAATGAAGCATAACATGGTCCTTTCGACTCAAAGCGTCGGCTACAACATTCACTTTGCCGGGATGGTAACGAATCTCGCAGTCATAGTCGTTAAGGAGTTTAACCCAACGTCGTTGCCTCATATTGAGTTCCTTTTGATTGAAGATGGGTTGGAGACTTTTGTGGTCGGTGAACACCACGCATTTCGTCCCATAGAGATAATGTCTCCAAATCTTCAATGAGAATACGACCGCACCCAACTCGAGATCGTGCATCGTATAATTCTTCTCATGAATCTTAAGTTGCCTTGATGCAAAAGCGATTACTTTGCCTCGTTGCATGAGGACACAACCAAGACCTTGGTTGGAAGCATCACAGTAGACAAGTAGATCATCATTCCCATCAGGGAGAGTCAAGATAGGAGCATTGCAAAACTTTTGCTTGAGAGTTTGGAAAGCATCTTCTTGTTTTGGTCCCCATTCATAAGTCTTACCCTTGTGAGTCAAAGCGGTAAGGGGGACAGCAATCTTAGAGAAGTTTGAGATGAAACGACGGTAATATCCCGCAAGACCAAGAAATGAACGAACTTCAGTGGGAGTCTTCGGGGCATTCCAATTCTTAACCGTTGCGATCTTAGCAAGGTCAACATGAATACCCTTGTTGTTGACGATATGACCAAGAAATTGAACTTCTTTTAACCAAAATTCACATTTGGAGAATTTGGCATATAATTGTTCTTTCTTCAAGAGATCCAAAACCAATCTAAGATGTTGCTCATGATCGGCTTTAGTCTTGGAATAGATTAAGATGTCATCGATGAAAACGATCACAAACTTATCAAGGTACGGTTTGCACACACCATTCATGAGGTCCATGAAAACTGCGGGTGCATTGGTTAGTCCAAAAGGCATAACCATGAACTCGTAATGACCATACCTTGTTCGGAAGGCAGTCTTTGGAATATCGTCTTCTTGCACACGGAGTTGGTGATAACCAGATCAAAGATCAATCTTAAAGAAGCAAGTAGAACCTTGAAGTTGATCAAAGAGGTCATCAATTCTAGGCAAAGGATAACGGTTTTTGATAGTAAGCTTGTTGAGTTCGCGGTAGTCAATACACATGCGAAATGATCCATCCTTCTTTTTGACGAATAAGACGGGTGCACCCCACGGTGAATGACTTGGACGAATGAATCCCTTGTCGGAGAGCTCTTGAAGTTGACTTGCAAGTTCTTGCATTTCAGAAGGTGCAAGACGGTAAGGAGCTCTAGCCACGGGGTTAGCTCCGGGCTCAAGATCAATGCGAAATTGTACTTGACGAACGGGTGGAAGACCGGATAGATCTTCGGGAAATACTTCGGGAAAATCCCGAATGATGGGAATGTCTTGTATACTCTTCTTTTTGGACAATATGAGCTAAGAAGGCCACGTACTTCTTTCGTAGGTACTTTTGAGCAGTAGTGCACGACATTAATTTAAGTCCTTTGCAAGGCTTTTAACCAAAGACTCTTAACGTTTCTCCCGATGGTAGGGGTATTCGGATGCACTTCTAGAAACAAATGACTTCGGCATGATGATTTGATAGCCAATCCATGCCTATGATGATATCAAAGCTTCCTAGTGGCATTGGAACAAGGTTGATTGGGAATGTATGATCATTAAGTTCCAAAGAGCAATCATAGATAATGGATTCAATTATAAGAGAGTCACCATTTGCTACTTCAACGGTAAATGTTTTCTCTAAAAGGGATCGTGTCTTTGCAAGTAAAGGTTCAAAGTTAAGTGACACAAAACTTTTATCGGCACCAGTATCAAATAAAATGGAGGCATATTGACTATTTACAAGGAACGTACCATTGACCACGTCATTGTTGGCTTGAGCTTCATTGGCGTTTATGTTGAATGCACGCCCACGAGCTCCACCTTGTCTAGCATTGGCAAATCTTGGGCATTGATCACGGAAATGGTTCGGGTTGCCACATTCATAACATGCGCTTTGCAATAGCGGGAGCACCTTGATTAGTCACTGGGGTGTTGGTTTGGTTTGGTGGGTTGACTTGGCCCGCAAGAGCTTTGGCCCTACAAACATTGACCGTATGGCCATATCTCCCACAATGAGTACAAAGGCGACATGGGATGCTTTGGGGATGATGGTAGTTGCAGGTGGCACAAAGTGGGTAGATTCCAACATATGGCTTTTTGGCCGGTGCTTGAACCATAAGTGCAGCTTGGTTAACAGGTATAGCAGGAGTGACCACAGCAAAATTTCTAGCCTTTCTCTTCTTATTGTGCTGGGAGGGCTCAGTTATGGCTTCTTTGTTGTGGGTGGAAGGAGTTGCAGTGTTGGAGACTTTCTTTGCGCCCTTTTTAGTGAGAGTCCCCGCCTTCACATGGTTATCAGTTAAGGTGGCGGATAAGCGGATAGCATCCTCAAGTGTTGCGGGATTCCTTCCTAGGACAGTATCTTGAATTTGCCTAGGTAGTCCCCCAATATACTTTTCAATGCAGCGGGACAAAGGAGTGACCATGTGGGGCACAAGAAGACTCAACTCATGGAACCGAGTTGTATACGTCAAGTTTTCACCAATATCTTGGGCAAGATCCCAAAATTCAGCTTCAAGTTTCTTTACTTCATTTCGAGGACAGAATTCCTCGGTCATTAGCCTTTTAACCTCATCCCAAGGTAAGGACATTGCTACATCCACACCCCTATTCCTTTTCTCCCCATTCCACCACGTGAGTGCCCGTTTTTGTAGAACACTTGTGGCATGACGAACACGAAGGTTGTCGAGGCAGTCACTATTGAGAAAAGTATTCTCAATGCTTTCGAACCTTTGAAGGAGTCCAGTAGCTCCTTCGGTACCATAGATCTTGGGAGGACTACACGAGTTGAGATGTTTGAATGTGCATTGAGATGGGTTGTTACCACCATTTCCACCATTACCACCATTACCACTATTACTACCATTTCCACCATTGTTGCCATTGGTGGCACTATTCGCTTGAGTGAGTTGTGTCACGAGTTGTGCAAGAATAGCAGCAATGTCGGTATTGGTGTTGGCCGTAGGAGCACGATGAGGAGGCATTCTACAGATTTTCACAAGACAAGAAAAGATGTAAGAACTTATGAGAATTGTTGGGATTTAATAGAATAAGATAACAAAATAAATATATAATCATAGTTTGGATTGTACTCAAATAGTGATATAATCACTCGAATACTATGACACATTAAGGTTAACTAAACTTATATAATTTTCAAGGAGACATGCTTTAGCCTATAAGTAAACACTCATCTTAGGAATTCCCAGGAAAGCATACGGGTCCCTCGGTTGATTGGGATTTATGCGAAATGCTATCCTAGACAGAAAACCCAAAATACAGGTGTCACTCTTTCAGATTGCACGTGTCCTCAAATAATTAACAAAGCTTAAAAACCTTAACGAGGAAATAAAGAAATTTTTTATGAATTTAGCTTCATGAAGTTTCCACATGCTTAGAAAGATAAAGATAGAGAAAAAGATAAGAATATTATGAGGTTTTAGGATATAGGAAAGGATATTGTTTATTTAATTTATCATTTAAGTATATACTAATAAGTCATGGATTTTTAATAAATAAGTGATCAAATAAAATAATAACTAATCATAGTAAGCATGTAGCACATAGCATGTAACACATAACATGTAGCACATAACCAGATAAACATGAAGCATGGCATAAGTGGGTGTCCTAAAGTTATAGTCTAGGTCAAGGTGTCTAATAACCTAATTCCCTATAACCAAGGCTCTGATACCAATCTGTCACACCCCGACCGATGGCGGAATCATCGGGGCGTGACATGTAGACTGTTCATAAGCACAAAGTTGACTAGATTGAATATATTAAACATCAAATTTCATAGCAAGTAGTTCAAACAAAACCAAATCCAAGATAGAACAAAATTGAAATACATAGAGTCCTTCTATTTAAATTAACTAAGTCCAAGCCTATATGTAGCACATCTTGATCAATCTCACATATTAGGACCTGAAACATGAATAAAATAAAGTCAACTAAAAAGTTGGTGAGTATAACACAGGTTTGTATATAGATAGCATATAGTTGTAAAACAAATCCTTACATAACATGATAAATAAGGCATTTATGGGGAGCAGCTATTGTGTAACCAAGTACAATCAAACCTTTGTAACTAGCATGCAAATTGTGTTGTCGGTATCAATCACCCCAATCTGGGTGGGTTTGTCAGACTCGATAGATCTATCATTGAAAACCGTCGGCTTGAATAGTTAATGATTGCACATAAGTGTTCACAAAAGTTAGCACACATAGCACTCGGGCATAAAGCTCAAATTTGCACACATGAATGTAAATAGGATTTGTACTTGTGTTGTTTGTGTAAATGTAAACATGTAATTTGAATAGTGTTCATGTTTCACCCCAAAAGTGTAAAAGAGTAAAAGGGGCTATGTATACTCACTTGGTTTGAAGGTGTAGCTAACAAATTGAAGGTGTAAAAGAGTCAGTAGCTTCTGGGAGGATCGTTTGTGCGTTTGCTTGGGAGAATTGCAAACAAATTGGAGAATTCGATGGTCTAGTGGACGATTTTGTTGATTATTAGATGAATTGATGAAATTCCGTTTATTTGTTGTAATTATGATGATCAAGTGGCTTAACTCTGTTTGTTAATAGTTGGAACGTGTGAAACGGTTACGAAATCGAACGTCTCTATGATTAAAGGCTGCATTTCCGTTTCAACTGGTACTAGGCGCGACCGTTCCCATATGCGGCGCGATCGTTCCAAAGCAAGTCGCGCGACCGTGCCAAAGCACTCGGCGCGACCGTGCCAGAACGAGGCGCGACCGTGCCTATTAGGGTTTCTTGCTACTTTTCAACATCATACCTTGTAACTTTAGTCTTTTGTCATATTTGTATAATTAGATACTTATGTATTGTTTTAATAGGATAAAACCGAGTAAATTTTGCGGATTTGCATTGAAATATAGTATTAAATTGATGGTACGAAAAGAAACAAAACAGTGCAATAGAATTGGGTTTGAAATGCATTACATTGAATTGAAAATACGGATACTAAAAATCAGAAATGTTACAAATGGAGAATGGGATTGAAGAGGTTTGGCATCAATGATTACATCTTTACTAGGGTTGAAGTGATGTTTGATCACTAGCAAAAGATGTCTCCCACCTTCATTCTCTGGCTCATAGGCTTCACCCAACTCTAATATTCTTCTTCGTTCTGAGTCTGGGAGTTGCAGTACCATATCAACAGATTTATAGATAGATCTTTTCAGTTCTTCCTTTCCCCTAAAAACTTCAAACCATCTATCTTGACTGTTATAGAACCAGACAACTATTTCTCTTGAGTCTTCTGGGTGATAGTAGATTTGGTTTTCTTCTTGGAAGGCTGCTGATGAGGAGAAGTTGTGTGGAAGGATTTGGACTTTGTGGGTGGAGAGAAGGGAGGTCTAGGATTGAGAGTGGAAGGTTGTTGAATAGAGGAAGTGGTGGATGAGGGAGAAGGCTTGGGTTTATTTTGTTTCCTTTCATCTTCTTGATTAATCACCCTCTTCTTTGAGCCTTTCTTCCCTAGTCTTTCTTCCTCTTCCTTCTTGACTTTAAAGTAAAGGGCTTGCAGGTTCATGAAACTCATGGGACCTAACCATTTTCCACTCTCTCCTCTAGCCTTTAGAAGTCAATCATGACCTTCCTTTCTTCATGGGTTCTTCTGTTAAAGGCAATGATCTTCTTGGATTTATGTTTGACTTTTTCTTCTTCTTCAGCCCTTTTCTTAGTTGCCAATTGACCTTGCTGACCCATGAAGGCTCTGTAGATTTCTTTATTTGATAGTTTCTCAAGGTAGTCTGCATCCTCACCTTGAGAAATTAGAGCCTCTATCCACTACTCTCTCATTTCTTTGGCTAGTTCATAATCGGTTATTCTGAACTTAGCCTCTTCCTTTTTCTTCTTCTCTCTTTCTTTTTCTTCTTTATTGAATTGTTCCTGCAGTTGAAGAGCTAGAGCTTCATTTTCTTGAATTTGAGAAGCTGCAGGAATCTTGACTTTTAGATCATCTAGCTGCTTAGCATAGAGCTGGATCTGTTGTTCTCTAAGGAGTATGGCAGTTTTTCTTTCTTTTGCTTTTCTTAATTCAGTCATCTCTTCTTCTTCTCTTCTTCTTCTTCTTCTTCTTCTTTCCTCCCTTTCCTTCTTTTCTTTTAATAACCTTTCTTCATCTTCTTCTGACATAGGTCTCTTCCCCTTGTCTTTGTTGGGTGCCTCTGCTTCAGCTTCATGGACCACAACAGCAGATGTAAGAGATGTTGTTGGGATCTCAGCTTAAGCTTCATTGGCATTTTGTGGAATGGATAAGGGAAGGACACTTTCTTCATCATCTTCCCATTCAAGACCTGTCACTGCTTTCCATTCTTTCTTCATCTTTTCCTTTTCTCTTCTTCTGGATTCTTCTGATGTGTTTAATCTGACAGTTGGAGAGGAAAGAAAGTATAGGTCTGAGTCAGAGTTGGAGTCATCCATTGCAAGTCGTCCTTCCTTTTCAAGCTTAGCTTTGATGGTTTTTATCATTGCTTGACTCTCTAAGGAATTTACATTGCATATGCGTGTTCTGAGCTCGAAGACCTTGTGCAGGAAGTCTGAATTTAAGAGTAGGATCTCATTGATGTTGATTGAGAGAGATGATCCATTACTCAGGAAGAATGTGAAGTCAAAAGACCCAGTGTTTGACTATCCTAGCACTTCCAAGTCTCTGACTACTGTGTTGTAGAGAAATCTTCTCCAACATAGAACTTCTTCTGTTAAAGCACTGCTCCTGATCAAGGCAAGTCTTGGAGCCAGTCTTTGTTCTGATGTTGTTGAAGATTCTGCATGGTGTTTAGGATAGGCCACCATGTTTGCTTCTTCTAGGAGCCTTTCAAACCAGGGAAGATTATCCTCCATCAAGACGTAGAACCTGTCGATTGCAAGTTCTGCTGAGAGATCTGTAGAGGTGTTGGTGCAGATGGATAGGTACAGTTCAAGCACTTGGAGTGGATTTAGTGCATTCCAGTTCAGCTCTTCTACCCCACCGAACTCCTTTCCGATCCAGAATCTCTCAGTTGAACCATCATACCCCCAAGCTAGTATGGAGTCAAATTCTATCTTATTTGAAGACAGTGTGAATAGTCTTGATATGGCTGCAGCAGTAGGAAGTATGCTGAAGGATGAAGGTGTGTCTTCATTTTGACTTTCATTCTTTAACACCTCATCAACAGCTCGTACAACTAACTTCCAATCCTCAGTGATATCTTCCTCTTCATCTACTGAGTCTGGCAAGTCATTAACTTGAACGAAAGCATGTCTGAATAGAGAACTTTGAAAGGCTGTCTGCTCTTGTATCCATTCGTCAAGGCTGTCCGCATCATCTTCCACAGCAACTATCTCCCCCTATTTGGTTGTATCATTGCACAGAGTCTGGTCAGTTTGAGTACCCACAGAGACAAGGGAGGGAGTAGTCACAGGAGGGCATTGATGGGCTTCATGCATAGAGACTTGGTTCCTTAGTTTTGACACTTTGGCCTCTAGCATTTCCACCCTGGCCGTCAATTCCAAGTTATGAAGTTTCAGTCTATCCTCATCCACAGTTGTGGAATCCTTGGATCCAGATGGGTCCTTAGGCCTAGCCTCTACATCCCCATCACCCTGGTTTTCTTGGCACCTGTGATTCCTCTCAGTGAAGAGTGTTTCAAAGGAAACATCCTCACTGTGAGTTGTCGTGGTTAGGGTCTTAGTGATGTTATCACTGTCCTCCTGATCAGTTGAAGTACCAGGAGTAGTGACAGCCCTTTCCACATTCACTCTATCAGTACTCCCAGAGTGAACCTTCTTGGGTGAAGAAATTGGGTTAGGTGCACTAGCAGCCAAGTCAATCAATACCTCCGAGATAGTAGTTGTTGGAGAAGGTATATCATCTTGACAAGGTGCCTCTGCACTTAAGTTCAGAGAAGAAAATAATGGAATGGCTCAGTGGGTTGTTCTATGGATCCGGGATGTGATCCTGATCCTAATAGAGAAGCTTCCAAGGAAGTCTCTCTAGTGATGTGGCTATCCCTTTTGATATTCTCATCAGAATTTTGGGATTCTGAATGAGGGATTTTAGGTTGGGATTAGGCCTTTGAGACAAGAATAGAAGGAGTCTTCTTGCTCCTTTTCTAGTATGTTTTGCTACAACTGGGGCCCTTTGTTCCAGTTGAATGATAACATCCAAAACAGGTGTAAGTAATTTCTGTGTCTGTGCATCCTTAGTAGTATGCACAGGTGTTCGAACATTGGAAGCAGATTGTTGTTCAGGATGTGAAGAGGAGGGTGTGGGATCAGTATCAGCTGGGATTGCTGAACTGTCACCCTGTGTACTTTGTATGTTCATCATTGTAGATAACAATGGAACATTGGCCCCTGAGAACTTTTTGGAAACAGTTCTCATACTTTGAAAAGTATTATTTTTATGACCCAGCATGATGTAGATTCTTACAGGTTTTGAGAGATCTTTGAGTTCCTGGTTGAAAACCTCCTGCAAGAATCTGGGGTACATAAAAAATTGTTGCTTTGTACCCTCTTGAAGGTTATTTCTCAAACCCTCAAAGATGAGGTGTGCAAAGTTGAAACCTTGGCAAGTAATCATACCGTGAACAGCAGAGGTAAGTGCAGAGCTCACTTGATGTCATCCACTTCTCTTCTGAGATATGCATTGTAGAAGAGTGTGACATAGATACTTCCATGTGGGGCCCATTGTAACATCTCGGATTTTTAGTATTCCTATTTCAATTCAATGTAATGCAATTTCAAGTTCTATACTCGTGCAATGGCTCATTATTTTCTCGCCGTAAATTTAATGCAATGATTCTATACAAATTCGCAAGTTTTACTAGATTATATACATTTAAACGCTATACAAGAAACTTTTTGGTACAAACTTATCAAACCTGAAAAGTCAAGGACTAAAGTTGAAAAATATCAAGAAACCCTAGTTAGCACGGTCGTGCTTCATCCTAGCACGGTCGCGCCATGTGCTTTGGCACGGTCGCGCCTGCGTAACAGTCGAATCGTAATTGTGACTTTAATCATCCGATCGTTCGAATTCGTAACTTTAACACACTTTAATCACATTAACAAACTCAATAAACCTTTTCATTACTCGAATTCACTTCGTTTTTGTCCTGCCAAATTCCAAACGATTAAGAAATTCAAGAAGCACCCAAATTCTCTCAATATTCTCAAGGCAATCCAATCAAGCATTTACAGACCATCTCTGGATCAATCCGAAGCCGTTGAAGCAGTCGGAATCGCAGTCGAAGTCACCGGAAACCATTATCGCCGTCACCGGAACTCCCTCCCTGCCGTTCTCTATCAATTCGCTCCTATTCCGGGTAATTGAATTCTCTATTTCATTCCTTTCTGTATCAGTATCGAAAGCCCCTATTCAATTTGGGCTTCCATTATAGAAATCGATCCGAATCAGAAATCTTGCTTTAAATAAAACGATTTAATCGAATCCATACTTAAACACGATGTTCATGCAATTAATTTATATTATTAGACTCGTAATAACCCATTAATCAAAAGCCCTATCAATTACAGTGTTTAAAATACAAGAATCTGTCAATTCGTGTCTGATTTGGAATAGACACGGTCGCGCTAATCATCTAGCGCGGTCGTGCCGAATAGCAGCGCGGTCGTGTCCTCCTGTCCAGACCTTGTCATGCCCTCTGGGCTAGTCCCTGTTGTGTCTAAAGATCATAGACACGACCATGCCGGGCCAAGGCACGGTCGTGCCTGTCAAACTTGTCTAGATTGTGCTCCTGTTGATCAACCCGGTCGCGCCCCGACTAGCGCGGTCGCGCCCGTGGCTTGAGCACGATCGTGCCCTCCCGAGGCACGGTCGTGCTAGACTCAGAATTTTTAACAGAATTATAATTTTTATATTTTAATCAGTAAATGTTTCAGACTTTATAAAAATATGTTTTCTGTATTTAAAAATATATTAAAAGTTTAATCTTTGCATAAATATAATTTATTGAAAAGTTTATAAAAATTAAATTTATATTTATCATCTTACACTTAAATGATATTTTAAATAATTAAGTTACAAAATTTATAAATAATGATGATTTATTTAATTTACATTTTAAATCAAAATCATTTATTTATTTATACTTAATTACAATTAATATTTACATTATTTCATAAACTATAGTTATACACTATTTATTTAATTCAAACCTAATTAAATTGTTTCAAACATATTTTACCTCAAACTTTATATATTTTATCAAATACTTTTTAAATACAAATCAATGGTTTTATATACAAATTCAACTTTCATTTTAGACTTAAACTTTATGCATCTATGTGATTCAATACATATTACTCTTTAGGTTAAAGTGTGCATTTCAAGGATCTTATTTGCTATCTATATTCCTTGTTAGCTTCACTTCCATACCAAGTGAGTATTCACAACCCCTTTTACTCTTTTACACTTTTGGGGTGGAACATGAACTTTATACACATTACACATTTCACAACTACATTTATACAAACAACACAAGTGCAATATCCTCCTTACATACATGTGTGCAAAATTTGAGCTTTGTGCCCGAGTGCTAGTTGTGCTAGTCTTTGTGAAAACTATGTGCAATCATTAACTATACAAGCCGACGGTTTTCAATGATAGATCTATTGAGTCTGACAAACCCACCCAAGTGGAGGTGATTGATACCGACAACACAATTTGCATACTAGTTACAAAGGTTTGATTGTAGTTGATTACACAATAGCTGCTCCCCATAAATGCCTTATTTTATCATGTCTTGTAAAGGATTTGTTTTCAACTATATGCTATCTATATACAACTGTGTTATACTCACCAACTTTTTAGTTGACTTTATTTTATTCATGTTTCAGGCCCTAACATGTGAGATTGATTCAAGACGTGCTCAATATAGGATTGGACTTAGCAATATTAAATCAAGAATCTTATGTTTTGTATTATGTTTTCCTTGTTTGGATTTGGTTGTACTTGAATTATTTGAAATAGAAATTTGACTTTAATATATTTCAATTTAGTCAACCTTGTGCTATGAACAGTCTACATGTCCCGCCCCGATGATTCCGCCATCGGTCGGGGTGTGACACCCATCAGTGCCTTCTCTATTGTGTACTCATTCTGATTTCCAGTGTACCCTATGGATACAAAGGTCCTCATGTATTCTTCTTTTGAGTATGAAATAGCGGGCCCCTCATCTTGAAGTTTGAGGTGTTTTTTGAGAGTAGCTTCAGGGACGATGATATCTTTGCCGTCTACCGTGGCTTGGATTTGGGGAATCCCCTGTTCGGTAGAATAGACGGCGGTGTTCCAAAAATCCTCCATATGAGGGATGTATATGGTAGGGTTGACGGTTAGTGCAAAATATATCTTTCATCAACAAAGAAAATCGATCATATCATCGAACACTTTGGACTTCTTTCCTTTAACCAGGTATGCAGTGAGATTGTGGTAGGGAGAAAACTTGTCATTAGGATGGTTTATGTCGACCTCTGCCATTTTGTTGGGTTTGGAGGGAAAGAGGAAGGTTTTTGAAAGGTGGTTAAGGATGGAGAGCTTTGAATGTTGTGGAGGCTTAGGAGAAAGAGATGGGAGTTAGGGTTAAATTGAATGTGAAGAGGTGGTGAAGAAATTTGATTTGTGTTATAACGGTAGAGGAGGGAAAAAGCAAAATGACTTGTACAGTACAACCTTATTCACGTTTTACTGTTACAGCTGTAATACACTAAAGCAGTCATGGTAAATACTGAAAGGAATTTTTACAGCGGGTAAAAGTTAATTTGGACTTAATTTTTACCCATCAGCAGCAAAATTGGTTACTGCGGATGGTTAAGTATATCCGCTGCAAGCTTGGTTGCGGCGGATAGTTAAGTCTGTCAGCAGCAAACTCAATTGCTGCTGATGGATGCAATGATCCGCAGCAAGGGTGTTACTGCTGACTGCCTTAAAGCTATCCACAGGAACTTGTTCCTTCTGATAACTTAAAGCGGTCAGTGGCAAAATCTTTGCTGCTAATTATTAAACCTGTCAGCAGCTAAAAGACGAAATTGCTGCTGACTTATAACTTTCATTTACAACAAGGGACAAACACATTTACAAAACAAAATTTTAGAGACATATTTTAATCAAAGTTCATCATACCAATAGATTCAACTAAATATCAAAATCTAGCTTCATCAAATGGTTTTGTGAACAAATCAGCATATTGCTCATTGGTATGAACTTTGGTTAAAATAATTCTATTTTATTTGACACAGTTCCTTGTCCAGTAATAGATCCTCCTTTTAAGTCACTTCCAAAGGAAACATATCCTCCATTGAAATGTATGAAGTTGGAGAGGATGGATCAATTGCCTGTCATGCGCCTAGAACAACCACTGTCTACCACCCAGGTGTTATTCTTGTGAACTGGTTGTCCCTGCACGAGAGAGATCTAGTTAGTGGGAGGAATCCAAGAGCTTTCATCCTTGTAAAAAAGGGTTCTCGGATTATCAGTATCAGCATGTGTGCATTCAACGGAAACAATGATGATTCTTGGAGGAATTTTGGCTTTCCAATGCTGAATTGGTGGTTTTCCAGCTCTCTTTGCTTTGTCAGCAGCAGATGTTGCAACTGAGGACTTTGGCTTATCTGCAGCATATTTTGTTGCTGCTGATGGTTTAACTTGGGCAGCAGCAATCTTAGTTGCTGATGAAGGCTTTTTCTTTGGTTGCTTGAGTCTTACTTGATCAGTAGCAGTTTTGTTTGCTGCTGATGGTTTAACTTCCAAAGTATGCCTACCCTTCTTCATCTTACTGGTAGGCTTTTGTTGAAGAGGAATTTGATGAAGAACCTGTTTGTGAGGATTAAACTTACAATTTGCAGCAAAGTGGTCTGATTCACCACAGATGATGCAGGATTGTTGAGGTCTTGGCATATGCTTTCTTGGTGGGGATGGAGAGTTTCTGAACTGAGTTGCTTTGTCTTCATAACTTCTTACCTTTTTGTTCTAGTTTGTTTTCTCAAAAGCGTGATGCTTTAGGTTTCGTTGTTGTTGAAGGTAATAGAAGCAGGTGCTGGCAGTATGATTGTATTTCCCACACACAAAGCATGATTTCACCAGTTTGTCCCTTTGAAAGTACACATAGTCCTTTCTTTTGAACAAGTATTTGAAGTTCCAGGGGTGAGCTTTGTTGTGCTCAAAGGTGGCTTCTTCCAATGTCTATTGAATATATGGAGCTCTCTCTCCAGACGCATAACATATGTCAAACACCTTCCTTTGTTTGATTGATTTGGATTGAGGCTTTGAGTTGGTGGAGTTTGAAGACTGTCTCTTTTCAACAGTTAGCTTTCTTCCTTCTGGAGGATAGCTGATTCTGCTTTGTTTGGTTGGTTGAGGTACTGTTTTTGAAGGGATGAAAGGGCTTGGATTGTTGGCTTTAATAACTTCACAGGTAGGTGGTGATGAAACTTTATTGGTTTCAGTGGAGTCTGAGCATGTTGACTCAGACTCGGATGAAGTAGTGCATTCTTGCATAGTTTCTTGGACAACAGGGTCAATATTTCGGTTGGCCATGTCAAGGTTGGAAAGATTAAAACTTGGTTCATGATGGCTACATAGTCAGCGGGTGGAGGAACAACATTGTAGGGTTGTTCAGCTTGAAATCCAAGACCAACAGTTACCTTTTCATGAATTTGAGCATCCAAAAATCTTTGCAGCTTTTTGGATGCAAACTCATATTTTTCCACATGGACCTTTTGGTCTGCTAATTCGGCCCTTGAAGCTTTTAACTTAACCAGAAGGTCATCAATTTGAGTTTCAAGGTTTGTTTGTTCATGTTTTAATGATGAAATTTCTTTCTTTAAACAATCAATCTTTTCCTTGTAACTGTTTTCAACCTTTTTAAATTCAGATTTCATTTGGTGAAATTCTTCATTTTGATATAGGAGATTCTGGTTATGTTTCCTGTATCCAAGGACCTTATCAATACAAGCTTGAGTACACAGATTTTCATATACCTGAGGTGGTACCTCTGATGTGTCTGCCATGAGAGATTGATTGTTGGCAGGAGTATCCTCATACTGGAAGCTCCAGTCAAAGTCAGCAGTTCCAACAGTGCACAAGCTGCAGTTTGTGTAGGAGGAGTGGCCTGTTGCTGTCTTAGTTGAGCTTGGTGAGCTTATCTAGTATGAGCAGCAACTGGGTTTGCCTTTGGTGCCTTGCATTCTCTAGCAAAATGACCAAGTTGGTTATAGTTGTAACACCTTAATTTGCTTTTGTCCAAGCCAACCCTGGTGTTGGAGTTGTTGCTTGGAACGGGTCTTACTGTTCGTGAGTAGAACCTTTTTGCTCTTAGAGAGAGCATGGCATAGGAGTGTTGTATATCCATTTCTTCTAGATCATCTGGATGAAAACATTCTAGATCTTCCTTGATAAAGGACATATTGCTTGAGTTTTCAGAAACAAAAGCAGAGGTTGATGTTTGAGGTTGGGCTTCAAGAAGAAATGGTGAGTTGTTTGATTGAGAGGATGGAGTTTGGGGATGAGTGACGAGAGGATAATAGTTGCTTGAACTAGGACCTGAGTGGTCAGAGTGGAGGGCAGACGAGGTGGTGGTGGATGTTGAGGCTGTTTGGTAGCTTGAGCTTCTTTCCTTGGCCTGAATCATCTCTAATTCATAGGTCTTTAGCATACCAAAAAGCTCAGTCATCTGTAGAGTCTTCAGATTCTCAGTTCTTCTGATGGACACTGTGTAGAGTGTCTAGCAACTGGGTAGAGACCTGATGAACTTCTTGAGAATATCTTCATTCTCCAGCTTCACTTTTAAGCACTGCAGCTCACCTACAAGATAAGTATATCTGTTAAATAAAACAGTTAGAGACTCACCTTCCTTTTAGACGAAGTTTTCATATTGCTGCTTCAGGATGTCTCTTCTGTTTTCTTTTACTTCCTCTGAACCAGCAAACATCTTCTCAAGAGCCTCCCATAGATCCTTTGCAGTTTTGTATCCTCTGGAGTTGTGAAAAACTTCATTTGGTAAGCACATTTGGATGGCTCCCAAGGCCTTGAAATCTACCTCCATTTTCTTGATGTCTTCATCGGAGTATTTGGAGGATTCTTTGGGAACTAGTGTACCTCCGGAATCAGCAGAGGCCACCATGGGTATGTATGGTCCATCTTTATGGATTTCCACATCCCATATTCTTGATAGCAGAAGAAGCTTTCCATTCTGTTCTTCCACATATCATAGTCTTCTCCAGACACCAGTCTTGGTAGTCTGCTGATGCTTCCAGTGTCTTCAACTCCATTGTTTTGTGCCATTTTTTATTTGTGATAATGGGTGACTTTAGCAAAGAGATAGTTTTGAATAGAACTAGAGAATGATTAAACAAGTGTAAGTTTATTTAATCTGTGAGCCAAAGCTCTGATACCACTTGTAGTATCGGTGAATACAAGAGGGTTCTATTCTAGTTGAGATTGGCGGAAACAATCACAACTAAGCAATGTAAACAAGTAAACAAGAATAATACTAATAAATGCAATTTGTATTAAGCATCAAAGATTACAAGATTATAGAGAAAACTCTTAAGCAAAAGCACTAGTATACAGTGACTATAAGTACTACTTATATAGTAACTTAGAATCAAGACAGACCCTTGATTCTAAGGATCAGATCTAACACAAGCCGTTGATCTTGTATTGAAGCTATTCTAAATGTAACGACAATAAATACTACAAAAGTTATCTTTACTCAAACGTCTTCTTAGGCATCATTGCTTTAGTCCTTGGAAGAAGAGCGTCGTTGTCTTTTATTGTCTTGCACCAGTAACATTCTTTCTGCGTGGAGTGTGTCAGTGTTGCAGCAGAAAGTTGTCAGTGGTAATGGTTGCTTTATCGAAGACAGTCAGCTGCAACGTTTGATCTTCAGTGGGAATGGCTATTAGCAGCAATGTTGTTGATCAGCAGCAAGACACAACTGTCCACAGCTGCTGATGATTTGCCTATCAGTAGCAACTTTGGTCTTTAGTAGATAAGGCTATCCGCAACAGATTTGTTCTTCAGCAGAAGAACAAGTATCCGCTGCAGATAAGCTTATCCGTAGCAGTTTATCGATCTTCAGCAAACTTTGAGGTCCACAGAAGTTGTACTTAGAGAACTTTGTAGCCATCAGTCTTTATTTCTACAATATCTTTCTTTTTGAACGGGTGAAGGTGGACTCACTGGTAACACCTTCTTCCAGCTTCTCACAACCTCTAACCTTTTTTCTTTGGTCATTTTCATATCTTTATACAAAATAGGCTCTTCACTTTGAATATCATCAGCAGTACTAGGGGTATCAGATTTAGTTACTTCTGGTTCTTTATCCAAAGATTCTGTAATGCCTTTAGAACTATATTCAGGAATCACATTATCTTGTATAAACTCCAAAGTAACATTCAGTCCACCACACCCTTCATATGTAATATCAGCATTATCTTTCTCTATCTCAACCTCCATAATCTCTCCTTCCTCAACATCTGAAACAACATCTTCAACATCAAGCAAGTCATCCAAATCATATAAGCATTCAAGCTTGTCAGCATTATCTAAATCAGAATCTTCATAAAAGGAATCATCCAACATGTCTGTAGCCTCCACAGCCTTATCTTTATCTCCTGACTAGATATTTTCAATACACACAGACTCCCCATGAGTCAGAGATGTCGGATTCACATCAGCGACTTGAGGTTCACCATGATCACCTGCATCAGGATCATCATCTTCATCATTGTTCTTGTTTAGATCAGATGTATGACAAGCATCCTTCCCAGACTTCTCCCCCTGAGCGTCAAGGTGCTCAACTAATTGTGATACAAGTATTTGCATTTCTACAATTTGTCGGTATTGAAAATTAAGTTCTTGTTGTCGTTGGAAGTCATTTGCTTGCAAAACATCAATTGTCACACATCATGTTCCAACATAGAATGAAGAACTCAATCCATCTATGTATAGGCCTCAAAATGAGCAATGCACGTCCGTGCATTGGTTTTCACAGGCGTGCAAACACCTCGGGAATCAAACAGGGTACATAGGATAGTGTACTAGAGCCTTGGGGAGCAAGGAGGGGATTGCATGATAGTGCATCCCCCCTCTGCTTCCTAGTTTCGTCTTTTAGCTGTTGGTTTGACTATCGTTGACCTTGGTTGACTTCTTGGGGGGCAAATCTCGGGAATGATCTTCCCAAAGACTTGATTTCTTGGTGTTTTTTACTTGTTTTAGCTTTGTTTATCTTAGGATATCGACTAACCTGCAATTATGAAATATTAACATTTTAAGTATCAATTATAAGGTTATTACTGAATTAGTACCATAATATGGGGATTATTATGCATGCAAAAAGTGACATCTCGGGTTTTTACACACTTTTATAATATATGTCATATAAACAGTTTCTATTCAGTGAAATACAAGTGTATTTATTTAATTTTTGTATGTATATAATGATGTACAAAGTATATGTTTTTAATTTATGGATTTAAAATGATTAAAAATTTTATAAGTTTTAAACTTATATAAAATTTTATATAAAAATCTAAATTTAAAAGGTCCATATATAAATAAATAAAATAACCTATTAAAATAAAATAATTAACTTGTATAAAACCATTTAAATATAATTTAAATTAAAGAGAAATTTAATTAATTTAATTATTAAAGTTAAGGGGCCTGTTTTGAAAATTATTAAACTAAAGGGTTTTAAAATAGAAATAAGTCAAGGGGCTATTAGTGGACAAACTAAACCACAAGGTCTTATGGGTATAAATTGCAGGGACCATTTTAACCCAGAAGAAAACTCCAGGGACCAGAATTGCCAAACCCCAATTCGCAATTCCGGCCATCTCTCCCATTGACCGGCGGTCCAAGAACTTTCCGGCGAACTCCGACACGCTTGTTCCCTGCCCCTCGACAGCCGAAAAAGGGCTCTTTGAGCTCGTCGTCTCCACGCAAACCTAAGCCCCCGACCAATTTGTCTCTTTAACATACGAAGAGCCTGCTCGCACTCATGACCGAAAGTCAACGCCGCGAGATTTGCCTCGTCAGTAGACCTCCACGCCTGCAAGACGGCTCGATAGCTTCGGCTTGCCCAGACGAGTGTCTAGACATACTCAATTTCATGTTTCAATATCGGGATCAGGTTCGGGTATAAATGGCCATTACCGGACCTTCTCAAGCTCACCATCCCTTCAACACTCACTCTCATTCCAAATTGAAACTATCATTGTGTTCGTCTCCTCTATGCGAAGCTGTGACCGGATTTTCAGAGCCCAATTCATCCCGAATCATAATTTCCCGATCTTGGCATTTTCGGACTGTCGGCCCAGTCGTCTCGACCCTTCGCGACCAGGTAAGAATCTCAAATTCGTTCCTTTACCTTCGGCTATCATCTGGCCATCTGTTCCAAGCGCTATCTCGGCCTCAGGCCTTCGATTTCCAAGCAAACCAATGTTCTCGGACACTGGTTTGCCGGTTGCCGAGAACCCAGCGACCAGATGCTTGTGTGGTTATAAATTAAACGTCCCACACATAACCAGCGATGGGCGATAGCCCGGCTGGTTATGCGTGCACGTGTTATGTTCAAGGTCTCGGGTTCGATCCTTGTTGGCCTCCGGCCCAACCATTTTTTTTATGTTATCTTTTATCTTATTTATTTTATCTTATTTTATTATTTTCTCTACACACTAAAAACTATTACGAACTGGTTGACTAGTTTGTTTACTTTGGAAACCATTAAACGACACCTTACACATATTTAACCCGTCAACTTTTATAAAAAAAACTTGTTTAAATCATTTTACTCACGAAAAATAAACAAATAGAAATTCTTATAAATACAATAAACACAATAACTACTTATTTAAAAATATAATATTTTAACAAGATTTAAAATATATTTTGAGATGCTAAGTTTTACAAAAATCGTTATCATTCTACTACAAAATTTTATACAAATAATTTTCAGGAATGTTTTTATTTATAAACCCATACACGTTTAAACACGGATACACATATACAAACATACAATAATACATATTTATCTACATAGGGTTTCATCGTGCTTAGATATCAATATCCTTATCACCTACGCACGTGGATTAAAACATCCGCTAGCAAGGTGAGTTACATAGCCCCTTTTTCATTTTATACGCTTTTGGGGTGAAACATTGAATGCTATATACATACGTACAAACTCAAATAATTGTTTACACGCGTTATACATGTGGATTATATGCTTGTTCATTGTGATTGTCTTGGGTGTGCATTCATTAACCGTAAAAAGCCAACGGTAATATTGATAGATCTATTGTGCCTGACCAGCCCACCCAGGTAGAGTGTTTATTACTGCATACTCGGGTATAGCCGCGTGTTATATTCAAACAAATCGGATATAGTGGATAACTATATTCAATCATACCAGGCCTAGCTGTTGTGCTATGTTCAATCGCGTCAATCAAGGTTTGAATTGTACTTAGATAAACATGAAGGATTCAACCATATATGCTATGTCTAACAAGTTAAACAATGAGTTTGCAAAACATATTTATCAACTATTTATCGAGTCCATAAAACTTATGCACTCACCAACTTTATAGTTGACACTTGATTTAACTAATGTTTCAAGTTTGGATATGTGATTGCTTGCTGAAGATTCTCCCACTTAAGAACTCATGGACCTAGTTAATTAAATCAATGTTTTGAAATAGACTAGGTTATTTGACTCGTATTGTACTTGAATATTTGTTTCTTTTAATTAAATTAATGAATTATGCAACGTTTTAGTTATCATGTGCTTTTGAACAATCACCCGTTGTCGACCTCGATGATTCCGCCATCGGTCGGGGTGTGACAGATTGGTATCAGAGCCATGGTTATAGGGAATTAGGTTATTAGACACAATGACCTAGACTATAACCCTAGGACTCCCTTTTACGTGTTACGTGCTAAATGTTTATTTGCTATATGAATTATTTGTAGTTAGGTATTATTTGAATTTTCCCAAGTTTAGTGCATAAGACTTATACACATACATACAAGGCTTTAAACACACAATACATACTTTACATACACATTTGACAAACAAACATGTGCAAACAAATACACTACACATCCTATCCATACTCTTTCCTCATCATTTGCAACATTCCTACATATTTAATTATACTCATAGACTCACAAGTTTATCTCGTCAACGACTTAATTTCTTGAAAATCAGTAAAGGACTTGTGCAATCCGGAAGGGTGACACCTGTACATTGGGTTTTCTGTCTAGGAAAGCATTTCGTATAAATCCAAATAAACGGACCCGTATGCTTTCCTGGGAATTCCTGAAGTGAATGTTTACCTATAGGCTAAAGCATGTCTCCTTGAAAGTTTTGAGAAATTACTTAACGTTGATAAGTCATGGTATTCGCAAGAATACGATCCGAACCTAAACTCAAAATTTGGGGACATTATAGTAAGATAGGGAGAACTAGATGAACATGCAAAGCAAATCATTATTACGGGTGAGAACTAGATGAACATGCAAAGCAAATCATTATTACGGGTGCACACGTAATAACGATTTGTAGTGCATGCGAATCCCGGTGATTCTTATTGCGTGAATAATGATCTATGACATCATATCCTACCAGGAATAGATGGCTTATTTCCCCTATCAACCTTGAATAAATACACATGCATTGGCACGCGACATGATAAATCTCGCATCTCTGCTTACATTATTCCCACTATGGCTCATATATATATCCACTTTATCTAAAATATTATAAACTATTTTTTCTTATGGTGTTAGAATGCCTCCTCGACGTACGGTCAATACAAACTCTAGCACTTCCAATCCGGATCTTGCTACTCTTCTTGCCCAACTGGTGGGACAAATGACCCAAGCCAATAACAACAGTGATGGGTCTCACAACATCCAAGGAAACGGTGCTGCCAACCCGCCTCAATGCACGTTTAAGCACTTTAACTCGTGCAACCCTACAAAATTTTACGGGACTGAAGGTGCTACCGGCCTACTAGAATGGTTTGAAAGCATGGAAAGCACGTTCTTAAACAATGACTGTCCCGATAATCTTCGAGTTCGCTATGCCACAAGTGTACTTCAAAAGAGAGCCCTCACCTGGTGGAACGGTGAGAAACGCACTCGTGGAGTTGAGGTTGCTACATCTTTATCATGGGACGACCTGAAGAAAGCCATGACTAATGAATTCTATCCTCGAAACGAAATGAGGAAGCTTGAGAATGAGTTTTGGGATCTTGCCCAAGACAGCGGGGATAATCTGACTTACACCACCCGATTTCAAGAGCTGAGCCTATTGGTACCTCATATGATCACTCCACTTGCTCGGGGAATCGAAAAATACATAGGCGGGCTGCCTATGCAAATTCAGGATGCCGTATTGGGAAGCAATCCTCCCACACTTGAAGCTGCTATCCGTCTATCCGCTATGCTATCCGACAATCACGTCAAAGCCGGAACTTTATCAAGAAAGGGATCCAAGAAGGTTGTTTCTACTCTCGCGGTCGTCAAAAATGAAAGGCCCGAGTCTTCTAACCGCAACAAGAAACGAAAGGGCCGAAACTTCGTAGCCGTAACTCCCACCGTACCTGCTATTCAAATGGCACCTTTGGGACAAAACCCAAAACCTTATGTGTGTCAAAATCCCTGTAGAGTCATATATTTCGTATAAGCTGTTGTCATTTATTGTATGTTTAAACAATTTTAGACTAGTTTACTTTCTGTCATTTCATTATTGTAATTTCAGTTTTCTGTAATTAGTTAAGTCTGGGCCATCGAAACTACTTAGTTTCGATTGAGTCTGTTCAATCGAAACTAGTAGTTTCGATAGATGGTAGTTTCGACAGGTCTAAGTATCATTTGTAAATGGTCAATCGAAACTAGTAGTTTCGATTGACCATAGTTTCGATACCTGTTACTACTATAAATAGCCTAGTTTGAGATTGTTTAGGGTGTGTGTAGCGGCTGTAACCCTGAACTTTCTCTTTCACATTTTGCTTGAATCAATACAATCTGCAGTTGTTTATTCACTGTGTTCTTACATTTTCATACCCTTTGATTGTTGATTCATCTGTGGTTAGCTGGTTATCTTCACCATCACTGTTTCGTTTATCAGTTTCACCTCCATATACACAGTTTCCGCCTGTGTATGTGTTGAATCGATCATATCAGTGACTTTCGATTAAATTTGGATCTACAATTGGTATCAGAGCTTTATGCTCTAGTGTTTTTGAGTGTTATCAGGTTATTGATCGATTCTAGGTGATTACCGAGGTTTTTCGTTGCTTATTTTGGGTTTTTGCACATTTATTCTCGAGGTACTGTTTCATCATTTTTCAAAGGTTTTTGCTCGTATTTTCGGAATCGGAGGTTGGATTCGTGATCAGGATAGTTAGACGAAGGTTTTCGCTGGATTAGTTTGTTATTTCTTCATATTTCTGCATCTTTCATTTCTGGAGCATTTCATCAATGGAGTATTTCTGTTTTGGAGAAGAAGGCATCGAAACTACGGGGAACAATTTCTGATTTCTGTTGATCATCGAAACTTCTTGTCTACGTTTTGTCGGGAGAAGGTACTGTCGAAACTAGATTTTTGTCTCTTATAGAAACTGTGATTATCGAAACTAGTCTGTGAAATTTTCAGTATCGAAACTAGTTGTTTCGATAATAGTTGGTCTATCGAAACTAGTCCTATCGAAACTAGTTGTTTCGATAGAAGTTTGCCCTATCGAAACTAGTTACTGTTTTAGTTTCGATTCAAAACATTATGGCCACTTCAAGCTCAACAGAACATTCTGGGGGAAATAGACCACCTGTTCTTGTGTCCACAAGAGATTTTAATGACTGGACAAAAAAATGAAGCTTTTCTTTCAATTTCACGATTATACACTGTTAAATTCTATCACCGATGGTCCCCACAAGCCCGTAACTACCACTGCTGATGTTCAACGTCCTAAGTTAGTTTCTGAGTATGATGAGAAATATCTTGCCTTGATTGCCAGAGACAACAAGGCCTATGGGACTATTGCCATGGCTCTTCCTATGGATATTTTTAACATCTTTGCTGAGTACACAACTGCCAAAGACTTATGGGTTGCACTGTGTACAAGATATGAAGGAAGTGAGGATGTCAGAGAAAGCAAAAGAGATCTGATCAAGAAACAATATGCTATGTTCAGCAGTGTAAGGGGAGAATCAATATCTGATTTGATCAACCGTTTCTCAAGCATTGTCTCAAGGTTGAAGGTTATGGGAGTTGAGTACCCCACTCTTGATCTGAACAAGAAACTCCTAGATTCTCTTCCTGAGGAATGGAATATGTATCGAATCATGATCAAAAAGACTGAGAATCTGAGTGCTCTGTCTCAACAGGAAGTCTATAGCATTCTTGAATCTTATGAAATTGAGATTAAGAAGGGAGCAGTCACCCCATCCAATCAGTCTGGAAACACAGCTCTCATTGCTGGATCAAGCTCATCCGGTAGCCCATACTTTCAGACTGATGTTCCTCCTTCAGCTGCTGCAATTAAGTCTACCAGCTCCTCTGCTCCTCAAAAGACTATCACCATGATTCCTGATGAATATGTCCCAATCATGACTACTTTCATTTCGTGCTATGATGCACTGATCTCTGGAAATCTAACACCGGTTAGCTTTCAACCTGATGACTTGGAGCAGATTAATCCTGATGATTTGGAGAAAATGGACATTGATTGGTGCATGGCCATGTTGACCTTAAGAGCCAAGAGATTTATCAAAAGGACTGGTATAGACAGGTTCAAGCAAGGAAAGACGCTTGGGTTTGACATCAAGAAGGTGAGATGCTACAATTGTGATCAGCTGGGTCACTTTGCCAGAAACTGCAAGGAGCCGTCCTCCAAAGATCAACAAGATAAGAAGATTTCCTCTGGTAAACAAGCTGCCAATCCTCCAAAGACAAACACAACTTCCAGTTCCACAGCTCTTGTGTGCCAAGCTGATGGACATTATCATTGGGGAGAACAAGCTGAAGAAGCTGCTGATAAAGCCTTGATGGCTGATGTGGAAGAAAATGGCAAGTGTGTCATGATTGAACAAGCTGAGGATCTCACTGCTGTGCCTGCTGAGGTTACTTCTAAACTTTGTGATTCTAGATCTTGCTTAAATGAAATTCAAAAATACAGATTCATCAATCAAGCCTTGATTGATGAACGAAATCACATTAAGGTGATGTATGACTCTGTGGCCAAAAATGAGAAACTTTACCTAAAGAAAATTCGTGATATTTCTGGTGAAAATCGTTCTTTAATTGTGCAACTCAATACTCAAACCATTAATAATACAATTTTAACAGAAAGAGTCCAAAAGGCAGAAAAAGCCAAATTACAGGTTGATCACATGGATATGGATCAGAAAATTCTGTTTGGAATAATTGACAAACAATTTAATAGAAAAGGCACAGAAGGTCTTGGGTATAACTCTCATCCACCTCCTTATTCTAAATCAGGGAAATTTGCTGATATGCCTACTCCACATGTTTCCACACCTTTTGTTTGCACATTATCTCTTGATGATTATATTACATCCTCTGATTCTGACAGTTTTGCTTCTTGTGCAGAGTCAAATTGTGTAAAGTCCGAAGATGATTGTGATAACCGAAGATGATTGTGATAAGAGTGCTAATGATAGAACTATTTTAAAAGAACTTGAGTCGGATGAATGTAATAATATGTCCGTGTCAAAACCAAATATTGTGAACATGTTAAAAATTTGTATTTTGATTCTATGCCTGCTGAGCATACGGGTTTGGGATGTGATGTTTCTAAATTTCAAAATGCCTTGCCGTTTGTTCCTAAATCTTTGAATGTTATGCCATGTGTTACAAAATTTAAAAGTGCAGGAATTATTGTGAATGATGTACCACGTGAAACCATGAGCAACATGGAATTTTTCAGATTAAAGGAAGCACATCATCTTCAAGACAAAGTTATTGATGAAAGAACCGTCTCATGTTCAGATTCCTCAACATCACAATCATCTTCATCTTGTGATGATTTTTATCAGGCTAAGATATCTTGTAAAAACGTTTGTTTTAGTTGTGGTGCCTCAAATCATGTTTCAAAAAGTTGTAAATTAACAACCGCAAATCTTAATGAAGAATCACCTACCCAAAGTTCATTAAATTCATATGTGCTGCCTAACTCTTCTCACAGTAGGAAATCTAGGCGTAAAAGAATTAAAAATGCTAAAAATTATTTAAAACGAACTTGGAAAATTAAAAATAATGTTCTATTTGATGACCGTGCTTCATCAAAGGATGGTTGCACTTCTGATTCCAATGAGATGTCATATCCTGACACTAAAATCTCTTGATTGAAACATTTTTGGTCAAAACGTATAAATGGTTCGTTGTGTATAGGGTCAATCAAGAAGAACCGGCGATAATATCTGGCATGTAGATAGTGGATGTTCAAGGCATATGACTGGGCACTTTAACTTGCTGCAAGATTATCATCAGATTGATGGAGAGTATGCTGCTTTTGCTGGAAACCCAAGAGGAGGAAAGATTGAAGGACAAGGAACAGTATCAAATGGAGTAAATAGTCTGGAATTTGTCAACTATGTTCCTCAGTTAAAGTACAATCTGATGAGTGTTTCACAGATTTGTGACAAGGACTTTTGTGCTTTATTCAATTCAAAAGAATGTCTTATCTTAAAGCCGGGAGTGGTGATTCCGGAAGAACTCATTCTCATGCGTGCTCCTAGAAGATACAACACATACAGCTTGGATATGAACAACCCATCGGGAATTGAATCATGTTTTCTCTCAAAGGCTTCCGAAGATGAATCTTTCCTGTGGCATAAGAGGTTGGGGCATTGACTCTCCTCTCCAATTGCTTCACATGGATCTTTTTGGTCCAGTGAGTGTCATGAGTCTTGGACGAAAGTCATACTATCTGGTGGTAACAGATGATTTTTCTCGATTCACTTGGGTATTTTTCTTAGCTAAAAAGGATGAGACGCCAGAGATTTTAAAGACCTATCTGCTTCAAATTGAAAACCTCTTCAGTTTAAGTGTGAAGACTATCCGCAGCGATCATGGAACTGAATTTAAGAATGCAACTCTTGATTCCTTCTGTGAAAGCAAAGGAATTTCTCTTCAATTTAGTGCACCTCGTACTCCTCAACAAAACGGTGTAGCTGAACGGAGAAACCGCACTTTAATTGAAGCTGCACGAACTATGATTGTTGACTCTAAGCTTCCCGTGACTTTCTAGGCTGAGGCAGTCAACACTGCATGCTTCGTGCAAAATCGGGTTCTTATCACTAAAAGCTGCAACAAGACACCATATGAGATCATGTACAAGCGCAAGCCAGTTATTGATTTCTTCAGAAAATTTGGGTGTGTGTGCACGATGCTGAACACTTCAGATCAGCTCAACAAGTTTGAAGCCAAAGCTGATGAATGTTATTTTGTTGGTTATTCCTCCAATCAACGTGCTTTTCGTGTCTATCATAAGCAGAAAAGAATAGTGCTGGAGTCCATTGATATCAATTGGCATGAAAATAATCACACGGACGCAGGAGACGGTCCCAATTGGCTATTTGATGTTGATTCAGTTTTTAAATCATTTAATCTTCCTGATTTCTCAATTGACTCAACTCATGCTAATCCTTATTTTTCTGTGAACAATTTAGGGAACTTAAATGATCTAGGTTCTTCCTCATCTGCTCAGGTTGAAATTCCTGTGGTTGCAAATGCTGAATCTAATATGGAGTCTTCCGGTTCTGGTGCAACAAGTGAAACTGTTGAAGACAACTCCATTCCAACAGTAGATGTTGCACCACAATCATCTGCTGAAGATCCTATTAATGACATTGCCGATCCTCCTGCTGAAAATCTTACCAATTTGGAGGAAGTCGTGGAAGAAGATGCAATTCCTCAACTGCGAATTCACAAGATTCATCCCACCAATAACATCATTGGACCACTCAATGTGGGTGTTAGTACCCGAAGTGCCTGTGAAGCATTTGAAAACAGCATGTTTTCCTGCTTCATCTCTCAAACTGAACCAAAGAACATTAAAGCAGCACTACTAGAAAACAGCTGGGTGGAAGCAATGCAGGAAGAGCTACAGCAATTCTCTAAGTTACATGTGTGGAATTTGGTGGATCTACCCAAGAACAAAGTTCCAATCGGTACTCGTTGGGTCTTTCGCAACAAAAAGGATGAAGGCGGCACTGTGATTCGTAACAAAGCACGTCTGGTGGTTCAAGGTTTCTATCAAGAAGAAGGGATTGACTACGAGGAAGTCTTTGCACCAGTGGCTCGCTTGGAAGCCATCCGAATGTTTCTCGCCTATGCAGCCTACATGGACTTCACCGTCCATCAAATGGATGTCAAAAGCGCATTTTTGTATGGCAAAGTTCAAGAAGAAGTATATGTCAAGCAGCCGCTGGGTTTCATTGATCCTAATTTTCCAGACCGTGTTTACAAGTTAGACAAAGCATTGTACGGTCTTCACCAAGCACCTCGTGCGTGGTATGAAACTTTATCAAAGCATCTGCTTGAGAATGGTTTCACACGAGGAGCAATTGACCAAACATTGTTCAAACGAAAGGAGGAAAAGGATACAATCATGGTGCAAATTTATGTGGATGATATCATTTTTGGCTCTACAAATCCCCGTCTCTGCAAAGAATTTGAAGAAGTAATGCGATCTAAGTTTGAGATGAGCTCCATGGGGGAAATGAAGTTCTTTTTGGGACTACAAGTTGATCAGTCTGAGTCGGGAATCCTTATCCATCAAGATAAATACGTCAAAGAAATCTTGACCAAGTTCAAAATGGCTGATTCCCACCCTGTAAAAACTCCTGTGGAAGTTCGTCATTGTTTGACTCCTGATGTGGATGGTGAAAGTGTTGATCCGCATCTATATCGCTCCATGATAGGATCGCTCATGTATCTCACGGCCAGCAGACCAGACATCATGTTTGCAGTGTGCTTATGTGCACGTTTTCAGGCTAATCCTAAACTCTCTCATTTATCTGCTGTAAAACGTATTTTGAGATATTTAAAATATAAGCCAAAATTGGGTCTGTGGTATCCTAAAACTGACTTGTTTGATCTTGTGGCTTATTCAGACTCAGACTACGGGGGTTGCAACTTAGACCGAAAATCCACTTCTGGAGGTTGCCAATTCCTTGGCAACCGCCTTGTCTCATGGCAATGTAAGAAACAGTCCACCGTTTCCCAATCCACCGCCGAAGCCGAATACATTGCCGCAGCCCTCTGTTGTTCCCAAGTCAGATGGATACACCATCAGATGCTTGACTATGGGATCACATTCCATGAGACACCAATTCTGTGTGACAACACCGCCGTTCCTCATATCACCAAAAACCCCATTCAGCATTCCAAAACCAAACACATTGAAATCAAACATCACTTTATCCGTGACTGTGTTGAAAAGAAGCATATTCAAATTGTTGAAGTCAAAACTCACAAACAAACCGCAGACATCTTCACAAAGGCTTTTGACTCTACCAGATTCGCCCAACTGGTGGAGATGCTTGGAATGATCAACTTTCAGTAAATTGTGAATAGTATTTTTTTTTTTATTTTTTTTTTATTATGTTTACTTGTCAAAGAAAATTCCAAAAAGATTTTATTTTTATGAACAGTTTTTATGCAAATCTTTTGGGGGAGAAATATTATATTGAAAAGAATTGCTATGTATAAAATCTTACAAGTGGTTTTGAGTTGCAGGAAGAATTGTATCTGACCTTTGAGAAATGATAGTGTCTGATCTCATCTCTTGGACATGGAATGGACCAAAAGCGATGGTGTTTACTGAGGTATAGCTGGTAGGCCCGACATATGGTTAAAACTTGTAAGTAGTGTGAAAACTCTAATACATATCTCATACTTGTGTGTTTGAACCCATTATTGAAACATCTAACCCATTTTTATATCTAAGAAAACCAATTCAATCAGATACAGGCTTACGTATTGGATTCCTATTCATACGCCAAGTGACCGTCAATATAACGATATTTACCACCGATGACCCCGTATATTTTGCTTACGCAAAGATCTCGGGTGCTCATCCTTTTCCCATCCACTTGGATGATTTGACCCCGTCTGTTTTGCTTACGCAAAGATCTCGGGTGTTCAACATTTTTCTATCCGCTTGGATAATTTTACGACTTCTTCTGTTTTGCTTACGCAAAGATCTAGAATGCTCGTACCTTTTAATATCTACTTGGATATTTTTTATTTTAATTTTCTAAATCCACTTGGATATATTATTTTATTTTTGGTGGTACTTTGACATTACTAAGACGGTACCTTGGTTAATCAGAAAGAGATGATAGGATGAAGGTGGGTACTTCTTGAGGATTGATAGGTTTTCAAAATCATTTTATTTTAATATGTGGGGTACACCTTGTATAGTGCTTAAATGGTACCTTTTAATCACATGAAATCAAAATACAAACAAATGTTCGGGTTTACTTTGCACAAATATCAGCTATCTTCAGGGACTCACAGTAGTTAATTGCAAAAGGAAATGTTTCAAGAGACTGACCAGATCTGATCTCATGTTGGATCTTTTTCAAGAAGAAAAAGTGTAAATATCATGTGTATATATGTTAGTCTTATTTCTGTTACTTTGTAAATATCGAAACTAGTTTGCCCTATCGAAACTACTTTGTAAATATCGAAACTAGTTTGCCCTATCGAAACTACTATGTAAATATCGAAACTAGTTTGCTCTATCGAAACTACTCAGTAAATATCGAAACTAGTTTGCCCTATCGAAACTACTCTGTAAATATCGAAACTAGTTTGCCCTATCGAAACTAGTTGTTTCGACAGGGGTATTTTTGTCTTTTGTTCCTCGCAATTTAAACGCATGCATAAATGAATCCCTCTCTTCACTTCTTATTCACTCGTCTTTTTTTTTCGCAAACCCTATTCATCTTCTCCGTCTCTCACAAACCTATCAAGCCTTGGTCTGAGTTGCAAGATATCAGTGATTATTCACCTGATTTTCTCGTAGTCACCAGCGTCTCCATCATCAGGTAAAGTCACTATTTCATTTGAATGATTCTTGCGAATCAACAGACCTAGAATTTCAAATTTTCAAAATTTCAAAATCAGTTCGACTGAATCTTCATAATCTTAGACGTATCCGTGTTTGCATACATCTTTATCATCTGAGAACTCACTTTTTATGTGTATTCTTGCAGAAATCATACTCGCTTTCGGTAAGACGAATATCCGTCATTCACAGGCCACTCTAAAACCTTTCATTTAATTGTTTATATTGTCTGAGTATAATGAATCGATAGGGGGTTTGGGTTTCAAAACTAGTTAGTTTCGATAAAGGAGTTCAACTCCTTCAAAAAAAATTTCAAAAGGTTTTTAATCGAAACTACTGGTTTCGACACCCAAATTTGACCTAATCTCTCTATCGAAACTATATTTTCGATAAATTCATCTCTATCGAAACTACTTAGTTTCGACATTGTTGATTTCAGAATTTTTACAAGTGTTGATCAAAGTTCATTGACCCTATCGAAACTAGTTAGTTTCGATAAATTCATCTCTATCAAAACTACTTAGTTTCGACAGTGTTGATTTCAGAGTTTCTATAAGTGTTGATCAAGGCTTGTTACCTCTATCGAAACTAGTTAGTTTCGATACGTCCTTTTCTATCGAAACTACTTAGTTTCGACAGTAAGGATTTCTGATTTTTTCTAAGTGTTGGAATACTTAGTTTCGATATTCAAAACCTTTATTCATTGATGAATTTTACAGGTATGGATCTCGTATTCGTGAAGAGGCACAATGTCTGTGCATTCCTTAATAGCAATGATCCGAAAGCTGCTGAATTTATTCCTGTCTTAAATTTTCTGGCAAACTCCAACATAAGTTTTGTCATCAGCCACAACCTGCCGGTTTTTGAAGCAACTATAAGACAATTCTGGGAAACTGCTGAGATAATAACAATTGATGATGTGCAGCACATTAGGGCAACCGTACATGGCCAAGAAGTATTATTTTCTGAAAACACAGTTAGAGAAGCACTGCAATTAAATGACAATCGAGAAGCACCCGTTGAGTTCCCAATCTTCTATGTGAAAGAATGCTTTAGAAGAATGGGTCATCCTGATGAGTTTAAGAATGGTCAAATAATCAAGAACTCTTTACCTAGCCATTGGAGATATATAGTGCATGTGTTTATTCACTGCCTATCAATAAGGAAAGGGGGTTTTGATTCAGCTAACAGTACTCTGGGATCAGCTATTTTGGGATTAACAAAGGGAAGAGACTACAACTTTTCTGGTTTCATATTCACTCAGCTGAAGTATAACTTAACAGGAGCAGTAAAGGAGAAATTTCTAGCATATCCTAGATTTCTACAAATTATCATCAATCATCTTCTTCCAGAGATTCAACAAGGTGGAAACACTTTTGTTTTTGATAACATGATAGCCAAAACTCTCAGCTACATGAAAGCACCAGCAAAAGGACCAACAGGGCGATAGCTGACATTCCCCTGTTTGGTCATGTCATTGGAGAAGAAGAAGAGTTCATTCCTGACATTGATCCTGACCTTGAAGAAGAAGACTTATCATCAGATGAAGAGCTGGAAGCTGAAATCGATATAGACATTCCTGTTGTACAAGAAGAAGAACAGCAAATTCTTGAGCCTGTGATAGAGGCCCCCTTTGTTGAAGAAATATAAGTAGTTCGAGAGCCAGCAGTCATTGCTGAAGTTGATGAACAGGAGGTTGAAGTAGAAGCTGCAGAGTCAAATGGGACTCTTGATGCAGGGATCTATGGATCAGACTATTACAAGTCTGATTCAGATGATAAAAAGGAGCAACTTGCATCTTCCTCTAAAAGGCAAATTGAATCAGGGTCTGATTTTGAAGATGAGGACTCTAGAGCTAAAAGGATAAAGACTGGATTGGAGGATTTGTCATCCTCGTCAGATTCATCATTCACTACTCCAGAACCATCCCCACATCCAACTCCACCTACCTCTCCACAACAATCACCTATCCATACTCCTCCCACCTCACCACTTCATGGTTCAACCTCTCCTTTACCAAGAGTCAAGACTCTAAGTCTTGAAATGAAAAGACTTCAAGATGATCTTCAAAAGAAAGATACAGAGATTGAAGGATTGACGTCCAAATTGAATGAAGTTAAGGAGGAAGTCAAAGACTTAAAGCTGGAGGTTGGAGGCTTACATACTCAAATAGTAGTCAGCAGACTCAGCTGAAAACTCAACAAAGGCTGATAACAAAGCAACAAGAAGATTTCAAAGCCCTAGCTGAAACAGTTAAGCAGCTCAAAGACTCAATACTCAAACCTACACCTCAACAGCCAACCACCTCAACAGGACAGGGGGCGACTACATCAGAAGTTGAACCATCATCTCCTGCCTTTGTCACTAATCCTGAATCTGCATTAATTATGTATACCGGTCACGGTATCAAGACAAAGGAGTCTGTTGAAGTAAAGGTTGAGGAGATAGAGTCTGACCTTCCCTTAGCTAGTGAAAGAAGAGAAGCAAGGAGAAGAGGGAAGGGAGCTATACCTGATATTGAAACTGTCATTCTGGATGAAGAAGATATACCATCTGATGATGAGCTGAATGCTCTTCTAGATGACATTGAAAACTTTGGCTATAATGACCTTCATCCAGAAATTCTAACCACTGAAGAAAAGGCGACTGAACGAACAAGATATTTTACTGAAGAAGGTGATGAGATTCAAAC
This sequence comes from Smallanthus sonchifolius, assembly GCA_023525975.1. Classification (NCBI taxonomy): domain Eukaryota; kingdom Viridiplantae; phylum Streptophyta; class Magnoliopsida; order Asterales; family Asteraceae; genus Smallanthus; species Smallanthus sonchifolius. The sequence continues at coordinate 47,093,387 of CM042020.1, read as the reverse complement.
ACTATCAGATGAAGAAGATGTTCAGATTAACCTCATCAAAGATATCATTCCTGAACCAACCATTCCAGTATCTGAAACAACTCCAGCACAAGATCAACCTTCAACTGCACCTGAACCTCCAATCTCAAGAAAGTCCTGGTTTAAGAAAATAATTCAGGAGGAAACTCCTAAGACATATGAGTGGATAGCAGAGCATCAAGAACTAAAAAGGCCTCCAATTGGCTGGAAATATGATGCTGAAAGGAAGCTCTTTATCATCAGAAGATTTAGAGGGGGAGTTCAGCACTTCAAAAATATGACCGACTTCCAAACCCTTCCTTTCTATGACCTCAGGGATTTAGCAAAACTTCCACTTCAAAACCCTGGGAAGGTCATGATGGCTTATGACTTTGAGAAGTTTCTGCATTCTCAAGTCAACAATGATTTCAAAGGAATGAAACCTAGGAAAACTCAGAAGAAGATCTCAAAGACTAGGTTTCATCCTAAAACTAAAAAGCCATATGTGTTCCTAAGATACAAGCCTGCCCAAACACACAAGACTATCACTATTCCAAAATATGTACCTGTCCAGCTACAAACTTTCAGAAAGTGGTTCTATAACCCAGTAATTGGCAGTGCAGTTATTGAATGTGAGGGCAAGGAAGACATCACCATCTTTGATCCAATGGAGCTGTTAAAATTTCAACCGGAAGATCTGGAAGTACTTTTCCAGAATCACATTCAGGCTTACATCGATGAAGATGAAGCTGATGCGAAGGCCTATCAAAGGATTGTCTCTCTCCATGTCAAACCTTTCATTCCAAAGACATCTGAAAGACCAGCTGCTTGATGAAGAGCTGAAGACAGTAATGCAACAGCTTAGGGGGAGATTGTAGAGTCATATATTTCGTATAAGCTGTTGTCATTTATTGTATGTTTAAACAATTTTAGACTAGTTTACTTTCTGTCATTTCATTATTGTAATTTCAGTTTTCTGTAATTAGTTAAGTCTGGGCCATCGAAACTACTTAGTTTCGATTGAGTCTGTTCAATCAAAACTAGTAGTTTCGATAGATGGTAGTTTCGACAGGTCTAAGTATCATTTGTAAATGGTCAATCGAAACTAGTAGTTTCGATACCTGTCACTACTATAAATAGCCTAGTTTGAGATTGTTTAGGGTGTGTGTAGCGGCTGTAACCCTGAACTTTCTCTTTCACATTTTGCTTGAATCAATACAATCTGCAGTTGTTTATTCACTGTGTTCTTACATTTTCATACCCTTTGATTGTTGATTCATCTGTGGTTAGCTGGTTATCTTCACCATCACTGTTTCGTTTATCAGTTTCACCTCCATATACACAGTTTCCGCCTGTGTATGTGTTGAATCGATCATATCAGTGACTTTCGATTAAATTTGGACCTACAATCCCCAATGTCAGACCTGCAAATACCACCATCCTGCCAACATACCATGCCGACTATGTTCAAGCTGCGAACGATATGGACACGTGGCCACTACTTGTCGTACCTGTCCTCCCGTCCATCAAGCTGCTCCAGCCAACCGTCCCAACCATCCAGCACCTCCCAATGGTCGGGCATGTTACGAATGTGGATACCCAAACCATTTCCGTGACCGATGCCCAAAACTTCAGCAACAAGGTGGTCCCCGAGGATGAGCGTTTAATATAAACGCTAATGAGGCACAAGCAAACAATGACGTGGTGAACGGTACGTTTCTCGTAAACAATCATTATGCATCCGTTTTATTTTATACCGGTGCCGATAAGAGCTTCATGTCTCTTACCTTTGAATCTCGACTTGCTAAACAAAGAACGAAACTTGACAATTCTTATTCCGTGGAGATAACAAACGGGAAATCTATTACTATAAATTCTGTTATCCGCAACTGCAATCTCGATCTTAATAATCATGTGTTCTCTGTTGATCTCGTTCCGATGCAATTGGGAAGCTTCGATATTATAAATCGCATGGATTGGTTATCCAAGCACCATGCCGAGGTTATCTGCTACGAAAAGTGCATTCGTATACCTCTCCCTTCGGGCGACACGTTAGTTATTTTTGGTGAAAAACCGTGTCGTGGTCTTCAACTCATGTCTTGCACATTGGCACAAAAGTACTTGCGGAAAAGTACGTTGCCTTCTTGGCCCACGTAGTTGACACAAAAGACAAGGGTAAGAAATTGCAAGAAATTCCGATCATTTGAGACTTTCCCGAGGTATTCCCCGAGGATTTACCCGGTCTTCCTCCCCCTCGACAAGTAGAGTTTTGTATTGACCTTGTGCCCGGAGCAACTCCGGTGGCAAAAGCTCCTTATCGTCTTGCACCTTCCGAGATGCAAGAGCTCACAAACCAATTACAAGAGCTCTCATCCAAAGGCTTCATCCAACCAAGCCATTCGCCTTGGGGTGCTCCCGTGCTTTTCGTAAAGAAAAAGGATGGATCGTTTCGAATGTGCATTGATTATCGTGAACTCAACAAACTTACGATCAAGAACCGTTATCCTTTACCCCGTATCGACGATCTTTTCGACCAACTTCAAGGTTCAACATGTTTTTCCAAGATCGACCTTCGTTCCGGATACCATCAACTTCGTGTTCTCGATGAAGACATTCTGAAGACTGCCTTTCGGACTAGATATGGTCACTACGAGTTCATGGTCATGCCTTTTGGTTTGACTAATGCACCTGCGGTTTTCATGGATCTCATGAACCGCGTATGCAAACCTTATTTGGACAAGTTCGTGATCGTTTTCATTGACGACATTCTCATCTATTCTAAAACGAAAGCGGAACATGAACAACATCTTCGTTTGATTTTGGAGCTCTTGAAGAAAGAACGACTATACGCCAAGTTCTCCAAGTGTGAATTCTGGCTAAAGGAGGTTCAATTTTTGGGACACATAGTCAACGAAAAGGGAATTCATGTGGACCCGGCAAAGATTGAGGCGGTAAAGAATTGGAGTACTCCTAAGACTCCTACCGAGATTCGTTCCTTCCTTGGACTAGCGGGTTACTATCGCCGCTTCATCTCCAATTTCTCCAAGATTGCAGTCCCGCTCACTGCCTTGACTCACAAAGGTAAACCTTACGAGTGGGGACCCAAACAAGAGGAAGCTTTTCAAACTCTCAAGCACAAGCTCTGCAATGCTCCTGTTCTAACTCTTCCTAGTGGTAAAGAGGACTTTGTCGTTTATTGTGATGCATCTAACCAAGGTCTTGGTTGTGTTCTTATGCAGCGTGGCCAAGTAATTGCATACGCATCACGTCAGCTCAAAATCCACGAGAAGAACTATACGACCCATGATCTCGAGCTTGGTGCTGTCGTCTTCGCCTTGAAAATCTGGAGACACTATCTTTATGGCACCAAATGCGTGGTTTTCACCGACCATAAAAGTCTCCAACATATTTTCAATCAAAAAGAGCTTAATATGAGGCAACGACGATGGGTCGAACTCCTTAACGACTACGACTGCGAGATTCGCTACCACCCCGACAAGGCAAATGTTGTAGCCGACGCCTTGAGTCGTAAAGAACGTATCATGCTTCATAGTGTTCATATTCATAGCGATATCCAAGCTTGCATTCTCCAAGCACAACACACCTCGATTACCGAGGGAAACATGTATCACGAGATGGCATGTGGTGTGGAACTCTTGTTAGAAACTAAAGCCAATGGCCTGTTGTATTACTTGGATCGTATCTGGGTTCCCGGTCGCGATGACCTTCGTATATTTTTGATGAACGAGTCCCACAAGACTCGATATTCAGTACATCCCGGGGCTGATAAGATGTACATGGGTCTTCGTCAACAATATTGGTGGCCCGACATGGAAAAGGATATTGCCCTCTTTGTGCCAAAATGCTTGACCTGTTCTAAAGTAAAGGCCGAACACTAGAAGCCTTCCGGACTTCTCGAACAACCTGAAATTCCCATGTGGAAATGGGAGAACCTTGCTATGGACTTCATCACCAAACTCCCACGCACTTCTAGTGGGCACAATAGTATTTGGGTTATTATCGATCGACTCACAAAGTCTGCTCACTTCTTGCCTATTCGTGAGGACTATCGAGTCGAGAAATTGGCTCGGATCTACATTGATGAGATCGTAAGTCGCCACGGAATCCCATTGAACATCATCTCCGATCGTGATTCACGTTTTACTTCCAAGTTTTGGCAATCATTACAATCTGCGCTTGGTACTCGTTTAGATTTAAGCACGGCTTACCATCCTCAAACTGATGGATAAACCGAGCGAACAATCCAAACTCTCGAGGATATGCTTAGAGCTTGTGTCATTGACTTCGGTGGCAATTGGGATTCTCACCTACCGCTGATCGAATTTTCCTACAACAACAGCTACCACACAAGTATTAACATGGCACCGTTTGAAGCACTTTATGGACGAAGATGTCGTTCACCAATTTGTTGGAGCGAAATTGGTGAAGCACAAATCACCGGTCCCGAGCTCATCCAAGAGACCACCGATAAAATCTCTCTTATTCGTGACAACATTCGAGTAGCAAGGAGTCGGCAAAAGAGCTATGCCGATAAACGATGAAAACCTTTGGAATTTCAAGTTGGGGATATGGTTCTTCTAAAGGTATCACCTTGGAAAGGCGTAGTCCGATTTGGAAAGAAGGGAAAACTTGCACCTCGATATGTGGGTCCATTCAAAATACTCGAAAGGGTAGGAAAAGTGGCCTACAATCTCGATCTTCCTCCCGAGCTCAGCAACGTTCATCCGACTTTTCACGTATCTAATTTAAAAAAGTGCCTAGCCGACGAGAATCTCCACATCCCTCTTGATGAAGTGCGCATTGACGAGAAAATGCACTTTGTTGAAAAACCCATGGAAATAATGGACCGTGAAGTCAAGAAACTCAAGCGTAGCCGCATCCCCATTGTCAAGGTCCGTTGGGAATCTAAACGTGGACCCGAGTTCACTTGGGAACGTGAAGACCAAATGAAGACCAAATATCCGCATCTCTTTTCATAGTCTCCACTAGTTGAATTTCAGGGCAAAATTCCTTTAACTTAGGGAGACTGTGACATCTCGGGTTTTTACACACACTTTTATAATATATGTCATGTAAACAGTTTCTATTCAGTGAAATACAAGTGTATTTATTTAATTTTTGTATGTATATAATGTACAAAGTATATATTTTTAATTTATGGATTTAAAATGATTAAAAATTTTATAAGTTTTAAACTTATATAAAATTTTATATAAAAATCTAAATTTAAAAGGTCCATATATAAATAAATAAAATAACCTATTTAAATAAAATAATTAACTTTTATAAAACCATTTAAATATAATTTAAATTAAAGAGAAATTTAATTAATTTAATTATTAAAGTTAAGGGGCCTGTTTTGAAAATTATTAAACTAAAGGGTTTTAAAATAGAAATAAGTCAAGGGGCTATTAGTGGACAAACTAAACCACAAGGGCTTATGGGTATAAATCGCAGGGCCATTTTAACCCAGAAGAAAACTCCAGGGACCAAAATTTCAAAACCCCAATTCGCAATTCCGGTCATCTCTCCCATTGACCGGCGGTCCAAGAACTTTCCGGCGAACTCCGATACGCTTGTTCCCTGCCCCTCGACAGCCGAAAAAGGGCTCTTTGAGCTCGTCATCTCCACGCAAACCTAAGCCCCCGACCAATTTGTCTCTTTAACATACGAAGAGCCTGCTCGCACTCATGACCGAAAGTCAACGCCGTGAGATTTGCCTCGTCAGTAGACCTCCACGCCTGCAAGACGGCTCGATAGCTTCGGCTTGCCCAGACGAGTGTCTAGACATACTCAATTTCATGTTTCATTATCGGGATCAGGTTCGGGTATAAATGGCCATTACCGGACCATCTCAAGCTCACTCTCCCTTCAACACTCACTCTCATTCCAAATTGAAACTGTCATTGTGTTCGTCTCCTCTATGCGAAGCTGTGACCGGATTTTCAGAGCCCAATTCATCCCGAATCATAATTTCCCGATCTTGGCATTTTCGGACTGTCGGCCCAGTCGTCTCGACCCTTCGCGACCAGGTAAGAATCTCAAATTCGTTCCTTTACCTTCGGCTATCATCTGGCCATCTGTTCCAAGCGCTATCTCGGCCTCAGGCCTTCGATTTCCGAGCAAACCAATGTTCTCGGACACTGGTTTGCCGGTTGCCGAGAACCCAGCGACCAGATGCTTGTGTGGTTATAAATTAAACGTCCCACACATAACCAGCGATGGGCGATAGCCCGGCTGGTTATGCGTGCGCGTGTTATGTTCAAGGTCTCGGGTTCGATCCTTGTTGGCCTCCGGCCCAACCATTTTTTTTATGTTATCTTTTATCTTATTTATTTTATCTTATTTTATTATTTTCTCTACACACTAAAAACTATTACGAACCGGTTGACTCGTTTGTTTACTTTGGAAACCATTAAACGACACCTTACACATATTTAACCCGTCAACTTTTATAAAAAAAACTTGTTTAAATCATTTTACTCACGAAAAATAAACAAATAGAAATTGTTATAAATACAATAAACACAATAACTACTTATTTAAAAATATAATATTTTAACAAGATTTAAAATATATTTTGAGATGCTAAGTTTTACAAAAATCGTTATCATTCTACTACAAAATTTTATACAAATAATTTTCAGGAATGTTTTTAATTATAAACCCATAAACGTTTAAACACGGATACACATATACAAACATACAATAATACATATTTATCTACATAGGGTTTCATCGTGCTTAGATATCAATATCCTTATCACCTACGCACGTGGATTAAAACATCCGCTAGCAAGGTGAGTTACATAGCCCCTTTTTCATTTTATACGCTTTTGGGGTGAAACATTGAATGCTATATACATACGTACAAACTCAAATAATTGTTTACACGCGTTATACATGTGGATTATATGCTTGTTCATTGTGATTGTCTTGGGTGTACATTCATTAACCGTAAAAAGCCAACGGTAATATTGATAGATCTATTGTGTCTGACCAGCCCACCCAGGTAGGGTGTTTATTACTGCATACTCGGGTATAGCCGCGTGTTATATTCAAACATATCGGATATAGTGGATAACTATATTCAATCATACCAGGCCTAGCTGGTGTGCTATGTTCAATCGCGTCAGTCAAGGTTTGAATTGTACTTAGATAAAATGAAGGATTCAACCATATATGCTATGTCTAACAAGTTAAACAATGAGTTTGCAAAACATATTTATCAACTATTTATCGAGTCCATAAAACCTATGCACTCACCAACTTTATAGTTGACACTTGATTTAACTAATGTTTCAGGTTTGGATATGTGATTGCTTGCTGAAGATTCTCCCACTTAAGAACTCATGGACCTAGTTAATTAAATCAATGTTTTGAAATAGACTAGGTTATTTGACTCGTATTGTACTTGAATATTTGTTTCTTTTAATTAAACTAATGAATTATGCAACGTTTTAGTTATCATGTGCTTTTGAACAATCACCCATTGTCCGCCTCGATGATTCCGCCATCGGTCGGGGTGTGACACAAAACATGTATAATTTAGGGCATATCAGTCATACCTGTGAAATCGTAACTTTTGTATTTGAAAACTAATATTTTGGGATTGTAAAACCTTAACTTAAACTTGTATCCAAATCATATGTTTGTGTTTGCAATATCCATATGCTTTGAAAAACCATGAACGTTACGCCTCTCGTTTCCGCCTTGGCTAGGTGTGACACATGGTGACTGTGTTCCATACCATTGATGCTGATGTTGGAACCACTACGAAGCCTCCGAAGCTTCAATCTGCTTCATAATATCGTAATTGGAAACAAAGGATGCAAAACTTCTTTTTGGTGTTTGATTTCAATCTATGGAGATCTGTATGTGAAGGACCTAATGTTCCTATGGTCCCTGTTGCTGAGGCTGGAGGTGTGGCTATTCCAAAGGATCCTTCCAGGTATACTCCTAAGGAAACTAAGCTGGGGATAGGGATATGAGAGCTCTAGGTCTCCTGACTATGTCTCTTCCTAGGGAAATCTATCATAACTTCAACGATCATTCATTTGGTAAGGATTTATGGAATGCATTGTCAAAGATGTATGAAGGTAATACATAAATGAAAAATAACAGAAAGAAAATGCTAAAAAGACAGTATGATACTTTTGGTTATATTCCTGGTGAGGATTTGACTACTCAGTTCAATAGGTATATTTGTCTGGTGTCTGAGCTGAAGTCAGTTGAGGTGGAATTGGAGAATGATGATGTGGTGAAGCAATTCATGACATCATTAGCACATAAATGGTTGGTGTCTACAATTCCTATAAGGAGAACTGAGAATCTCAATACTTTCACTCTAGAATAAGTATATGAGAATTTGCAAAACTATGAATTTGAATCAAAAGGCTTTGTTGATTCTTCTACAAGTAAACTTGTTGGTGCTGCCTTGATTGCTCCAGTGATAGAAAATATTTCAGACTCAAAGGTTTGTTCTCAAGCTAATCATCACCTGTTGTTCAGAGTTCTTGCTCTAAATGTTCTAGATGTGAGTCTAAGTCTCAACATACTCAAGTTCCTAAGGAGAATCTGGCATTATACTCAGCTTTTATGAGCAGCTATGAAGCTTTTATAGTTGGACAGTTAACTGCAACAAATCTGTTGGGTGAAGATCTTGATCAAATCCATCCTGGTGACCTTGAAGAGATGGACCTCCAATGGAAAATGGCAATGATTACAGTCAGAGCCAAGAGATTCTCAAAAAGACAGGAAGGGAAAACTTTGAAGCTCATCCAAAGCATAAAGTTGGATTAGATAAGAGCAAAGTTAAGTGCTACAACTGTGGTGGTCTAGGCCACTTTGCTAGAGAATGTAAGGCTCCTAAGACTTCCAACAACTTTAAAGATAATTCTGGAAGCCAAAGTCAAGCAGTTGCACCTGCTTCAAAACCAGCAGCAAAAGTCAAGGATGATAAGGCTTCAACTTCTGATGATAACTTGAATTCTGAAAAGGATTTGTTTTATTAAGAAGTAAGGTATGTTGATTCTGATGGAAGGACCAAGACCACTATCGTTTGGGTTCCTTTACATAACTAGATTGATTCATTTGTACATCAATCACAGGGAAAATCTGCAAATGTTTGGCATATTAACAGTGGCTGTTCAAGACATATGACAGGAAATAAGGCTTTACTCATAAATTTTCAATATTATGATGGAGGTTATGTAGCTGAGGATTACTGGTCTTGGAACTGTTTCCAATGGCTCTATCAGCTTTGATAATGTCAATTTTGTTCAAGAGCTAAATTACAATCTTCTTAGTGTGTCTCAAGTCTGTGACAAGAGTTTCTCAATGCACTTCAACTCTAGAGAGTGCCTAATTTTATAGCTGGTTTTGTCATTCCTAAAAACCAGATTTTGATGAGAGCTCCAAAAAAAAGGAAATTTGTACTCTCTTGATATGAAGATTGCTACCTCATCTGCAACAGAATCTTGTTTCTTATCCAAGGCTTCTGAAGTTGAATCTATTCTCTAGCACATAAAACTTGGTCACATCAATTTTAAGACAATGAATAACCTTATGAAGAATGAATTAGTCAATGGAATGCTAGTGAAGGAGTTTATTTCTCCTGATCACTGTATTTCTTGTCAAAAAGGAAAGCAGCACAAGTCATCATTCAAGCCCAAAGTCTTTAATAGCATAGAGGAATCTCTCTATCTATTACATATGGATTTGTTTGGTCCCGCAAAATGTCCAGAGTATTGGCCACAAATCATACTGCTTGGTTATTACTGATGATTTTACAAGATATTCATGGGTCTTCTTTCTCAAGACCAAGGATGAAACTACAGAGATATTGAAGGCTTTTATTGTTCAGATTGAGAATCTATTTTCTTCTAAAGTCAAAATGTTAAGATGTGATAATGGCACTGAATTCAAGAACAGTGTGTTTAATATGTTCTATGAAGAAAAGGGTATCACAAGGCAGTTCAGTGTAGCTAGAACTCCTCAGCAGAATGGTGTTGCTGAGAGAAGGAACAAAACTTTAATTGAAGCTGCCAGAACAATGTTGTGACTCGTGCAGGGACATCTGAAGGGTACTATCTCTAATCGTTGGTATGTAGATAGTGGATGCTCCCGGCACATGACAGGTAACATGGCCTTGCTTCAAGATGTGAAACCATTCAGAGGCGGCTATGTGGCCTTTGCCGGAGAGAAAGGCGGTAGTATCACGTGTCAAGGCGTGGTTTCAAATGGTTGTGTCAGCTTCGACAACGTCAACTACTGCGATCGGCTAAAGCATAACTTGTTGAGTGTCTCCCAGATGTGCGACAAGGAGTACTCGGTGATGTTTGACTGAATGCTTGATTCTCAAACCTGGTTTTGAGGTTCCTGGAGACTGGATTCTGATGAGAGCGCCAAGGATAAACGACACCTATCAGATTGATATGAGCATGGCAACAACCACCTCATCAGTTGCTACTTGTTTGCTTACCAAAGCGACAGAGCTTGACTCTATATTGTGGCATAGGAAACTCGGACACATTTCCTATCGAAAAATGAATCATCTTATCCGAAACGGTTTGGAAACCGGTGTTCCTAAGCTGAGATTTACCGTTGCAGATGTCTGTATGCCTTGTAAAAAGGGCAAACAGCAACGGAAGTCTCACAAGGCCAAGCTCCAAAACTCCATCGATACCCCTTTGGAGCTATTACATATGGATCTTTTTGGCCCCATAAGTATCAAGAGTATTGGAGGTAAGTCATTCTGTCTGGTTGTAACCGATGATTTCTCACGTTTTTCTTGGGTGCATTTTTTAGGTACGAAGGAGGAAACTGCTGACATTCTTCAATACCTGATCCTGAGCTTGGAATCTATTTGCAAGTTGAAGGTTAGAAGAATAAGGAGTGATAACGGAACTGAATTCAAGAATAATTTGATGGAACTTTTCTAGAAGGGGATCCGTCATGAATTTAGTGCCCCGTACACACCTCAGCAGAATGGAGTCGCAGAACGGAAGAACAGAACCTTGATTGAGACTGCAAGGACAATGCTGTCAAATGCAAAGCTTCCTGTCACGTTCTGGGCAGAAGCAGTTAATACAGCTTGTCACGTCTTGAATGGAGTTCTGGTTGTGAAGAGGCACAACAAGACTTGTTATGAGTTGATCAACAATCGACCTCCCAATCTTGACTATCCAGTTCCTTTTGGTAGTCCCTATTCCTTATTACTACAATATAAAGACCGAAAGTCTAAGTTTCATGCAAAAGCGGTGGAAGGCATCTTCTTAGGATATGTTGCCAACTCGCCTTGCAAGAGAGTGTACAATATAGGAACTCGTACTGTCGAGGAATAGTTTGAAGTGGATTGTAGTAAACACAGCATTCCACCAGAACCAACTGGTCTAGCTTGGGGTTTTGATTATGATTCGCTATTCAAATCTTTCAATCTTTCTGATTTGTCTACAAATGATGCGCAAATGTATATTAATTATGTGGTGGCGGTCTAGTTTCTCAACATGTGCTACTGTACCGATTGTAACTCCTGATTCCTATGTTGCATCTGCATCTGGAACTCATGACGGTGATAACAGTGAAAATGTTCATGTTGACGAAAATGACGCTCAAGCTAATAATAAAACTCGTGTAGGAAATGAAGCTCTAGCTGATCCAATCAACATTGAATCTTCTTCTTCTGGAACACAGGATATGGGGGAGTTAAGCACGAACCTTGATTCAGAAATTCAGGAACCGAATGTACCAGAGATGAGAGTGCATAAGAATCATCCAATTGACAACATTATTGGTGATCCTCATGCCGGTGTTCAAACTCGTCATCGAACCATTGCTGAGAACACTAGTCTTTACTCTGAGATACTTGACACTGATGTCATGGAAACATATCTGCATGTTGCATTTGTGTCCCAGTTAGAGCCAAAGAATGTGAAAGAGGCTCTCGCTGACAACTGTTGGATTGAGGCAACGCAAGAAGAACTGTCTCAATTCCAAAAGTTGCATGTGTGGGATTTGGTTGACTTGCCAAGGGGCGTACAACCAATTGGCACCAGATGGGTGTTCAAATGCAAGACGGATGATCGTCATGTTGTGGTGAAGAACAAAACAAGGTTGGTTGTTTAGGGTTTTTATCAACAAGAGGGCTTGGATTACACAGAAGTATATGCCCTAGTTGCTAGACTTGAGGCCATTCGACTGTTTCTGGCTTATGCCTCATATGTTGGCTTCAAGGTCTATCAACTTGATGTGAATAGTGCTTTCCTATATGGAAAAGTTCATGAAGAGGTCTATGTCACTCAACCTCCCGGCTTTAAAGATCCGCATAATATAAATAAAGTGTATAAGCTCGACAAAGCACTTTATGGTCTTCATCAAGCACCTCGGGCATGGTATGAGACATTATCTAAACATCTACTCTCTAATGGTTTCGACCATGGACATATTGATTCGACCCTCTTCATACGGAAAACAGGAGGTGATATTCTTCTTGTACAAGTGTATGTCGATCACATTATCTTTGGGTCTACAAATGAAAAGATGTGTAGGGAATTCGAACAGGTGATGAAGTCCAAGTTTGAGATGAGTAACATGGGTGAATTGTCGTTCTTCCTGGGTCTGCAAGTCAGTCAAAGAGAGGATGGCATTTATCTGCATCAAACCAAGTATGTGCAGGACATCTTGTCAAAATATAAGATGAATGATAGCAGTACTTATGGCACACCTATCCCCGTCAATCATGGTCTGCATCCTAACAAATATGGAAAGGATGTGGATTGCAAATTGTACCGTGGGATAATCAGATCTCTTATGTATCTCACAGCTTCAAGGCCCGACATAATGTTTGCTGTATACTTGTGCTCAAGGTTTCAGTCACAACCGAAGGAGTCTCATATGATAGCTTTAAAGAGTATTTTTAGATACTTGAAAGGGAAACCCCGATTGGGTCTTTGGTACTCTAAGAAGCAGTCATTTGACTTCAAAGCCTACACTGATTCAGACTATGGCGGTTGTAACCTTGATAGAAAGTCAACTTCTGGTGGATGTCAATTCTTGGGAGACAGACTGGTTTCCTGGCAGTGTAAGAAGTAGTCAACGGTTTCTGTCTCAACATGTGAAGCAGAATACATTGCTGCAGCTAGCGGTTGTTCTCAAATATTGTGGATTCAGCAGCAATTGAGAGACTACGGCTTGAACTTCACTGGAACTCCTTTGTTCATTGACACCAATGCCACCATGTCCATCACAAAAAACCCGGTGAAACATTCCAAAACTAAACATATTGAAATTCGCCATCATTTCATCCGTGATTGTGCTGAAAAGCATCTCATTGAACTTGTAAAGGTTCACACGGATGACAACTTTGCTGACCTTTTCACTAAGGCATTTGATCGATCCCGTTTTGAGCATCTTGTCAACTTGATAGGAATGTTCAATCCAGAGTGAAAACTTGTTTTTCTTAAATCAATTCAATTCATGAAAGTTAAATTTTATTTATTTTAAGATTTCTGTATAGTTCTTTTAATTTTCAAATATTTTACCAAAAAAATTCAAATAAAATAGAAAATGGAGAAAATTTCAAAGTAATCTTGAGAAAAGAGGAAATGATAGTACATCAGAAATTATCTAAATGCCATAGACTGCTCATATGGGAAATGATTGCGTCATGCTTACTTGATTATTTAAATTGTTATGTTTTTAATCTGCTTATTTACAAGTAATTTGAATTGCCAGTAGGCTGTAGGCGTCTTTGAATCACTAGTAGTGTGGAAACTAAATCTAGACTACAACTGTGATTTGAACCCATGTATGCATGTGTGCGTGTGTAAAAGAATACAAAAAGATCATTATCAGATAGAGGATGTAAGATTTTAGCAAATATTTTCTTAAGAGACCAGTTTCGGGTCATGTCTTTAGCACAATTACCGCGGTTCATCTCACTGCCCATACTCACCAGTATGTAATGAGTGACTGAATCAAGACATGTATTTACATCAACCGTTGAGCATGTATTCACCCTTGAATCATACTTGATTCATTGAAATCAAATCCAGATAAAAGTTGGATCACCTTACTTAAATCCTCAGACTCCATATCTATTAACCTGAATCATCATATGATATTCATAGAAGAAAATCCAATCAAACCAAGACATCTGAATCACTCGATTCTGAATCTTATGATTCTTGATAATCCTTATGGATTCTGCTTGATTTTTCTATGCTAAACGATGTAACTTCATTCTGGAGATTTGAAAATCTTTGGAAAAATCTTAGATGTCTTGAGATAGTGCAAGTTACATTTCTGTAGCATATCAGTGGGGTACACGTTGTATATTCTAAAATTAATCCCTTAACACACAAGAACGTGATACAAAGATGCTTATGGTTTCAAATATCATCATATTGCCAACTTGAATTACTTGTTTATGTGCTTATTATGTATGAATAAATTGTAATTCATGACATGATCCCATATTCTTTGACGTTTATCTTGTATCGTTTTTGCTAAAGGTTAGCCCGATATGATCCTCTGCTCATGTCTTTGAGCAAAAATAGTGTGTTTGTATATACTTGTATATTTCTATCTAGAAAAGATCAAAAAGATTGTAAGTTTGTGTACAGTTCAATTTTAATCAGAAAAACCAAAAATATTTGTGTTTAACCTTCTTGAATTGATTTTGAATCCTCTTGATTGAATGTGCTTATCTTGTTCGTTAATTGATTTGACTTCTTCATAATTTGAGTTGAAATTTTGAGTGAACACTGGTTTCTGCGTACTTGTTAAGTGCGCAATAGTTACACCTTGCGTACTTAGCAAGTGTGCAAGACTTAAGTCATGCGTACTTACTAAGTACGCAGGAGTTACTTCTTGCGCACTTATCAAGTGCGCAAGACCTAATGTATTGGGTATTTAAACAGGAGTTACAATTTTTTCATAACTTTCTCATTCAAACTTCGACCACTGTTGATTACCCTCTGCCCATCTTTTCCTCAAAAACTTCGTGTGTTCCAAAGAGCTTTTTCATCCCGATCATTGTTTCATCTACTGATAAACAACATTTGGTGAGAATTTTAAGGAATTTCATCCGTTAAATCGACTGTTTAGGACTGATTTATACCCTCAAGAACTAGGGTTTGATGATGTTTTTTGGACCGTATTTGGTTGTTATTGACTAAAATTGTGACCTAATACATGGTTAAATGCATTAATCGAACCTCAATCTTCAAGAAATCGTCCTTAGCTTGTCCTGATTTTGGTTTTGATCTCGTGTTTGAACCGAAGATACCGTTGGTTCACACTTAGGTCAAAATTACCAATCTTATGGTACTTTATTGGGTTGGAATAGGTTAGATTGTTCGTAAACATAGTTTTCGATGTAATGGCAACCATATTCCATATCAATTTCACAAGTTTCTGATTTTGACTTTTCAAAAATTTGTCCAAGTGTTAAGTCATGCGTATTTAACAAGTACGCAAGACATTAGTAATGCGTACTTGCTAAGTACGCAAGACTAAACCCTGCGTACATGACAAGTACGCAATAAGGCTTTTTCTGAAATTTTCTAAGTCTGGTTTTCAGTTCAGTGTGAATGTACCATATTCGGCCATGTGTTTTCAATTCCATTGAATCTTCTTGTTCTAATTATGTTTACTGTTTGTCTTTGCAGTGATGGCTCGTGCCTTTACCAATGAGTTTAATCTCCTTGCACTTACAAAACCAGAATGGAAGGGTGCTGCACTATAATATAAAGAGATAGTTGATTTCTTGAATCGTTCAAAGATTAGCTATGCTATATCAGCAAATCCAATAGTCTCAAGACCGTACCTGGAGCAGTTCTGAGATACAGCGGATCATGACCGCACGGTAACCCCTAATGTAATTCGGGCTACTGTGGCGGGTCATGACATTGCTTTTTCTGAGGACACAATTCGAAGGGTCTTACAGTTCCGGGATCTCGCCACCGAACCAACTGCGTATCCTGATTACTTTGTGGATGGCTGTTGGAGGCAGCGTATGGGATACGTTGGTGTACGAGATTACTCTTCCTACAAGAAGATGTGGGTGCTAGATCAGTGGAGGTACTTTGCCCACGTGATGATTATGTGCATCTCTTCCAGGAAGGCGGGGAAGGATGCTATGGGACATGATCTTGCAGCAGCCATGGTTGGCTTGTCTCTCAACAGGGGTTATAACTTCTCAAGATACATTTTCAAGGCCTTAACTGATCAGATCAATACAGCTGAGAGGTTTAGATTCCTGTTATACCCAAGATTTGTGCAACTACTGATCAATGATGCGTTGCCAAATCTGACTGCTGTTGGGGAGAGACTGCAAGTCAAAAGGGTGGACAAGAGAGTGTTTGCACAATTTCTAAAGCTAGGCAGTGTAGAACCTACCCCTGAGCATACCCCACTCTTTGGCCACCTGATTAATGAAGCGTATGTGGCACCAACTGTCACACCCCGCCATGGCGGAAACGCGAGGCACAACGTTCACTTATTTTCAAAAGCATATGATTATCGCAAACACATACATGTAATTGGATACATAATCGAGTTTAAAATATTTACATCACAAAGTATCAACTTGAGTTTACAAAAGTTTAAGATTTCGCAAATATGACTCAAGACCATGAGTTATACAAGAGAAATCCTCCCAAAAAGCCGTATCCACGTGCATGCATGTATCCTACATTGCTAACCTGATGGCCACGTTCAATTTCCTGAAAACATACTTAAAACTGTCAACACGAGGTTGGTGAGTTCACAAGTTATTATAAAGAGTTATCATAAACCCAATGTTTAAATCTGATAATTTTCCGATCAAAATTCCTTGTTAAACCTGATCACTTTAACCTGATCAGAACTCTTTTGTTTAAAACCTGATCACTTTAACCTGATCAGAACTCTTTTCTTTAAAACCTGATCACTTTTAACCTGATCAGAACTCTTTTCTTTAAAACCTGATCACTTTATCCTGATCAGAACTCTTTTGTATGTATTACCAATGAATATGATTACTAATCCGATCTATTGACCCCATTTGTAAGCTTGCAAGGAATACAAAATAGTATGTAATGTACGAGACCGTAACCAAACCCCAACTTTCTGTGCCTCCCCTTGCCTTTCTGCGAGTAAGATTATATGCAGTCATTCGGTCATTTGGACCCCTGGTTAGCGCGACTAACCATGACCGGGAGCGTCACCCCCAATAGTACTATTCATAAAATCCCGGGCTAAATCCATAGCTAATGGTTACTAATTTATTTCGAGGACTTTAAGCGCTTTATTGTTCCCTCAATACATACATACGGTCAGATCATTAGTTCCATTCATTTATACACAAAAGTCTTTTACAAGTATGTTTTCACCCCAGATCATTTCAAAACTTAGAAAAAGGGGGATTAGTGAAACTCACCTCGACAGTATGAATGCTAGCAAATATTTGAATAACAGCAGATTCGCCTATCCGTATCCTAATTACACAAGGATAACATACACGTTAAGACTACCCGTCTTAAACGCAAATTGTTCACTTGACTTAGCCGATCTGATTGCTTTTGTTTTAATTATCTTTTTAGTTTTTCCAACCTTGTTTTGTTATGAAAATAGTTCTGAGTTACTGCCTTATGGGGCTAATGAACAGGTATCGAAACTTTCTTAGTTTCGATTGAACATAACAGATGTCGAAACTTCCTAGTTTCGACTGAGCAAAACAGGTATCGAAACTATCTAGTTTCGATTGGCAAGAATAGTATCGAAACTACCTAGTTTCGATTGTACACAGGTATCGAAACTCCTAGTTTCGATTGAGTAATTAGATATCGAAACTCCTAGTTTCGATTGAACAACTGGTATCGAAACTCCCAGTTTCGACTCAACAGGTATCGAAACTTCTAGTTTCGATTGAATAATCGGCATCGAAACTCCTAGTTTCGATCAGCAGGTAGCGAAACTCCTAGTTTCGATTACTGCACTTTAATTGACAGACTTTGTCCTGTATATTTTTATGTTCAAATCTTGAATTTTACACAGTTTTCTTGTTATCTTACTTGCGTTTGAACGATTTGTATGTTTAGTTACGGTTTTTAGAGCAAATAAAAGCGATAATAGTGAGTTTTTACCTCAAACCGAGAATGGTGGTTTCTAGAGAAACAGGGAAGTGATCTTGAATATCTTGTTAAGCTTTCTTCAGAAACGCTTGGAATTATCCTTATAGCACTGAATTTGGTGGATTTCTTCCTTAATCCGGACTTCGACTTGAAAGGGAATTGGGAATTTGCCGTAAGAAAAGGAGGAGGTTTGAAAGGAATGGTGAAGTTTCGACTGAAGGGTATGGTTTTCATCTGAATCAAAGTGAATCAGGCAAGTGGGAGCATGTCTCCCCTGACTCTCGGCCAAGAAAGTCAAGAAGTGGGCTTGGGGTTAATGATAACAATTTTAAATCATTAATTTATTAATGATATTAGTATCAATTAGAATTTTAAAGGGGTAATTTAATTCAGTTTCGATTCTTCACGGTATTATGATTTTTACCAATTTATGGCTCGTTGAAGAAAATATTGAAACCTTGATTTGTATAATTCGTTGAGGTGATTATTTGTAGGTATGAGTACCTAAACATGGCGCTACCTCGTAACGTCTTCGAAGCGTCCTTTATTTTACTTTTACGTATGTCATATAATTTAGTCTTAACCATAAATTATGGTTCAACGTAGATTTTGTGTAACATATATATATTTTTCTGGTTATTTTATTTAACCATTAACTTTCGTATTGAGTCGGGTTATTCTGCTTACTTTTTCTAGTAATTCTTTAAGATTTACTAGACTTGGAATAAACTCCGTTGCTAGACTTCTTGACTTTACTTAGTCAAAATAATTATCAGGAAATAATAATTATGAACGTGCGTTTATGAAATGTGGATATTGACCTGAAATGCTGGGTGTCACATTCTCCCCATGTTACAGAGAATTTCGTCCCGAAATTCAGTTCTTGTCACTCTGACTTGGAGTGTTTGTAAACAAAGACGGGTACTTGGATTTCATTTTATCTTCCTGCTCCCACGTATACTCGGGGCCGCGCTTTGAATTCCAACGTACCTTGACCAGCTTAACATGGCTGCGCCTTGTTCTCTGAACCTTCCAATCTGTGACTTCCATAGGTTCCTCAATGAAGTGCAACTTGTCGTCTATGTGAATCTCATCAGGCGGTATAATTAATGTGTCGTCTGATAAGCACTTCTTGAGATTTGACACATGAAACGTATCATGTATATTGCTTAGTTCTTGTGGCAACTTGAGCTTGTAAGCTACAGGGCCAACCCTAGCCAATATTTCAAACGGTCCAACGTACCTAGGGTTAAGCTTGCCACGGTTGCCAAATCTTGCAACTCCTTTCCAAGGTGAGACCTTTAACATGACTTTGTCTCCTACTTGGAATTCTAAAGGTCTACGTCTGTTATCCGCGTAACTCTTTTGTCTGTCACGGGCGGCCTTCAGACGATCCTTGATTTTGAAAATCTTATCTGTGGTCTCTTGAATAACTTCAGGACCGGTTAAATGCTTGTCACCAACTTCTGCCCAACAAAGCGGTGAACGACATTTTCGACCATACAAAGCCTCAAACGGAGCGGCTTTGATGCTGGTGTGGTAACTGTTATTGTATGAAAACTCAGCTAGTGGCAAATGAGTATCCCAATTTCCACCGAAGTCAATTGCACACGCACGGAGCATATCCTCTAAGGTTTGGATGGTTCTTTCACTTTGACCATCTGTTTGTGGGTGATAGGCCGTGATCATGTCAAGACGTGTGCCCATGGCTTCTTGTAATGATTTCCAGATTCTAGACACGAATCTGCTATCTCTATCAGAGATAATAGAAATTGGTACTCCATGCCTAGCCACAATTTCCTTGATATAAAGCTTTGCCAGTTTCTCAGTTTTATCCGTCTCTTTGATGGGTAGAAAATGAGCTGATTTCGTCAAACGATCGACAATTACCCATATAGTGTCATACCCGCTCGACGTCTTGGGTAACTTTGTAATGAAATCCATGGAAATCTGTTCCCATTTCCATTGAGGTATCTCGGGTTGTTGTAACAATCCCGACGGTTTCTGATGTTCTGCTTTTACTTTTGAACATGTCAGGCATTTACCGACATAAATAGCAATTTCTCCTTTCATGTTCGGCCACCAATAGAATTCTTTCAGATCCTTATACATTTTATCCGAACCTGGGTGAATGGAGTACCTGGACTTGTGGGCTTCGTCCATAACCAACTCCCGTAAGTTACCAAAACATGGCACCCAAATTCTATTCATGAAGTATAAAGTGTCATCTGACTTTGGTTCCAACAGCTTTATCATTCCTCGTAAAGCTTCATTCTGACTGTTTTCTTCTTTGATTGCCTCTTGTTGTGCCATCCGAATTTGAGTCCTGAGACTCGTATGAATTGTCAATTCTAGGGTACGAACACGGAGTGTTTTAACTCGTTCCTTACGACTCAAGGCATCTGCTACTACGTTTGCCTTACCAGGGTGATACTTGATATCACAGTCGTAATCATTCAGTAGTTCTACCCAACGACGTTGCCTCATGTTGAGTTCTTTCTGATTAAAGATGTGCTGGAGACTCTTGTGGTCTGTAAAGATAGTACATTTTGTACCGTATAAGTAATGTCTCCAAATTTTGAGTGCAAACACGACAGCACCCAATTCCAGATCGTGAGTCGTATAATTTTTCTCATGGACTTTCAGCTGTCTGGATGCATATGCTATGACTTTTTCTTTCTGCATCAACACACATCCCAGACCTTGGTGTGATGCGTCACAGTACACAATGAAATTGTCAGTCCCTTCGGGAAGGGATAGGATTGGTGCACTGCAAAGTTTCTGCTTCAGCAATTGAAAAGCTGATTCTTGTTTAACAGTCCAATCAAACTTTTTGTCCTTCTAGGTTAACGTGGTCAAAGGCAAGGCTATCTTTGAAAAATTCTCGATAAATCGCCTGTAATATCCTGCCAAACCCAGAAATTGACGCACCTCAGTCGGAGTTCTTGGTGCTTCCCAGTTTTTGATAGCTTCAATCTTAGATGGATCCACATGGATACCATTCTTATTGATAACATGTCCGAGAAAATGAACCTCTTGGATCCAAAACTCACACTTAGAGAATTTGGCATAAAGCTTCTCATTCCTGAGTAGTTCCAAGATTAATTTCAAGTGATGTTCATGTTCCTCTTTGGTTCGTGAATATATCAAGATGTCATCGATAAACACAATCACGAATTTATCCAAGTACGGCTTGCACACGCGGTTCATGAGATCCATGAAAACAGCTGGTGCATTAGTCAAGCCAAATGGCATAACTAGGAATTCGTAGTGACTGTAACGAGTCCTAAAAGCCGTTTTTGGTATATCTTCTTCCTGAATTTCCAGTTGATGATACCCTGATCGTAGATCAATTTTAGAATAGAAACTGGAACCTTGAAGTTGATCAAACAAATCGTCTATTCGAGGAAGAGGATACCGATTTTTGATTGTCAGTTTGTTCAACTCTCGATAATCAATGCACATTCTAAAGGTTCCATCCTTTTTCTTTACAAATAGGACCGGAGCTCCCCATGGTGAGAAACTCGGTCTTATGAAACCTTTGTCAAGTAACTCTTGTAGTTGGCTCGACAGTTCCTGCATCTCGGAAGGGGCTAGACGATACGGTGATCGTGCAACTGGTGCGGCTCCTGGTACTAGGTCGATCCGGAACTCGACTTGTCTTGATGGTGGTATTCCTGGTAAGTCCTCGGGAAATACCTCCGAGTAATCTCTAACGATTGGTATGTCTTCAAGTCGACGTTCTTCGGGTTTCTTCTCGACGATGTGAGCCAGGAATGCACAATAACCCTTGCGTAGATACTTATGAGCTTTCATGCAGTTTATCGTTTTTAACATCGTTCTACACTTTTCGCCTTGAATTGACAGAATTTCTCCACTTGGTAGTGGGATACGTACAATCTTCTCGAAGCATACTATCTCGGCACGATTCTTGGTTAACCAATCCATGCCAATAACAATATCAAAACTCCCTAGTTCGACGGGTAGAAGGTCTATATTGAATGTATGGTTTTCTAAACATAAGGTACAACCCCTAAAGACCTCTCCGGTTTCTATTAATTTCCCATTTGCTAATTCAATTGTATAACTTTGATCTAGTTTGCTGGCCTTAATACCGAGTAAGGATCTAAAATCATTCGACACAAAGCTCATATCCGCACCCGAATCAAAGAGTACAGAGGCATAGTGATTATTTATTGGGAACGTACCAGTGACGATGTTCGGGTCCTGGCGTGCGTCCCTTGCACCCATCACAAATGCCCTCCCTGGTGCCTGAGCGTTATTCTGATTCCTCCACTTGGGACAATCCTTCTTGAAGTGTTTTAGATCACCACATACAAAACATCCCGGTTTGATTCTCCCCATTCGGCTGTTAGTTCGACAAGCTTGAGTGGTGTGACCAAACTTGTCGCATTTTCCACACTTGATGCAAACACCGGCATGATGATTTCCACACCTCTTACATCTCGGTAGGCCCCTATCATACTCCTTTCTTTCCACTGTGTTGGATGCAAAAGCCTTCACAGTTCCTTGTTTCTTAAACTCTTGTTTTCCAGATTTGTTACTTGAATTTCCCATCCATTTCCTTTTCTCCCCAGATCTACCTTCCTCATTCTCCTTCCTCACAAACAATTCATTACGTACCGCGTCATCCCTTAGCTTGAATGCTAAAGTTATAGCACTCTTGGCATCTATTGGATTAGAGGATGTTACCATGCTACGAATTTGAGGCGCAAGGCCCCACAGATACCTTTCAACACGCTTATGTTCTGGTGTGACCATATGCGGTACCAGAAGTGCCAATTCATTGAAACGGTCGGTGTATCCCGCAACATCATCCCCTATCATCTGTAGGTTCCACATCTCAGTTTCAATCTTTTGCAATTCGTTCCGAGGACAGTATTCCTCAATCATCATGTTTTTCAAATCTTCCCAAGACAATTGATACGCTGTCTCTCTCCCCAAAGTCTTCATTTGAGTATTCCACCAAGTTAAAGCTTTATCAATGAGCGTGCATGTAGAATACTTCACTATGCAATCAGCGGTGCATTCACTTATATCAATCACCGACTCCATATGTTCTATCCATCTCATTAGTCCTACTGCACCCTCGGTGCCATTAAAACTGCGGGGTTTGCAGGATAGGAAGGCCTTGTAGGTGCACTTCCTATTTGGAGCATCTGCAGAATCACAAGTCATAACGTCATTAATTCGGATCATGACTATGTGTTATGGCTTAATTATTTTTATTACCTCCGGAACCTCCTGCTGTACCGCTACCCCCTGCGATACCGCTACCTCCTGCACCTCCTCCGCTATTTCGGTTTGCTTCATACTGCTCTATGGCGGCAGCTACTCGTTGTGCTATTAGTTGTTCCATGTTTGGGGAAATTGTCTCGTTGTTGTCACCAGTAGTGTTACGGGGTGTCCCACGCTTAGGTGCCATGACGTTCTTTCTAATATATCAATTAAAAAGAAACAACATCATATATCAATAATGATAGATCATGACATAAGGATACCACAACATCAAACATGAACAACTATCATTACAACATAAACCATTACATACATAGTCAAAACATACATAGTACATTGTTCCCAAAAGACAAGGATACAAAAGAGATGGGTTCACATGACCTCATCAGTACTAAAGTTTTAAACTACATAATGTACTACGGGCACAACCCGCCCGTAATAGGTTTAAAAGAAGAAGTGAGAGTACAACCCAATCATCATGGCAAGTCCTGCCATGACAAAGCTAGCCCTAGCCACAAACTCTGCAGCTAAAGTCCTTTCTTCCAGCGCCTCCACCATGTCTCGGACTGTGAGAGTGAACTGCCAGTCCATGTCGGCTCTCAACTCTAGATAGTCAGTGGCACCCTGTATATCTCGGGTGCTATCCTCCAAAGTCTGTACTCGAGATCCGAGCCTTTGACGTAAGCGCATGGCTGCATCCCCATGTGCCCGAATATCATCTAGGAGATCATCAAGACGTTCTTCGTGCGTACGAACGCGAGCTACCAAGGTAGGCACGGTGAGCTCCATGGCTTCCCCAGTGTGGGGTAGGGGTGTTGGAGAGTTGGAAGACTCTCCGAGCTCAAAGGTAGATGGGATGCTCTCCATCTCCCTCCATTGTGCCAGAGTACGAGGCATCCAACGGATAGTTCCCACAGTAGGATGGCAACAGGGTCGTTTTCTAGATGGTTCCTCATCGGTCTCCAAGTCTTTCGGGTCACGGGCTGCTAGAGTTCTCTTGCGCGGAAGTCGAACCTTCTTCCTAGCACTTTGTACTTTAATCGGTCCTCCGCTTTTCTTTCGGTAGATTATAGGCGGTTCTCCCAGGGCGACATTAGGTGGTGTCGAGCTACGAACTTGTACTCGATTTTTGGGGCGTGTGGCGGGAAGTTCCTCGTTGGATTCAGAGTCAGAGACGGGGTCAGAGTGTGAATGTGACGACATACTTGTGACTACAATATCCACATGACATGATGACTGGTTATGCAATGCTTATGCCATGAAAACATTTTAGTGAGTCATTCTAATTATAGACTAGGTTCCGTTTTAGACACCTAGTTCGCTATAATCAATGGCTCTGATACCAAGTTCTGTCACACCCCGCCATGGCGGAAACGCGAGGCGCAACGTTCACTTGTTTTCAAAAGCATATGATTATCGCAAACACATACATGTAATTGGATACATAATCGAGTTTAAAATATTTACATCACAAAGTATCAACTTGAGTTTACAAAAGTTTAAGATTTCGCAAATATGACTCAAGACCATGAGTTATACAAGAGAAATCCTCCCAAAAAGCCGTATCCACGTGCATGCATGTATCCTACATTGCTAACCTGATGGCCACGTTCAATTTCCTGAAAACATACTTAAAACTGTCAACACGAGGTTGGTGAGTTCACAAGTTATTATAAAGAGTTATCATAAACCCAATGTTTAAATCTGATAATTTTCCGATCAAAATTCCTTGTTAAACCTGATCACTTTAACCTGATCAGAACTCTTTTGTTTAAAACCTGATCACTTTAACCTGATCAGAACTCTTTTCTTTAAAACCTGATCACTTTTAACCTGATCAGAACTCTTTTCTTTAAAACCTGATCACTTTATCCTGATCAGAACTCTTTTGTATGTATTACCAATGAATATGATTACTAATCCGATCTATTGACCCCATTTGTAAGCTTGCAAGGAATACAAAATAGTATGTAATGTACGAGACCGTAACCAAACCCCAACTTTCTGTGCCTCCCCTCGCCTTTCTGCGAGTAAGATTATATGCAGTCATTCGGTCATTTGGACCCCTGGTTAGCGCGACTAACCATGACCGGGAGCGTCACCCCCAATAGTACTATTCATAAAATCCCGGGCTAAATCCATAGCTAATGGTTACTAATTTATTTCGAGGACTTTAAGCGCTTTATTGTTCCCTCAATACATACATACGGTCAGATCATTAGTTCCATTCATTTATACACAAAAGTCTTTTACAAGTATGTTTTCACCCCACATCATTTCAAAACTTAGAAAAAGGGGGATTAGTGAAACTCACCTCGACAGTATGAATGCTAGCAAATATTTGAATAACAGCAGATTCGCCTATCCGTATCCTAATTACACAAGGATAACATACACGTTAAGACTACCCGTCTTAAACGCAAATTGTTCACTTGACTTAGCCGATCTGATTGCTTTTGTTTTAATTATCTTTTTAGTTTTTCCAACCTTGTTTTGTTATGAAAATAGTTCTGAGTTACTGCCTTATGGGGCTAATGAACAGGTATCGAAACTTTCTTAGTTTCGATTGAACATAACAGATGTCGAAACTTCCTAGTTTCGACTGAGCAAAACAGGTATCGAAACTATCTAGTTTCGATTGGCAAGAATAGTATCGAAACTACCTAGTTTCGATTGTACACAGGTATCGAAACTCCTAGTTTCGATTGAGTAATTAGATATCGAAACTCCTAGTTTCGATTGAACAACTGGTATCGAAACTCCCAGTTTCGACTCAACAGGTATCGAAACTTCTAGTTTCGATTGAATAATCGGCATCGAAACTCCTAGTTTCGATCAGCAGGTAGCGAAACTCCTAGTTTCGATTACTGCACTTTAATTGACAGACTTTGTCCTGTATATTTTTATGTTCAAATCTTGAATTTTACACAGTTTTCTTGTTATCTTACTTGCGTTTGAACGATTTGTATGTTTAGTTACGGTTTTTAGAGCAAATAAAAGCGATAATAGTGAGTTTTTACCTCAAACCGAGAATGGTGGTTTCTAGAGAAACAGGGAAGTGATCTTGAATATCTTGTTAAGCTTTCTTCAGAAACGCTTGGAATTATCCTTATAGCACTGAATTTGGTGGATTTCTTCCTTAATCCGGACTTCGACTTGAAAGGGAATTGGGAATTTGCCGTAAGAAAAGGAGGAGGTTTGAAAGGAATGGTGAAGTTTCGACTGAAGGGTATGGTTTTCATCTGAATCAAAGTGAATCAGGCAAGTGGGAGCATGTCTCCCCTGACTCTCGGCCAAGAAAGTCAAGAAGTGGGCTTGGGGTTAATAATAACAATTTTAAATCATTAATTTATTTATGATATTAGTATCAATTAGAATTTTAAAGGGGTAATTTAATTCAGTTTTGATTCTTCACGGTATTATGATTTTTACCAGTTTATGGCTCGTTGAAGAAAATATTGAAACCTTGATTTGTATAATTCGTTGAGGTGATTATTTGTAGGTATGAGTACCTAAACATGGCGCTACCTCGTAACGTCTTCGAAGCGTCCTTTATTTTACTTTTACGTATGTCATATAATTTAGTCTTAACCATAAATTATGGTTCAACGTAGATTTTGTGTAACATATATATATTTTTCTGGTTATTTTATTTAACCATTTACTTTCGTATTGAGTCGGGTTATTCTGCTTACTTTTTCTAGTAATTCTTTAAGATTTACTAGACTTGGAATAAACTCGTTTGCTAGACTTCTTGACTTTACTTAGTCAAAATAATTATCAGGAAATAATAATTACGAACGTGCGTTTATGAAATGTGGATATTGACCTGAAATGCTTGGTGTCACACCAACTGATTGGAGATGGTTTAGTCATGAGTCTGAGCCAGAACTCAGTGAACATTCTAATGAGCAACAAGAAGATGAGGAAGTTGAGAGTGAGGATGAATTGTCTGAAGGAGGAGACGACGAAGCGGGTAATGATGGTGCTGAAGAATCCGACTCCGAAGATACAGAGTCTGATTCATCTGATTCTGATAATTCACCATCACACGCGAGAAGACTGACGAAGGTGACCCTTCCCGAGTCATCTTCTAAGAGAAAGCAACAATCGACTAGCAGTGAATACGAACCAGATTCTGATTCAAACATTGCTATACAAAGACGTAGGAGAGAAAGTATCAATAAGCAACAGGGGATAGGCCGCAACAAGCTATCCTTCGTGAGGTAGAGGTCAGTGCTCAGACGCAAGTAAATGTATCGGCTGCGAGTACTGATTCCGCTTCTACCCCACCTTCACAACAGCTGTACCAGCGACAGCGAAGGAGGCCACAGGTTACACCTGATGTGGCTGTCACTGGTATCACATAGGAGGTTCCTGTGATAGTGTCCCTCCCTGTAACATCTGTCCAAGTGGCGGTAACTACTCCGATTCTTACCGAGTCAGTCACCATCACTCCTTCCACCACTCCTACAACCACCATCCCATCATCAATCCCACTACCACCATTGAACCTATCAGTCAACCCTACAACTTTGGAGACTTTTCCCAGGGTTTTAACTTTGATACGATCTTCTCATCTCCCTTCCACAATGTTGAAGCCTCTACTTCCAGGAATCCTGGTCCAAATAATGCCAGGATTAACGCTTTGGAAACACAAGTCGCTGGTCTACTTGAAACAGTTCAGAAATCAAGGGAAGAATCTGAGGCTCAACAGGCTCAGATAAATTCGTTGGTGGACGAAGTTACTATTCTAAGAAGCCAGGGGACTGGGACTGAAGAGAGACTTGCAAATGTGATGGCCCAGAACGAACTGCTGATCAAAACGAATAATATGATTCTGGGACACAGAACATCCTTAGAGGTACGTTTTGACATGCAGCGGAAAGAACATGAACTGATGGTCAAGTTAGTAGCTGAACTGACCAAGAAGCTTGCTGCTCAGGGGGAGAAGGAGAAAGAGAAAGAGAAGGAAAAGGCATCAAAATCTACCGGTGATGAGGCTTGTCATCCGGTTGATTTAACAAAGGATGATGACAAAGACAAGGATCCTGAAGTTGGTCCTAGTGGAAGTGAGCAACAAGCTTTGGCGATAGTTCCCATTTCTGCTGTTCCAATGGCTGAGGGGGAGTCGACTCACCAGGAAGGTGGTGATGCTTCAGGTGGAAATAAAGGAAAGTCTATAGTTGACGTTTTGAAAGATCTATCCGACGACGTGTCGGATAATGCGATCTTATTCTTAGAGCCAGACTATTCCAAAGAAGCACAGATCGAGGCTCTCTGCAATCTTGAAGAAGGATAGATCGACTCTGGTGGGATGAGGAAGATGATGATGTGGTGATAGAAGTTCCCAAGGGTGACGGGGAAGGAGAGTATGAGCTTGAAGATGGAGAGATCTTCAAAGTTCCATCCTTTGAATCTCATCTTGACACAGGTTCAGTCGAGCCTGCTAGTACTATTGAGGCGTCGACTGAAGCCTCCCCTGCCGACCCTACACATGTGGATCCAGAGGCAAAGAAAGACAAACATATGCCTGAAAGTTCATCAAAGGATCCGGCTCCGGTATGGTAAAAGACTTCAATCATAGACAAACACGGAGCGACAGGGATGATCTTAGCTGTGAGGTTCGATGGGAATAAGAAGTTATTTGCAATCAAGCGAGCTGGGGGGGGGGGGGTTCAATACCTGAACCCAACCAGCAAAGCTTTCAACTCCTTACCAAGATACGACCTCGTGAACCTAGTAAACCGAGAGCTGTCGGGTCACTCAAATAACGCAGTAGCGATGGGTTTGTCGCAGTTTCTACAGTGTGAGGTAAGATCTGGGAAATTCAAAACGTTTAAGCCTCAAGTACCCAAGCGAGTCAAGGACAAGAATGCTAGACATCCTGTGACTAAGAAAAGCTTAAAGAAACTGGTATACAAGCCAGTGCTATGTGAAACCAAGATTCCCCTGAGCAAGTTATCTCAGGATATCCTCGGTAACATATGGTACTTGTACGTAGATCCTAAAACGGGCGAGGCAGTAGTGATTGGAAAGGTGTGGTCCGATAGTGGAAGCTTAGTGCCAAGGGAACTGATCAGAGTGTTTGATGAAGTCTGCTTCATAAACTTCTCTATTAAAGATCTGGAGGCACTAGCTGACAAGTACTGCATATACACGGACGAGTGGACAAAGTCCCTTGCTTCTAAATACGACAAGGTGATCAAGTTCTCCCTTGACTACAAGAAGAAGATGGAAGCTAAAGCTTGGGAGCAGTGAAGACCGAAGACAATCCAGAGCTGTTGTTAAGGGGGAGTTTGTTGAAGCACTTTTGTGTGACAAGCACTCTGGATAGTGTCTTAGTTTATTGTACTTGTCGTGTATGTTTTGTATTTGTATTGTAATGTCTGTATGTATTAGTTATCGAGTTGTAATTTCTAATGCATGTTATTGTTGTAATATTTCTCTAAGTGTTTTGCACATTTAGCATGTGCGCAGGAATTAGTTCCTGCGTACTTAGCAAGTATGCAAGAATACTCTGCGTACTTGCTAAGTACGCATGAACAATTTGCCCTGCGCACTTGTTAAGTGTGTAGAGATCAGGTCTTGTATAAATAGAATAGGTTGACAGAAGATAAGGACGCAGACATTTGCACTCAGTATTTTCTCTCTATAACCGTTCGAGTTTATATTAGAAGGAACTTTAAAGTGATTTCTTTGTCGGTTTACTTTGTGTTGTTTGATTCTCCACCTAGTCACGGGTATTCCGCACCCTGTCCGACTAGTCACACACCCACACGTAACGATCCTAGACACCCGGGGACCTACAAAACGCCTTATGAGATATGACATGGGGAGAAACCCAAAGTGTCCTACCTTAGGGTGTGGGATGTAACACTTATGTTTCTAGTGAATCTTCGGATAAACTGGATCTCCGTGGTGATAAAGTTGTTTTTGTCAAATTCCCTAAAACAATTGGTTACTACTTCTACAATCCTACTGAAAAACCGGGTTTTTATAAAATGCAGAGCTACCTTCTTGGAGAAGGAACTGCTTGCGCGAGGGATTGGAGAAAACCACGTGGATCTGTAAGAAGTCTGAGAAGAACAAGTAACTGAACCTCAAGTTGAAACTGCCGATCAACATGAGATTGTGGAAACTGAATCTTAAAGAGTACAAGATTCAACAGTAACACCAAGCATACGCAGAAGTACTAGGGATCCTCATGAACCCGACAAGTATGTCGGTATTCACGAAAATGACAACATCCTGATGATGGATCAGGCTGAACCAACTAGT
Organism: Smallanthus sonchifolius; assembly: GCA_023525975.1. Classification (NCBI taxonomy): domain Eukaryota; kingdom Viridiplantae; phylum Streptophyta; class Magnoliopsida; order Asterales; family Asteraceae; genus Smallanthus; species Smallanthus sonchifolius. Next base: position 47,062,713 of record CM042020.1, on the reverse strand, counting down.
TACAAGTCTGCGTTTCTTTATTCTGAATATAAGAAATGGCTAGAAGCCATGAGCATCGAGATACAATCCATGTATGACAACCATGTATAGGACTTGGCCGATCTTCCTCCCGAGTGTTGAATTGTAGGAAACAAGTGGATTTTAAAGAAGAAAACCGACATGGATGGAAACGTGCAAACATACAAAGCTAGGCTAGTAGAGAAAGGATTTACTTAGACTCAAGGAATTGATTATGAGGAAACCTTCTCGCCTATAGCAAAGCTTAAGTCTATTAGGATCTTGCTTGCCATTGCTGCGTATTATGACTACGAGATATGAAAAATGGATGTCAAAACCGCGTTCCTTAACAGACACCTTTCTGAAGATTTCTATATGGTTCAACCGGAAGGTTTTGAGGATCCAAAGAATCCAAATAAGGTATGCAAGTTGAACAAATCCATTTATGGATTGAAACAAGCGTCTCGAAGCTGGAATCTTCTATTTGACCAGAAAATCAAAGAGTTTGGTTTTGTCAAAAATGAAAATGAACTGTGTGTTACAGGAAGGCAAATGGGAGCTTCATTACTTTTCTAATTCTGTATGTAGATGATATACTGCTCATTGGAAACCATGTTCCTTTGTTGTAAGACGTAAAGTCTTGGCTAGGGAAATGTTTTGCAATGAAAGATCTTGGGGAAGCCGCCTATATTCTAGGAATTAAGATCTATAGAGATAGATTGAAGCGACTTATAGGTTTAAGTCAAAGTACTTATATTGATAAGGTCATTCAACGCTTTTCAATGCAAGATTCCAAAAGGGGATCGTAGCCCATGGCACACGGAACCATACTGAATAATAAGCAGTGCCCTAAATCGAATAAGGAAAAGAGGAGTATGGAAAGAGTTACATATGCTTATGCTATTGGTTCCATCATGTATGCTATGCTATGCTATGTACTAGACCGGACGTATCATACGCGTTGAGCATGACAAGTATATATCAACAGAATCCTAGTGAGAGTCACTGGACAGTTGTGAAGAACATCCTTAAGTACTTGAGAAGGACTCATGATATGTTCTTGGTGTATGGAGGACTGGAAGAAGAACTAGCAGTTAAATGTTATACTGATGCTAGCTTCCAGACAGATCGAGATGACTCTCGATCTCAAACGGGATATGTGTTTATTCTGAACGGTGGAGCTATTACTTGGAAGAATACCACGCACAACCTTATTGCTCAATCCACCTCCGAGTCAAAATAGATTGTCGCTTCAGATGCTGCAAAAGAGGCTGCTTAGATGAAGAAGTTCATTGCTGATCTCGATGTGATGCCTAGCATTCATAAACCGATCGAGATACTATGTGACAACACTAATGCCATAGCTCAGGTAAAGGAACCAATGTCACACCACAACACGAAGCACTTACTCAGGAGATTTTATTATATTAGAGATATATTGGAACGGGGAGACATCGTTTTAAACAAAGTTCACACATATCAGAATCTAGTTGACCCGTTCACAGAGCCTATGCCTCAAGCTAAACATGAGGAGCCTGTTGATAGGCCTTAGATTTGCTAGACAGTGGGCTTGATTTGTAATTTAGTATTTGGTGTTTTTGAACTTTATAGTTACATTGGTATTTTATTTTGATTTAATGGTTAAATGCATTATAAATAAATATTTCTATGTTTGATATTTTATACGTTTTAGTATCCTTGAATATTGTATTCTAAATGTCCGTAGTCGATCAGATTCATGGGAATCAATCTGAATGTAAGACTTATGAATGGTTGGTTAGTTCACAAAGTGAAAGCTCAAGGTGTTGAGAACCACGATTCATAGATATGCATTAGAGAATGATATCGAACGTAACTCATTTCAAAACTATCTTCATGGATCAATGTCATAAGAAGTTTTGAATATGGTAAGATCAATCTGCCCTTCGACCCAAGGCACATATTTGAACTAACTTTAACTAAAGTTTGTACTATGACCATATCTAACATTGTTATGTTAAAGACAATAATAATGGTATGATTGGGAATAAATCTGAAGTTAAGTCGGAGTTGTATGTGGTCAAAGGAATTATGTTCTCTTTTAATTAGGAGTTGGACATTCTGGCGCCCTCGTTAATTCGAACTGGTGTAAAACGCGTGGCCACGCTCAAACTAAGTGAAGTTTGTTAGACCACTTTGAATTAGAGACGAGAACAAGAATGGTTGAACAACATATGACAAATGATGGGTAGCCATGTCTCATGTTCAACGGATACCCTAAACAGAAAGGACAAATAGATAAGTTTACCATGACTGTTGTACTTGATTAAGTAATGGTTACTTGAACACAAGTAAATAGTTAACGATTGTAATACGTCATACCTTGATAGGGACAGTGAGATGCAGCTAGGCGTCCACCACTATTTACGTTGAGACGATTAATTGATGAATCGTCCAAGTGAGAGATTGTTGGATATTGGATGTCCGACCATCGATAATATCAACGTTACTATCGAGGTACGATCCAAAGAGTTACACTTTAGACAACGAGCAATTAATAATATTTATTCGTAAACGTTATAGTTCACAAAACGCAGATTTATTATTCGGTGGATAAATATTTAGTGGAATATTTAACAGTTTAATTCGGTGATTAATCGTTTAGTGAAATAATTAAAAGACGAAGGTTTAAACGTTTAAGAGTTAACCGTTAAACGGTAGTGGTTTACTAATTATTTGTAATTAGAATAATGCGAGGGATTATAAGTAATTAACAGTTAATTACTAGGGGATTAAGTGTTAATTACACGGGGGTGTAGTTTGTAATTAATGGGATTATAAATACAAACTTAACTCAAAACCCTAGAAAGACTTTTGCCTCCTCCTCCCTTTACGCAAGAAGCAACCGGCTGGCTCCCCACCTTCGCCGCTAACCGGCCACCGGGAACCACACCACCACCGCACTGTGCGCCGCCGTCACCCTTCACTGCCATCGCTGATGCCATACTCAACCGTGAACCGGGTTTGTTGCGTGGACTAGTTTTGCATAAAAGTCGTGAGACGGTTTTAGTTGAATGCGGGTTTTTTCGTGAACGTGTCACTAGCGAGACGCTCGTTGATTCAAATTGCTAATCTTTCGGAAATCCTCAAAGGTATAACCTTTTAACCCGTTATGGTTGATTTAATTTTATTGTCTATTCGTGTGTAATCGAATCACTGATGGGATCCCGGTTTAGAACCGTTAACGTGTACCACCGCTTCCGCTAGAACGCATATATGATTTTGTATATTGATTTGATTAATAAAACTGTTTTAAAGGTTAAAACTGGTACACGGATTCCAAACATATTCAAGTTCTATGACAAGATTATTGTAGATAGGTTTGTCGTGTGTTCAAGAAGATGCACGGGGATAGACCAACAATGAAGGAAGTTGTTTCCATGATGCTTGATAACTCATCTCTCACTCTCCCTGTGTCAAAAAGGCGAGCGGTGGTTACAAGAGAGCGTCCAGAAAGTACTAGCACCCGTGTTGATGATTACGACACATGTGCAGCTGAGAAGTTTATATCAGATTTATACCCCGGGTAGCCAATTGCTATTTTTAAATAATGTATAGTATAACATAAATTTGTATTTTATGTTTAATTCATTACCATTTGATGTAAAAGTGACCTCAAATTGGTTCCTTGATGAAGTGACATATTTGCCACATGGAACTTTTAAAAAATATATAATTTTAAAAGTCCATGGTACAATTATATTAAACGACAGTGTGGTTTATGTTACTAATAAAGAGGTTAACCACTTAAATATTTTAAACTTCTCTATGTAAAAGTTATATCAAGACTGACTACATTCGTGTTGATGTGTATGGTGGGTTCATGTAAGTACATAATAATTCACTCAATTGTCCTTTATTTCTTGATAATTTTTTGAAGTTTTTAGGATATGTTTCTACAAAGAATCCATTTCATCTATCAAAGTAGCATCTTATTGAAATTTTTTAACAGCTAGTCTTGACCACAATTGTTCTTCAATTATGTTACACAACATAATTTATCCTGGTTGATGATTGAGTTGTTGTTCTTCAATTATGTTTCACAACATAATTTAGCCTGGATGATGATTGAGTTATCTGTGATCAAGTATATTATCATGAAACTTATCATACTTCTAAAATATTAAGTGAAAATGATGCTCTTGGAAGAAACACAAGGAAGCCTAAATAATTTCAAGAGTATTGAATACCTCATTGTACACCACATAGGATTACCAAAAAGGATGTCATGTAAAAGGAATTTTACAAAATTACCTTCCCCTTATTATCCAAATCTTTTCGGCTTTCAAGAAATATCTAAATCTCATTGCAACTGTATGGGTGAGAATGGGTCGGCTCGGTTAGGTTATAAGCTAAAACCAAATTCATAATTGATGTTTTGCCTTTTCAATTAGCACTAAACAGTAATGCTCTTAAGAAATATTGACAAAAAAATGGTTTATGTAATGAAACTAGGTTACAAGTCATATATCTCGGTAGTCGTGTTATTGAGGCGGAGATAATTTATGGTAGTCATATTGGACAAACGAATTAATTCCAATAATTAATTTGATACATTCAGACAAACGAATTCGTTTCAAGCTACAAAAAAGGTGGTTTCCACTCTCTGTTTGTTTCGCAATGACAATATATAAGAGTCAGGATCAATCACTATTTAGGGCTGAATTGTTCTTGAGGCAACCGGTTTTCACTCATGGGCAATTGTATGTGCCACTTTCTAGAGTTAAAAGCAGAGATGAGTTAAAACTTTTAGTCTTAGATACGGATAGATAAATTCAAATAAAACATCAAACATTGTATATAAAGAAAAATTTACTCATTTATAAATTATATTCATCATTTTTTCATTTGACATTGTATCTTTTATTTAACCCCGTGTAACACACGGGTTCTAACACTAGTTAAATAATAGTATTTTAATCATTTTGTTATTATTCTTTCTCTCTCTTTCACTAAAAAACAATAAGTGATGAATATTGAGTTGGTAAATATAAGAAATTAGAGCATTCACAATTAGTTTGGTAAATCATGTCTTATCCTTATATTTTAGGGTAAAAAATTTCTAAATTACCCACTCCATCCCATTCTTTATATTTTTCCTTATCTTATTTTTTTTCCCCCTTATAATTTAAGGATATGGTATATGGATGCTCTAAGAGCATTCACAATGGGTTTGGTAAATCATGTGTTATCCTTATATTTTAAGCTAAATTTAAAAAAAAACTTTCTAAATTACCCACTCCGCTCCATCCTATTTTTTATATTTTTCCTTATACTTAAATTATAAGGATAATATATATGAATTGAATTGTAATTTCTTTTATTTACTAACTCAGTATTTATCCCTTATAATTATTTTATGAGTGAAAAAGACAGAAAGAATAATAAAAAAATGATTAAAAGAGTATTATTTAATTGAATAGAGATAAATATAATTAACCAGATGTGAGGGTTTTTTTTAAAACCTTTAAATTGATAAGATAAATATGTTTTTAGTTAAATTATAAAGATAAGAATAAAGATCCTACTGTCTAAAACTTGTTAATTAAAACTAACATACTTTAAAAACCTACTTACCAAACATGACCCTATTTATTTAAAGTCCAATAATCAAAATGAAAAATTTCAAGTAAGATAACCGAAAATATTAATTTTGTTATTAATATCATCTTTAAAGAGTGAATATTCAAATTTTGATAATATTAAGAATTGTTTTTTTTTTATTTTGATAAAAATAAGAGTAAAAATTGAATTTTGAGGAAAGTACATGATTCAACAAATATCGAAGGGGCTCAACGAGCGGGAAAAGAGTATGATTTCAAATCCCACCGATTCCACATCCACATAATAGAGTTTCTCGCCATTTAATCATCTTCTTCTACGGCTTTCAGTTTTCATTCGGATTCAGCTTCAACTTCCCGATTTATCGTGGTACGTTTCTCTTGATCTTCCATTTGTTTTATTACATTGAAGTTTTGAAACCCTAACCCTTAATCCCCAAATAAAATAACAAGAGATACGCTTCTTGTATTGCTCATTTCATCACTCTCAGCTGAGTCCTAAAACTTGAATTGGTGTCATAAATGACAAATCAACCTCGATCAGTGTTGTAAAATCGCACCTAGGCGGCGCCTAGGCGCCGATTAATCGCTAGGCGGACAGTGAAGGTGGAATTTTGACCTAGTCGGTCTAAAAATAGCTGGGCGGTCCAAATCGGGTTTAGTCGGGCTAGGCGGTCCAAATCGGGTCTAGTCGGGATCGTTGTTCTTGAGAGAAATCCATACCTTTCGATGGTTTTCACCTTCAGATCGAATCCTTCGATGGTCTTCACCTTCACGATGCGACTTAGAATAGACGAGATCGAACCTTTCGATGGTCTACATATTCACGATGCGACAGAGAGGATCGTTGTTCTTGAGAGGCCGCCCAACATAGATCGATGTAGAGGGGTTGAGCATAGATCGATGTAGAGGAAAGCTGCTGTTGTTTGTGTTGTTTGAATAGAGAGTGAATAGGTTTAGGGTTTTAAAAGAGAGTTAAATGACAACAATGCCCCTCTATGATTAAAAAAAATTTAGAAAGAAGGGAAAATGAATGTGTGGCCATAAATTAGTTTATGGGTTTTCACCAATAACTATATATAGATATAAATTACATATAAAATTCCAATCCGATTAATCCCGCCTAGGCCTAGGCCCTACCCCACCGCCCGACTAGCGCCTAGCGATTTTTACAACACTGACCTCGATCCCTTTCTACAATATTGGTTGTTTGTTTGATTGAGTGTTTCAATCAATATCTTGCATTAGTATCTGCTTGAGGACCTTTGTGAAAATATCAGCTTGTTGCTCCTTGGTTAAATCTAGCGAGGCAACAAAGTTAAATAGAGCTCATCTGTAGTATACAAGTAGGAAGACTTTTAAAGTTCAACCATTCAAATGCTTCTCTTATTTGTGAAATCATCATTGACAATAACCTATTGTGCTCTCTAGTTTTCATTGGTGAATTATTTATTTGTTAGGAACTTTGTTGTATACTAACTTTATATCATGTTATGATGCTTATTCCAAATTGTTTAGCTAAGTTATAACGAACTGGTGGTTGGGTGACTAATTTATGCAGTTCATAGTCGCTGTTAGCAGTAGAATTCAAAGATCTAGAGATGGGGGTGGAGAATTATCATGTGATAGAGCTTGTAGGGGAGGGATCTTTTGGTAAAGTATACAAGGGAAGAAGAAAGTTCACTGGCCAGGTATAGTTATCCTTCTCTTAACTTTTTGTTATTATTGATGTGGTACTTGTATCAGTTTTGTTTTGATTATATTAGACTGTTGCGATGAAATTCATACTGAAGCACGGTAAAAGTGAAAAGGACATTCAAAATCTTAGACAAGAAATTGAGGTATTTATGTTACTTTATATAATTTGTTCGTTTAATATTTGTTTTGGGCGTAACTCATATGATGCCTACAATTTGCAGATCTTGAGAAAACTAAAACATGAAAACATTATTCAGATGTTAGATTCCTTTGAAAGTCCACAGGAGTTCTGTGTTGTTACTGAATTTGCTCAAGTAACTAACTTTGTCCTTTTTCTCATAATCCTTCTTAGGTTTCATTTATACATATATTACTGTTCATTACCCGTTTAAAACAAAATAGCAGTGTGGCATTACAAATAGTCTATTGACACTGTAAGATTTTCCTCCTATTGATTGAATGCATTTTCATCCAGGGTGAATTATTTGAGATCCTTGAAGATGATAAGTGCCTTCCTGAAGATGAAGTGCAGAAAATTGCAAAGCAGTTGGTACTTTACTAACCTAGCTATTCATTTCTTCCAAACGTCAACATTTATAAACCGATATATGCTGTAACGGTACACCCTTTGTACAATTGGCTTTAAAAGCCTAACTTTGTCCATTCATAATAGGAATTACACTTTTTGTTGTAGTGAAAACCACTTCATATTTTTAGCTACTTAAAACAGTTCATACGTTGCTGATATCTGTTTATTAACATTTTTTGATTTTGATATTAACATCTTTTTATATGTTTCTGCTTTCTGAAAATGTTCAGGTGAGGGCATTGCACTATTTGCATTCCAACCGTATAATTCATCGTGACATGAAGCCACAAAACATTTTGATTTGTGCAGGGGACGTTGTTAAGGTTGGTTGGAAACTCAGCATCAACTTCATTTAATAACACAAATTATAGAGTCATTTTGATTAATTATATTTGTACCTAGATATTCCCATTTTTTTAATTGTCGAAATCAGCTTTTTTTATCTTGGCATCCTTATTCTAGGCACACTAACCCTGGAAATCATTAAAAGACAGTTGCAAATTTTTTGTTAAAAAATTGTTGACTCTACCTTTTGTAAATGCATACACAGGTGGATTATGGAAGTTTCATGTATCAGCTATAAAAATTTATATTTTTGACTAATTTGGTAACATGTCCATAATATCCTTGTTTCTAGTTTTAAGTTTATGGTTTGGTTCTCCATATGCATCTTTTGTTAAAGGGAAAATGTAGTAACAATCTGGGATGAAGCTTCTTTTAACCGACAAAAACCTGTTGTATTTTAACATTTATTTATTTCGTTTAATCGTTTTAGCCAACTAGCCATAACCATTCCTGTTTTTCTTATAAACAGCTATGTGATTTTGGTTTTGCACGTGCTATGTCAAATAATACAGTTGTTTTACGGTCAATAAAAGGTACAGTTAGCTTGATTACCTTTCTTTTTTCAAAATATTTTTAATTCTAATTACATAATTACTAATTCATTCTTTTTTTTTTTTCAGGTACTCCATTGTACATGGCCCCAGAACTTGTCCGTGAGCAACCTTACAATCATACAGTTGACTTATGGTCCCTTGGGGTTATTCTGTAAGTTATTTCTTTTTGGAAAACTATATTAGTGTTTCTGAAAGGGAAGTTAATTTTATGATGTTTTTCTAGCATTGGTTTATTTTACTTTCAGGCTACTTTGGGGAAATAAACACATCAAAGCTTTAACTTGTAGCAATAACAATTTGTTTTTTGTTTTATCTTGGATTTAGCTTAAATGTGTGCTAAATGTTTACTGACCTTAAATATAATGATTTTTGGTGTTTATGTTCTTTTCGTGTATATTATCCATGAAATATGACTATTGAATTGAATTCAAAATCTTTAATTTGAATTTGTTTTGATTTGTTTTCAGGTATGAATTATTTGTTGGCCAGCCTCCTTTTTACACTAACTCAGTATATGCACTTATCCGACATATCATCAAGGTATGAGCCCCTAAACGGCTAAAACAAATTTAATCGTAAAAACATAGTTATGTGATATACAAATTCATTTTTATGCTACTTACAGGATCCAGTGAAGTACCCAGAAACAATGAGTGCAAATTTCAGAAGCTTCCTTAGGGGGCTGCTTAATAAGGTATAATTAAAAATCTCTGAAGTAGTTTTATTTTGTATGCATTTTTGTTTAATTACGATCATCCAAAAACTTGTATCAAAATCATGAGAGCAGGATCCTCATAGCAGGCTGACATGGCCCAAGCTTCTTGATCATCCATTTGTTGCAGAAACTCTTGAAGATATTGAGGCTAGGGTACTTATCTTCTCTTGTTTATTTTTAAGTCTGGTCCTAATTGCACAAAATGACATTCTGAGTATGTTAATTAATTACTAGGAGCTTTGTGCCAACACTGCTGCTTCCAGAGGAAGTGATGCTGCTTGGAAAGGGGAACAACATGTACTGACAACTGGTCTGACCTCTGCAAGTCCGGAAGGTAGACCTTCAATGAAATTTTACTACATTACTTAAGCATAACTAAGTTAAGAGAAATAACGGCAGGTAAAAGCCGAACTCCGACAACTATGGATGCAAATACCATAGATCTGGCTCAACACCCAGCTATTGACTGTTCACCACAATCAGAATCTCAAAGGGTTACAGAAAGTGACAATGTACAATCAGGTAAATCACAACTCAAGCCTAGATTGTTTTTATGAATCATGAGTTCACATAGTAGTTAAAGGCGCCAAAGGCGTGCGCAACGAAACCACCTCGAGTGCAGCAAGGTGCAAAGGCGCGAAAAACCTGGAAAAAATCGTTCTGAACCTGCAAAGAACCTGTATGAACCAGCTAAAAACCAGTCTAAACAAACCAAAAATCAGTCTAAGCTAGTCTAAACCAGCAAAAAACAAGTCTAAAACAGCTAAAAATGACATGTTTATACCGTGTGCCTTGCTTGTCTCGGGCACACACTTTTTAAGCGCCTTGCGCCTAGGCGACATGCTCATCCTTTGCACCTAGAGTGCGCCTTGAGCCTTTAACTACTATGTGAATGCATAACATAAACATTAGTTTTTCTTCATGCTAATTTTATTATGTATTTGAGTTTTACCACTTGATGATATCTAAATATTTGAGGTGTCAAAATTTAATTGAAGTTTATGCTCCAGGATTGCAAAATTTTAAATACCGGACTTTTGCTCACAAGTCACACCCTTATTTGTGATTGCTGTATATGTTTTAGCAATAAGTGCATGCTCTATTTCTCTAGAGCACTCTTCTATTGTTTCGTCGTAAGTCTTTTTGGAAAAAAACATCTTTTGTGTTTGTAAGAGGAATTAATATGATAAATTGATAATGCGACTAGAAAGTGTAATCTTGGAAGTCTATGGAAGGATGATGAAATAGAGTTAAATGGTGGGCAAATTTGCATCTTCCATAATAATCCCTGTTGTCAATAGCGGCTATAGCGACCACTATAGCGCACTACGTAGCGTTGTGGTCATATGGCGCTATATGGTGTTTAGCAACCAAATAGCGAATGTTCTGTACCTTTTCCTTTTTAATTTTTTTATTTTATTTTTTTACTTGATAAATATAAATAACGTTACAAGGTGAGCCGGAATATGAAGATTTAGATGATTAGTGATAGCATATTGATTATAATTGCTCAATAGTTGAATGTAAAATATTTCTTAAATTTTCTGCTAGTTTATCGCTAAACATGAAATAGCGGGCGCTATTTCATCGCTATCGCTACGTAGCATATAGGTAGCTTGTCGCTATTTACCGCTATTCGCTATTGACAACTATGATAATAATATTTATTATCATTATTATTATTATCTGAATAGGGGGAGAATCAAATAAAAAGTAGTTTTTCGCTAAGAAATCTAAGAAATGACAAAAACCTTAAGAAACGATATCAAACGAACTCCGATTGAGCTAATTTTAGCGGCGTTGGAACCGTCTCGTCGAACTCTACCATCTTAGCTTTTAGGGTTTAGCTTTTAAGGTTTAGATTTTATGTTTAAATTTTAGGGTTTTAGCCTTAGGGTTTAGCTTTTAGGGTTTAGATTTTATGGTTTAGGTTTTTTTTGGGGTGTAGGTGGGGTGGTTTAGGTTTTTGGGGGTGGGTGGGGGTGGGTTTAGGTTTTTGTGGGGGGTGGGGTGAGGGGTTTAGGTTTTTGGGGGGTGGGGTGGTGGTTTTAGGCTTTTCGGGGTAGAGTTAGAGGGGGGTTTAGGTTTTGAGGGTGAGGGTTAGGGTTCGATGAGACGGTTCCAACGCCGCTAGAATGAGCTCAATCGGAGTTCGTTTGACCCACTTTTTAGTATTCCTTAGTAAAAAACCACTTGTTAATGGAACCGTCCCCTGTCTGAATATACCTTATAGTAACAAGGCACAATCGAAGCATTATATTCTAGAACTTAATACAAACTGATTATTAAGCGTAGAACTATTTCATTATGTTACACATAAATAGTTCACAGCAGTTGTTTTGGATTTGTTTATATAAATATTGAGGTATGGAAGCATGAGTGGTTCTATCCTCTTATCAGGTTGCCAGCAACTGGACAAATTGGAAAATGACTCTCGCACTGTTAAGGGTGCCAAGTTAATTGGCCAAGATAACGAAGCACTATCAGTTATCTTGCTGCCTCTCAAAAATCGGCAGTGCAGGTAAAACGTAGTATTTTAAACTCCTGAATATTTTCTGAAGTGTAAAAAGATTTAACATACTGTTTCACTTTGGTTTCTTGGATTTGTACTCTCAAATATCTACTTGTTATCTTATGAGGTTTTATGACAACAAAATTGTACAGGGATCAAGATGTTCTTACTGTAAACCAGTCCTTGAAAATTCTTTCAAACTTAGTCGCTGAGGGTGCCATTAATTCTACAGGGGTTCTTGATGAAATTTTTTGGGAACTAATAGGCTTTACTGCTAATATTCTTCGCGTAAAAAAGACAGATTATAATGAATTGCTGGTAAAGGTACGTTACTATATGTTAAGAACTTATGGGTTTTCTTTGTATTTCAAATTCTGTCTTGTCTTTATAATTTTAAAATGTCTACAAGTTATTCTTAATATGTTTGTCATTTACATCTCATGTGCAGTGTTTTTCAGTTATAAAGAAGTTATTGGATAATTGTGGAGGTGGGTTTGGAGATTCATACATCAGGCACTGGGTTGCTATGGTGGAGCTTTATAAAGAGGTTATACTCTCAACTGTGAAGTGGGGATATATATAATTAATGCATAACTTCTTAGATTTACTTCAATTTCTCAAACTTTGGTATTTGTAGGTTTCTAGTTCTACAGAAGATGCATCCGGAAGACTTCTATATGAATCAATTGCTTGCATTACTGTTATAGCATCACGAGCAGCACAAGGTCTGAAAGCATCGTTGGCCACCAACCGTGCTGACACGGCGATTAATGGTCTTAAAGAGATATTAGATCATGCTAAATCATCAGAACTAGCCGATACTTTGCTTTCACACTTAGTGAGTTGTGGCACAAGTCTCATGTCTGGCTCATCAAATTTGTTACGTGCTGCTTGTGAAGCATGTAGGGCTATTTGGTCATTGATAGATGCATTTGAGATTCAATCTACAAATGAAAATGCACACGTGTTTCCATTGAGCTCGATGTATTCCCACTCGTTGGATCGGCTTAACATTAATGGAGATGGATCTGAATCATTGACTGGTACAGATTCTGAAAAAATAGTTGATGGGGTTACACGAGCATTCCTCAGATCCAAAGCTGTACAAGTTGCTTTTTACTCTTGTCTTCGCCAACGCTTAGAGGCTGCATGTTCTTCTGCTATTCAGGTGATTATTTTTTTATTAAATGTTAACTCCTAGAGGAGGCATAATGTTCTATACATATGGTGTTTCAAATGATTTCAAAACTTATATTTATTCAATAATAACATAATCTTTCAAGTACAATGATCTAAGAGGTTTTATGCATTGAAAATACACTTGGGGCTATGTTGCCACCATTCCACCCAATTTGACTCGTTTACCTTTTACGCTAATTATACACAGACACACAACACACGCCATTAGAGATGAAACATAACATAATCTTCCATTACTTGAACAGTGATGTGATTCTTTTTTTGTTTCAGATCATCTTGAGGTGCTGCCTACATAATAGCTCAGTTAGTGGTGCTTTATGTGGTCTCCCTAGTTCTTTACCTGTTACAACAGTCGTTAGTGGAGGTGGCGATAATACAATTATTTCAGAGATCTTTTCAATATTATCTTTTTGTGCTTCCTTGGACAGACATCCACAAACAGGGGACACAAACAATCTGAAATGTAAAATATCCAATCCGTGTGCCTTAATTTGCCATTCATGCCTTCTACTCGCTGCAGTTGCACAATCCCTCAAGTCATCTGGAAGGAATTCGTCACTTTTCATGCTTACATCATCATCAAAAAAACAACACTCCCGCCTCTCTGATCTTGCTCACCATTACTCTTTATGTGACAGAATACAGAATTCCTTTCAACCTCATTCCATGTCAGCCATGTTGGCACTTGCTTCTATTTTGTCCCTTGAAAGTAATTCTTCTGTTGAAACATCAATATCAGAAATAGCCGTGCCTTTAATTCCCCGAAGCGCCACACTTTGTGAATATTTAAGGATTTTAACAGATAATAACAATGGAAACAAGCTTTCATATTGGCACGGGTTTAGGGATGGCTGTGTAGGTTTGCTAGATTCCAGATTAATGTGGGGTGGGGCTTTAGCAATTCAACAGTTGTGTGCCAGTGGTATTCCCCAAACTCTTATTGATCTATTGGGAAACAACAATTCAGATCAAAATCAAATTGGACTATCACCTGTTGGGGTTGTATGGACTGTTTCATCGCTATGCCAGTGTCTTCCAGGTGGCAGTTCAACTTTTCGCCAGGTGTTGCTTAAAAGGGAGAATGTGAAACTTGTTTCTGATTTAATATCAGATACACATCTTAAGCTTATAAGATGTTGGGGTGGGCCCGGTGGAGGGAAAAATGGAATAAGAGATACAGTTAATTCTGTTATTAATCTTCTGGCATTTCCATTTGTGGCAGTACAAAATGCAACAAATCCTCAATCTGCTACTGCTACTGCTACTGCTGCTACTGCTACTGCTGCTGCTGCTTCAGTAAATAGTGGTTTTCTTTTAAATATGGGGTCTCCTGGTGGTAAAGTTTGTGCTGATGACAAAGAGCTGGTTAAATCTATAGAAGCAAGCATGAAGAAATATGTTCAAATCCTTCTCGAGGTCAGACATTTTTTTGAACTTATTTCAGTTAATGTTTTTGTCTAGACACTAATTTTGGGAATACTGCTTTTGAAACTGCAGGTAGGAATTTCAGGCCATATAATTCAGTGCTTGAAACATTTGGACTTAAAGGATGCTGCAAGACCTATTGCATTTCTAGCCAAAATGACTGGTCATGGGCCACTGGTTGTACAACTCCTTGGCAATGGTCTGTTAAATCCAAATATGATGAGGCGGTTACTTGAAAATTCTTCACTGAGAGAAGTCAAACTGGATGTTCTAATGATAGTTTCAGATGTAGCTCGTATGCATAAGGTCGGTCCTTGTTGACTAACTATAAGAAATAGTTTTGATAAATGATTATTACTAATTTGAATAAAAAACGTTTCTATGCAGGATTTTTATGAGCGTATAGAGGGAGCAAATATCTTAGAATTCCTGAAAGGATTTCTTACTCATGAAGATCCCAACATACGTGCCAAGGCATGCAGTGCTCTAGGAAACATGTGCCGACATAACTCCTACTTCTATGGTTTGTTGGTAAGTAGCAACCACTATACGCTTACATAAATAATAATAATTATATTAACAATAACATCGCTTGTTATAGGCAAAGCATAATATCATTAGTCTTTTGGTTGATCGCTGCTCTGATGGGGACAAACGCACCCGTAAATTTGCTTGCTTTGCAGTAAGATGGCATTCTATTTTATTCTATTTACAATATGTTTATGCTGAATTATCACTCATCTGACTTTTGTTTTCTAATAGATCGGTAATGCAGCATATCATAACGACTTCTTTTATGAAGAGTTGAGGAGATGCATCCCTCAACTTGCAAATTTGCTGCTTACAGAAGAAGACAAAACAAAGGCGAATGCATCGGGTGCTCTTAGCAATCTGGTTCGCAACTCTAACAAGCTTTGTCAAGATATGGTTTCTAAAGGAGCTATGCAGGTAGGTCATAGGTGGTACTTTTAACTTTTAATAACTTTAATATTAGTCTTGCAATTGACTATTTACCACATGGGTTTTTGCAGGCATTGTTGAAGTTAGTTGAAGATTGTTCTGTTGTTGCCCCCAACCCAAGCAGGAAAGATGCTATTAGCGAGTCGCCTCTAAAAATAGCTCTTTTTGCATTGTATAAGATGTGCACACATGCACCTTGTCGACAGTTCCTGCGCGCATCTGATCGGTACGCGGTTATAGGAAAACTCCGCGAGTCGGGAGATGAAACGATTGCTGAATATGCTTCTGCAATTCTTAAAAAAACCGCTCAGCCTTGATGGTATATTTGCTTGCTTAGTCAAAATTGACATCTTAAAGCTTTAGTTTAACCTTAAGTTTGATTGCAGACAATCTTTGTTTGGCACAGGGAGCATAGTCTAAGGTTGAACCATTCAGTGCATGTTGAATTTTTAGATTAAAGAAAGGAGTGTGTTTGGATGTAAATAAGCATTTTTCACACTTTTTTGCAATGATGTGGTATATGGTCTATATAGACAGACACTTATGATGCATACAATGTGCAAATGTTTTCCTCATTTGTTTGGCATTTGCAGAAAAACATCCATGGTGTATATTACGTTTGTTTGATTGACAGTTTTGAAAGCTTTTTTTTGTAAGATTAATAATCTGTTACTAAATAACCATAATAGACTTACAAGATTACCATTTACCATACTGAAATTAATTTTAACAAATGTGATTTACTGGTTCCGGTTTTGGTTCCAGGTCCGGTTCTTGGTTGAAAAACCGCACCTTATGTACTAGTTTTGGGTATTCAAGAACTGGTGTCGGGTCTTACCAGTTCCGGTAATTCAAGGCGGGTATTTCAAGAATCTATTTCTGGCTATTCGAAAAACTTAGTTAAACATATAAATCCATTAATTAAACATATAAATAACTAACTTAAAAAGTTCAAATATTAAAAACTTAAAATGTTACAAGTAGATAAATGTTTAAAACATAAACTCATAAAATGTAGATAAATTATATAAAAAAACTAGATTGTCTTTGTTTTTTATTCGTGACTTTGTTTTTTTATCATCTTCGTGACTTCATTTGGTGATTTATTCATTTGGTGATTTATTAATCTTCTTCCAGTGGGCTTGACATTCCCATGTCGATCTCATTCTCGTGTATCTCCGCTTCAATGATGTTTTCATCTTCAAGTGAAGATGAATCTTGCAAATGAATCTCAAGACTAACTGAGTTTTGACCAATATATGTAGACAGACATGACTTCTATGCTTCAAGAAGCTCACATCTCTATCAATCTCCTTCATGAACATATTAAAGTATATTCATTTTTTGAAAGGGGAATATATATATGTGTATATGGTAATTATGTTCATGATATATGTATCTTGTGGTTTTAGAACCGGTTTCAGGTATTTTTAGAACCGATTTTAACTAGAAATATTGGAACCTATCCAGACCCTACGGGTAGGGTCGGTTCCGGAAGAACCGGTTTCTGAGAAGAACCGGTTCCGGTTTTTTTGTTCACCACTAGTTCCGGTTTGTATCTGGCCCAACCAAGAACCGGTCCCTACCCGATCGTACCTGGTGGTTCCTACCCGGTTCCAAAAGTTTTATGCTCGACCGGTTCCTACCTGGACCAACCGGTTCTAGCCGTTAAACATGTTTAAAAAATCCGTTTTAACGGTAATATAACCGTTGGAGGCTCCATTTGACCGGTTTTTTATATTTTAGTCCTCCTAGGTTAGTATAAATAGATGTTGGATGAATTGGTTGAGTACCCAACTTGAAAACGCAAAACCGAGTGAAAAAACGCAAAAAATACTCGTTTTACTCTCATTCCCGACTTTCTACTCTCAATGGCTCACTCACAATCACAATCATCTATTTCTCAATCGCCAACTGTTGTTTTGGTGATTCCGCGTACCAGGAACCAAGAAATTTGGTGCAATTGGGATTTGGTTGAGTTGAGTGACGGGTCTCAAAAGGCTCGTTGCAAGTTTTGTGGCACTTTTTTGAGTAAAGAATCGAACTCAAGTTCAAAGAAGCACATTGTTCATAAATTTTGCAAGGCGTTGAAGGCGGCGACGGATGACTCGGAACAAACACAAATGGGTAGTGTCGGTCAAATATTTCATTACGATGTAAATATGGTTTAAGATTGAATGGCGAAGTTCGTGATTCAAAAAGCTTTGCCGTTTGACCACTTCGACAACCCTCGGTTGATAAACATGATTCGAGAGACGCTTCAACCTCGTTACACACACGTAAAAGATATCTTTTATTTTTTTGTGTTTATCTCTTTATTATTGAGGTTTATCTTTTCCTTATTTAAATGATCCTCCTTGTCTTATATAAACTCCTTGGCTTAATGAAATAATCAATTGCTTTTGATATCATAAATTTTATGGTATCAGATAGGGTTCTTTCTAAACACTAAACCAACCAAACTAACCCTAGAAACCTTCCAATGGCCGGCAATGATGCTAGCTCCGGAAAGGCTGACAAAACCGATCCGAAGACGGTTGATCACTATACTACATCCACGCTTCCGACTACCCCAGACAAACGCAAGTTAACGATTGTCTCTCGGATAACAATTACAACGATTGGTCATCAGAGATGACGAATTTTCTGTTTGCCAAGAACAAGATGGGATTTGTAGATGGCTCGATCAAGAACCTCAGAAAACGGATGACGCTTACATGGCATGGATGAAATGCAATGCCATGATCAAAGGTTAGCTCACCACAACCATGGAGAAAACGACCAGGAGCAGTGTCAAGTACGCCAACACGGCGTCGGAGATATGGGACGATCTAAAGGAAAGATTTGGCAAAGAAAGCGCTCCACGTGCTTACGAATTGAAACAAACCCTAACCATCACTCGTCAGGATGGATCATCGGTGTCGGCTTATTACACGAGGCTCAGGGGCTTCTGGGACGAGATAGCTACTGTTCTACCGACACCTAAGTGTACATGTGGTGACTACACTTGTGACGCGGGAATGAAGATGGTTGAGTTTTTTGAAAAAGAACGGCTGTATGTGTTCCTCATGGGTCTCGATCACGACTTCTCCACTATACGGACCCAGTTGTTGGCAATGAAACCAAGCCCAACCCTTGGTGAAGCATATCGTCTAGCGTCTGAGGACGAGCAACAAATAAGTATATCTGCTATGAAAAGGACTCAAGTTGTCACACCCCGCCACAGGCACCCCCTGGACGTGTGCGAGCTCGATTGGTATCACTTGACTTTGATTTTAGAGTTTTTATAAATACATCGGAAGTCTTTTTCAAAAGGATCGTTTCATCATTTGTTTGAACCCCAGGGGTTGTATTTGTAAATATCAAGACTTAGTTGGAAAACAAAAGTCTCGTATTTATTTTATAAACATAGGGATTTAAATACCCTTTTCATTTTGGTTACAAAACAGAGTTTGAAATCAAATATATTTACAGCCACCGGAAATAGTACTATCCAGGGTTGATCAATTCCCCGATCCTATCTCCTTTTTCTTTTCTTTAGGATTTTCTATACACAAGGCCTGAGAATCCAACGTGCAAGTTATCCTTTTATAGGTCAGATATGATGTTTGCCTCTCACATTTTCTTTTCTTGGGTCATATCTGATGTCTGACCATACCCCATTCTCATTTCAATTTATTCATTTCCTGAAAACATTTTGAAAATAAAACGTCAACGCGAACGCCGGTGAATACAATTATCTTGACAGAAAATCATTTGGCACAAACAAGTATGAATTTCATAGTCATAACTTTTTGTTCAATCCACACATTCAGCAGGCCCGTTCTGTTCAATCGCACCACAGTATACACTGGCGTCATGTCTTATAACAAGGGATAAGTTTGCCTTCGAAGTTGTTATATGACAAGCACCAGCCGCATTCCGAGAATTTTACCCAAGACCCGTGTATCCCTTGCAAGTTTTACGCATACCTATGGCCTGAATGCTTTGTTCGTAGAAGAACGTTGAGCATTATTCACTTAACCTTATTTGGCCATTTTCGTAAATGTAAATGTTTGACACAAATTTTGAAAGAGATAAAGTATTCACCTTAGTTTATAGGAATGAGCCTCTAATGTTGAAAGCTTATAGTCTATCTTCTTAACTTGATTTTTCTAGCGTACCGACTCTTCTATGAGCGTTTCTTCCTACACCCGGCACTACGACGAGCGGGAATTGGACCGGAAGCTTCGGGGATCGTCCAGCGATGCTCTGGGATGAGATTGTGAAGAAAGGAATGAGTTTGGGATGAGAAAACAACTGAATTCGATCAGCTATTTATAGGGCAAATTCTGGACCCGTGACGGACAGTTACGGGTGATGACGGTCCGTCACCAGATTAGGGTTCGCGAGTCATCAAACACGTGTCACCCTTTGGTCATTTTGTGGCGTGACGAAGTGATACGTGGTGCACCCGGGTGAATTTGGGATTGTGACAGACCGTTACCAGTCGTGACGGTCCGTTATAGAGTTTCCACGCGTCAGAATTCGTTCATTAGTCACCGGACACGTGGCGCGTCATCAGTGTTTGCGTGCCCAGCCCGTAACGGACCGTTACCGTCCGTGACGGTCCGTTACCGTTTGATTTTGATGTTTTCTTCATTTTGAACCTTGATCTTGGGTATATTTACACTTATAGTCCTTGTGGTTTGTACCTTGCTTAAATCTTGGACATTTTTTAGGGCAGGTGTTACATCGTCCCCATATTGTTTTGATCTCGTCCTCGAGATTACTTGAACAAGTGAGGATATTTCTTTTTAATTTCAGACTCCAGTTCCCACGTGTACTCAGGTCCACGTCTGGAGTTCCATTTTACTTTCACAATCATCACTTTATTTCTTTTCAATCTCTTTTCTTGCCTGTCCTCGATTTGCAAAGGTTGTTCCACAAATCTTAATTTTTCATTTACCTCTACACCTTGTAGGGGAATTCCTAGAGATTTATCTGCCAAACACTTGCGTAGATTTGACACATGGAATACATCGTGTACCCCATTCATTTCTTGTAGTAATTCGAGTTAATAGGCCACAGACCCAACTCTTTTTAAGATTTTGAATGGTCCTACGAATCTAGGACTTAATTTTCCTTTCTTCCCAAATCTTACAACGCCTTTCTATGGTGAAACTTTCAACAGAACGTTATCACCGACGTTGAATTCTAATGGATTTCGTCTCTTATCAGCATAACTCTTTTGACGACCACGAGCCGCTTTCAATCTATCTTTTATTTGAGTAACTTTCTCAGTCGTTTCTAGAACTATTCCAGGTCCGGATAACTGATTTTCTCCTATTTCAGACCAACATATTGGATTTCGACATTTACGACTGTATAAGGCTTCAAAAGGAGCGGCCTGTATACTCGTATGATAGCTATTATTGTAGGAGAATTCCATTAGAGGTAAGTGGTCATCCCAGCTTCCTCCAAGATCAATAACACAAGCCCTTAACATGTCTTCAAGGGTTTGAATGGTTCTTTCACTCTACACGTCCGTTTGAGGATGGTAGGCAGTGCTAAGATTTAATTTTGTACCTAGATCTTTTTGAAAACTTTTCCAGAATCGAGAAGTAAATCTACTATCTCTATCTGACACGATAGATAGTGGCACACCATGTAGTGATACAATTTCGTTAACGTATAACTATGCCAACTTATCCATGCTGAATGTTTCTTTCATGGGAAGAAAATGTGCAGACTTAGTTAGTCTGTCAATGATAACCCAGATAGTATCATTTCCTCGACTGGTTCAGGGAAGTTTAGTAATGAAATCCATGGTTATCATCTCCCATTTCCAGACAGAAATTTCAAGTTGCTGTAACAAGCCAGAAGGCTTTTCGTGTTCAGCTTTTACTTGGTAACACGTTAAACACTTTGCAACATAGATAGCGATATGCTTCTTTATTCCTATCCACCAATAATTGGCTTTTAGGTATTTGTACATTTTATCGCTTCCAGGATGCATGGTGTACTTAGATTTGTGGGCTTCTTCAAGAATTTCTTCACGTACGTTTCCATAGACAGGAACCTAAATTCTTTTATTCATTCTAAGAATTCCATCATTAACCTTGACCAATTGGTCGATCATTTCTCCCAATCCTTCCTTCTCAAGGTTGAGTTCTTGCAAAGCAAGTTTATAAGATTCCTTAATACGAGTGATAAGATCGATTTGGAGATCGAGTCTTAAAGCATGAAATCGTTTAGGTTTCTCATGTTCTTTTCTACTTAAGGCGTCAGCTACAACATTAGCTTTTCCTTCATGATAACAGATTTCGCAATCATAATCATTTAGGACTTCCATCCAACGTCTTTGCCTCATATTTAGTTCTTTCTGACTGAATATATACTTTAGGCTTTTATGATCAGTGAATATGGTGAATTTGACTCCATATAGATAATGCCTCCATAATTTCAATGCGAAGATTATGGCGCCCAATTCTAAATCATGAGTCGTATAATTCTTTTCATTAGTTTTTAATTTTCGAGAAGCATAAGCAATAACTTTGCTTCCTTGCATTAACACACAACCAAAGCCGGTGTGTGAAGCATCACAGTATACTGAAAAGCCTTCGTTTCCATCTGGCAAGGCTAGTATGGGTGCTTGTGTCAGTTTCTGTTTCAACGTTTCAAAAGATTTAGATTGTTTAGGACCCCATTCATACTTAACTGACTTACGAGTCAGAGAAGTTAATGGTACAGCAATTCGAGAAAAATATTGGATAAATCTTCGATAGTAACCAGCCAAACCGAGAAAACTACGAATTTCAGTCGGAGACTTCAGGATTTCCCATTTAGATATAGCCTCAATTTTAACCAGGTCAACTTGGATGTAATCAGCGTTAATGACATGTCCAAGGAATTGAACTTCTGATAACCAGAACTCGTATTTTGAGAATTTAGCATAAAGATTTTCGTTTCTCAAGAGTTCAAACAAGATTTTCAAATGATTAGCATGATCTTCCTTACTCTTGGAATAGATAAGGATATCGTTAATGAATACGATAATGAATTTATCCAAGTAAGGTTTGCAAACTCGATTCATCATATCCATGAAAGCTGCTGGTGCATTAGTAACTCCAAACGGCATTACCGTGAACTCATAATGACCATACCGAGTTCTGAAGGCAGTTTTGGGAGTATCTTCTTCCTGGACTTTCAATTGATGATAGCTAGAACTAAGGTCGATCTTTGAAAAGCATGGAGTTGATAAAAAAGATCATCAATTATGGGGAGTGGGTAACGGTTCTTAATCGTGACTTTATTCAGCTCACGTTAATAAATGCACATACGCATTAAATCGTCTTTCTTCTTAACGAACAAGACCGGAGCTCCCCAAGGCGATGAGCTTGGTCTTATGAATCCTTTTTCGAGTAATTCATCCAACTGTTTCTTTAATTCTGCCATTTCAGTTGGAGCTAATCTGTACGGGGCTTTGGCAATTGATGCCGTACCAGGTACTAGATTAATTCTGAACTCCACTTCTCTTTCAGGCGGAATTCCAGGTAGTTCATCAGGAAAAACATGAGGAAATTCAGCTACAACCGGCACATCTTCGATCTTCTTTCTAGTGTCGGTGGTTATAGATACGAGGTATGCTAAGCATCCCTTTCGTAAGTACTTTGTGGCTTTTAACATGGAAATTATTCCAACAGAGTTGGATAATTTATCGCCATGTACAGTCAAGATATTGCCCTTCGAATGAAGTTCTATAGCTTTCTTATCACACAGGATACGGGCTTGGTTAGAGACTAACCAATCCATTCCTAAAACAATGTCAAAACCTGCCAAAATCATTGGCAACAGTTGTGTAGGAATAACATGTCCTGATAGTGTGATATTACAATCGTTTAGGATTTCAGAGATTTGGACTAGTTCCCCGTTGGCATTTTCTACCACGTATTTCTTGTCTAATTTAGCTAGAGTTTTATTTAACATTCTACATAATCTATGATCTATAAAACCTTGGTTTGCACCAGAGTCAAACAAAACTCGAGCGTAAATATCATTGACAAGAAATGTACCCGTAATGACATCGGGTATACCTGCTGCTTCATGAGTATTGAGAACGAATGCTCGTGCATTCTTCTTTAACCCATCAGTAGGATTTGGACTTGTCCCATCGGGTTTCTTCAATTTGGGACAATAGATTTTGATGTGGCCAGCCTCGCCACACTCGAAGCAAGTGATTTGCTTCTTTTTGAAACAATCCTTTGTTTTGTGACCAGACGTCTTGCAGAAACTTCAATAACGTCCAGCTTTACACTGTCCCAAGTGCCTTTTCTTGCACAATGTACATTCAGGAATGGAAGAGTTGTTGTTTTGGGGAGTAAAATTGGATTTCTTTAATCCATTTGGGCCTTGCCTTATTTCCTTCTTTTTCTTTCCTTCTTCCTGATTTCTTATCAGGCTGCAGGTTAATGATGCTCCTAAATCCCTAGCATCATCAAGATTTTCATATTTTGCGACCTTGACCATGTCGCGAATTTCTCCGATTAAGCCCCAAATATAACGCTTTATCAGGTTTGCTTCAGGGGTATCAAGATGTGGAACTATTCGAGCATACTCGAGGAGTTTAGTCGAATGTTCTTGATGATTTGTTTCAATCATCTTTAGGCTTAAAAATTTTCCTTCGATCTGTTCCCTTTCATTCTGGGGAACATACTTCTTTTCTATACGGGTTTCCAGCCCATGGCATAGGCCGAATCTCTACCTTTAGTTGCAACAATATTATTCCACCACTCTAGAGTTTGATCTTTAAATAAGTTGGAAGCATACGAAACCTTGTCTTCCTCAGCACACACTTGCTTATAACAAGCACATATTCGGTTTTCTCAATCCACCTTAGTGTGGCAATTCCTCCTTCTCTTCCAGAGAAATTATAGGGTTTGCAGCCTTGAAACATTTTATATATACAACCAACTACCTTCCTTCCTCCTCTTCTATGTATGATCATAATTGTTGCCCATTCCTTCATCTTATGATGAGTTATGATAATATTCTTCTTTCCCAGTCTTCTTGGTCTTATGGTTTGCAGAACCTTCGAGTTTAAGAGTAATAGGCTTGGATTGAGTGATAGTACGAGTCTGTTGAGTCAAAGGTTGAGAATGAACAGATATTAGAATTGATGGCTAGGTAGATAGTTTATCGGCTTGCCTCTTTTCCATCTCGGTAAAGATCATTGGAAGAGAATCCTTTATTCCTTCCGTGATCATTTTCTGGAGATCCAGTAGCGTTTTTAATTGCTACTTGTTTCCTTTTTCCTCTCGTGTTTAGAGAGGGTCTGGTATTTTTCGACATTCTATAAAGGAAATAGGATTGAAATCAAAACAAAATCTTTTTATTGATAAGAATATATTACAATACATATAGAAATTATTGTTCCTAAAAATTTCTAAAATTCTTTTCTTCAAGAGCTTGCATTAGCAAAGCGTTTCGAGTTTCAACTTCAGCTTTCTCTCGTTCCAATTCTGCTATTCTTATCAGCAACTTTTGTTCTCTCTTTCTCTTCCCAATGCATTCTCATTTATATGAGAAGCAGGGATGAGAATCGTCTCATAGTACGGAACGTAAGGTATATTAGAGTCAGCACGTTCTTCTTTTTCAGGATTATTTTCGTAAGGCTTATCGACATATCCCTCATGAAAATTTGGTGAATATATAGGAGTGATATTATAGCTTCTTGCGGTAGGAGCAAAATGAAAACTTATAGAAGGATTACTCTCTGAGACTTCTGAAAGTTGAACTTTCAGTTTCCTCATTATTTTCTATAGTTGTTTCATTAGTTTTTCGTTCATGATAATTAGCTGGAGCAAAATTTACGAATAAAGCTAGGACCCTTGTCTTTTTCGACCATTCTGTAAAATAAACAAAACGATATTTTATTAATATAGAAATATATTACAAAATACAACAAAATGATTTTAATCTTTCATAAGTTCTTTTCCAAGAGTCATCAAGTCTTCTCCATATTCGTACACTTGTTGTCCATAAAATTTAGTTCTTGCTTTGTCCATTATCTTCTTTCTTGTTACTTCGTCCGTTTGGCGCAACGAACGGTCCAAGCATTCGATAGGAGAAGAGGGCATACTTTCCGCATAACCATATTTAGGTGGGGGCTTACGGAGTCCCATCATAATATCATTATAAGCATTTTGGTATTCTGGAGGAACTTGGAAATACTCTTTGAAAGGGCCATCATATGGAGGTTCAGGAAACATATAAGGATCGTACAAGACTGAGGATCCAGAGTTGTAAGATTGATAGTCAGAACTATTTGAAACAGGGTTATTAAAAGGATAATCTTCAGGATTTTCAGAAGCAGGTTGATATTGATGGGATTCCTCAGATAAATCCTTTTCTGTTGAATTATTCTGCTGAATATAACTTGATTCAGCTTCATTGTTTCCTTGCAGCTGTTGGATATTCATATTCTAGTTGCTGAAGTTAGGACCAGCCTCCATCCATTGACTAGAAGAGTTATAAGATTGAGCGTGGTATTCGGGAGAGTTTTTTTTAGGGAGAATGGCAAACGGATCATCATTATAGTAGGGTGAAGAGATAGGGTTCATTCGAGATCTTAAGGGATGATACTCAGGCGACTCTTGCTTAATTGGACGATTAGGGTCATAATAAACAGGTACATAATTATCTCAAGACATCTGCAATCTTAAAATATTAGTACTTATCTTATTTTGGTCAAGACTTAGATACTAAGGCCAGTATCCTTATCTTAACTAAAGCTTTATAAGGATGGTTATCTTTCCAGAGTAGTACCTCCAACAAAGATGTTCCCAGGTAAGAGCGACGTGTCTAGGAGAGATTTGTACACCGCTCTTTCCTTAGACAGAACATTCCGTTTGTCAGATAACTACATACCGGTCAGAAGGTTACCTTGTTTTCTTATCTTAATTTTTAAGTAATAGATAAACTTATGGTTAAAGCCTAGATACCAGATCCAAGTATCTAATTCGCTAAAACCCGTGGCTCTGATACCAACCTGTCACACCCTGCCACAGTCACCCCCTGGACTTTGATAAATACAATGGAAGTCTTTTTCAAAATGATTGGTTCATCATTTGTTTCAACCCCAGGGGTTGTATTTGTAAATATCAAGACTTAGTTGGAAAACAAAAGTCTCGTATTTATTTTATAAACATAGGGATTTAAATACCCTTTTCATTTTGATTACAAAACAGAGTTTGAAATCAAATACATCTCTTGTCTCTTATGGACAAGTTTCAAGCCACCAAAAATACTACTATCCAGGGTTGATTAATCCCCCGATCCTATCACCTTTTTCTTTTCTTTAGGGTTTTCTGTACACGAGGCCTGAGAATCCAACGTGCAAGTTATCCTTTTCATAGGTCAGATCTGATGTCTGCCTCTCAAATTTTCTTTTCTTGGGTCAGATCTGATGTCTGCCCATACCCCATTCTCATTTCAATTTATTCATTTCCTAAAAACATTTTGAAAATAAAACGCCAGCGCAAACGCTGATGAATACAATTATCTTGAGGAGAAAATCATTTGGCACAAACAAGTATTAATTTCATAATCACAACTTTTTGTTCAATCCACACATTCAGCAGGCCCGTCCTGTTCAATCGCACGATAGTATACACTGGCGTCATGTGTGACAATCCGAACTTTTCCAGTTAACTCAGTTAGTAAATCCAATTAAACCTTAACCTAATTAACTTAACTCAAACTTTAGGGGCTATTTATATCATTTCTCAAACCCTACTTCACACTAAAACTACAAGGAGTAATAGTGTAATTAGTCAAAACATATTCTGTTGACTTTTGAATAAGTCAAACTAACAAATTCTTAACCTAGTTAGCTAAGTTCAAACTCCAAGGACTTATTCTGCCATTTTTCAAACTTTAGAACAAGAAACCACAGGGACCAATTCTGTATTTTATCCAATCTCAATGTCGTTGACTTCTGAAAGTCAAAATCACATTCTTGAAGCTTGAATTCGCGATAATTCCGATGTTTGTAACTGTCGTTCACGATTATCTTCATTTAACGACATTAACGACCATCATCACAGCTTTAATCATCGATTTTATGTGCAATTAAACTAAATAATACGCATTTAAACTATAACCGTCGACACTATGTCATATACGATGGAATTCGACTACAACTGGTTACCAATTTGCAAACCAATCCACTGCGCACCTAAATCGAGCCCCTCTGAAACCTCTGTGCTCATCAGTTTGATCGGATTCATAACAGAAGTCACCGGGATTCGAACCGGTCATCGTCAGACCTGCTTTTAGTCGGTCACTACCAATTCGATAACATTTCAGGTAACTATTTACATCCCTAGCTTCATTTTTATCCATAGAATGAAAGCCTTAAACCAATTAGGGCTTACAATATCAATTCGATCAAGTTCTTAAATCTAGGGTTCATATAATCCCTGTTTAATCGAACCCTATTCCCGATCCATTCTAAATCCAATTAATATACACGATTAGCTTCGCAATCCTCTGTATATTAAAAGCTCTATGTTAATTTCACATTTTATTATCGAATTGATCATGATCCGTAATCTAGGGTTTGTTCATACGAAGATTTGGGGATTTTGGTTCTAGACTCAACTAAAATTCAATTAAATTATATGGCTAGTCTCGCAATATCCAAATTTGTAAAAGCCCTATGATTTCAACGTGCTTTATCATATAAATTTCTCAAATCGAATCTGTGTTCATGAGCTAGGGTTACAACATTTCAAACCATCAATTAACAAGCTTAAACCCGATACTTTTTCAATTAAACACTTCCACAGGCTCGCCAACACCCGATTAACAGAAACCCTATACTTTTGATTCAAATCGTGACGGATTTGTGGATTTGGGACTGGGTTTGATCTTGCGTGCATATGGGAGGAAGACTCACTGGAGTTAATGATTAAAACTAATTGGATCCAGATACCTTTGCGAATCCCTAGCGGGCAGGACTGGTTAATGTAGAAATACAGACTGATGTCTACAAAATTCTCTAAGTACAAATGCTGCTGATCTCAGAGTTTGCTGCTGACCAACAAACTGCTGCGGATAAGCTTATCTTCAGCGGATACTTGTTCTTCTGCTGAAGAACAAATCTGCTGCGGATAGCCTTATCTGCTGAAGACCAGAGTTGCTGCGGATAGGCTTCTCAGCAGCATCAACACTTGATGCTGCTGATAGGCAAATCATCAGCAACTTTGGATGGTTGCATCTTGCTGCTGATCAACAACTCTGCTGCTGATAGTTATTCATCCATTGAAGATCAAACGTTGTAGCTGACCAGCCTTGCAAAAGCAAAAGCAGCCATTACCACTGACAACTTTCGGCTATACCACTGACACACTCCACGCAGAAAGAATGTCACTGGTGCATACAATAAAGCACTACAATGCTCTTCTCCAAGCATGCAGCAATGATGCCTAAGAAGACGTTTGAGTAAAGTTAACTTTTATAGTGTTTATTGTCATTATACGTAGAATAGCTTCAATACAAGATCAACGGTTTGTGTTAAATCTGATCCTTAGAATCAAGGGTCTGTCTTGATTCTAAGTTACTATATAAGTAGTACTTAGAGTCATTGTACCTTAGTGCTTTTCTTAGAGTTTTCTCTGTAATCTTGTAACCGTTGAAGCTTAATACAAATTGCATTTATCAGTACTTCTTGTGTTTACTTGTTTACTTTGATTAAGTTGTGATTGTTTCCGCCAATCTCAACTGGAATAGAACCGTCTTGTATTTACCGATCCTACAAGTGGTATCACAGCTTTGGCTCACAGATTAAACAAACTCACACTTGTTTAATCATTTTTCGGTTCTATTCTAAACTATCTCTTTGTTAAAGTCTCTCACTATCACAAATCAAAACAAAATGACACAAAACAATGGATTTGAAGATATCGAAAGCATCAACAGACCACCAAGACCGGTGTTTGGGGAAGACTACGATATGTGGAAGAACAGAATGGAAAGCTTCTTCTACTATCAGGAATATGAGATGTGGAAATCCATTAAAGATGGACCATACATACCCATGGTGTCCTCAGCTGATTCCGGAGGTACATTGGTTCCCAAAGAACCCTCCAAGTACTCTGATGAAGACATCAAGAAAATGGAGGTAGACTTCAAAGCCTTAGGAGCCATCCAGATGTGCTTACCAAATGAAGTTTTTCATAACTTCAGAGGTTATAAAACTGCAAAGGAGCTATGGGAGGCTCTTGAAAAAATGTTTGCTAGTTCAGAAGAATTCAAAGAAAACAGAAGAGACATTCTGAAGCAGCAATATGAAAACTTCGTCTGGAAGGAAGGTGAGTCTCTAACGGTTTTATGGAAGGGGTTGATTTCCATGAAACGTTTGCTCCCGTTGCCAAATTGGTCACGGTTCGAACTCTCCTTGCTGTCGCGGTAAAAAGAAATTAGCTTCTTCACCAACTCGACGTCAATAATGCGTTTCTCCATGGTGACTTAGTGTCATACCCAGCCAAGGCGGAAACACGAGAGTGCGATGAAATTGAATAAAAGAACACAAGGCAATAAAGAAGATTACTATTAAATGCCATAGAGTTAAAATCTCATTACATAAATCTCAACTTAAACAAACCAAATAACATGTTCAAAAGATAAAACAACTTATAACAGAATTTCTTCATTTAAAATCTAGGCAAATCCTATGTGATCCTTTGCTTGACCTATCATGAGCTTAATCACCTGAAACATGTACGAAAAATAAGTGTCAACTAAAAATAGTTGGTGAGAAATCACAGGTTTAATAAAATCATAAGTTTGGCAAAAGTAACAATTCATAAATCAAGATCATCATATAGCACTTAAATAAAACAAACACATGATTAGTAAATCCAACCTAAAATGATGACTAACAAATAAGTGGTATAACTTGCAAGTTGCACTAATAACGAATAAAATGTCCAGCCAAAAGTTGTCCATAAAGCATGATGCGGTTTCCATCCTGTGGCGCATATCTGTACTATAGTTGGCTTGAAAACTTCAAGTTAAGGATTTGCAAGTTTCACGTTTATCATGTTGTGTTCATTTACTCACATACATATATGATTTGCTTGTTTTAGAATTGTTTGAAAACGTGTTTTAATGCGTGCCAACGCGTACATGTTTCCCCCAAAACAATTTGAATAAAGTGGGGCTATGAAGTCTCACCTTGATAACTAGGAGTGATAAGAGACTTGAGCAAATAGACGAGGTGCATCACGGACCAGACCCTAAACAAATGAATAAACTAGTTTTAGGGTAGGTTCGATGGTTACAAGTGTTAGATAGGCGGTTCGGGTCATAAGGTTAAGAATTAGGTGCAAAAGTAGAGTTTTAGTTGTTTTACTGATTTGGACAACAAAGTAGCTGAACAGAAACGGGCTTGTTAAAAATATCAAACGATGTCCAAAAATTATGAAATTTTTTATAGGTGATTAGTTTAAGTCGTTCCGAACAAGTTTCGTTTAGAAAGTTTTTCCATTTGAGACTCAGATCATAGCCCACCAATTATGTAAGGCCCCTTTTTCCGGGTGACCTCACTTGTTGGATTTACTCATAAACATAGCCATAAATACTGAACTTAAATTAAAAATCTTCATCATTCAATTACATTACATAGCAGCGGAAGTCTTAACAATTAAAAACACAACATTGCCTTAACAAACAAAAGTGGGATGTCAGTCTTGTGCCGGGTAACCTTCACGCCATCGCACGACCTTTTCTTCCTTTACCTGAAATGTATACTAAAAGTCAGCTAACGCTGGTGAGTTCTAGTTTAATGCAATTTGCTGTAAAAATTCTTTTCTTTATAGGTATAAGTATGCATTACTGTATAATCATTCATATAAATACGTATTCATAACTTTTGCCTTTCTTTCTTCTTTCTTTTCTGTATTTTCTTTTCTGTATTTTTGTGATTTCATATATATATATATATGCATTCACCCTTTTTCTTTTTCTTTTCTTTCTTTCTTTAATTTCATGGGTCATACTATATAAGGGTGATCAACCCGTCATTTGCTTACGAATGTCACGAAGACAATCGCCGTGGTCCATCGTCATGGCCCACCTATACTTACAACCGTCCGGCAACAAGTGCCGTCCGTCATTTTATTCTTACAACCGTCCGGCAACCTTTGTCCGTCCGTCATGACTTACAACCGTCCTACCGTCGTAGGCCGTAATTCGCCCGTCTACCCGAAGGTATCCGTTTCCCATGCGACTATTATTTATACAACCGTTCTACTATAATATGCCAATTGCTTCGACCGTCCTTTAATGGCATCCGTACGTCCTAGCTGATGAAGGAACGCACTTGTCCCGGTTGTAAAATAGTCACATGGTCGTCCGTCTACCGAAGTAGCCGTTATCATCGAAGCGTCCATAACATTTTCTGTACTTTGCAAGCAATATATACATGGATATAAAGCAAGATTTCATTCTTATATGTTATGACATTCATTCATTTCATTCTTTGCAAGCAATATATACATGGATATAAAGCAGGATTTCATTCTTTCATTTTGTGTTATACTTTCGTTCATTCTTTATAATCATGCTTTTCATTCTTTATTCATAATTTCTCTTTCGTGTATAGGTATATATATATATACTTGTATAACACATATGATCACATTAACATTCATAAACTTTATTCACTTAGTGTATACACTTCAGCCCCAAAACATTTGAAAACATTTGCACATAACATAAAAAGGGGCACATAGAACTCACCTGATGAGTAGTTTCTGAGATACACTTAGCTGGTTACTGAGCATCACTAATGTCACTCACGATCTGTATAATAAAGTCATACACGTAAGGTAGTGCTCCTAGATGACACTAGACATTACTATGCTTGAACCTAGTAGTTCGATGGGTGTACTTATATCGAAACTTGTAGTTTCGATAGGTTGCTTCTGTCGAAACTTATAGTTTCGACAGGTAACTTAGGTGTAACTTAGCTTCGGATCGTGGCTCATATCGAAACTATGGTAGTTTCGATACATCAGTTTTCCTTCCCAAACAATCCCAATCCCTAAAGAGGGCGTCCATATTTAAAATATATACTTCTTTAATCCTAATAAAATTGGGCGGAGTCTCGCTTGTTTTTATCTAAAACCCGACAATATAACTTGTCTATTTCCATTACCAAATCATAACCAATAGTCCGAAATAATCGGGTTTTATCTTCTAACATCAAGATCCATCTTTCTATATTTTTATGAATAAACCTTTATAAAAATAAGTAATTCCTTGTCGGTCATTATTTTTAAGATTATATTTATACGTCCTCGCCAATGCGATATTCATAACACGAGCTAATAATGATAATTATCGTTCTATGGGTTTTTAGAGGATATACCTTATCGAACATGAACCCGTAAGGTAACCGAGTCCCGACCCGAGGCCGTATCCATTATTCTCATGATTATGTATCTATCACCATCATCTTATAGCCATCATTATCATCACCATAATATCATCATTATCATATCATCATCCGAAACTACATCATCATCATATCGAAACTTCTATAATCATGGAGTCACCACTGATCGAAACTACTCCAATCTTCGTCATCGAAACTATCTTATGAAATTGTCCTTCATCGAAACTACTACCTTAAACATATCCTTCACCCGAAACTAGCACCTTGAGCATCGCCGTTCTCCCTAAACTACTGCTGCCATCAACACGCCACTAGCTGCTAATAGAAACGAACCACCGCCGCCGTCACCCGCTTCATCCTCTCGTCAACCATTGTTAACCACCACCATGAACACCGAACTGCCACCACCACTCGAAACTACTACCACCACTCGAAACTGTCACCACCACTCGAAACTACTACCACCACTCGAAACTGTCACCACCGCTCGAAACTACCACCACTACTGCCAAGTTCATATCACCATTTACGGCCTCTGCTACCATCATGAGAGTCACCACTGGCATGAGAACCAACACCATCGCCACTGTTACACCCGTATGACCACGGCTGTGAGCCACCACTCGAACCATTACCGTGAACCCGTCACCACCACAGTAGCCACCATTCGGACCATCACCTTCCACCCGAAACTACTATTCTGAACTCCATCATCGAAACTACTATTCTGAACTCCATCATCGAAACTACTATCGGGAAGCTGCCGTACATCACCACCATAACCTGCTAGTCGCTATGCCACCATAAATCGGTCACCTTACACGAGCCCTCAGCTACTGCCGGAGCCATCGTAGCAGCTCGCACGCCCAATGTCGACACGGTGAAGCTTACCATCAGTCACCACCGTAATGCTCACCTCCCTGAGCTGCCGTTACCATCATCTGAGCTCACCACTGTCGTCGCGAAGCTTCCTGTAAAACCCACCATCATACCCATCGCTCCCTTCCGTCTTGCGTGACTCTGACCCGAATAGATCTCCCCCATGAGCTTCTCCATTGATATCGAGCAAGATGTGCGGCTAAATGGTTGGAATAGGGTTAACCGGTTGTGAGGGTGCTTCGGTTTTGATTTACAGGTGCAAAGGAAAGAGAATTCATGTGAAATGGCAATGGCGGCTGGAATACGTGAAATAGGTTTTAGGTTTAATGAGGTTTTCATTTCTGGCCCTTATCTTTTAAAAGAACTTACACTTTCTCCCCTTTTTGTTTTAATTTGTTGTTGAACCATTGTAACACACTTTAGTTCTTTGGCACCCATAATCCTAATAGAAATTGCGTGTTTTATGTTGTAGAGAATTTGGGATGTTACAAGTCTACCCTCCTTATAAGAATTTCGTCCTCGAAATTCGGTGTTTCTCGTAACAAAATTTACTCTTTGCATCTCATGACTGAGTAACCACTTAGGTTCTTGTAATTTGGCATGTCTCGTGTTATGGTGATCATTCAATGCCATTCCTAGACTGCATGTAATTAGGGCTTTCATGTCCCTACTACCTCTTCTTCTCTGTAACTAACATCTCGAATGTTAGGGTGAATAGTTTAACCTACTTTACTCTTGAGCGTGTCTCATGGATGGACTTAACTCGGATCCACCAAGCACTTGCGTGAATCTGACATGTTAAGCAAGTCATGGATTCCTCTCAACACTTGGAAGTGTCTCTTTGGTAGCCTGGGATCTAGTTTAAATCGTCTACTTTGTGCCCTAGACAGTTGTTATCATTCTATTTCTAAGTTGCTTTGGTCATTACGTGTACCTCATAAATTATCCTTGGTGCATTCGCCCATGAAGGGCCATACCATGTCGTTCCCGAATGAATCCTGCTATCTCGTTCCCAAAGGAATCCCATCATCTTGTTCCCGAAGGAACCATATCAGTTTGTTCCCGAAGGAACCTTGTCATTTCGTTCTCGAAGGAACCGTATCATTGCGTCCCCAAAGGAACGTTTCGTTCACGAAGGAACCATTAGAAGCATTACTCTATCATACTTAACTTCCAGAGAAGGTATTCATTCAGACGGAATACTAGATAGGCAATCCTTACATTCATACTCCTGTACCCGTAACTCCCTTCTTGCCTTTCTTTAAAACATAATCGTCATGGTTTCACATTTCTCATAATTAGTCTATTATGCACTATCTGTTCTTTGTACCATTGAATAGTCTTAGGGATTGGCATCCCTTATGACCAAAATATACATTTTCTACTTTTCGTGATCATTAAAATTTTCTGTATGTGATTCTTTTAGAATTACGTTCCTAGGTTTCATTACAAATAGATGACACGTGTGGTGATACTTGATCATTCCTTTCCTTTCTGGTCTCATTGTGTTCCTTATTGGCTTTTCAATTTGAGTAGTCACGTTCTATTGTCTTGTCTTAATCACTGTAGAGTGTTTTCTGACTCTTTAGGCCTTGCTAGTACTCATTTCTTTCTTCACATATTTGTTCGGAACTTGAACTTCACATTTATTCTAAACATTCAAACCCTAGGTTGGATCTGTTTTCATTTGGTTTTGCCTGCACACCCTAATTAGCATCGTGGTTCCAGTCATTTGTTGTCGTTGATATATCTATTTTCTCATCTGAGTGAATACTCTTAGTAGTTTATCTAGGATTGTATCCTTCATGGAAAAATGTCATTTGTGCATTCTAGTACTCGTATTTTCTTTAAACATATAGTTGTATGGTTATTTCCTTCACTTTTATGTACACTTGACCGTAGGTCCACGGTCATTCATCGTATCACGTTTGCGTTAAGCATTGACAATTCATGTTCAGAAGTAGTTTCTAAACGTATGTTCATCTAACATATGTAGTACTCACATCTCGTGCTAACTTGTGATCCTTGACAGCTACTTTCTCGATTTGAATCAAACAAGTGTCGAGTTCTTCAAATTCTACTTAATCAGTCTCGTCGTTCGCGGTTTGTCATGCGAAGAAATTTTCTCACTGGGCTTGATAGATTCTCTTATCGTCCTCATACTAATTCTCTTTCGGTGCAATCTTTCCTGTTCCTTTTTCTTTGCTTGACTTATTACTTTGTTACTTGTTGCATCAGGTTCCGAACCAGGTTTCTTCAGATTTCTAAACTTGTTCCTTAGTGTTACTCAACTTCAGCAACTCCATTTAAGCCTCGTTCCTTCTCGTTCCACCTTTGTTATGCCGTTGTTGTCATCATTCGTCTTGCTAATCTGTTGCGATCTTCATTACTTAAGTGACTAATCTCATAGTCCTGCTTGGAGTGATTTAATTGTTTTTGGTGACATGTGTATTAATCCACATGATAAGGTTCATCAGTATGCACAAGCATATGTAAATTTACAATTACGTGGATCCTGACGTAATTGCCAACTTACCTTACTTGTGAATTCCTGACTCGTCTTATAATGATTCATAATTTAAATGTCTTCTATAAACAGTGTCTAATCCATGTATCCTTCTTCCCTTTCTAAACTCCTTGTTGAAGGAAGTCATTCATGAATATTCGTTACTAATCTACTCGGACCGTTGATATTTTGTCATCTTTCTTTCTTTATGGTTTATCGAACTTCTGCTCGTTGTTTGTGATTCACCTAACATGGATCTCACCATTCTTATAATTTGTGTGCATTTCGTAGTATTAGACTAACATTTCTTTCACTCTTTATGGTGGGTACATACGACGGACGACAAGTCGAGACACACTTACACAGTAAAAGATTGATAACAGTAGCTACGTGTTATTATTAACCATTTACTGTACTCATGTGCTCAAATTGTCTACCATCTTATGTCCTATGTGTAACTATTTATATCAGTAGTGATATTGGTAACTAAGGCATGTGTCCTATGCTAAGACATCTACCCTGAGTTATATATATTGACATTGATACTTACTTACTTGTTTTGGCGTTGACGTTGGCTACCCGCACTGACATCCTTGTGTTGGTCCCATTATCAGCTTGAGTCTAGACATTTAGGGATGTCTAAATCTCTCAAACTATTGCTCTGATACCAACTTGTAAGGCCCCTTTTTCCGGGTGACCTCACTTGTTGGATTTACTCATAAACATAGCCATAAATACTGAACTTAAATTAAAAATCTTCATCATTCAATTACATTACATAGCAGCGGAAGTCTTAACAATTAAAAACACAACATTGCCTTAACAAACAAAAGTGGGATGTCAGTCTTGTGCCGGGTAACCTTCACGCCATCGCACGACCTTTTCTTCCTTTACCTGAAATGTATACTAAAAGTCAGCTAACGCTGGTGAGTTCTAGTTTAATGCAATTTGCTGTAAAAATTCTTTTCTTTATAGGTATAAGTATGCATTACTGTATAATCATTCATATAAATACGTATTCATAACTTTTGCCTTTCTTTCTTCTTTCTTTTCTGTATTTTCTTTTCTGTATTTTTGTGATTTCATATATATATATATATGCATTCACCCTTTTTCTTTTTCTTTTCTTTCTTTCTTTAATTTCATGGGTCATACTATATAAGGGTGATCAACCCGTCATTTGCTTACGAATGTCACGAAGACAATCGCCGTGGTCCATCGTCATGGCCCACCTATACTTACAACCGTCCGGCAACAAGTGCCGTCCGTCATTTTATTCTTACAACCGTCCGGCAACCTTTGTCCGTCCGTCATGACTTACAACCGTCCTACCGTCGTAGGCCGTAATTCGCCCGTCTACCCGAAGGTATCCGTTTCCCATGCGACTATTATTTATACAACCGTTCTACTATAATATGCCAATTGCTTCGACCGTCCTTTAATGGCATCCGTACGTCCTAGCTGATGAAGGAACGCACTTGTCCCGGTTGTAAAATAGTCACATGGTCGTCCGTCTACCGAAGTAGCCGTTATCATCGAAGCGTCCATAACATTTTCTGTACTTTGCAAGCAATATATACATGGATATAAAGCAAGATTTCATTCTTATATGTTATGACATTCATTCATTTCATTCTTTGCAAGCAATATATACATGGATATAAAGCAGGATTTCATTCTTTCATTTTGTGTTATACTTTCGTTCATTCTTTATAATCATGCTTTTCATTCTTTATTCATAATTTCTCTTTCGTGTATAGGTATATATATATATACTTGTATAACACATATGATCACATTAACATTCATAAACTTTATTCACTTAGTGTATACACTTCAGCCCCAAAACATTTGAAAACATTTGCACATAACATAAAAAGGGGCACATAGAACTCACCTGATGAGTAGTTTCTGAGATACACTTAGCTGGTTACTGAGCATCACTAATGTCACTCACGATCTGTATAATAAAGTCATACACGTAAGGTAGTGCTCCTAGATGACACTAGACATTACTATGCTTGAACCTAGTAGTTCGATGGGTGTACTTATATCGAAACTTGTAGTTTCGATAGGTTGCTTCTGTCGAAACTTATAGTTTCGACAGGTAACTTAGGTGTAACTTAGCTTCGGATCGTGGCTCATATCGAAACTATGGTAGTTTCGATACATCAGTTTTCCTTCCCAAACAATCCCAATCCCTAAAGAGGGCGTCCATATTTAAAATATATACTTCTTTAATCCTAATAAAATTGGGCGGAGTCTCGCTTGTTTTTATCTAAAACCCGACAATATAACTTGTCTATTTCCATTACCAAATCATAACCAATAGTCCGAAATAATCGGGTTTTATCTTCTAACATCAAGATCCATCTTTCTATATTTTTATGAATAAACCTTTATAAAAATAAGTAATTCCTTGTCGGTCATTATTTTTAAGATTATATTTATACGTCCTCGCCAATGCGATATTCATAACACGAGCTAATAATGATAATTATCGTTCTATGGGTTTTTAGAGGATATACCTTATCGAACATGAACCCGTAAGGTAACCGAGTCCCGACCCGAGGCCGTATCCATTATTATCATGATTATGTATCTATCACCATCATCTTATAGCCATCATTATCATCACCATAATATCATCATTATCATATCATCATCCAAAACTACATCATCATCATATCGAAACTTCTATAATCATGGAGTCACCACTGATCGAAACTACTCCAATCTTCGTCATCGAAACTATCTTATGAAATTGTCCTTCATCGAAACTACTACCTTAAACATATCCTTCACCCGAAACTAGCACCTTGAGCATCGCCGTTCTCCCTAAACTACTGCTGCCATCAACACGCCACTAGCTGCTAATAGAAACGAACCACCGCCGCCGTCACCCGCTTCATCCTCTCGTCAACCATTGTTAACCACCACCATGAACACCGAACTGCCACCACCACTCGAAACTACTACCACCACTCGAAACTGTCACCACCACTCGAAACTACTACCACCACTCGAAACTGTCACCACCGCTCGAAACTACCACCACTACTGCCAAGTTCATATCACCATTTACGGCCTCTGCTACCATCATGAGAGTCACCACTGGCATGAGAACCAACACCATCGCCACTGTTACACCCGTATGACCACGGCTGTGAGCCACCACTCGAACCATTACCGTGAACCCGTCACCACCACAGTAGCCACCATTCGGACCATCACCTTCCACCCGAAACTACTATTCTGAACTCCATCATCGAAACTACTATTCTGAACTCCATCATCGAAACTACTATCGGGAAGCTGCCGTACATCACCACCATAACCTGCTAGTCGCTATGCCACCATAAATCGGTCACCTTACACGAGCCCTCAGCTACTGCCGGAGCCATCGTAGCAGCTCGCACGCCCAATGTCGACACGGTGAAGCTTACCATCAGTCACCACCGTAATGCTCACCTCCCTGAGCTGCCGTTACCATCATCTGAGCTCACCACTGTCGTCGCGAAGCTTCCTGTAAAACCCACCATCATACCCATCGCTCCC
This sequence comes from Smallanthus sonchifolius, assembly GCA_023525975.1. Lineage (NCBI taxonomy): Eukaryota > Viridiplantae > Streptophyta > Magnoliopsida > Asterales > Asteraceae > Smallanthus > Smallanthus sonchifolius. The sequence goes on along the minus strand of CM042020.1, from coordinate 47,022,732 downwards.
TTCCGTCTTGCGTGACTCTGACCCGAATAGATCTCCCCCATGAGCTTCTCCATTGATATCGAGCAAGATGTGCGGCTAAATGGTTGGAATAGGGTTAACCGGTTGTGAGGGTGCTTCGGTTTTGATTTACAGGTGCAAAGGAAAGAGAATTCATGTGAAATGGCAATGGCGGCTGGAATACGTGAAATAGGTTTTAGGTTTAATGAGGTTTTCATTTCTGGCCCTTATCTTTTAAAAGAACTTACACTTTCTCCCCTTTTTGTTTTAATTTGTTGTTGAACCATTGTAACACACTTTAGTTCTTTGGCACCCATAATCCTAATAGAAATTGCGTGTTTTATGTTGTAGAGAATTTGGGATGTTACAAATTATGGTTGGAAAGAAAATTTGACGAACTACGTCGTGTAATTTGAGTTTGCTCAGTTTCGTTTAATTATGGTCAAGTTATGCTTAGTTAAAGTCATCATAGTTTCTGTCCACAATCAGCGGTTGCACTTAAGTGGACCGTTTAGGGTTTTAAGGTTACTGAACGCGTAAATAAAAAATTAGATGAACGTTATTATATCATTATATTACATAATATAATCAGATTAGGTTATCCAAAACATCCCCTGTCACCGGTCTAGCCATGATATTCACAGAAGCGTTTTGGAGAATCACAGAATGCAATCGACATAGCCGACACGAGTAAGCGGATTCTATATTAAATTAGTGTGTGATTTCATATAATTGATAATACATAATTATTAACAAGTTTTAAGTTATCAAGAATATACTAAAGCATCGGCAGAGCCACTTTTGCAATAGTTGTCTTGAGAATTCACAGAATGCGACGGCATAGCCGCCATTGCAAACATGATCCTTTGTTTGATTGTTGGTGATGTTAGCTTGATTTCTTGGTTTAGTTAAGATTATTAAAGGGTTTTTAGGGCTGAGGTTTCACATGATCAAGTGATCATGGATATAAAATAGAAAAAGATTGAGGGGATGAAGAAAGAATGAATTAAAAGACGGTATTGAACTTCAGAGGGTTAGTTACTTGTTTGATCTTCAACTCTTGGAATCCTATAGGGATTTTTGAAATCTTCAAAAGGGGAGTGATGTGTTGCAAAACACATGTATTTATCCATGTATATTTGTGCATAATTTTATAGTTTTGTAATCGTTTTGTATTGTTTTGAGTTCGTTCTGATTTTGGGTTATAGTTGCTGGTTGTGGTATGCTAAGGAAGCGAAAAACGAAGCTAATTCCTAGAGAAAAGGAGCACACGGAGTTGGAGAGCGAAGCAAAAGAATAAAATAATATTTTTTGAGAATTTAAAATCTCCCGCGGTACGCGAGGGAAGCCAGGAAGAGCCCCGACTATTTTGGACCCCGCGGTAAGCGAGGAGCAGACCAAAGTCTCCCGCGGTACGCGAGAGACCCGCTAATCCGGAAAAAATTGGAATTTTAGGTTTTTAAAGATTATGTCGGCCATTCTTCAAGGAGTTCGACTAATTGCCGTCAAAGCTTCTTTGGCTATTTTGGCAAAGAAAGATTGGATTTTGATCAAGGTTTCAAGGTATTGGAGACAAATCGGGTTAGAATCAAGCATTCGGTCATGATTAATCATTCGGTTGTTCTTGATCTGTGTCCTATGACTTTTTTGCTATCTTTAACTCTGATACTTCTTTCTTTATCATGTTTCTTGGCTAAAACTTTAGAACAACCTAGGTTTAAGATGATTGGATGTTAAAGTTTAGATTTTCATTTGTTTTTGGATGTTGATTTGATCATTGTGCTCTTGTCCAGATCTGATTTGATGTGTTTGATGAATATGCATGCTTGTTATTGATTGTTTGTTGGTTGATTTATCCATACATGCTTTGTTGAAGTCTTTCATGAATGAGTGTGTAGTAGATCGTTTACTTTGTGTTTGCAATTAGTTTGTGGTTGTCTAGACGTAGTCACCATAGGATTGTCAACTAGTAATCAATTAAAATCAAGTGTTCTTCTTATCTAAATATCTGAAAAAGTGATAGGTAATCGGTTAGTCTTCAGTGTTAGGGTTTCTGAGTGCGAATTGTATGAGAGGGCGTTTCCTTAGAGGTCTGGTATTGTTGCTGATCTATGTTAAACATAGTGAATTCAGATTGCTTCTTGCATCTTTGATGTATTGAGATAGCGTAACCGAGAGGTGAGCTGTCTATTGAGTCTATAGCATAATCGGTGATACCGAGAGGTGATCCGATAACTGGTGAGTTTAATAGCCTTTGAGTAGTCTGCTGGTCACATCCCACGATCGAGAGTGATCGGGAATCCATTAGCCAATCTTGAGGGTGTCATATCTTTAGATCCCAGTTCCATATCATATTCCTTAACCAATAGAAACCGAGCTTAGCATTCATGATTCATAGCCTAGGTAGTCCTATCCATTCTTATTAATTTCATCCCGATCCTTGTTAGATAGTCGTTTGTCTTCTTTAGTATCATTTGCCTAGTTTAATCTTAGTTCTTAGAATTCCCCCCCCCCCTAATCCAAACCAAATATGAAGTCCTAGTTAGAGTCTAAATCGTGTTAGAGTCAGTGTCTCGTGGGTTCGATATCCGGACTTCTTTTAGCTGTGTTATAATTGATAGGTACATTTGCCTGTCTTTATGGTCTAGTTTAGTAGAGTTGTCTAGAGTTTAACTAGAGTGTCTAGGTTAGTTTGTGTTTAATTTTATAGACCGTTTGACTGACATCAAGTTTTTCGCCGTTGCTGGGGACACTTGACAATAGCAAAATTAGCTTTGATTAGTTCTTGTTTGGTTATTTATTTTTATTTCTCCTTTCTAGTTTATTTCCTTAATTTGCTTGTTTTCTTTTGTGTCCTTATTTGCTATTTGTGTGCGTCTTAGTTTGAGTCTTTTCTTTGTTCCTAGTTCGTCTGTTTTCCCTTTGTTTTCTGTCCAGTTTATGCAACATACTCGCTCACAGGGATCACCAGACTTTGAAGCCTATTCAGAGCCTGAGCGAGAGCTTTGGGAGCACAGCCGGAAGTTTCACAGTCGTTTGAGCGAGCTAGTTGAGAAAAAGGTACGCATTCTAATTCCTATTGCTGACATGGGTGATGCTAATCCACCTGCTAGGCGTACCGTCCACCAGAGGGCGTGTGATGGTTTCACGGGTACTAGGTCCTCTATTACCCGTCCTGCTATGGCTAACACTAATAATTGGTAGATTCCATCTCATGTGATGAACACTATCAGTAACTCTACTCAGTTCCACGGACTCGAGGACGAGGATGCACCAGGTCATCTGTCCCGCTTTGCGCGTATTTGTGATACCTTTCGCATTACTGGTGCTACTGATGACGCCATCCTGTTGCGTCTTTTCCCGTTCACCCTATCTGGTCGCTCTACCACTTGGTTGGATACCCTGCCCCAGGATTCCATTACCACTTGGGAAGATCTGAAGGACAAATTCTTGAAGAAGTATTATCCACCATATAAGGTCGCCCGTCTGAGGGATCAAATCCACTATTTCCGTATGGACCCCGATGAGCCTTACCACATGGCTTGGGAGCGGTTCAATACTCTGTTGAGCAAGTGTCCTCAGCATGGCCTTTCTGATTGGGCATTGGTTGAAAATTTCTATAATGGTCTTACATTTGAGAAACAACAGATGTTCAGTACTACTGCAGGGGGCCACATCATGGAGAAGAAGGAGCCGGAGGAGTGTGAGGAGATGTTTGAGAGTTTCTCTCAAGCTGAGCAACAGCAGCCTTCTACTAGGAATTCCACTCCTAGTGCTAGGACACCTACTTCTGCCACTAGACTAGCATGGCTACTACACTCGTAGCTATGGCGAAAGAGATCAAGGAGTTGAAGATGAGCGCGATAAAGTGTGAGGTATGTAGAGGAGGTCCTGATACCATCGATTGTCCTGTCACTCAACAGGAGCAAGTAGACTTTTTGGTGAACCAAAAACCCCCTCTGTTCAACTTTGGATGGAGGAACTACCCCTACTCTAATTGGAGATCTGGCGGGAACCCACCTGGGTTTCAAAACCACCAAATTAGTATGGAGGAGATAGAGAAGCAGGACAGAATTCTGGTAGCAGTGCTGGGAGAAGAGGATTGAGGAGATGTTAGCTAACTAGACTCGGTTGCTTGCTCAGTTGGTGAAGACGGACCAGGAGACTCAGTATAAGCTGAAGGAGCCCGAAACTTTACTGAGGAGTCAGCAGTTTCTTAGATTTGCAGCGCACAAAGGAGACATAGCTCGCCAACTGACTGACCGATCCTGAGGTTCATTTTTGGGTAGTACTGAGACTAAACCGAAAGCCACATTGAAGGCGGTGACCACACGCAGTGGTAAGGGAGGAGAAAGTGAGCAGACACCGGCATTTGATGATGATGAGCCGGTTGATGAGGAGATATATATGGAGGCTCCTGGAGGGTGCACGAGAGGCAAGTCCCAGCAAGTATAGTGCCCAACAGTGAGTCTCTGACGGAGGAGGAGAAGAGTGAGGGGAAGAAGAAGACCCCCGGTGTTGATCTTACTCGTGTTCCATATCCTGCTCGCCTGATGCAGGAGAAATATGCTAAGCATTATGGACACTTTATGGAGTTGTTTAAGCAGCTCAAAATTAATCTGCCTTTTGTTGTAACCCTCCAGCATATGCCAAAATATGCTAAATTCCTAAAAGATCTTCTGTCGAATAAGAAGCTGGAGGACCTTTCAACTGTCACTCTGAATGAAAGATGCTCTGCGGTTGTCCAAAACAAGCCACCGGAGAAATTAGCAGATCCGGGCGTCTTCACGATCCCGTGTTTGTTTGGTGGTTCGACTCTGCACCACACATTGGCCGATCTCGGTGCTAGCATCAACCTGATGCCATACTCTCTCTTTGAGAAGCTAGGCCTTGGAGATCTGGCCCCTACGCGCATGATCATATCTTTGGCCGACCGCTCGGTCAAATATCCACGGGGAATAGTGGAGAATCTGTTGGTGAAGGTTGATAAGTTTGTTTTCCCCGCGGACTTTGTCATTCTTGATATGGAGGTTGACGATAAATTCCCACTCATTTTGGGACGCCCCTTCTTGCGCACCGCCTAGGCATTGATCGATGTCTTCGACGGTAAGATCACACTTCGTGTGGGGGATGAGAATGTCACCTTTGATGTCATGAAATCGATGAAGCATTCTAGTGGTAAGGACGATTCAGTGTTCTTTCTAGACATTTTCATATCTCACATGGATCGTTGCCTTGACTACGTGTGTGGCGCTGACCTGTTTGACACACAACACCTGGGCGAGGAAGACCAGGAGGTTGAGACTGATGCTCTCCCAGAGCAAAGTCTGAGCCACCCGGTTAGTAAAATGCCTGATGTCACACCCCGCCAGGGCGGAAACGCGAGGCGCGACTTTCACTGGTTTCCAAAGCATATGATTACCGCAAACACATACATGTAATTGGATACATAACTGAATTTAAAATATTTACATTACAAAATATCAATTTGAGTTTACAAATGTTTAAGATTTCGCAAATATGACTCAAGACCATGAGTTATACAAGAGAAATCCTCCCAAAAGCCGTATCCACGTGCATGCATGTAACCTACATTGCTAACCTGATGACCACGTTCAATTTCCTGAAAACATACTTAAAACTGTCAACACGAGGTTGGTGAGTTCACAAGTTATTATAAAGAGTTATCATAAACCCAATGTTTAAATCTGATCTTTTTGCCGATCAAAACTCTTTGTTAAACCTGATCATTTTAACCTGATCAGTACTCTTTCGTTTAAACCTGATCACTTTAACCTGATCAGAATTCTTTACTTTAAACCTGATCACTTTACCCTGATCAGAACTCTTTTGTGTAAAACCTGATCACTTTAACCTGATCAGAACTCTTTTGATAAACCTGATCACTTTAACCTGATCAGAACTCTTTTGATAAACCTGATCACTTTACCCTGATCAGAACTCTTTTGTGTAAAACCTGATCATTTTAACCTGATCAGAACCCTTTTGTGTAAAACCTGATCATTTTAACCTGATCAGAACCCTTTTTTGTAAAACCTGATCATTTTAACCTGATCAGAACTCTTTTGATAAACCTGATCACTTTACCCTGATCAGAACTCTTTTGTGTAAAACCTGATCACTTTACCTTGATCAGAACTCTTTTGTATGTATTACCAATGAATATGATTACTAATCCGATCTATTGACCCCATTTGTAAGCTTGCAAGGAATACAAAATAGTATGTAATGTACGAGACCGTAACCAAACCCCAACTTTCTGTGCCTCCCCTCGCCTTTCTGCGAGTAAGACAATATGCGGTCATTCGGCCATTTTGACCCCTGGTTAGCGCGACTAACCATGACCGGAGGCGTCACCCCCAATAGTACTATTCATATAATCCCGGGCTAAATCCATAGCTAATGGTTACTAATTTATTACGAGGACTTTAAGCGCTTTATGTTCCCTCAATACATACATACGGTCAGATCATTAGTTCCATTCATTTATACACAAAAGTCTTTTACAAGTATGTTTCCACCCCAAATCATTTCAAAAACTTAGAAAAAGGGGGATTAGTGAAACTCACCTCGACAGTATGAATGCTAGCAAATATTTGAATGACGGCAGATTCGCCTATCCGTATCCTATTTACACAAGGATAACATACACGTTAAGACTACTCGTCTTAAACGCAATTTGTTCACTTGACTTAGCCGATCTGATTACTTTTGTTTTAATTATCTTTTTAGTTTTTCCAACCTTGTTTTGTTATGAAAATAGTTCTGAGTTACTGCCTTATGGGGCTGATGAACAGGTATCTAAGCTTTCTTAGTTTCGATTGAACAGAACAGATGTCGAAACTTCCTAGTTTCGACTGAGTGAAATAGGTATCGAAACTCCTAGTTTAGATTACGTAATAGGCATCAAAACTACGTAGTTTCGATTAAGCAATATGTATCGAAACTACCTAGTTTCGATTGAACAAATAGATATCGAAACTCCTAGTTTCGATAGAACAACTGGTATCGAAACTCCTAGTTTCGATTGAATAACTGGTATCGAAACTACCTAGTTTCGATCAATAGGTATCGAAACTCCCAGTTTCGATTGACTAACAGGTATCGAAACTATAGTTTCGATATCTGCACTTTGATTTACAGAATTCACTCTGTATATTTTTATGTTCAAATCTTGAGTTTGACACAGTTTTCTTGTTATCTTACTTGCGTTTGAACGATTTGTATGTTTAGTTACGGTTTTAAAGCAAATAATATGGATGGTATCGAGTTTTTACCTCAAACCGAGAATGGCGATCTTTAGAGAAAAACAGAGAAGTAGTCTTGAATCTTTTGCTAAGCTTTCTTCAAGAACACTTGAAATTCTCCTTATGACACCGAATTATGGTGATTTTCGCTTTAAAACTGGACTTCGATTTGAAAGGGAATTGGGAATTTGCCGTAAGAAAAGAGAAGGTTTGAAAGGAATGGTGAAGTTTCGTCTGAAGGGTATGGTTTTCATCTGAATCAAAGTGAATCAGGCAAGTGGGAGCATGGCTCCCCTGACTCTCGGCCAAGAAAGTCAAGAAGTAGTTTAGGGGTTAATGATAACCAATTTTTTTAAATATTAATTTATTATGGTATTAGTATCAATTAGAGTTTTAAGGGGTAATTTAATTCAGTTTCGATTCTTCACGGTATTATAATTTTTAACCATTTTATGGCTCGTTGAAGAAAATATTAGAATCTTGGCTCAACGTAAATTTTGTGTAATATATATATATATATATATTTTTCTGGTTATTTTATTTAACCATTTACGTTCGCATTAAGTCGGGTTATCCTGCTTACTTTTTCTAGTAACTCTTTACGGTTTACTAGACTTGGAACAAACTTCTTTGCTAGACTTCTTGACTTTACTTAGTCAAAATAAAATATCAGGAAATAATAATTATGAACGTGCGTTTATGAAATGTTGATATTGACCTGAAATGCTGGGTGTCACACCTGAGTACCCAGAGGTTTTTGAGGTTTATAAAAACCACGATGAGGAGAAGAAGCCCTCGGTTGAGGCACCACCATCCCTTGAGCTCAAAGAGCTACCCTCTCATTTGGAGTATGCTTTCCTGGATGGAGAGGCCGGTTTGCCCTTCGTGATTTCTACTGCACTGACGGAGGAGGAGAAGGAGAGATTGATTGAGGTCATGAAGGAGAATAAACAGGCCATTGCGTGGAAACTCACTGATATAAAGGGCATCAGCCCGACCTTCTGCACGCATAGGATATTGATGGAGGAGGAGCACAAGCCAGTTGTGCAACCTCAAAGGAGGCTTAACCCGAACATGTCGGATGTGGTGAAGAAGGAGGTTATTAAACTGTGACAACTTTAAAGTTAGGGCCAAGTACATTGATAGTTAATTCATCATAAACGGAGTTGGCCATTAACAAACCAACTAAAGGCCCAACATGCAAACCGAATCCGAAACAAACTAATAAACATTGTTTGACGGATCGTTACAAGACTCGATATAATATATACTGATTACGAACTAAAGCGTTTAAGCAGAGAACTGTTAGAATGATTAACGCACTCGTATGGGTGAACACTAGTTTTCTGATGCGACAAAATATTTAGATGTCAAGTCTCAAATTAATAGTAGTAATAAATAATATTATTTATTCGGGCGACCGATTAGGATTTTATACGCGAGATATGCAGACGTTGGATGCGCGTCAGCTAGAAACACCGACTTAGACGTCGGCGGGTTTTGCTATATTCGGTAAAATTTAATAAGATGAACAAGTATTTACTTTACACTTATCGTATTAAAATATTAATATTATTATTATTTAGCACGTCATAACTAATTTCAGAACACGACACGTTTTACCCGGAGCGGACGCGTGTGAACACGCGGTGCAAGAGTGATATCGGCTATTTTAGAAATAGCATAATAAAATATATAATTATATATTATTATAGTTAATAATATTAGTATTGATAAATAATAGAAATTATCGGAACGTAGATCGTTAGTTTGAGCAAGCGCCCTTGGACATGCGGTGTCAACATGTACCGGCTTAGACAACAGCCGGGACGGAGATTCTACAAAATAAATATTTATACAATATTTATCATCATGTTACATAAAAATATAATAAAAGAATAAAAGCTGGATTTAATAGACATGACAAAAGCTTGAGTTTAAACATGCGGTATTAGCGCGTACATGCCTAAACAACATTTGGAGCGGGAATTTCACGAAATAATTATTTCGTCTATACTTAACACCACGTCTTATTATTATAAGAATTATAGAATAAAAAAATATGAAATTAATTAATAATTCGGAGACCCAAGTGTGTACTCGGTATGCAGAAACTAGTTCAAGATATACTGCTTTTAGCCTATTCTTATTTTATTATATTCTTATTTTTTTTATTTAATTACGACCTCAATGTCTTAAAATCTCTTGGAATCTTTAAAGGAAATCGTTTCCTGTACACAATCTCACAAATCTCAAATCTGATAAAAAACAGTACACCACACTTTTCCTCTTTCATATTAAAAGAAATACCCCCTGTATTATTTCTTTTATCCTTTCGTTTTCTCAAACACCACACAAAAACACACACACCATATGTGTGTCTAGTGAGAGTGAGAACCCGAGAGAGAAGGAAGGGAAGCCTCTTGCTCCGGCGAAGTCCACTGTGGAGACACGGTGTCGCCGCCACCACGATGGAAGCTTTACGTCGCGTGCACCACCAGCCTTGACGGACGGCCACCCCTTAGTGAAGTCCGACGACAACGAAACCCTAGATCTGTCCGGTGGTAGGTGCTACTCTTTTCGGTGACAGCGCTTGAGTAGGAACAGGAGATGACGGCGACGGTGCTGATGGAGTTAAACGGCGGTCCTGGAACACGTTAAAGATGGGGCTTAGATCCGAGTCATAGGTGGTGGTGAATGGACAGACTTTCTGATGAATCAGACTTGTTTTCTCGGCTATTCCCGTTTTTTCGACAACCCGTCCTTCCGGGAGGTTAGTTTCATTCGGTTAGCTTACTAGTTTGGTGTTAACTCGAGAAGTAGATCTATGCATTTTTTTAGCGTGTGTATCTTGTTTAAAGTCCCCGGTGAGTCTCCGGCAAGCCCCAAGTAATCAGATCTCGTTTTGTAGGGTGTTTGAACGTCTCGATCTGCGACACACAAGGTTAGTCTGTTGATTTGGGTTAATTTTTGAGGATTTGACATTTTCCGTCTAGATCTGTTGAAGTATGTTAAAGATTTAGCGACGGTCATGGCCACGTTTCATTCCCGAGTATTAAAAGTGTGATTTTTGGACAGATCTGAGCATCCCGAGTCGTGGTTAAACCCGGTCAACGAAAGTAAAACTCAGTCAATACGCGAACCGTAAGGTTTAGGACGTGTCGGTTCGTAAACGACACTTACGGAAGGTAAAAGCGCACGCTAAACGTTTTACGTTTATCATTGCAAAAGTGAAGCGAGTGTGTGGGTTAAACACGTTGAGCTTTAAACGGTTCGTTAACGAGAAATAAATATTAATCTAACAATAAATAATAACGAGTCGTATTAACGTCTTGTCGGCGAGAGAACTTCATGAGACCATATATATATATATTGATATTTATTAGACGAGAGCTATAAAAGTGACCGTGTAATCGGTAAGACGTGTATTTTAATGCGACCTATAAATAAAACGTACGCATAATATATATCACGTTGATATATAATTACTGACATTATGGATGTGATATAAAAACAGTCAGGAACGAATATATAATTAATATTATTAAGTGTGAAAGTATATTCGTAAATGTATAATCGGATAAATGAGAATTTTGAATACGATTGACGAACGACATTTGGTATCCAAACGGACTAAACAAGGGTTGATACAACTACATGTGTCATAAATATAAACGTGCCATATAAATATATATACCTATATATGTATATCATTAGCATGTTCAAATATATGACACAACCAAATTATATACTTAACCAATTATGTTTTAAATAAACACATAAACCTTGATATATATATGAACTCGAACCAAATACATCGTCACATATATAATTATAATTCCATATAGATAAAAGGTCATAAATGTTTATATTTCATATTATATAATACGAGGATTATTACAATCACATATACATGTATACATAATAATGTTAATATGATACATATAACTTTTGCATAAACATGAACGCGTGATTTTGAAATACAATACGGTACAAATATATTTCAAGGTTTTGAATGTATATAACTACATATAATTATATATATATATATATATTATTATGAATATGAATATATTATAAAAACCTCGAGATAGTTATGTTAAATCATAGATTTGCATACATACGGTTAAAGAACGCACGAACGTGAATTATTATTATTAATTATACGAGCACATAGCCATATACGACCGTGTCCGCGACAAACTAACATTTTTTTACTATAACTATCGAAACATAATCGAGTCGAGAGACCCGACTTGAATTAAGAAACTAATATTACCAAATGTGAAACCAATGTCGTATAACGAATTGGTAATACCATTAAGAATCAACAGAGCTCAACTCCACGTGTGATAACTCAACACGAGTTTAGACTCGTTTTACATTATTAGGGTTAGGCTATAAAACTCACTAAGTACCTACAGGTATCGTAGGACTCGAATAGGACGTAAATCCGTGACTATCACATGGACATTGGTTTACCTTGCTATCAGAAGGACATTATTGTTCCTTACACGACACCAGGTGAGTTCACTTCCCCCTTTTAACTTTTTAACTGTTTTAGAAACATCGGGGGGAGAAACATACTTGCGTTATATGTTTGAAAACATGAAACATACTTACCTGATATGTTTGGGAAAACATGAAACATATTTGATACTTTTGGAAAACATGAAACATACTCGTACTCGTTTTTTATATGATAACAAGAAAACAAGACCCGACCTTTATGTTTGCATGAATTAACACATATAGAGCGCTGGAAGTCCCCTGACCATCATATTTATAACCATTAGCTATAGATTAGCCTGAGATTCTATGGATAGTACTATTGGGATTGACACCCCCGGTCATGGTTAGTCGCGCTAACCATGGGTCCCTCTGGCCAAATGACCGCATAGTGTTCAAATATTTGCTCGTAAGGCACGAGTGAGGGGCGAAAAACCTGTGTCATGGTTTGGTTATGCCTCATGTATGTACATATTATTCGTAATCCTAGCTAGTTTATGGATGGGTCAAACATTACTTGTTTTGTTTATCATATACATTGAATTATTTTCGTGCAGATGGATCTGCCAATCATTTTTGTGCAAATTTGTTTTGCCAATCATTTATTCACAAATGGTTTTGCCATTCGTTTACGTGCAAATGTTTTGTCATTGTTTTCAAGGAAAACGGTTTCATATGTATACATTATCAACGTTTTCAAGGAGAACTACTTTACATTGAGACAGTCAAATCTGTGAACTCACCAACTTTCGTGTTGACACTTTTAAGTATGTTTTTCAGGTAACACATAGCTATGACACGGTTGGAATAGGCTAAGCATTTAGATTAAACCCTAGAAGTCGATGAAGCATTATTCTCGAACCTCACGCCCATTTTGTTCTAGGTGGATTTAGATTAATGTATTATATCATGTTAGTATTTGTAAAAGTGTTCGATACTTTAGATATCTTTATTTTAGATTCCGCTGTTGTGTAATGTTACCAATCGTTGCAACCTGGATTTATTTATTAATTCATTAAGTAAATGAATTTGGGGGTGTGACAGATTGGTATCAGAGCCAATGGTTTTAGCAAATTAGGTTTCCTTAGTGACACCTAGGCTCTAACCAGACTTATTTAGGGACCAAGATTTCTAAGACTTGCATCACATCAAGAACACCCAAGACCTAAGTATAGAAATTCCAACCGTTGCCGAACAAATTGAGTTGACTATTAGTGTATGTATTACACTAGCATATCATTGGCTAATACTAAATACAATTATGTGGCATACGTAACAAACATCTAATACGTACAACAATGTGGAAATAATAAACACCTACAACATGACCCAATAGAGTATCACTGTTCGGAATAAAAATCAAGGATGACAGGCACTCAGCACATTGTAGCCCTAGAAGATCGAGTTACAAGCTCACCTTGTGCGACGATGGTAGTGATCGCCAGTTACCGATCTTTGTATCACAACTGACTTAATCAGTACCTGTACCTGCACCACACCTACATCTACTCTAGCTGTGGAGTCAGTTTTCTGACATATGTTGTCTTCATCCGGTGTGGTGTATATACTCTCTTTCATGATTTGCTGGATTGGATGACAAAACCTTTGCAATGAGATATGACAGACGAAACTGCCCGATTTGAAGGGAACTCGAAGTGGAGGAGCAGGACCAAACGGGAGAGAACTCTAAGGGCCAAGAGACCCATAGACTCATCGGGATTATGTGGATCCACACGTACATACAAACTTGGAGCATGAGTTGCTCGACACTGAATTGAGGATCTCTGCCCTAATATAGTGCTTGACTTTCACAACACACATCTTGTTAATAGATAACACCAGTTGTACCTCTCCAACGTCGATTCCATCCAGCAACAGCCTTAGTCGGTAGATTCATGAGTATTGGTACACATGACTAAGAGTAATCCAATAGAACATATACACTTGTACGTGAGAGTGTAACACGATGACACGACCTAATGAACATTCCAATTCCCTTTTGGCTGAGAACTTGAGATAGGGAAAACACTAGAGGGACCATGCGAAGTAATTATCATTACGGGTGCACACGTAATCATAGTTTATAGCGCATAAAAAGTCTGGTGAGTCTTACTGTCTGAGTTAATGTTCATGATTAATCTGTATTCCTAATTTCGATTCCTAGACATTCAAATATTGATCGAAATCAACATAACTGCAGGACTGAGCCAAAAGGCATCAGATGATGCGATGGGCTAATACAAGTGACATGGAAATGTACATCATCCCTTTCATCTTTGAATCCTAATGGATCCAAAGCCCTAATCGCGACTTCATTGGCGCAAAAATTTAACCAAAACCTTGAAGAGATCTATTCTCGATGATTTGACCTCGGTATTTGAACCGAATTTGGAAATCCCTTGTAAAGTACTGCCTTAACTTTTGAGATTATGCTATATGATGCCTCTTTTCGATTTCGTTATTTATCGATCAAAGCATGTGACAGATCCTTGGTTTAGCAAGAATCAAACCTTATAATTTCTGATTCCGATACTAGATCTTCATGTAACATTCTCGCAGTTCGAAAGGAACGAGAGAAACGCGAATTTGATATACCCGACCCATTAGTGATCTTGAACAACGAAGATTTTCCCTCATATATTTTAAATTGCTAAAGCATATCCCTTGAAACTTTTCTTGCCACGTAAACTCCAAGTTGGTCTTTGCAATGATCAACACTTGAAGTAACTATACAACTATTATCGGAGATCACATCATAATCTCAGGAAATCATATTCCCATAAAATTTTATTCCATATCATAGTTGTCTACTTCACTACCTAGACAACCACTATCAGCTTCCTCTGAACCGTCCATGTCCAAGTAAAGGAAGTAACAAAGATTAATGACCTACCCATAGTTAGTTTCGATAAATTCATCTCTATCGAAACTACTTAGTTTCGACAGTGTTGATTTCAGAGTTTCTACAAGTGTTGATCAAAGCTTATTGCTTCTATCGAAACTAGTTAGTTTCGATAAGTTCATCTCTATCGAAACTACTTAGTTTCGACAGTAAGGATTTCTGATTTTTTCTAAGTGTTGGAATACTTAGTTTCGATAATCAGAACCTTTACTCATTGATGAATTTTACAGGTATGGATCTCGTATTCGTGAAGAGGCACAATGTCTGTGCATTCCTTAATAGCAATGATCCGAAAGCTGCTGAATTTATTCCTGTCTTAAATTTTCTGGCAAACTCCAACATAAGTTTTGCCATCAGCCACAACTTGCCGGTTTTTGAAGCAACTATAAGACAATTCTGGGAAACTGCTGAGATAATAACAGTTGATAATGTGCAGCACATTAGGGCAACCGTACATGGCCAAGAAGTATTATTTTCTGAAGACACAGTTAGAGAAGCACTGCAGTTAAATGACAATCCAGAAGCACTCGTTGAGTTCCCAATCTTCTATGTGAAAGAATGCTTTAGAAGAATGGGTCATCCTGATGAGTTTAAGAATGGTCAAATAATCAAGAACTCTTTACCTAGCCATTGGAGATATATAGTGCATGTGTTTATTCACTGCCTATCAATAAGGAAAGGGGGTTTTGATTCAGCTAACAGTACTCTGGGATCAGCTACTTTGGCATTAACAAAGGGAAGAGACTACAACTTTTCTGGTTTCATATTCACTCAGCTGAAGTATAACTTAACAGGAGCAGTAAAAGAGAAATTTCTAGCATATCCCAGATTTCTACAAATTATCATCAATCATCTTCTTCCAGAGATTCAACAAGGTGGAAACACTTTTGTTTTTGATAACATGATAGCCAAAACTCTCAGCTACATGAAAAGCACCAGCAAAAGGACCAACAGGGCGATAGCTGACATTCCCCTGTTTGGTCATGTCATTGGAGAAGAAGAAGAAGAGTTCATTCCTGACATTGATCCTGACCTTGAAGAAGAAAACTTATCATCAGATGAAGAGCTGGAAGCTGAAATCGAAATAGACATTCCTGTTGTACAAGAAGAAGAACAGCAAATTCTTGAGCCTGTGATAGAGGCCCCCTTTGTTGAAGAAATACAAGTAGTTCAAGAGCCAGCAGTCATTGCTGAAGCTGATGTACATGAGGTTGAAGTAGAAGCTGCAGAGTCAAGTGGGACTCTTGATGCAGGGATCTATGGATTAGACTATTACAAGTCTGATTCAGATGATAAAAAGGAGCAACTTGCATCTTCCTCTAAAAGGCAAATTGAATCAGGGTCTGATTTTGAAGATGAGGACTCTAGAGCTAAAAGGATAAAGACTGGATTGGAGGATTTGTCATCCTCGTCGGATTCATCATTCACTACTCCAGAACCATCCCCACGTCCAACTCCACCTACCTCTCCACAACAGGCACCTATCCCTACACCTCCTACATCTCCACAACAATCACCCATCCATACACCTCCTACATCTCCACAACAATCACCCATCCATACACCTCCTACCTCTCCACAACAATCACCTATCCATACTCCTCCCACCTCACCACTTCATGGTTCAACCTCTCCTTTACCAAGAGTCAAGACTCTAAGTCTTGAAATGAAAAGACTTCAAGATAATCTTCAAAAGAAAGATACAGAGATTGAAGGATTGAAGTCTAAATTGAATGAAGTTAAGGAGGAAGTCAAAGACTTAAAGCTGGAGGTTGGAGGCTTACATACTCAAATAGATAGTCAGCAGACTCAGCTGAAAACTCAACAAAGGCTGATAACAAAGCAACAAGAAGATTTCAAAGCCTTAGCTGAAACAGTAAAGCAGCTCAAAGACTCAATACTCAAACCTACACCTCAACAGCCATCCACCTCAACAGGACAGGGGGAGACTACATCAGAAGTTGAACCATCGTCTCCTTCCTTTGTCACTAATCCTGAATCTGCATTAATTATGTATACCGGTCACGGTACCAAGACAAAGGAGTCTGTTGAAGTAAAGGTTGAGGAGATAGAGTCTGACCTTCCCTCAGCTAGTGAAAGAAGAGAAGCAAGGAGAAGAGGGAAGGGAGCTATGCCTGATATTGAAACTGTCATTCTGGATGAAGAAGATATACCATTTGATGATGAGCTGAATGCTCTTCTAGATGACATTGAAAACTTTGGCTATAATGACCTTCATCCAGAAATTCTAACCACTGAAGAAAAGGAGACTGAACGAACAAGATATTTTACTGAAGAAGGTGATGAGATTCAAACACTATCAGATGAAGAAGATGTTCAGAATAACCTCATCAAAGATATCATTCCTGAACCAACCATTCCAGTATCTGAAACAACTCCAGCACAAGATCAACCTTCAACTGCACCTGAACCTCCAATCTCAAGAAAGTCCTGGTTTAAGAAAATAATTCAGGAGGAAACTCCTAAGACATATGAGTGGATAGCAGAGCATCAAGAACTAAAAAGGCCTCCAATTGGCTGGAAATATGATGCTGAAAGGAAGCTCTTTATCATCAGAAGATTTAGAGGGGGAGTTCAGCACTTCAAAAATATGACTGACTTCCAAACCCTTCCTTTCTATGACCTCAGGGATTTAGCAAAACTTCCACTTCAAAACCCTGGGAAGGTCATGATGGCTTATGACTTTGAGAAGTTTCTGCATTCTCAAGTCAACAATGATTTCAAAGGAATGAAGCCTAGGAAAACTCAGAAGAAGATCTCAAAGACTAGGTTTCATCCTAAAACTAAAAAGCCATATGTGTTCCTATGATACAAGCCTGCCCAAACACACAAGACTATCACTATTCCAAAATTTGTACCTGTCCAGCTACAGACTTTTAGAAAGTGGTTCTATAACCCAGTCATTGGCAGTGCAGTTATTGAATGTGAGGGCAAGGAAGACATCACCATCTTTGATCCAATGGAGCTGTTAAAATTTCAACCGGAAGATCTGGAAGTACTTTTCCAGAATCACATTCAGGCTTACAGCGATGAAGATGAAGCTGATGCGAAGGCCTATCAAAGGATTGTCTCTCTCCATGTCAAACCTTTCATTCCAAAGACATCTGAAAGACCAGCTGCTTGATGAAGAGCTGAAGACAGTAATAGCTTAGGGGGAGATTTTAGAGTCATATATTTCGTATAAGCTGTTGTCATTTATTGTATGTTTAAACAATTTTAGACTAGTTTACTTTCTGTCATTTCATTATTGTAATTTCAGTTTTCTGTAATCAGTCAAGTCTGGGCCATCGAAACTACTTAGTTTCGATTGAGTCTGTTCAATCGAAACTAGTAGTTTCGATAGATGGTAGTTTCGACAGGTCTAAGTGTCATTTGTATGTAGTTTCGATTATTACAATCACATATACATGTATACATAATAATGTTAAGAACATGTAACTTTTGCATAAACATGAACGCGTGATTTCGAAATACAATACGGTACAAATATATTTCAAGGTTTTGAATGTATATAACTACATATAATTATATATATATATATATATATATATATATATATATATATATATTATGAATATGAATATATTATATGAACCTCGAGATAGTTATGTTAAATCATAGAGTTGCATACATACGGTTAAAGAACGCACGAACGTGAATTATTATTAATTATACGAGCACATAGCCATATACGACCGTGTCGGCGACAAACTAACATTTTTTTTACTATAACTATCGAAACATAATCGAGTCGAGAGACCCGACTTGAATTAAGAAACTAATATTACCAAATGTGAAACCAATGTCGTATAACAAATTGGTAATACCATTAAGAATCAACAGAGCTCAACCCCACGTGTGATAACTCAACACGAGTTTAGACTCGTTTTACATTATTAGGGTTAGGCTATAAAACTCACTAAGTACCTACAGGTATCGTAGGACTCGAATAGGACGTAAATCTGTGACTATCACATGGACATTGGTTTACCTTGCTATCAGAAGGACATTATTGTTCCTTACACGACACCAGGTGAGTTCACTTCCCCCTTTTAACTTTTTAACTGTTTTAGAAACATCGGGGGGAGAAACATACTTGCGTTATATGTTTGAAAACATGAAACATACTTACCTGATATGTTTGGGAAAACATGAAACATATTTGATACTTTTGGAAAACATGAAACATACTTGTACTCGTTTTTTATATGATAACAAGAAAACAAGACCCGACCTTTATGTTTGCATGAGTTAACACATATAGAGCGCTGGAAGTCCCTTGACCATCATATTTATAACCATTTGCTATAGATTAGCCTGGGATTCTATGGATAGTACTATTGGGATTGACACCCCCGGTCATGGTTAGTCGCGCTAACCATGGGTCCCTCTGGCCAAATGACCGCATAGTGTTCAAATATTTGCTCGTAAGGCACGAGTGAGGGGCGAAACACCTATGTCATGGTTTGGTTATGCCTCATGTATATCCATATTATTCGTAATCCTAGCTAGTTTATGGATGGGTCAAACATTACTTGTTTTGTTTATCATATACATTGAATTATTTTCGTGCAGATGGATCTGCCAATCATTTTTGTGCAAATTTGTTTTGCCAATCATTTATTCACAAATGGTTTTGCCATTCGTTTACGTGCAAATGTTTTGTCATTGTTTTCAAGGAAAACGGTTTCATATTATGGTCACGTATACATTATCAACGTTTTCAAGGAGAACTACTTTACATTGAGACAGTCAAATCTGTGAACTCACCAACTTTCGTGTTGACACTTTTAAGTATGTTTTTCAGGTAACACATAGCTATGACACGGTTGGAATAGGCTAAGCATTTGGATTAAACCTTAGAAGTCGATGAAGCATTATTCTCGAACCTCACGCCCATTTTGTTCTAGGTGGATTTAGATTAATGTATTATATCATGTTAGTATTTGTAAAAGAGTTCGATACTTTAGATATCTTTATTTTAGATTCCGCTGTTGTGTAATGTTACTAATCATTGCAACCTGGATTTATTTATTAATTCATTAAGTAAATGAATTTGGGGGTGTGACATAAACTCATGGATGCAGGATTGATATATCCGATTTCTGACGCCCCATGGGTAAGCCCGACTCAGGTCGTCCCGAAGAAGGGTGGGATGACAGTCATGAAGAATGAGTTGATCCCTACGAGGACAGTCACCGATTGGAGAGTGTGCATTGATTATAGGAGACTGAATGATGCCACTAGGAAGGACCACTTCCCCCTTCCTTTCATTGACCAGATGCTGGAGCGCCTATCAGGGCAGCAGTTCTAATGTTTCCTTGATGGTTTCTCGGGTTATTTCTAGATCCCCATTGCACCGGAGGATCTAGAGAAAACCACCTTTACATGCCCGTACGGTACCTTCACGTACCGACGTATGCCATTCGGGTTGTGTAATGCTCCAGCCACCTTCCAGAGGTGCATGGTGGCCATCTTTCAGGACATGATCGAGACTTCCATGGAGGTTTTCATGGACGATTTTTCTGTGTTTGGGAGTTCTTTCGATCATTGCTTGCAGAACCTCGAGAAGATGAAGAGGAGGTGTGTAGGGACGAAGTTGATGCTTAACTGGGAAAAGTGTCACTTCATGGTGACTGAGGGGATTGTGCTTGGGCACAAAGTTTCACGGCCCGATATCGAAGTGGATAGAGCAAAAATTGACACGATCAGTAGTCTTCCACAACCGACTAGTGTGAAATCGGTTCGTTGTTTTTTAGGTCATGCGGGTTTTTATAGACGATTCATTAAAGATTTTTCGAAGATCACCCGACCCATGACCCGCCTTTTGGAGAAGGATGTCCCATTTGAGTTTAATGCAGACTGTTTGAAGTCATTCGAGTTCTTGAAGGAGCAGTTAGTCTGTGCCTCTATCTTGATCTCCCTCGACTGGAGCTTACCCTTTGAGCTTATGTGTGATGCGAGTGATTATGCAGTCGGGGCTGTTTTAGGCCAAAGAAGAGAGAAGCACTTCCACCCAATCTATTACGCGAGTAAAACTCTTAATGATGCTCAAGAGAATTATACAACTATCGAGAAGAAGTTGTTAGCGGTGGTGTTTGCATTTGACAAGTTTCGTTCATACTTAGTGCTCTCCAAAACCATCATTTATACTGATCATGCGGCATTACGATATCTGTTCGCAAAGAAGGATGCCAAACCTAGATTGATTCGATGGATTCTCTTGCTTTCCGAGTTTGATACTGAGATCAAAGATAAGAAGGGAGCGGAGAATGTGGCGGCCGACCATCTGTCGAGAATAGAGGACCCCGGTAGAGAAGAGATCCAGGAGGAAGCTATAGGGGACACATTCCCACATGAGTCATTGATGATGGTGAGTGTGAGACTGGCCGAGAAGCCGGTGTTTTACATGAGTACTGAGGAGCAAGGTTTGCCACGGTTTTCTAACATAGCAAACTACTTGGCTGATGGTGTAGTGGTGAAGGGCATGACTTCACAACAGAGGCATAAATTCTTTGCCGATGCCAGGGATGCCCCACATCTGTTTCGTGTGGGAGCTGATAGAGTTCTGAGGAGGTGTGTGAGCAAGGAAGAAGGTGTAGAGATCCTTAAGCATTGTCATGAGGGTTTGACGGGAGGTCACAACGGACCCTCTTACACCGCCAAGAAGGTGTTTGATTCTAGATTCTATTGGCCGACGGTGTTTATGGATGCTCATGAGTTAGTGAAGTGGTGTGACGCGTGTCAATGCACCGGTAATATTTCATCCTGGATTGAAATGCCCCAAAACCCGATTCAAGTAGTTGAAGTTTTTGACATTTGGGGCATTGATTTCATGGGTCCGTTCCCTATCTCAAGAGGGAACCGATACATTCTCATGGCGATAGACTATGTATCTAAGTGGGTCGAGGCTCAAGCTCTACCTACGAACGATGCTCGAGTTGTAGTGGGATTTCTGAATAAGTTGTTTAGAAGGTTTGGTACTCCTAGAGCCCTAATCAGTGATAGGGGCACACACTTTTGCAACGCCCAGATGGAGAAGGTGTTGTCACGCTATGGGGTCACCCATCAGCTTTCAACTTCCTATCATCCACAAACTAGTAGGCAAGTCGAGAATGCGAATAGGGGAGTCAAGAGGATCTTGGAGAAAACTGTCGGGAAGAATAGGAAGGATTGGTCCGACAAGTTAGATGATGTGCTTTGGGCGTTCAGGACCACGATCAGAACACCTATAGGGACAACACCCTTTAGGATGATCTATGGAAAGGCGTGTCATCTATCGGTGGAACTAGAGCACAAGGCGTATTGGGCCTTAAAGACAGTCAACCTTGACTTGCCACAAGCAGCACGACACCGGTTTCTCTAGTTGCATGAGTTGGATGAATAACGCGACGAAGCATACGCGTGTTCATGGAGTTATAAAGAGCGTAAAAAGGCGTTGCATGATCGTCGGTTGAAGGGAGTGAAAGATTTCAAGTGTGGGGTGATATGTCCTAAATCATACATGTTTTGCATGCATAATAATCCTCATATTATGGTACTAATTGATTAATAACCTTACAATTGATACTTAAAACATTAATATTTCACAATTGCAGGTTATTCGGTGCTCCAAGATAAACAAACCAAAAACCAGCTTAAAACATGAAGAAATCAAGCTTTTGGAGGACCAAACCCAAGCATTGACCCCCAAGAAGTCAAACCAGGTCAACACAAGTCAACCAGCAGCTAAAAGACGAGCTTGGGGAGCAGGCAGAGGGTTGCACGGTAGTGCAATGCCCTTCTACCCTCCCCAGACTCTGGTACATTGTCCTTTGTACCCTGTTTGATTCCCGAGGTGTTTGCACGTCTGTGCAATCCAATGCACGGCCGTGCATTGCTCATTTTGAGGCCTATAAATAGATGGCTTGAGTTCTTCATTGAAGCATCCCTTAAAGACCCCAAGAACACACATGAGAAAGCTTATTTCGTAGTTAGAGTGTAGTAGTAGTGAGTAGAGGGGCTCTTCCTCCTTGTTCCGCAATAGGGGAGCCTACGAAACTCAGCGTTATGCTAGTTAGTATGGCCATTCGTGGCTAGACACTTTGTATTGTTAGGGTGAAGATGAAGTTTGGTGCATGTTAATGTTTAACGTATTAATCGAAGTGATGTGTTTATGATTTTAACTATTTGTCCTTAAAACCACCATTTTGGTGGGCTTTTATTATTGTCTAAATCTGTCTTTATATTTGTGAGTGTTCTTGATTTTTAAAGTGTAAAACCTTTTTAATCAAACTTCTCTTGAAGCTTGTACGTCTTTATACAAGTAGAGAGTGATAAGCCAAGGATTGGTTAACACTATTAAGATCGTACGTCTTTATACGGACTTATTATGCGACCAAGAATTGGTGAACTCATGTTCGGAACGGTACGTCTTTATACTTGGTCCCATTGTTGCACCGCCTCCCGGTGAGCAAAATATAATCACCTATTTAACTCTAATACAAAGCATTTTACGTTCGATGTCTTAAACCAACACGGAGATGACCATTCGAAGGGTTGAGGGTAATTGTTGTCCTTAATGGGAGGCACTACCACTTGTTAAAGCTTTTAAATTTGCAAATCAAATATCGTGAGGACGAGGCTCTAGCAGTGACCCGGGTCACACATTTGTAGTAGTCATATCACTGGATTAGTCAACTTAACATTATCACGCACCAAGCGGATTCGAAACCCAAAGCAATACTATTCGTAACGTGATTATTTCCGATCTATTTACTTTCCTGTTATTTACTATTCTGTTCGTTGCATTTCTATTACAAACTTCACGCACGTTTTTACTTTTTTGCTCTTTACTTTATCGCCATTTACTTTCTTGTTCCACAAACACACAAAACTCACTCACTAATTAAACCGGTTAAACGTTAACAAAAGTTGAGTATTAGAATTCGACCGTGTCCGTTGGTTCGATACTTGGTTCTTACCTAAACTATATTACGCTGTGATAGGTACAGTTGCCTATTGTGTGTGTTTTAAGTTAAAGTAATTATCATTTTATAAATTTAAAACCTGATCTTGTGAAACCATCCTAAAAATATATTTATTATATTTTTACATATTAAAACACTACGCATCAAGTTTTTGGCCCCGTTGCCGGGGACACGGTAATTCTGCGAAAGATCTAAGTCGTTGGACTGATTATTTATTTCTATTTTACTTTTGTTTTTTTTCTACTTTATTTTTCCTTTTATTTTTATTTTTCTTATTATTTTTTTTGGTACTTGTGCTAGCTAATCTATCTTTGCAGAAAATTTCAAGGATTGCAACACAAGAATTATTGCTAAGAAAAATGAACGGATACAAGTGCCGCCATTCGAAATCATTTTAAGAATAGGCGTAATACTTTCGAACGGTTTTACGTGTTTAGATTTTACATTCCTTCTTATTCCCGATAATTACAAGCTCGATACTTTGAAATTGGATATAAAGAAACAACGTAAGTTTTCTAACGTGAAATCGGGATTTTAGTGGTGACAATCTCCCTTGACCAATTTATTTTAATATATATTTTTTTAAATTAGTACTTTAATAAATTAAAATAAATTTTTAATTAGTACTATTAGTCAAACAAAAAAAAGGCAAATTGGTCAAACAGGGGTGATGCACAGCCGTGCAACCCAATGCACGACCGTGCAACCCAATGCACGACCGTGCATTGGGCTTCGTGCGCGTCTGGTGTTAAAATTGCAGAAAAATCACTTTTCTCTCAAAACCCCAACTCCAAAAACGCCCGAAACTCTTTGAAATCAACCAAAAACGCTCGATTTCTCATGGTTACTCTTGATTTTTTGCTTCCAATCTCTTCCCGAGGTATGTAAACTTGTTCATTGTCAATTTTAGTGTGAATTATGCTTCAAATGTGGCTAATCTTGTTCAAATGAGGCTAAGGTTTTGTTTTAAACTTTGGTTTGAATATGCTTGAATATGAACTCAATGCTTGATCTAGATGCATATTTGACTAGATAGGATCATGTAACTCATTTTAGACTTGTTTGGGTAGGATTTGTTTGATTTGTATGAATGAGTTTATGAATTTTTACTTAGAGTTCTTGAACTTGGAATTACAAATTGAACGTATGAATCTTGTTTGAATGTGTTTAGGTTTTAAAATAATTAGTGGGAAATTGTTGATTAGTTGAATTATGTCAAGAATTTTGTGGGTTTGACTTTTCAAAAGTCAACACTTTGACCATCTATTTTGATAGTCAGATTACACCGTTGGAATTTGCGCCTTGCTCGATTGATTATAATTGACCATTTAAGGACTCGAGAAACATAATCGTGCCATAACCATGCCCGAATTTTTGTTTCCCTTGAGTGGTCCAAAAATTATATACATATATATTTTCTCTAAAAACATGATTCATATCAAGTTTTTGGCACCAATATGCATCGTAATGTACATCATATCAAGTTTTTGGCGCTATTAGAATATATATGTTGGGTTATTCTTATTCTTATGTACTAACTCCTTTAAATGGTGATTATGTAGGTCATGGCTAAATCTTCCCGACAAGTGGGGCGAAAGAGAAGAAACACCCGATCAGGTTCTAGGTCAGGTTCATCCTCATCTGCCCACATGAGTGGCTCACCACAGACTCCACCATCTCCTCCACCGCCTTTTCACCCGCAACCCATGCCAGAAGGGCCACAAGATTTGCACCCGTGACTTATCTTTGACCCCGATGATGCCATCGAGGTCCATGCCTACCAAATCCTACCTACATTACTGAGGCAAACCTTCGGGTCACACAAAACCATTTGCTACCCAACCTTGGAGGATATAAATCTCATAGACAGTGCAGTTCCCCTGATCACAAAGCCATGGCAGAGATTCTTTGCTATCAGAGAAACAATCTACTATGAACTCACTCTTGAGTTCCTAGCATCCTTCCAATTCGATAGGCTAGTGGTAAGTATGTAAATGCATGATTGTGTGCGCTTCAGGATGGCTAGGCATTGGTATGAAATGTCACTGACACAATTTGGGGTAAAAATGGGATTTTATAGGCACAGGGAGATTACGGAGCCGATATTTACTGACAGTAAAGGGGAGTTCGTCGAGGGAGAAGCATCAGTATTTTGGCATAGGATCGGATCAGGACCTTTTGACCCGCACAGTTAAAAGAGCACCAAGATCAGACATCCCCTCCACCGTTATCTGCACCGATGCATTGTCCTTTCCATCGGGGGAAGAAGGATAGCACGGGGGTTGTGAGCGTTAGAGATCTCCTTCACTTACCAATTAGAAGGCCACCGAAGAAATATTTGGACTGGTGTAGTTGAAGAATCAGAGGACGAGGGAGCACCTATGGGACAACTGGGGCATCAAGGCCCATGTATGTACCACACTACCGCTGACCCAACAATGTTAGATTAAATGATCCGTATGGGTCAGCTGGGTCAAATGATGGACGACATGCGGCAGGATTTTCACGATCATCTACAGGACCCGTATGCTCATCAACCACATCAGCAACCTCCTGGCCCATACCAGCAATGGCCTCGCCCGCCACATCAGCAACCTCCTGTTTATAAAGTTTGTGGTTCTTGACTTTTGACGTTGGTTGACTAGACACGATACCATTATTACCGGTTACAAGAGTAACCATTGACATGGTGGCACTGCCACCAACCTTATTCGGCCACTTTATTAAGCGAATATTAGTTTAATTTTGCCTTTTAGTACTTACTTTATGTGTTGAGAATTGCATAGCATTACAGGTGATACAGATTTTGGTTCATGCTCGAAAATACGATGTAGGCAATGATGAGAATCGACTACACGCATGGAAATTACGTCTCATCAGGGGAGTATTAGTTCACCACACTCTTATTATTCATGACACATATCATATTGCATACATTCATATTGTCAGAAACTAAGTGTGGAGTGATATTTTGGCTGCTAAATTTTGTCCTAATTATTACAAGTGCATGACTAATAACTACCCAATCTATTGAATTAAAAGCTATATAGAAGTAATAAAAATATTTTCAAAACTAATCTTAAAGAAAAATTCTTAAAAATCATTGTTAGGACATGTTTTGTAACTGTTGATAAAATTCTGTGTAAGTTCATAGAGAGGCGAACTTGGTTTATCAGAGGCGAACTTGTTAAGTTCGCTTAGTCTATCAGAGGCGAACTTGTTAAGTTCGCTTAGCCTATTAGAGGCGAAATTAATAAGTTCGCCTAAGGATCTATGAGGCGAACTTAATAAGTTCGCCTACTGCAGAACTGGTGTTTATAAATAGAGAACAGAGTCTGTTAATCAGTGCCAGAAAGACCAGAGAGAATTCTGTGAATCTTGTAACCTGATATTGTGGTGGAATAACAAAGAGTTTATTTACACCGTTGTTGTTGATTGAGTTACACGAGCACGTTGATCATGGATTCCGCACGTTATCAACGTGTCGTACCGCGAGTCTAGAGATCCGTCACGCACCGAATTAGGGACCTACAAGTGGTATAAGAGATTTTGCTCTTGATTAGCAGAAGATTAGTGGTGTTTTTGTGTCCAATCAACATCAAATTTCAGAGATTTTGAAGATTTTTCATCTTTTTTGTGTTCTTGATAAAATGGAAGATTTTTGATCATTTTTGATTGATTTTGGATTCTTTTGATGAAATTGATCGGATAGAAGTGTTCCTAATCAGTTCCTACACATTCCTACGGTTCAATTTAATCAAATTCCAACAATTCAGCAAGATATGATGATTTTCGGAATTTTTGGTTCGTGTTTGGTTGAACAGCTGATGCAGGAGAACTTAGAGAGGCGAACTTAATAAGTTCGCTTGGTGCAGAATAGGCGAACTTAATCAGGCGAACTTAACAAGTTCGCTTGGGGTCAAGTTTGCTCAGTCAGGAGAACTTGTTAAGTTCGCTTAGGCAGTATCAGGCGAACTTAGCTAGTGTTCTTAAAAAAAAAAATTTGAAAATTCTTCTTGTTCAAATTTTTTAGGGAAAGCTTATATGGTCGTTTTGAATCATTTTTGAATTTTTGAAATTTTTTAAAAAAGATTATTTTGGCGGGAAATTTTTTCCGAATATTTTCGCAAAAAATTCAAAATGTCAATTTTATGTGATGATAATGAGATTGGAACTATGCTACCGAGGCTTTTGTGCATATCAGATTACTGTAGCTGGAAAGTCCGGTTCGAACAGTTAGTATCAGAAACTGATGAAAACTTTTGGACATCCATATTTGAAGGATATGTGCATCCTACTTATGACTATATGGGATATTATGATGTTCCTAAACCAGTGACAGCTCTTACTAAAGTAGAAAAGCAGAAGTTTGATCGAGAGATGAAGACGCGTGAAACTTTAACGATGTCTTTACCTAAAGAAATCATTCATAGTCTAGGGAAGTGTCCAACTTCAAGAGATCTATGGGAAGTATTGAAGAAAAAGGGTGTAGCAATTTCTCAAGCGTCTGTGGTCTTGATCAAAGAAGAAGTAGTAAAGCAGAGTGTTTCTGAAAGTGATTCTTCTACAGATTTAACTGATAGTGAGAGTATTCGTTCTGGTGAAAGTACTCAATCTACTGAGACTGATGTGATGAGTGAAGAAAGCTTTCAGACAGTTGAAGATGATTTGAGTGTATCAGAAACTGATGCAGAGCCTGTCATTGTTGATCAAAAGGGTGAAGTTGATGATGACGTTTTCGTGGCTCCTGGTGCATCTTCTTCAGAACTAAAACCTGAGGTAGTTTCTAACTCTGAGACGTTTTGTTCTAACTGTGTTTCAGTGAAGGATAAAATGATGAGGGTTATGGATGACAACGTAAACCTTATTTGTGATATGAAATCGATGCACACGGTAAATCAGAAATTAAAAGATAATGAGAATGTGTGTATTGAGAGAATAGAATCACTGAAGAGGGATATAAATTCTCTGACTTTGAAGATCAAAGAGCAGGCATATCACCTGGATATGTCCTTTGCAGAAATTGAGAAAAGAAATAATGATCTTGTTGAGAAAGATAAGGAACTAGCTGAATCTAAAGCAGAGGTAATTAGATTGCATAGAAAGTTAGAAAGCTTTGGAAATTCATCATTCTTATTAGGACACTATCATGATAATACTAAAGAGGGGAAGGGAACTAGTGGTATTGGCTATGTTCCTCCACCATTCAACGGAAATTATTCTGTTACACCTGAGATTATAAAAGATGAGGATTTAGATCCTAAGACTGTGTTGAAAGTGAATCCAGTCACAGGTGAAGATATGGTGTATTCTGATGAGAGTGATGATGGACATTTTGATGAAGCTAAGGTAGAGGGGATACCGAAAGCGATTAAGAAAGAAGACTCATAGATTGATTCTAATTCATCTGGAAATTATACATTTGGAAGTTTTTCAAACTCAAGGAGAGTTCCATATGTCAGAGATTATAAAGACAGGCGTACATGTTTTCATTGTAATGAGATAGGAC
The DNA here is from genome assembly GCA_023525975.1 of Smallanthus sonchifolius. NCBI lineage: Eukaryota > Viridiplantae > Streptophyta > Magnoliopsida > Asterales > Asteraceae > Smallanthus > Smallanthus sonchifolius. The sequence continues at coordinate 46,993,557 of CM042020.1, read as the reverse complement.
ACATTGTGGTGAACTGTCCTTACAAAAATAAAGGAAAGAAGCATGTATTTCCTGAGAAGATGAAGCCTGAATCAAAACCTGTTGTAAAATCTGGAGTTCTAGGAAAAATAAAGCCAAAAGAAGTTCATGTAGGAGAATCTTCTTCAAGTGCATCTTATCGTGTGAAGATTCCTTATATGAGAGAATATAGTGAGAAGAGATCTTGCTTTTCTTGTGGTCTTGTGGGTCACCTTAGGATTGCTTGTCCTCACAACGCCAAAGGTAACCGACATGTTACTCCAGAAAAGGTAAGAACTCATGGTAAGCCTTATGTTAACCCAAATGTGGTTAAACCTCGTGATATACCAAAGGGTAATTCAAAATCTGAGGTTAGGCTTTCTAGACCTCAAAGACGGAGGAGAAACAGAAGATTGAGAAAACTTTTAGAACAACAAGAGTTTTCACAATCAAATCAATTTTCAAATGAAAGAAAATGTTCAAACACTTCACATTTTAAGCAAAAAGAACTTAATGAACAGAAGTATGTTTGGAAATCTAAAGTTTCTATTTCTGACTCCTCAGAACAATCTCCAAAAATTGATGAGAGATTTGATTGTGAATGGAGTGAGGTTTATTATTTTGATACAGATGGACGACCCATGACTACCATGGCTTGGGTCCCAATTTCAAATTAATGTTTCTTGTTAGATGTGCAGGATTTACCAAGAGGGACTATTAATACCATTTTGGTTGTTGATAGTGGTTCTTCTTAGCACATGACAGGGAATGACATCTGCATGAGTAACGAGTTGTTGATAACTGAGAATCTATTTGCTTCAACGACTTGATGCTCAAGGGGGAGAATATGTCACACACAATGTTTTGGAAAGAGTTTTACAAAGTCCAAATGACAACCTGGAACTTAGGATGACGATGGTGAGCATAAAGTTGTTGATGCAACCATTTGACTAGTTGAGGGGAAGTCTACAGGACAGGGGGAATACAGAACTGTGTTGGTGACAAAGGCAATGACATTCAATTACAGGATTACATCGGTTTGAGTTTTTAATTGATTGAATTGCTTAATCCTGAGTAACCAAGTAAAACGTTTTTCTTAAAATGTTTTCATGGAAGATTTTATTTTCGTTTGTTTTACTTTCTTTGAAAAAGATTTTGAAAAAGCCAAACAAATTGAAAAAGATAAAATCGACATTACTTGAAGTTAAAGTAGAGATGATAGTACATCAGTAGATGTTCTTTCACACATGACCTTAGATTCACTGGTTGGTGCTTTATGTTAATATATCTGAATTATATGTTTTGATCTAAACTTTAGAGACTACACAAATAGGAAATGATAGTGTTGTGTATGCATATAATTTGAATTGTAAGTAGACTAAAAGCATCACTGAACTATTAGTAATGTGAAAACATAATTGCATATGTTACAACTATGATTTGAATCCATTTTATGCCTGGGTGTGTGTGTTAAAAGATCACTATCAGATATAGAATATTAGTTTTTAATAAAGATTTTCCTATGAGATCAGTTTCGGGTTATGTCCTTAGCACTATTCATTCGATTTGCTTCAGTGCCCATGTCCCGAAAAGCATGCAATTTGAAGTATAATCAAGATATGTACTTGACAACATCCGTCAAACATATACTAGCCCTTGGATCATATTGATAAATCATCTTTACTGATTCCATTGAATTCATAATCCAGATAACAGTTGGATCCACGTACCTGAATCTTATGATTCCACATATATAAGCCAAAACATTGAATCATTCGATTCTGAGTCTCATTGATTCCTATACAATCCAATTTGGATTCTGCTATTCATGTGCTAAGTGATATCTCCTCATTATTGAAATTCGGATAATCTTTAGTAAAATCTCATATGTCTTGAAGATAGTGCATTTACTTTCTGTTGGCATACTTGGGGTACACGTTGTATTTCATACTTAAATGGTACCTTAACTCACAAGAAAGTGGGAATGAGATGATTTAGTTTCAAATCTTATAATATTGACAATTTGAATTTGTGTGTCATAGCCTGATCCTATTTTCTTTGAATGTTTATCGTGTATCATAACATGCAATATGAAAATCTTGAAAAGATAGAATGTGATAATCTTGAAAGATATTGGTTTGATTGGTCAAGGTTTGAAAGAATGACATAGGATACCATTTGATATTATATGGATTTTATATGCAAGATGTGTGATTGATATCTCATATATACTGATATGATCTTCTTACTCGTGATGTTCGAACAAAAAGATGTGATTTTGTATTTTATATTTCAGTTTATATAGAGAAAAACCAAAAAGATTTTGTGTTTCTTATGTTTGAAAAACCAAAAAGATTTTGTGTTTCTTATGTTTGAAAAACCAAAGAGATTTTATTTTTCCAGCTTCCATGGAAATCTTAATTGTTGGTTATTCTTGGTTGTTCTCCTTTGCATAAACTGAATATTGTAGATAGAAGTTGACAAGGGGTCCTTCTCCCAAGTTTTCTTCTAGAAATAAAGAGAGAGTGTGCAGATGAACAAGATGAAGACTACAACTTGTTTGATGATATATGAAGACGGATGACAATCTTCTGAAGCTGTTGTCAAGGGGGAGTCTGTTGGAGCATATTCTGGTGACAACGAGCTTGAAGATATTATGTCTTAGTCTTAGAGTCTTTGACTTGTATTTGATAGAATTGTTAGCAATAGTTAAAGGGGAGTCTGTTAGGACATGTTTTGTAACTGTTGATAAAATTCTGTGTAAGTTCATAAGTTCGCCTGGTTTATCAGAGGCGAACTTGTTAAGTTCGCTTAGTCTATCAGAGGCGAACTTGTTAAGTTCGCTTAGCCTATTAGAGGCGAACTTAATAAGTTCGCCTAAGCATCTATGAGGCGAACTTAATAAGTTCGCCTACTGCAGAACTGGTGTTTATAAATAGAGAACAAAGTCTGTTAATCAGTGTGAGACGATATCAGAGAGACCAGAGAGAATTCCGTGAATCTTGTAACCTGATATTGTGGTGGAAATACAAAGAGTTTATTTACACCGTTGTTGTTGATTGAGTTACACGAGCACGTTGATCATGGATTCCGCACGTTATCACCGTGTCGTACCGCGAGTCTAGAGATCCGTCACGCACCGAATTAGGGACCTACAATCATTTGGTATAAACGACCTTATAAAAGCAGCAATTTGGAATACCGTTGAAGTGAATTAAGGAAACAAATAGGGAAGATTAGGAAGCACAACAGAAAGAAAGAAATAAGTTTATGCACATTTTTACTTTATTACCCTTTGCCTTCCGTTTCCATGTGAGAAATTTGAACCTATCCGAGCATTATCACAAATACATCATGTTTTTTACGCCATTTCACATGATCATTTCTTTTGATAGAGTGAATGCTAATTATTGCTTTGCATGTTAGAACTTGTGTAAAATATACATTTCAAAATCATGGACTAAAAGAATGCATAAAAATGATTGAGGCACTAGGATTAACCCCTTTTATTTAGCCTTTTCTTTTCCTTTACCTACCCTAAACATTATCCCCTAGTTAGCCCCTCTGAGCCTAAACCTTTTCATTTCTAAACCCACATCTCAAAACCACTAAACCCGAAAAATTAGCCTTTTATCTTTTATCCCCTTTTAGTTGAAAATCGACTTGGCTTTGATTTAAAGAATGATTATCCTCCAAAAATTTATAGATCCATCCTATGTTCGAAGAAAGAAACTCATGAAAAGAAGAATTATTATGATAAGAAAAGGGGCAACCAAAAAGGAATTCATAATCGCCCAAGCTAGTGAAGAAATCTCATCAAAAGAGAATCAAACTTACTCGAAAAATTGTAGTATGCAAAGCTGATCAGAATGAATGTATTAGGAAGAAACAACCGAATAATTCATGGAAAATGATAGCAATGAATATTTCAAAGATAAGAAGAAGTTGACATTCTTGAAGGAAGGGATTTGGCCTTGACGATCTGACCTTAAAAGAGTCCTTAGATTAGTCACAATGTCTAATCTAAGTTGGATGAAGGAATCAATTACCTTTTTTTATCATTAAGCCAAGTCAGATTTTTAACATTTAGCCATTCCAAGTAATTCCTACCCTTAACCCGAAGCCAATCATTACAACCCTTTATAAAGCCCTCTTGATTTATGCACATATTTTATGTCAATTGATGGAGATTTGATTTCTATACAATATGCAAGCATTAATTATAGTATTGAGTGTTCTCCTTAACATACTATATCCATATATTTATCCCGAGTGTTGAGTGAACATTTGTGAGACTGTAATTTTGTGCATAATCATAGTTCCATCAAGTATGTTGGGATTGCTAACCTATTGTGGAGAAACAATCGAAAGGTATAACCACCAAATAATTGTTTTTAAGAGGGCCATTCAACAATTTCGGACAACAACTTTGGATTAACATTTAATCAATATCTTACTTCTACGGGTATAATCATGCATGAGTTTGCTTGAGGACAAGCAAACTTTAAGTGTGGGGTATTATGATATGACGTAAATTATACATGTTTTGCATGCATAATTATCCCCGAAATCATCACAATTAGAGATTATATGATAATAATTGATGCCTAATCCACTCATTTGTGTTTCGATAGGATAATTGACTCGGATGTACAAAAACATGAAGAAAACACTCAAAATCAGAGTAAAATCAGCATTCGGGGGCCAATTGAACGAAACTGGACGCAGGAAGTCAAACCAGAAGATCAAAAAGTCAACAGGGACAGACAAGGGCAATGCACGGCCGTGCATTGCCTTTCACGGTCGTGCAAACCCAATTTTGGGTCCCTGTACTGCCAGATTCCGCACGTGAAAGAAATGGGTACTTTGTACGCCCGTGCAATCCAATGAACGACCGTGCATTGCCAAAATCTTAGCCTATAAATAGCAATCTCATTTTAGTGTTTTAGGTGTCCATTACCATGGGTTGGGAAGGCCCTAGAGCTCTGCTAGAGCCGGAACTCCCTCGGTTTTGGTTCGTTTTAGCTTTTCTTTGTTTATTTTCTATTTCTAAGTATTGTAATACGAAACGATTCTTCTTGTTCGAGCAAGAAAGAGACAACCTATACCCACTCTCCCTTGGTGTTGGAATACTTCCACACATTATCTAAGGGTTAGTGGAGTCACTTGTATGGTCATTTATGGCTAGTTCTCTTGTGTTGCTCGAGTTGGTTGAACTTTAATTAATTAATGAAGTATTTTTAGTATATTATGTTTTTTAAAGTCTTTACTATGAGTTATCTTAAAAAGACAAGAATAAGTGATCTTTAAACTAATCTAATAACCTTAAATCTTGTGAGTTACTTAAGCAAGACTTCTTGTTTGGGAAGCTTATTCGATGTTTGTACGGTCTATATACAAATCTTGGTGCTATCACGGCCAGTTAGTATAGATTTAATGTTATGGGTTGATTGGAGGTTTGGGTATTCAGCATGCCGTTTGAGCCCTAACCAGACACGGCGGTTTGTGTCAGTATTTCTTTACTTCTCTTGTGTCGGATTGCAGAGGACTTCTAGCGGGAGCCATGGGGTTTGATCTAGAGAATGAAAGTCTTATTTATTTAAAATAATATTATAAGTAAAGACAACTATTTAAGAACATAATGTGTTAGGTCCGAGCGTTCATAAAGTAGCTCTGGAGGGAGTTGCGCATTCCGACTTTTCAAAGGAAGTTACAAGACATGACGTACGTCAGTCATTGGATAATCTTAGTCTGAATAATGAATTGTGAGATACCGACGGACTTGAGACCCCGTTTAGGGTTCGTTATATTCATTAAGGAACAGTTGGCCGACCGTATCCACTGTTCCGTTACGAAATGCTAACTCCCCTATCGAAAGGGTTAGTACTAGTAACTATGACCAACCTTACTTTAAATATATCATTAATTAACAAGGGATAACAACTAGAGTAACGCCTTAAATGAGATAACGTTTCTAATTACATTTCTTATCTGTTTATTTTCCTTTTAAAACAAAACCCATTTTCCAACTTATTATCCTAGTCAGACAATAGCAAAGGTTGAGTACGGGATCCGTGTTCATGGTTCGATACTTAGTTCTTACCCATACTTTACTATGTTGCGATAGGTTCACTTGCCTATTGTGTGTGTATTTAGTTGAAGTAATTATCATTTTAATTTATAAATTTAAAACCTGATTTTGTGTAGCTCCAAATAGAATATATTTATTACTAAAACTACGCCATCAAGTTTTTTGGCGTTGTTGCAAGGGTTATATATATTTCCATTTTTATATACATACAAAAACATACATCAAGTTTTTGGCGCCATTTCCGAGGACATGGTGATTTCAAGAAAAATTCGAGTTAACGGACTAGCCTTTTTAACTTTAACATTTTCTTTTATGGTTTGTTTTGATTGTTCTTTACAGCAACTTTCATGGATAAAAACTACGAGAGTTTTTATGGAGGATACCAAAACGACTATGAGTACCACTTTTCAGAGGTTTGGTGTGAGATATGTGGGGAACCCCACTACACTCAAGATTGTTATCACTATCAAGGGTATTCCATATATTTCCACCAACTCTACTGGCAATGATATGAGGAAACCACACCACCCCAAGAAATTCAACACTCAGCTCTAGATTCCGACTCATAGACCCCAGGAAATCTGTTCTGTCATTTGGAAGAAATTAAGGTCCAACTCTTAAAAAGCTTTCCAACTGAACAACAAGATGAATCATTCAAGTAGAGATTGATAAGCCAAGGCTTGGTTAATACTATTAAGATCGTACGTCTTTATACGAACTTATTATGTGACCAAGAATTGGTGAACTAATGTTGGGAACGGTACATCTTTATACTTGGTCCCATTGTTGCATCGGCTCCCGGTGAGCAAAATATAATCACCTGTTTAACTCTAATACAAAGCATTTTACGTTCTTTGTCTTAAACCAACCCGGAGATGACCATTCAAAGGGTTGAGGGTAATTGTTGTCCTTAACGGGAGGCACTACCACTTGTTAAAGCTTTTAAAATTGCAAATTAAATGTCGTGAGGACGAGGCTCTAGCGGTGACCCGGGTCACACATTTGTAGTAGTCATATCACTGGATTAGTCAACTTAACATTATCACGCACCAAGCGGATTCAAAACCCAAAGCAATACTATTCGTAACCTAATCATTTCTGATCTATTTACTTTCCTGTTAATTCTGTTCGTTACATTTCTGTTACACACTTCACACCCGTTTTTACTTTTCTACTATTTACTTTATCGCCATTTACTTTTCTGTCATTTATTTCCTATTCCACATGCACACAAAACTCACTCACTAATTAAACCGGCTAAACGTTAACAAAAGTTGAGTATTGGAATTCGACCGTGTCCGTTGGTTCGATACTTGGTTCTTACCTAAACTGTATTACGCTGCGATAGGTAAACTTTCCTATTGTGTGTGTTTTAAGTTAAAGTAGTTATAATTTTATAAATTTAAAACCTGATCTCGTGAAACCATCCTAAAAATATATTTATTATATTTTTACATATTAAAACATTACGCATCAAGTTTTTGGCGCCGTTGCCATGGATTATTATATTCATTAAACTCTAAGCTACGGAACCAAATGAAGATCCTTCTGAAATTCTGGATTATCCACCATGTGTCGAAGTAAATCAAGCATCACAAGAACAAGATGTAGAGGTAGTAACTATGATACCCATGGGGAACACGGAGAATACAGGTGAAGATGACGTATTAAGGGCTGAAATCATACAAGAAACCTTAGAACCACCAAGGTTAGAAAAACAGTTTAAACGCTTTCAGTCTTTATTAAATCAAATCCACCTAAATCTCCCCTACGAACTATTTCTCTATAAGATGTCCGCTCATGCAAAATTTCTCTAGGATATGCTTACTAATCGAGAAAAAATGGAAGAACAGCCGCAAATCACGTTGAATGAAGAATGTTCAGCTATTATGTGAGGAAGAAAACCTCCCGACCAATTCATGATCTCCTGTCTTATAAGCGACTCAATCCAAGGTAATACTATTGCTGACCTACATATAGGCGTAAATATTTTACCTAGCGCATTATTTGGCAAAATGAATCTCAAGAAACTTCAACCCACAAAATTAGAACTGTGCCTAATCAATAGGACAGTTTGCTATCCAAAGGGAATCGCTGAAGACGTACTTATAAAGATTAACGAATTTGTCTTCCCTGTGGATTTTGTGGTAGTTGACATAAAAGGAGGAACGCAATGCCCTCTTATTCTCGGGAGACCATTTCTCAATACAGCCCTCACCCTTATTGACGTCTGGGGAGGAAGATTGGCATTAAGTATCCAGCAAGAACGAATCACATTTGATCTCAAGAAGGCTATGCAACGACCAAGTAGTCATGACGATCTAGCCTTTCTTTTTGACAATTTCGACTACCTAGTTGGTTATTACATACATGACGTCTTGGGAAAGGAAGAAGAATGGCCAGCAGAGGAACAGGAAGAATATCTAGTTTGCGAAGGATTTATGATAAAACACACTCATCATAATGATTAAGCAACAGGCATTGAGGAGTTGGAAGATAGAGACGAGAGTGAGAAGGCAAAACCGTCTATCGAGGTACCACCTACACTTGAACTGAAGGAACTTCCGCCTGATTTATCATACGCCTTCCTAGATGAAGAATCCAAGCTTCCGGTTATTATCTCCGCCAGGTTGAAAAACAACGAGAAAGAAAAACTACTACAAGTTTTGAAGAAATACAAGAAAGCTATCGCATGGAAGCTAATGGATCTTAAGGGAATTAGCCCCTCATTCTACACTCATAAGATACTTATGGAAGAAAATTACAAAATAAGTGTGCAGCACCAAAGACGAATAAACCCAAAAATGCAAGAGGTAGTGAAAAATGAGGTTATCTAGTTACTAGACGCATGAGTAAAATACCCTATTTCAGATTCATCATGGGTCAGTCCAGTTCAGGTTATACCAAAAAAGGGGGGGTATAACAGTAATCACAAATGAGAAAAATGAGCTAATACCAACCCGCACAGTCACTGGATGGCGGGTGTGTTTCGATTATCGCAAGTTAAACGAAGCTACCCGAAAAGACCATTTTCCACTACCCTTCATTGACCAAATGTTAGAGCGACCCGGAAATATGTTCTATTGCTTTCTCGATGGATTCTCGGGATACTTTAAATCCCTATTACCCCTGAAGATCAGGAGAAGACTACATTTACCTGTCCCTATGGCACCTTCGCTTATAGGCATATGCTATTTAGACTATGCAAAGCACCTGCTACATTCCAGCGGTGCATGATCGCTATATTTCATGATATGATAGAAGAATCAATGGAAGTATTTATGGATGACTTCTCAGTTTTTGGAAACTCCTTCGACCATTGTCTACAAAACTTAGAAAAAATGCTAGCAAGATGTGAAGATTCAAATCTAGCACTAAATTGGGAAAAGTGTCATTTCATGGTTAAAGAAGGAATAGTATTAGGGCATAAAATTTCAAAGAATGGTATTGAAGTCGACAATGCCAAAGTAGAAACTATATCAATGCTTCCACCACCAAATTCAGTAAAGGGATCAGAAGCTTCCTCGGTCATGCAGGGTTCTATAGGAGATTCATAAAGGATTTTTCATCAATCGCCAGACCCTTGACACAACTGTTGGAGAAAGATCGACCCTTTCTATTCTCTGACGATTGCTTAGTAGCATTTGAAACTCTCAAGAAGAAACTCATCAATGCACCTATCATGACGACACCTGACTGGACTAAACCTTTTGAACTCATGTGCGATGCAAGTGACTATGTAGTAGGAGCAGTTTTAGGTCAATGAAGCGAAAAGCATTTTCACCCAATTCACTATGCAAGCAAAACATTAAATGACGCTCAAGAAAATTACACTACTACTGAGAAGGAATTACTAGCTGTAGTTTTCGCCTTTGATAAATTCCGTTCGTACCTAGTATTATCAAAAACTATAGTCTACACCGACCATGCCGCCTTAAGACATCTCTTTAACAAGCAAGACGCTAAACCAAGGTTAATTAGGTGGATCCTCGTACTACAAGAATTTGACATCGAGATAAAAGATAAAAAGGGAGCAGAGAATTTGGCAGCAGATCATCTATCTCGACTCGAAACCACTCAAGGAAATCAAAAGTTTGCTATAAATGATAGTTTCCCTCATGAATATATACTGCACGTATAAGACATCAATGAATACCCATGGTTTGCAGACATCGCAGATTTCTTAGCAAGCAGAGAACTAGTGAAAGGATTAACATTTCAAGAAAGAAAGAAACTCTTCGCAGATATCAAGCACTATTTCTGGGAAGATCCATATCTATTCCGTGTTTGTACAGATCAAATAGTGTGACGATGTGTGCATGGGAAGGAGACACACGAGATATTACGACAATGTCATGAAGGACCAACAGGAGGGCATCATGGAGCCAATTATTCTGCAAGAAAAGTTTTTGAGGCCGGATTTTTCTGGCCAACTGTTTTCAAGGACGCACATAAGCTTATAAGCAAATGCGACTCATGTCAAAGGTCAGGAAGTATTTCAAAGCGTGACGAAATGCCCTATACAAGCATCCAAGTTTGTGAAATATTCGACGTCTAGGGGATTGACTTTGTTAGACCATTCCCTCCATCTCGCGGAAATCAATACATCCTAGTAGCAGTTGACTACGTGTCTAAATGGGTCGAAGCACAAAGATTCCCAACTAATGACGCAAGAGTAGTCATCCGGTTTCTCAAAACATTATTCACACGGTTCGGTACACCAAAAGCTCTAATCGGTGATAGAGGAACACACTTCTGCATTTCACAACTGGAAAAGACACTTAAACGATATGGTTGTACCCATAAGCTGTCTACACCTTATCATCCCCAAGCAAATGGACAAGTGGAAGTTACAAACAGAGCAATCAAGCGTATCTTGGAAAAAGTTGTATGTCCAAACAGGAAAGACTGGTTTGATAAACTGGAAGATGCATTATGGGCCTTACGTACGGCTTACAAAACACCTATCGAAACCACTCCTTACCAGATGGTTTATGGAAAGGCCTGTCACCTGCCAATAGAGATTGAGCATAAAGCATACTGGGCGCTTAAAGCAGTTAACCTAGATCTATCCAGTGTAGGAGAACACCGCCTTCTACAAGTTCATGAATTAGAAGAACTGCGAAATCAGGCCTATAGAAACTCAGCAATATACAAGGATAGGGCAAAGAGACGACTTCATGATAAAAGACTAAGGAAGGGAGAATTTCAAGAAGGGGAAAAAGTCTTACTTTACAATTCAAGATTACAACTATTTCCATGAAAATTGAGATCTAAGTGGACAGGACCATACATAATTCGAAAAGCATTCCCTTATAGAACACTTGAACTAGAACAAACAGATGGGACAACTTTCAAAGTTAACGGCCACAGAGTCAAGCGTTAACTCAAGGACCAATTGATCAAGTAGTGTATGAGGTTCCACTAGAGGAGTAAGACTGATGAAACATGTACGGGTCGGGATAAAGACCCTTAAATAAACGTAGCGCTTCCAGGAGGCAACCCGATGATCATGAATAAATTGAGAGGTTGCATATGGTAGAATCATGGATCTCAGGTTTGACTTTTCTTAATTAGGTTTCTCATACTTCAGCCTCAGGTATCCCCTCTCGATACTAGGACCTTAGTAGCTTAACTACTACCTTTTATTTTCCTTGTCTGCTTTTATGTTTTTTCTTCTGTGTCGGGTAGAATAGCATCACCAGATAGTCTCTCTACTTCTTTGAGGAATCACACTCCATCTCTACAACCTAAGGAATTGGAAACCACATCAAATTTCTGTGAAATTCGATAAAGTTTTTGAAGCAAAGTGTTGACAGCAACAATAAGTTTTGGCCTTAGGTTATACACCGAATTGACCGGGGGAGTACCAGTTTCTTTTCCCTTAAAACTTCATGCATTTAAATTGCTGCATAGCAGTTCATTACATGCATTTGTACATTGAGGGCAACGCACAGTTTTAAGTGTGGGGTGGGGAATTAAGAGATTCAGGACTACTTGTAACCTCAATGCAGTAAAATTTCAACTTGTGATTTTCCACCCATTTGACTAAAACATTACAAAAACCTACATTTTGCAAAAGCCGGAAAATTTTCAAAATTTTAAACTTTAAAACCTATTTGAGTTTGCACCTAATAAAGTAAAAGGAATACATGACAAGTAGAAACAAATGAATATTATGCATAACGATTCGCTAAACCCTATTCCATCTGTTTCCATGTGAGGAAAATCAAGCCTATTACACAACATCAAATTCTTGGCGCAATATATAATTATTCGCATGCTCTTTCGTTTGGTGTTACTGAGTGTTTTTCGATTGAATTTTATGCATAATTAGAACCCGTGTGACATATATATATCAAGACCATGAACTAGTAGAAGTTTGAAAGTGATTGAGGCACCTAGGACTTTATTACCTTTATCCTTAAATCCAAAAATCCCAAAAATATAATCCGCTTAGATAGTCCTTTGAGCCTTAACCTTTTCTTTTCTACTACCTACTATTATCACCCAACCAGCTTTTCGTAAACACCGGTTATTGGCTAACTGTCTTCAAAATGGAAAAATTATCCTATGACGTTATTTCAAGTTTAGTACCATTGAGTCAAGTTCGGAAAGAATCTATTTTACTCAAAGGAATTGGAATATACAAGAAGGTGGATGTATAAGGAAGAAATAGCCGAACTATCTGCAAGGAATTTATGGAAATATTATTTCAAGGAAATTGAGGAAATAGAGTTATTGAAGAATTTGTCTTGATTCAACAAAAAAAAAGAAGAAAAAGTTGGTCTTTTACCGGTTAGATATTAAAGAACTGGATATGCATTCTTTTGATTTCAATTTGCTTTTCTTCCTTCATTTCACAAAGCCTGAATTACCCCCGAACTCCGAGAGAAAGTTTTCAAAGAAACTAGTGATGTAAGAAAACGGTGGCGCAAGCAAATACAACTAACACCATTATGCGGCCTGTAAAAAAGTGCCGCCAAAAGAAGAGCCAAAAGATACGAGAAATGTGTGAAGTGTGGCAACTGGAGCCACAATGGAAAATGTAGCAAGAATCAAACTCATTCCCAAAGTGAGTACACGCATCTGATCAAAGTTGGAGCGGTTAGGCAACAAGCCGAAAGTTCCATACGGAAAGGCAGCAATGTGTACTACACAGTAAGGAAAGAGTTGGCACAAATGAGAGATCTTGGTCTTGGCAATCTAACCATAAACAAGCCCTCGGATTAGTTATACCCTCATGATCCGAGTACTGTTAAGGGACCTGTTAGTATTTTCCATTTTAAGCCATGAAGCCGTAGCTGTGTGTTTCACGATAGCTGCAGCCCTTCAAACCTTTTAAATCCGTAAAAACCCAAAAATATTTTCATTTTCACCCCTTTATTTTTATTTTAGCCACATTACAACCCTTTTAAAGTCCTCTTGATTCATGCATACTACTTAGTTAATTGGTGGAGACTTGATTTGCATACAAGCTTATGATCACTGCATAATTCGATTCGAACTTAAGTGTTCCACTTAACTTACATTATCCGTACATATATAACCCTAGAATTGAGTGAACATTGTGAAGAGTGAAAGTTTATGCATAATTGAAGTTCTAGTAGGCTTGTCATGGATTCCATCATAAAAAAAATACAAAAATAGAATAAGCAACTCAAGAGTTATCCCAGAATTTCCAACTACTCGGAGTTCCATTTCCTTTGTAAAGTTTTTAGTTATGGGTATGATCATGCATGAGTTTACTTAAGGATAAGCAAAGTCTAAGTGTGGGGTTTATGATATGTCCTAAATTATACATGTTTTGCATGCATAATAATCCCCATATTATGGTACTAATTGATTAATAACCTTACAATTGATACTTAAAATGTTAATATTTCACAATTGCAGGTTATTCGGTGCTCCAAGATAAACAAACCAAAAACCAGCTTAAAACATGAGGAAATCAAGGTTTTGGAGGACCAAACCCGAGCATTGACCCCCAAGAAGTCAAACCAGGTCAACACAAGTCAAGCAGCAGCTAAAAGACGAGCCTGGGGAGCAGGCAGAGGGTTTCACGGGGTGCAACCCATTGCACTCTCCCTAGGCTCATCTTTTAGTTGCTTGTTGACCTGGTTTGACTTCTTGGGGGTCAATGCTCGGGTTTGGTCCTACAAAAGCTTGATTTCTTCATGTTTTAAGCCAGTTTTTGGTTTGTTTATCATGGAGCTCCGAATAACCTGCAATTGTGAAATATTAACGTTTTAAGTATCAATTGTAAGGTTATTAATCAATTAGTACCATAATACGAGGATTATTATGCATGCAAAACATGTATAATTTAGGACATATCATAATCAATATCTAATTAGAAAGGTTATCTCATTTAAGTAATTATCAAGTAAATAACACCCAACCAGCTTTTCGTAAACACCGGTTATTGGCTAACTGTCTTCAAAAACTTGATGCGTAGTGTTTTAATATGTAAAAATATAATAAATATATTTTTAGGATTGTTTCACGAGATCAGGTTTTAAATTTATAAAATGATAATTACTTTAACATAAAACACACACAATAGGCAAGTGTACCTATCGCAGCGTAATATAGTTTAGGTAAGAACCAAGTATCGAACCAACGGACACCGTCGATTTCCAATACTCAACTTTTGTTAATATTTAGCATGTTTAATTAGTGAGTGACTTTTGTGTGTTTGTGGAACAGGAAAGTAAATGACAAAAAAGTAAATGGCGATAAAGTAAATAGCAGAAAAGTACAAACGTGCGTGAAGTGTGTAACAGAAATGTAACGAACATAATAGTAAATAACAGGAAAGTAAATAGATCGGAAATGATCAGGTTACGAATAGTATTGGTTTGAGTTTCGAATCCGCTTGGTGCGTGATAATGTTAAGTTGACTAATCCAGTGATATGACTACTACAAATGTGTGACCCGGGTCACCGCTAGAGCCTCGTCCTCACGACATTTGATTTGCATATTTAAAAGTTTTAACAAGTGGTAGTGCCTCCCATTAAGGACAAAAATTACCCTCAACCCTCCGAATGGTCATCTCCGGGTTGGTTTAAGACATCGAACGTAAAATGCTTTGTATTAGAGTTAAATAGGTGATTATAGTTTGCTCACCGGGAGGCGGTGCAACAATGAGACCAAGTATAAAGACGTACCGTTCCCAACATGAGTTCACCAATTCTTGGTCGCATAATAAGTGCGTATAAAGACGTACGATCTTAATAGTGTTAACCAAGCCTTGGCTTATCAATCTCTGCTTGTATAAAGACGTACAAGCTTCAAGAGAAGTTTGATTAAAAAGGTTTTACACTATAAAAATCAAGAACACTCACAAATATAAAGACGGATTTAGAAAAAAAATAAAAGCGCACCAAAATGGTGGTTTTAAGGACGAATAGTTAGGGACATAAACACATCACTTGGATTAATACGTTAAACATTAACATGCACCAAACTTCATCTTCACCCTAGCAATACAAATAGTCTAGCCACGAATGGCCATACTAACTAGCATAACGCTGAGTTTCGTAGGCTCCCCTATTGCGGAACAAGGAGGAAGAGCCCCTTTACTCACTACTACTAAACTCTAACTACGAAATAAGCTTTCTCAGGTGTGTTCTTGGGGTGTGTAAGGGATGCTTCAATGAAGAACTCATTCCATCTATTTATAGGCCTCAAAATGAGCAATGCATGGCCGTGCATTGGATTGCATGGGCGTGCAAACACCTCAGGAATCAAACAAGGTACAAAGGACAGTGTACCAGAGTCTGGGGAGGGCAGAAGGGCATTGCACGACCATGCAATGGGTTGCATGTCTGCCTGCTCCCCAGGCTCGTCTTTTAGCTACTGGTTGACTTGTGTTGACCTGGTTTGACTTCTTGGGGGTCAATGCTCGGGTTTGGTCCTCCAAAAGATTGATTTCTTCATGTTTTAAGCTGGTTTTTGGTTTTTTATCTTGGAGCACCGAATAACCTACAATTGTGAAGTATTAACGTTTTAAGTATCAATTGAAAGGTTATTAATCAATTAGTACCATAATATGGGGATTATTATGCATGCAAAACATGTATAATTTAGGACATATCATAATACCCCATACTTAGACTTTGCTTTTCCTCAAGCAAACTCATGCATGATCATACCCATAACTAAAAACTTTACAAGGGAAATGGAACTCCAAGTAGTTGGAAATTTTGGGATAACTCTTGAGTTGCTTATTCTATTTTTGTATTTTTTTATGATGTAATCCTTGACAAGTGTAACATCCCAAAAATAAAACGACAGTTATAATAACGGAATAAATGAACGAGGCATGGCGGGTCGGGTCGGATGGGTCAGCGGGCTATAAATAGCCTATGCCACCCCTTTTCTCTCATTTGTAACTTTTAGAGAGAGAAACCGTAGAGAGAGAAAGTTGGCGGATCGACCCAAGACTTTAGCAAGGTGTTACTCCATAACTCGTGAGAAGAACCTCCGGATCAGAAACTCGATTCAGGTAACGATCCGACCTAAATCTGAGTTTTAGTTCGTTTTTGGGTTTTTCGGGTTTTGGGTGAAAAGGTAAGGTTTGAACGGATGAAACTGAAAGATAATCATGGATTTGAGTTCCTTAATGGAAAACGAACGTTTTGAATGCAACAGGTTTGGGATCTTGACATGATCAGACCCGAATGCGAAAGTTAGGGTTTTTCGTGAAGAACAGGTCGTGCGCACTTGCTAAGTGCGCACGGAGCAGGTCCTGCGCACTTGCTAAGTGCGCAGGAGGAGGGACATGCGCACTTGCTAAGTGCGCAGGAGGAGGGACCTGCGCACTTGCTAAGTGCGCAGGAAGAGGTGTCTGCGCACTTGCAAAGTGCGCAGGCAGCAGGGTCTGCGCACTTGCTAAGTGCGCAGACATCAGAACTGGTTAAGTGAAATCAGTACGTTAGAATGGTTAAACCGTTAGAGTCGGGATTTGTCTGATGTGTATTTAACTAATCAATTCAGATCGAAAGTGACGTTGTTGGACCTTCGTTTAGGACAACCCATATTAGCGTATCAGGTGAGTTCTAGAAGCCCTCCTTTAAATGTTTTAATAATGTTTTTGGGCTGGTGTGCATACGTAACGATGTGACTATTTTATAAAATGATGTTTATGAATGTTGTACGTGACGTTTTATAAAATGATGTTTACGAACGATGTTTTGGAAGGAAGTGTTAAGAAAGAAGTGTTTATGAAATATTTTGCCAAAAGAAGTTTATGAAGTTTACGAAATGTTATGAATGAATGAATGTTTTTAATAAAACGTACGAATGCTTTGACTGAAGTTTTGAAGTAAAAGAAGCGAAGGTTTACGAAATTCACAAACGAACGAATCTGCCATTATTCCTTAGGGAATGAAGGTTAAGGGATGGGAAGTAGGTTATGGGCCTTTACCTTTTAGGGGCCTTTGTGGCTGGCCAACTGTTGTACAACTGGGGCGATGACGGTCGCCAAGGGGATTATCGTGATCCTTGAAGTTTGGTACGATTTACCTTACGGGGTAGTCGTGCTTGAAGTTTGGTACTTGTGCTCTATGGGGCATAGTGCTTGAAGTTTGGTACGTGTCATCCTTGTGATGCCATGCTTGAAGTAGTGTTGAATAACCTAAGTATCGGGCCCTAGGAGTTCCTCACCCGAAGGACAGTACGGTGATTAATGGGCCTAGTGGTGGTGATCTTTAGGTTATTCAGCTAGTATGTGACGTTTGGATTTGACGGTTACGAGAAGGCGCAGATTCGATATGTTCGTTGACTTATGTTTTTGAAGTGTTATGTTTTGTTATTGCATTACTTTACGTACGCTTTTTTTTATTAAATGAAGTATGAAGTTATGAAGTTATGTTTTTGGCAAATTATTTGAAGCTAAAGTTTTATGTTAAAACTAGAACTCACCAGCGTAGCTGACTTTTTAGTGTGCACATTCAGGTTAAGGCATGTTATGAGGATGGACGGTAATGCTTGGCTAGCGAGAGGAGTTACCCGACTGACTATGAAGACTGGCATCCCGTTATGTTTGTTTACGCTTCCGCATGTATGAACAATGATGACGTTATGTTTTAATGAAGTATTTTCCGCTGCGTTATTTAATATTCATGTTTAAGAACTGTTTGTGAATGAGTAAATCCAACAAGTGAGGCCTCCCGGGTTTGGGGCCTTACAAGTTGGTATCAGAAAAATAGTTTGAGAGATTCGGACACTCCCAGTGTCTGAACTTAAACTTTGAATGGGACCGAAAGCGGATGCTAGTATGGGTAACTCGAGCCACAGCATCAGGTATGAAGGTAGTATATATATTTACATATATAGTATGCCTTAGAAAGGGTTAGGAAAGGAGTTGTGTTCTGATGGAATCACAAAGGTGGTCAAATAGAAATCGAAAGGTAGTGTAATGGTTAGTTGCAGATGGCCAGTGTATATTAACATCTTACAATGCTTATTGAATTTTATATGTTAACTAGCGTGATGACATTAAATTTCTTGTCTTATAGAACGAAATGGCGAGGAGAGGAAACGGAAGGCGTGGTGGCCGTACCGGTGGTCGTACCGGCGGTCGGAATGGTGGGCGTGGCAGGATCCCTGCGCGCCAAGAGAATAGTGAAGAAGGAAGTGTTCACACTGAACCGGCGGTCAGTGTGCATGGAACTGAACAGACACTGGTAGAAGAACAACCTTTCACTTTTGAACCAGAAGTGAGAGCAGCTATAGCTCGAGAGTTCACAGAATTGATGAAGACTTCTCTGCCAGGTCTGTTGGCAGAAGCATTGAAGCAGGTCAATGGGGAAGGTGGGTCTAACCCGACGGTTGATACCCCGAACACTGAGGCAATCAACGCACCGCCTGCTCGTGGATGCGACTATAAGTCCTTCAAGGCATGTGACCCGCCAGTCCTGACAGGAAAGAAAGACGCGGTAGCTACGTTTGACTGGATAATCCGTATGGAGGCTGCCATCTGTCTCAGCGAATGTCGAGCGGATCAAGTGGTGAAATTTGTTGCCAACTCCTTGAGGGAAGAAGCATCCCATTGGTGGGAAGTTGTGCGTCAGGCAAAAGGGAGCGAGGTTGTGGATGCGATGATGTGGGCTGACTTGAAAAGTTTGGTGATCAAGAATTTCTGCCTGAGGAACGAGATTGAAAAGGTAGAGAGGGAATTTCTGGGTTTCAAGGCCGGGAGCATGACGCACCGGCAATACACAACCCGATTCAATGAACTGGCACGTCTGGTGCCACACCTTGTCACTACTGAAGAGAGAAAGATTGCCTGCTATATACAAGGACTGCCAGACCAGGTCCGCACCTATGTTAAGGCAAACGCCCCTACTACCTATGATTCGGTAGTAGAACTGAGTGGCGTGGTATTTGATGATCTGGCGCTGAACGTCGTTGCCATTGAAGAGCCCAAGAAGAAGCTGATCTTTCCCGCTAAATGATCGGGTGGGAAGTTGTTTGGGGCTCGGGACAAGCAGGCCAGGGTAGGCGAGGCGACAGTCTGTGGAAGATGTGGGGTAAGACATACGGGTGAATTTCGGTTAGGGTCTAATCTATGCTTTAAATGCGGAAAGACCGGACACTATTCCCGTGAATGCCCGCAAGGTTTCAAATGCTACAACTCTGGGGAAGGTGGACATATGAGCCGGGAATGCACCAAGCCCAGAATGGGTCAAGCCGGGAAAGGGAAAGGCCCGGAGAAGACAGAAGAAAGACCCCGAGCAAAGACTCGCGCCTATGCGCTGACACAGGAACAGGCCAGAGCGGACCCCGATATGGCGTCAGGTACGTTCGTCCTTGACAACACTTTTGTTTCTATGTTATTTGATTCGGGTGCAAGTAAGAGTTTCATATCTGCGACTTTTTGTGAACGAGTGAAGTACACTGTCAGTAAACTAAAAAGGGCCTTTAGCGTAGAAACCGCTGAGGGTAGAACTGCGAGGGTGACTGATGTAGTTGACAACTCCACGATAAAAATAGAAGGCCATAGATTTCCCGTCAGGTTGTTTGTCATGGTTTTGGGTGGGTTCGATGTCGTGTTAGGAATGGATTGGCTAACTGCCAATGAAGCACAAATTATATGTAAGCGAAAGATAATCCGACTCAAGGCTCCGGACGGTAGCAAAGTCGAGGGTTTTGGAGATCGTGACGCCCAGATGCCAAATGTCATCGATGATTAAGGCAGCAAATTACTTGAGGCGCGGATACGAGGCTTATCTGGTATACGTGATTGACGAGTGTAAGGAAGTGAAGGAACTAGACGATGTACCCGTGGTACGCGAGTACCCGGAGGTGTTTCCAGAGGATTTGCCTGGGATACCACCCGACAGAGAGATCGAATTTCGAATCGACTTAGTACCAGATGCCCAGCCCGTGGCTAAGGCTCCATATCGACTAGCACCCTTGGAGATGAAAGAGTTAATGGCACAACTAGACGAGTTACTTGAGAAGGGATTTATCCAACCGAGCATCTCGCCGTGGGGTGCTCCGGTGTTGTTTGTGAAGAAGAAAGACGGTTCGATGAGAATGTGTATTGATTATCGCGAGTTGAACAAACGTACGGTGAAGAACAAGTACCCTTTACCAAGGATCGACGACCTGTTCGATCAATTACAGGGCGCAAGTTGGTTCTCAAAAATCGACCTCCGATCCGGGTACCATCAGTTGAAGGTGAGGGAAGAAGACATACCGAAAACCGCATTTCGTACGCGTTATGGACATTTCGAGTTCCGCGTAATGTCTTTCGGATTGACGAACGCCCCGGCAGCGTTCATGGATTTGATGAACAGGGTGTGTCGACCGATGCTGGACCGATCGGTAATCGCGTTCATCGATGATATCCTCATCTACTCCAAGAATGAGGGTGATCACGCGTGTCACTTGAAGGAAGTATTGGAAGCTCTGAAGAAGGAAAAGTTGTATGCTAAGTTCTCCAAATGCGCGTTCTGGCTTAGGGAAGTCCAATTCCTAGGTCACGTCATTAACCCGAACGGCATTATGGTTGACCCAGCGAAGATAGAGACGGTAAGAGAATGGAATATTCCTAAGACGCCAACTGAAATCCGTAGTTTCTTGGGATTGGCAGGCTACTATCGGAGATTCATCCAGGATTTCTCGAAAATAGCTTCGCCGTTGACGAAGTTGACTCGGAAAGAGGTTAAGTATGAATGGGGTTCGACCCAAGATGAGGCGTTTAAGGAATTGAAGAAGAGGCTAACCCAAGCTCCAGTCTTGGCCCTTCCTGAGGGCAATGAAGACTTAGTGGTATACTCTGACGCTTCGGGTCAGGGATTGGGATGCGTGTTGATGCAACGCTGAAGAGTGATCGCGTATGCATCACGATAGTTGAAGATTCACGAAGCTAATTATCCAACCCATGATTTGGAACTTGCTGCTGTCGTATTCGCGTTGAAAATCTGGAGACACTACCTTTACGGGGTGAAGTTTACTATTTACTCCGACCACAAAAGTTTGAAATACTTCTTCGAACAAAAGGAACTTAATATGAGGCAGAGGCGATGGTTGGAACTGTTGAAAGACTATGACTGTGAAATAATATACCATCCTGGAAAGGCAAACGTGGTGGCTGACGCTCTAAGCAGAAAGGATGTGCCTACTCCTATTAGAGTGAAAGCTTGCCAGTTGGTGGTAACATCGGACGTGATGAGAGAAATTGAAAAGGCTCAAGATGAGGCACTTAAGGAGGAAAACATAAAGAAGGAAAGGATGGTTGGCCAACATGACAAGTTGGAATATAACACCCTTGGTGTTAGGACACGTTTTGGACGGGTATGGATACCTATGGGTGGCGAGCTTAGAACCAAGATCTTGGATGAGGCTCATAAGTCTCGTTACTCTATCTATCCCGGTACCAATAAAATGTATCAAGATCTGAGGAAGGAATACTGGTGACCTGGAATGAAATGTGATGTGATGAAGTATGTAAGCAAGTGCTTGACTTGCTCGCAAGTAAAGGCCGAGCACCAGAAACCGTACGGAAAGATTCAACCACTTGATATACCGGAATGGAAGTGGGAACATATTACCATGGACTTCATAACTAAGCTACCTCGCACAGCTAAAGGTCATGACACCATTTTGGTAATTGTGGACCGTTTAACGAAGAGTGCTCATTTCCTACCTATTCGTGAGACGTTCTCGTCGGAAAGGTTAGCGGAAGTATTTATTAACGAAGTAGTAGCACGGCATGGGATGCCTTTGACGATTGTATCTGACCGGGACACACGATTCACATCGAGGTTCTGGAAAAGATTTCACGAGGCGATGGGCACGAGGCTTAATATCAGCACAGCATACCACCCGCAAACGGATGGTCAGTCCGAAAGGACCATTCAGACATTGGAGGATATGCTCCGTGCTTGTATTATCGACTTCGGTGGCAGTTGGGACAGACATCTGCTGTTAGCTGAATTCTCCTACAACAATAGTCATCACACGACGATAGGCATGCCGCCTTACGAAATGTTGTATGGGAGAAGATGTAGGACCCCGGTTTGTTGGGGTGAGATTGGACAGAAGGATTTAGGAAGTCTCGAAGTCGTAAGAGAGACGTCAGAAAGGTTTGATCAGATCAAAGCACGAATGAAGGCCGCACAAGATCGTCAGAAATCCTATGCGGATAAACGACGAAGGCCTATTGAGTTTGATATTGGTGACAGAGTAATGCTGAAAGTGTCACCATGGAAGGGAATCGTACGATTTAGAAAGAGAGGAAAGTTAAGTCCGAGGTTTGTCGGACCATTCAAGATAATGGCACGGGTTGGGGAAGTCGCTTATCGGTTGGAGTTGCCTGATGAGTTAAGTGGGATTCATCCTACTTTCCATGTATCACACTTGCGAAAGTGTTTGGCGGATGAATCGGCTCACGTACCACTTACTGACATCGAGGTTGACAACAGCCTTAATTACATCGAAGAACCCGTGGCAATCCTTGATCGGAAGGAGAAACGTTTACGTAATAAAGTTATCCAATTGGTTAAAGTCCAATGGAAGCATCGAAAGGGATCGGAAGCCACTTGGGAAACGGAGAAGGAAATGAGGGAGTCGTACCCTCATCTATTTGACTTATGATAGGTTTCGGGGACGAAACCTATTGTAAGGGGGGTAGACATGTAACATCCCAAAAATAAAACGACAGTTATAATAACGGAATAAACGAACGAGGCATGGCGGGTCGGGTCGGATGGGTCAGCGGGCTATAAATAGCCTATGACACCCCTTTTCTCTCATTTGTAACTTTTAGAGAGAGAAACCATAGAGAGAGAAAGTTGGCGGATCGACCCGAGACTTCAGCAAGGTGTTACTCCATAACTCGTGAGAAGAACCTCCTGATCAGAAACTCGATTCAGGTAAAGATCCGACCTAAATCTGAGTTTTAGTTCGTTTTTGGGTTTTTCGGGTTTTGGGTGAAAAGGTAAGGTTTAAACGGATGAAACTGAAAGATAATCATGGATTTGAGTTCCTTAATGGAAAACGAACGTTTTGAATGCAACAGGTTCAGGATCTTGACATGATCAGACCCGAATGCGAAAGTTAGGGTTTTTCGCGAAAAACAGGTCGTGCGCACTTGCTAAGTGCGCACGGAGCAGGTCCTGCGCACTTGCTAAGTGCGCAGGAGGAGGGACCTGCGCACTTGCTAAGTGCGTAGGAGGAGGGACCTGCGCACGTGCAAAGTGCGCAGGAAGAGGTGTCTGCGCACTTGCTAAGTGCGCAGGCAGCAGGGTCTGCGCACTTGCTAAGTGCGCAGACATCAGAACTGGTTAAGTGAAATCAGTACGTTAGAATGGTTAAACCGTTAGAGTCGGGATTGGTCTGATGTGTATTTAACTAATCAATTCAGATTGGAAGTGACGTTGTTGGACCTTCGTTTAGGACAACCCATATTAGCGTATCAGGTGAGTTCTAGAAGCCCTCCTTTAAATGTTTTAATAATGTTTTTGGGCAGGTGTGCATACGTAACGATGTGACTATTTTATAAAACGATGTTTATGAATGTTGTACGTGACGTTTTATAAAATGATGTTTACGAACGATGTTTTGGAAGGAAGTGTTAAGAAAGAAGTGTTTATGAAATATTTTGCCAAAAGAAGTTTATGAAGTTTACGAAATGTTATGAATGAATGAATGTTTTTAATAAAACGTACGAATGCTTTAACTGAAGTTTTGAAGTAAAAGAAGCGAAGGTTTACGAAAGTCACAAATGAACGAATCTGCCATTATTCCTTAGGGAATGAAGGTTAAGGGATGGGAAGTAGGTTATGGGCCTTTACCTTTTAGGGGCCTTTGTGGCTGGCCAACTGTTGTACAACTGGGGCGATGACGGTCGCCAAGGGGATTATCGTGATCCTTGAAGTTTGGTACGATTTACCTTACGGGGTAGTCGTGCTTGAAGTTTGGTACTTGTGCCCTATGGGGCACAGTGCTTGAAGTTTGGTACGTGTCATCCTTGTGATGTCGTGCTTGAAGTAGTGTTGAATAACCTAAGTATCGGGCCCTAGGAGTTCCTCACCCGAAGGAAAGTACGGTGATTGATGGGCCTAGTGGTGGTGATCTTTAGGTTATTCAGCCAGTATGTGACGTTTGGATTTGACGGTTACGAGAAGGCGCAGATTCGATATGTTCTTTGACTTATGTTTTTGAAGTGTTATGTTTTGTTTTTGCATTATTTTACGTACGCTTTTTTTTTATTAAATGAAGTATGAAGTTATGAAGTTATGTTTTTGGCAAATTATTTGAAGCTAAAGTTTTATGTTAAAACTAGAACTCACCAGCGTAACTGACTTTTTAGTGTGCACATTCAGGTTAAGGCATGTTATGAGGATGGACGGTGATGCTTGGCTAGCGAGAGGAGTTACCCAACTGACTATGAAGACTGGCATCCAGTTATGTTTGTTTACACTTCCGCATGTATGAACAATGATGACGTTATGTTTTAACGAAGTATTTTCCGCTGCGTTATTTGATATTCTTGTTTAAGAACTGTTTGTGAATGAGTAAATTCAACAAGTGAGGCCTCCCGGGTTTGGGGCCTTACAACTAGCCTACTAGAACTTCAATTATACACAAACTTTCACTCCTGACAATGATCACTCAACTCTAGGGTTATATATGTATGGATAATGTAAGTTAAGTGGAACGCTCAAGTTCGAATCGAATTATGCGGTGATCATAAGCTTGTATGCAAATCAAGTCTCCACCAATTAACTAAGTAGTATGCATGAATCAAGAGGACTTTAAAAGGGTTGTAATGTGGCTAAAATAAAAATAAAGGGGTGAAGATGAAATCTTTTTGGGTTTTTAGGGATTTAAATGGTTTGAAAGGCTGCAGCTATCGTGAAACACACAGCTACGGCTTCATGGATTGAAATGGAAAATACTAACAGGTCCCTTTACAGTACTCGGATCATGAGGGTATAACTAATCCGAGGGATCGTTTATGTCCAGATTGCCAAGACCAAGATCTCTCATTAGTGCCAACTCTTTCCTTACTGCGTAGTACACATTGCTGCCTCTCCGTATGGGTCTTTCAGCGTGTAGCCTAACCGCTCCAACTTTGATTAGATGCGTGTACTCACTTTGGGAATGAGTTTGATTCTTGCTACATTTTCAATTGTGGCTCCAGTTGCCACACTTCACACATTTTTCGTATCTTTTGGCTCTTCTTTTGGCGCCACTTTTTGACAGGCCGCAGAATGGTGGTAGTTGTTCTTGCTTGCGCCATCGCTTTCTCACATCACTAGTTGCTTTGAAAACTTTCTCTCGAGGTTCGGGCGGTAATTCAGGCTTTGCGAAATGAAGGCATAAAAGCAAATTGACATCAAAAGAATACATATCCAGTTCTTTAAGGTCTAACCGGTAAAAGACCAACTTTTTCTTCTTCTTTTTTTTTTGAATCAAGACAAATTCTTCAATAACTCTCTTTCCTCAATTTCCTTGAAATAATATTTCCATAAATTCCTTGAAGATAGTTCGGCTGTTTCTTCCTAATACATCCACCTTCTTGTATATTCCAATTCCTTTGAGTAAAATAGATTCTTTCCGAAGTTGACTCAATGGTACTAAACTTGAAATAACGTCATATGATATTTTTTTCATTTTGAAGACAGTTAGCCAATAACCGGTGTTTACGAAAAGCTGGTTGGGTGATAATTGTAGGTAGTAGAAAAGAAAAGGCTAAGGCTCAAAGGGCTATATATGCGGATTATATTTTTGGGATTTTTGGATTTAAGGATAAGGGTAATAAAGTCCTAGGTGTCTCAATCACTTTCAAACTTCTACTAGGTAATGTTTTTGATATGTATAAGTCACACAAGTTCTAATTATGCATAAAATTCAATCGAAAAACACTCAGTAACGCCAAACGAAAGATCATGCGAATAATTATGTACTGCGCCAAGAATTTGATGTTGTGTAATAGGCTTGATTTTCCTCACATGGAAACGGATGGAATAGGGTTTAACGAATCATTATGCATAATATTAATTTGCTTATACTTGCCATGTATTCATTTTATTTAATTAGGTGCGAACTCAAAGAGGTTTTAAAGTTTAAAATTTTGAAAATTTTTCGGGTTTTGCAAAAGGTAGCTTTTTTGTATTGTTTTAGTCAAATGGGTAGAAAATCACAAGTTGAAATTTTACTGCTTTGAGGTTACAAGTAGTCCTGAATCTCTTAATTCCCCACCCCACACTTAAAACTGTGTATTGCCCTCAATGTACAAATGCATGTAATGAAATACTATGCATGAATTTAAATGCATGAATTTTTAAGGGAAAAGAAACTGGTACTCCCCAGATCAATTCGGTGTATAACCTAAGGCCAAAACTTATTGGTGCTGTCAACACTTTGCTTCAAAGACTTCATCGAATTTTACAGAAATTTGATGTGGTTTTCGATTCCTCAGGTTGTAGAGATGGAGTGTGATTCCTCAAAGAAGTAGAGAGACTATCTGGTGATGCTATTCTACCTGACACATAAGGGAAAACATAAAAGCAGGCAAAGAAAATAAAAGGTAGTAGTTAAGCTACTAAGGTCCTAATATCGAAAGGGCATACCTGGGGCTGAAGAATGAGAAATTTAAATTTGAAAGGCCAAACCTGAGATCCATGATTCTGCCGCATGCACCAACCTCTCAATTTATTCATGATCGTCGGGTTGCCTCCCGAAAGTGCCACGTTTATTTAAGGGTCGTTGGCTAGACCCATACGTGTTTCGTGAATTTCCAATTTAGTGTAAGTGGTGGAATAATCTGTCAAATGGGTGGCTTGTAATATGGAGAAGTTCATCCAACCCATTTGATAACCATGCGTACAATGATAATAAGATGATCCAGGAATTAGTGGAGTCCATCATGAACCAGCTGGATAGAGAAAAACAGGGTAAAAAGTGTTCAAACTTAGAACGGTCATAACTTGTGCTACGTTTGGAGTTAGAGGGCCCCCGACCAGGGAACAGAAAGGTTTCGACGAGCCAGATCATGTGGCAAACGGCCATAGGTGGTTTATCCCAGTGGTCTGAGCAAAATTCCTCCATTAAGGGAACCAGTTTCATAAATCAAAGATTTTCCCCAATTTTCTAATTTTTATGCCTTCAACTTTTTAGTGCAAAAATGGATGAATCATTGATTTATATATTTTCAAAGTCTTTTTATAGTTTTAATTTTAGTTTAGATAGATTGATTTGAAATTTTGAATTTTTTTGAAAACCTGCCAAATTTAGAATGCTCTACAGAAGAGCACCTAAAGAAAATAGTGTAATTAAATCACGCCACCACCATTTGAAATTTCTTGGACCAAACTTCAAGAAACCCATGTAGTGAAGGAGACGGTCACCCCGATGTGATAATTTTGTCACGTAATCTTCGTTAGATGAACGTTGCTTCTTCCACGAGAAGTGGTCCTCAGAGTGATATGCCCTATCCCGTGACATATGTGATTCATGAAATGATTCACTGATATGCTTGGTGACAGGCCAGCTATCACTGTTGCAAAGAAGAGGTACCACCATTGTCATTTGTTTGTTGGTGATCACATTTTCCTGCATATTCTCCTCCTAGATGTAGGTTTCACAATCTGGTTCTTCATATGATGTTGTCTTTGAAGTGACAGGAACTCCAGACTGTTCCATACATCCTTCTTGTGCTTCCATATTAAGGATTCCCACCGGTTCTTCTTTATAGATTCATTCTTCTAACTCCTTTGATGTTTTAGCTTCCAGCCTCTCAGAGAAGTCAAGAAGTGATTGTAAAGTTGCAGTAACCCGTTCTTCTGAATCATCCGGTCTCACATCCGACTGATCCATGCTTGTGAAGTGGGAAAGTTCTTGCTCCTTAGAGATACTTGACCTTACTTCAGATGTTGGAACTATGACTTCTGATTGTTGGACATTGAAGGATTCATCTTGTTGTTCAGTTGGAAAGCTTTTTAGGAGTTGGACCTTAATTTCTTCCAAATGACGGAACTGATTTCCTGGGGTCCATTAGTCGAAATCTATAGCTGAGTGTTGAATTTCTTGGGGCGGTGTGGTTTCCTCATACGGTTGCCAATAGGGTTGGTGGAAATCTATGGAATACTCTTGATAGTGATAACAATCTTGAGTGTAGTGGTGTTCCCCACATATCTCACACCAAACCTCCGAAAAGTGGTACTCATAGTCGTTTTGGTATCCTCCATAACAACTCTCGTAGTTGTCATCCATGAAAGTTGCTGTAAAGAACAATCAAAACAAACCATAAAAGAAAATGTTAAAGTTAAAAAGGCTAATCCGTTAACCTGAATTTTTTTTGAAATCACCGTGTCCCCGGCAATGGCGCCAAAAACTTGATGTATGTTTTTGTATGTATATAAAAATGGAAATATATATATAACCCCGGTAAAAACGCCAAAAACTTGATGGCGTAGTTTTGGTAATAAATATATTCTATTTGGAGCTACACAAAATCAGGTTTTAAATTTATAAATTAAAATGATAATTACTTCAACTAAATACACACACAATAGGCAAGTGAACCTATCGCATCATAGTAAAGTATGGGTAAGAACCAAGTATCGAACCATGGACACGGATCCCGTACTCAACCCTTGCTATTGTCTGACTAGGATAATAAGTTGGAAAATGGGTGTTGTTTTAAAAGGAAAATAAACAGATAAGAAATGTAATTAGAAACGTTATCTCATTTAAGGCGTTACTCTAGTTGTTATCCCTTGTTAATTAATAATATATTTAAAGTAAGGTTGGTCATAGTTACTAGTACTAACCCTTTCGATAGGGGAGTTAGCATTTCGTAACGGAACAGTGGATACGGTCGGCCAACTGTTCCTTAATGAATATAACGAACCCTAAACGGGGTCTCAAGTCCGTCGGTATCTCACAATTCATTATTCGGACTAAGATTATCCAATGACTGACGTACGTCATGTCTTGTAACTTCCTTTGGAAAGTGTAGGTCCCGGGAGCCTCGTCGCGCAGCGGATTTACACGGACCTGTTCTGTTATTTGTGTGGGAACAAAGAAACTAGACAGAGAAACACGAACAAAGACAAAAGATAATGAAACGAAACGTAATCCATAACAAAGAAGTCATCCCGTATTACAGACTACATACCAAAGGAACACACATACTTTGTTATGGATTACGTTTCGTTTCATTATCTTTTGTCTTTGTTCGTGTTTCTCTGTCTAGTTTCTTTGTTCCCACACAAATCACAGAACAGGTCCGTGTAAATCCGCTGCGCTACGAGGCTCCCGGGACCTACAAGTGGTATCAGAGCCTCGGTGTTCGTTGATTTGTGTTCCAGTTTCGGGTTTTAGGGTTTTCGAGCAGATCTGATATAAAAAGTTCGCTACTTTTTTATCCAAAAATCCTCAAATTCGAGTTTGTTATCACTTCATTTGGTGTTTGGAAGGCTAAGGGTTTGTTAGATGATGTTTTCGAAGCTTTTGAAAGCATTAATTTCTCAGATCCGTCACTTTTCGAGCATTCTCCTCAAGATCCGTCAAGAACACTGTTGTACTGAACAAGTACGCAGAATCACCTTTTTCTGCGTATTTGCTAAGTACGCATGGGTTAGCCCTGCGTACTTAGTAAGTACGCATGAGAAGTGACCTGCGTACTTAGCTAAGTACGCAAGAGCATTTCTTTGCGCACTTAGCAAGTACGCATGAGTACTTGGCTTTGCGAACTTACTAAATACGCAGCAACACCCTACATATGCGTATTTACTAAGTACGCAAGGACTAGCCTCTGGGATTCGAAAAAAAAAATTGTGTGATTATTTGTACGCGTGTTTCGGCCCATTCTTGAGAAGATAGTAATTTTGGTTTTTCCGGACCAGAATTTGTATACGATGTGGCTTGGCGAAACACGAACGAGATTTTTGTTGGATGATACCACTTGTCATACATTGTTTAAGGGTCCATACCTGAAAATGTAGGTTACGAGTATCCGGGATACTTATTTAATAGGGTATGAATGCTGAACTAATGGGAGCAATTAGGTCGTCATCGGCTAAAGGTCTCGTTCTATTTGTGAAGATATGGCTGCTATGGGTCTTTCGAAAAAAGAATCATCTTGTTTAGGTATTCAAACCTGAATATGTAGGCTACGAGTATCTAAGATACTTCTTTAATAGGGGATGAATACTGGAACAACTTGAACCCAAGGATTTGCTGTTTTGGATCTTTGCAAAGGAATTAAAGAATAAAATCCTAGAGTTGGCTAGTTGTGCTTTTTGAGGATTTGAGTGAAGTGGTGATGAAGCTGGTCATAGTTTACAGAGAAATGAGGGGGATAAAATCTAGTATTCATGAGACATTAAAGAGGTGGTGGAAAAGCCGTTGGTACTTCCTATATATATACCTCTTTGACGTAACATGGATCTCAACCGTGATCTCTCGTGTAAACTATATTTATCGTGTTTGATTCTATCATGTGTCTTCAAGATGAAGCTGGATATTCATTGGATTATTAGTTGAAGATGGAACCTTTTATCATTGGCCGATGGGATAGGAAACATACCCTTGTTTCTGGTCTAGTCAGATGGAGCTTAAACTGAAAGGGGATATTGGAAATGAACATCTTCGGGAATTTGGTTGACTCGTGAAGATACAGGATAGAGTTGGACACATCTGGTTGAAGACTTAAGTTTATCTTACTGGAATTCCTATGAGAGCTAATTAGTTTGATGCAGGTTATTGGAAACTCAAACTCTCTATCATATGCCAGCTGATTTGGAGTTGTCTTAGTCTACTATTGTTACCTGGTTAGGAAGACATTGTAAGACTCAGAGTCCTAAGTCAGGGTGGAGGTTGCTACTGCTGAGAGGATGAACTACAATGAGTTGTGTTGGGTTAGTTGGTTCTTATTGAAGCACTTGGTTTGGTCTACAATGAAAGCTACAGTTATGAGGGAGTCGTGTTTGTCATCACTCGACAACTGAAGACTGAAGTTTGAAGATTTGAAGATCTCAAGTGGAATGCCAGAAGATCAAGTCTCGCCAGAAGACACGTGATGTCATTAGTTTAGAGGGAGTCTGTTAGGACACTCTTTGTAAACTGATGTATATCAGTGTTAGAGATAGATAGAATTTGATGCTATAGTTAAGAGGGAGTTTGTAGAAGCATGTTTTGTAACTATAGATTAAATTCTATGTATCGGTGTACGTGGCTAGTACGTAGGAGGGTGTTCCTGAGTACTTAGCCCGCACACCAGTTTGGTCCTGCGTACTTAGTTAGTACGCAAGGCTTTTGCCTTGCGTACTTGTCAAGTACGCATGACCAAACCATGCGTACTTAGTAAGTACGCAAGGCTTTTGCCTTGCGTACTTGTCAAGTACGCAGGAAGTGTTCCTGCCCCTATAAATAGAAGACTTGTCTTCATTTGTAGGTGGAACTCTGGAACAGGTTGAGAGATGTCCGGGTCGGGAAGAGCTCTCCCGACCCCTGAACCGTGAGCTTAGATGAGAGATGTGTGTTCCTTCGGTATGTAGTCTATAATACGGGATGACTTCTTTGTTATGGATTACGTTTTGTTTCATTATCTTTTGTCTTTGTTCGTGTTTCTTTGTCTAGTTTCTTTGTTCCCACACAAATCACAGAACAGGTCCGTGTAAATCCGCTGCGTGACGAGGCTCCCGGGACCTACAGAAAGTAGGAATGCGCAACTCCCTCCAGAGCTACTTTATGAACGCTCGGACCTAACAAATTATGTTCTTAAATATTTGTCTTTACTTATAATATTATTTTAAATAAATAAGACTTTCATTCTCTAGATCAAACCCCATGGCTCCCGCTATATAAGTCCTCTGCAAGCCGACACAAGAGAAGTAAAGAAATACCGACACAAACTGCTCGGTCTGGTTAGGGCTCAAACGACATGCTGAATACCCAAACCTCCAATCAACCCATAACATTAAATATATACTAACTGGCCGTGATAGCAGCAAGATTTGTATATAGACCGTACAAACATCAAATAAATTTCCCAAACAAGAAGTCTTGTTTAAGTAACTCAAAAGATTTATGGTTATTAGATTGGTTTAAAGATCACTTATTCTTGTCTTTTTAAGATAACTCATAGTAAAGACCTTAAAAACATAACATACTAAAAATACTTCATTAATTAATTAAAGTTCAACCAACTCGAGCAACACAAGAGAACTAGCCATAAATGACTATACAAGTGACTCCACTAACCCTTAGATAATGTGTGGAAGTATTCCAACACCAAGGGAGAGTGGGTATAGGTTGTCTCTTGCTTGCTCGAACAATAAACAAAGAATAGCTAAAACGGACCAAAACCGAGGGAGTTCCAGCTCTAGCAGAGCTCTAGGGCCTTCCCAACCCATGGTAATGGGTACCTAAAACACTAGAATGAGCTTGCTATTTATAGGCTAAGATTTTGGCAATGCATGACCGTGCATTGGATTGCACGAGCGTGCAAAGTACCCATTTCTTTCACGTGCGGAATCTAGCAGTACAGGGACCCCGAATTGGGTTTGCACGACCGTGAAAGGCAATGCACGACCGTGCATTGCCCTTGCCTTGTCACTGTTAACTTTTTGATCTTCTAGTTTCACTTCCTGCGTCCAGTTTAGTTCAATTGGCCCCCGAATGCTGATTTTACCCTGATTTTGAGTGTTTTCTTCATTTTTTTGTAAATATGGGTCAATTATCCTATCGGAACACAAATGAGTGGATTAGGCATCAATTATTATCATATTATCTCTAATTGTGATGATTTCGGGGATAATTATGCGTGCAAAACATGTATAATTTACGTCATATCATGGGGATAGGGTGTTGGTATACAATTCTAGACTGAAACTATTCCCAGGAAAGCTTAAGTCGAGATGGACATGGCCATACACAGTGAAAGAAGTATTTCCTTATGGCACGGTGGAGCTACACGATGGGTAAGGCAGCTCGTGGAAGGTAAACGGTCATAGATTGAAGCACTACATCGGAGGACCGATTAAGAATGTCGAGGGGGATGAGATCCTCTTTGACAAGACCGGAAACCAATACTGACGGAGAGTAAGTCCTCGGGTAAGAGCCCGAGTGTAGAGTTTGTAAACTTATTTGTTTTCATTTTTTTGTTAGTTTTCGTATATTTTCGGTTTGTGTGTTCTTGTGTTTTCGTGTGTTTCACGGAATCGTGATCAAAGCAGAAGGAGAAAGCCATCAAAACGATGTTCCGGGTACGTATGCTAAAAAATTCTATGTCTGGAACAAGTTTTGAAAACAAGTTGAAAAATTTTTTTAAGGGATGAAAATTTTTCTAAGTATAAAAACGGGCTTAACTTTCTGTTAAGGGGTGTTCCTCGTGGTACGCGAGCCATATGGGGGGAGTCTCTCGCGCTACGTGAGAGACAAATTGAGGTTGAAAAAGTTTCTGTCCCCCGCGGTACACGAGAGAGTCCACTTGGTCTCTCGTAGTACGCGGGGCAATGAAAAGAAAACCCCCCCTACCCTCCTCTTGCGGTACGTGGGACTACAATTTAAAATCTCTCGTGGTACGCGAGAGTAGAGAATCCTGAAAAAAATGAAAAATAAAAAAATAAAAACCCCCTCTTTGTTACCTCATAGCCTATTTCCAACCACCACCGATGACAACAACCTACATCACCTGATTCCACCACTGGCCACCACTACCACACTCCCATCGTCGTCGTCCTCCGCACCACCTACCACCTCCATCACCTGAGTCCACCGCCGTTTGACCGCCGTACGCCGTCGCTTCCACCAACGTCATCACCATCATCATCGTCATCTCCGGCTATCTCACCCACTACCACTCACCACTACCTACCACCGGTGACCACCACCTAATTTCACCACCAGCTACCACCATCGTCATCGCCGGCTATCCCGTCACCACCGGTCACCGTCCAACACTTCACATGGGTCGAATTCCATTTGTTTCTTCATTCGGATTTCACTGTTAGCTACACATTGAGATAAGGTTCCCTGTTATACCTTGAATTTGAGTCCAATTTAGTGCATTTTGAGTCATTTAGAATAAATTGTAGTCGATTCGAGTGCCGTTGGGTTTGTAGGTTCAAAATTAGCGTAAACGAGTCAGTTATTTGTGTATAGTAAGTCATTTGGGAAGGTACTATTTGTGCAATGAATCATTAAATTGGAATTTGAGTCGTGTTAGTGCATTATGAATCAATTAGTTGTAATTTGAGTTGTTATGGGTTGAAGTTAAACTAGGTAGAATCAATTTACTAATATCTAACACTAATCTTGTGGGTAATTTGAGTTGTATATGCTACTCTTACGTTAGTTTAGTCTGTATCTTGAGTCTTGTACATATTTTTTGCCGTTTAGTTCTTGTAGTCAATTGTACAGGTTCAGTCAACTGTAAATTTTGTCTCGGGATATGCCTATATTTTTCTAGGCAGGTTTACACCGCCTCGCCCGTACTCAATCTCCATTCGGACGAGGTTGTCTGGTTTTAAATAAACAAATAGGGTATCCCGAATTTTTCAATTTTTTAATTTTTATAGTATATTAGTAATCGAACAACCGCGAATGAAATGTTATAGGGTCGTTCGGCCTGTTGTATTATTTTATTATTTGCCTTAGACTTGTAGAAGTAAATTTAAATCTTTAGACTTGCATTCTTAGGCTTATTTTGAGGATATTCTCCCTCTCCAAGTCTTGCAAATACTTATCCGTATCGGATACTCTTCATCCATCCATGTGAGTATACTTAGCCCCTTTTTCCTTTTATGCTTTTTGGGGTGAAACATGTTCACAATTCTTAAACTTATACAATTCTTGTACAACTATGACTACGTGTTTATTCTTATGTTAAACTTGAGACTTGTATGCTTAGATTAAACTTAAAACTAGCACATTCATTAGCTTTGATCAAGCCGATAGTAACAATGATAGATCTATTGTATTTGACCAATCCACCTTGATTGATTGACCCCTTCGGGGGGGGGGGGAGCCCTTGGTGTTTATTACTACATTAAACTTTAAACTCGAGACTTATAAGGGTAACCTGCGGGTTATGCCTAAACTTGGTTGGAGGTTTGAAGTGCACAATGTTTAAGATACTTGTTCTCATACTTACATTATAGAATGCATGAATCATAGTGAACTGTAATACTTTTCAAATACTTGTTAAACTGTGTCAAAACCTTTGTATCTCACCAACTATTTTGTAGTTGACAGATTCTTTCATATGTTTCAGGTTCTACAACATGAGACTTTATCGTGATCACATAGGATGCTTGGACCTAGAATGATTAATCAATTAGACTTGTATTCTTACTATGTATTTGATTTATTCTTTGTATTGAACCTTTGAATCTATTTATTAATGAAATATTGAAACTTTAATAGTCAACCTTGTGCTACTGAACAACCGCGTCCGCCCCGACGTATAATCCGCCGTCGGTTGGGGTGTGACAGATTGGTATCAGAGCCTTGGTTATAGGGAATTAGGTTATTAGACACATGACCTAGACTATAACTTAGGAGACCCAAACATGAGTTATCTCATGTCCTTTACTAGGAACTTTCTCCTCATTCTATTCTTAATTCTTATACGTGAACACGTGGAGATTCTACGTTTCTACTTACCTACGTGCTACAAGAGGCTACTACATCGAGGACACGTTCTTAGGCTTCAAGCCTAATCCACCACTAAACTCTCGTCAAGAATATTTAAGTTCTAGATAATGTGTGAGAACTTGTGCGGACCAGAAGGGTGGATACCTGTATTCGGGGAAATTCTGTCAAGGAAAGCATTTCGTATAAATCCAAATCAACCGTTGGACCCGTATGCTTTCCTGGGAATTCTTGGGATGAGTATCCACTTATAGGAATGCACGACTTCTCTAAACATTAGTGAGCTTAGATCTCTCTTGATATGTCAAAGTACTTACTTAGTGATATGCACTAAATGAGTACCATCTCAAATACTATACACTTCATAAATTCATGATTCAAAAAAACTTTCCTCTATAACCTTTATCCTATGATTCTTAAGTCTCGTCTTGTTACATGACAGCATGCTTACTCGTCATGACCTGAAGGAGTTACCTTCAAGGAGAAATTCTTACGAGATTATACATAAACTTATATTTATAGATACTACCCAATAAACTTCATGATCGTTGTAATACAACCCCTAAACCTATGTATTACTCTCCTATAAACTTCATTATTTTATGAACATAACACTTAAGGGGAAACCCTTGTGTTTCATCTTATTTTTATCACCCAACCAAACTACTCTAAATAACTCACTCAAACTTTTGCTACACCTTCATACATCTCAAAGTGTTTATACATCTTTAAACTTCATGATCCTTGTAATACCAACACATTTAAAACTATGTATTGACATACAAGTCTTTTTACAAACTTCATAAACTTAGCACATAAGGGGAAACCCTTGTGTCTCATTTCATTTTTCGTCACACAAGAAAACTTCATTTTATGACTAACTCAAAGCTTTGTTACACTTTTAATCTCAAAACCTTCATACGTCCTTAAAACTTACACGTCACCGTTTCTTGTAAACAAAACTTAACGTCTTTTAAACCTAAAGTACATTAACAAAGTGATTAGTAACCTGATCGCTTTCCCGCAAGGGAAGAAGCCTACTATAGAATAAACAAGCTCCATGTTTAAGACTCTAAACCCATAATGAACCTCAACAGAGTACCATAAACCCAAACATCGGTGACAACAACTAAGAAGAGTTGTAGGCCCATGAGGAAGTTCTGGCTAGGGAAATAGGGTACATAAGTGAGTCTTCGTGACCCACCCCTTCTTCCGGGAATCCTCCTCGTTAGCCCATCAACTTCCAATTAAAACCTATTTTTGAAAATATTACCGTGATAACTCAGTATTATGAATAAAAAAATTTAAAAAAAAACTTTTGAACATATTTAATCAACTTACTTACACACTTTAATTTTCCGTTTAAATTGTAAGGGCTAGGAGTCCCAATTTTGAAACATCTAAATGGAAACTATTTTGAAATTTCATCTTGCCATCATTTACTAGTTTAACTTTCCTTTCATCATTGTAAACTTAACACCCCTACCCAAACACTTTCGTCAAAAGCAACTTACGTTAGTACTTGAGATAATTAACAACGTTGCGTTAAACTATAAAAATCCTAAGTGACACGTGTACCTGAGGAATAAATCTTGAACAAATCTTCTAATTCGTAAGCACTTTTTCAAAAACAACACGACTTACGAATATTACCCTAAACAACCATGACCCTTACTTCTTGTATAGACTTAACACTTGTAAACTTGACCAACTTTTCGCTTGACAATCACACCTATCTTTTATAAATCTTACTTGTACTACTTATCGATGCCTAACTCGACGTTTTTGAACATCTTAATTACATTCTATACAAAAGAAAACTATACTCCCAGTTATGAATCAAGATAAATCAATTGTAAACACACTATCATAAACCTTATCGAAACTTTTCCCGTTACCCTATGCTTGGAGACTTTCCTCATTCAACTCTTGTCACGTAAAAGACTTACTATAAATCACAACGGGGACTAAAAGCTTAAATACACGTTGCTAAAACATTAAACTTCGTATACACCACTATAAGGTCGGAGACTTTTGAGTCATGTAAAACTTGTACAAATACTCAATTCCGTATTCTTAAAACTAAACATGAGCAATGAAGGATCATGTAAAGCTTAATACTGAAACTTGAAACTCAACTGACTTATCCTATTTTTAAACTTATACTTGGATTCTTAGTCTTGAAAACTTTGTGTGTCCATCTTACCCAAACCCTATAAGACTTGATAAACGTACATTCCATATATACGAGAAAACTTAACTCTTGATACTAGACACTAGCAGGAAGGAGGATGTTACTCTCTTTAGCAGAGTACATCCCCTGACTCCTATCTAAACCAAACATCGGGATCCACCAAATTTTCTGGACAACTCGAATCTTCTGTGGGAAAGCGTATAACGGTTAATCCTGTTCCAGACGCTGTCCCATACCTCTCTTAAAAACTAGAGTATTTAGATAACCGCTTTATACTCAAAACGTAATCATATACTTCTATACACTGAGGCTGAACTAAGAGACTTTAAACTATCCGATGTTTGACGTATTCTTGTTCAAACACAATTTAAACTATTCTATGTTTGACGTATTCTTGTTCAAACACAATTTAAACTATTCTATGTTTGATATATTCTTGATCAAACACAATTTAAACTATTCTATGTTTGACGTATTCTTGTTCAAACACAATTTAAACTATTCTATGTTTGACGTATTCTTGTTCAAACACAATTTAAACTATTCTATGTTTGATATATTCTTGATCAAACACAATTTAAACTATTCTATGTTTGACGTATTCTTGTTCAAACACAATTTAAACTATTCTATGTTGGACGTATTCTTGATCAAACACAATTTAAACTATTCTATGTTTGACGTATTCTTGTTCAAACACAATTTGAGCTACCCCATGTTTGACGTATTCTTGTTCAAACATGATGAACGTATGAGACTTTAAACTACTCCATGTTTGACGTATTCTTGTTCAAACATGATGAACGTATGAGACTTTAAACTACTCCATGTTTGGCGTATTCGTGTTCAAACATGATGAACGTACGAGACTTTAAGCTACTCCATGTTTGACGTATGCTTGTTCAAACACGATGGACGTATAAGACTTTAAACTATTCCATGTTTGACGTATGCTTATTCGAACATGATGAACGTATAAGACTTTAAACTATTCCATGTTTGATGTTTGCTTATTCAAACATGATGAACGTATAAGACTTTTAAACTACTCAAGGTTTGATGTATTCTTGATCAAACACGAGGAAAGTGTAAAGACTTTAAACTACTCGATGATTGAGGTATTCTTATTCAATCACGAGGAAACTTTGAAACTCTAAATCTTGTCACATTCTTCTCTCTTTAATCATTGAATGACGTTTCTCTCTAAGAGACTTGTTAATCAATGATCACTCTTATGTGGAAACTCTAGTCGTGAGTTAAACAAATTCTGGTACTCTTTTTTGACCCACACACAAACGGAAGGACCTATACGGACTATGCGTCGATTTGAATGCTTGCGGGTGCACACGTAAGTATGAAAATCAGCGTATGGAAAGACATAGTAAACTCTGTCATGTGCTACGATCTAAGACTTATCGTAAAAGGGAGCCACGGAACTTAGGTACCGTAGCAATCCTTAGACGTATTAGTCTACAAACTCAAATTCTTGAACTATCATCAAATCCATCCCGAGTGATACATCTCACTTTAAATCTTGAATGGAAATTCAGCAGTTACTCTCTCAAAATACATTTCTGAAAAACAACTCTTCATATGTTTCAATGAAACTACATACTTCTTAGGGAAACTCTTGGAAACCATATACTTCGAAAACTTAGAAACTCGAGCGTAATCTTACTCCTGTCATTCCATCTCATTTAGAAATCTAAACGTAACCCAGGGTTTACTTGGGAACGCAAGATACCTTTTCTCATTATCTTTGTGCGTACCATAGACTTAAATCTTGAAAACAGAAACCTTCTACTTTAATTTCGGGACGAAATTTCCTAAAGTAGGGGAGACTGTAATATCCTATACTTTCCGACGCACACTTTTCTAAACCCTTGAACGTATTTCCCACCCATTTCATGGACATCTACATAAATCTTTTACATTTCAAACTTATATATATGTATAAATATATATATGAAAATTTTAAATATATATATATATAAACTCTTTAAATTTTAACAAGCTTATAAACTCATTTTTATTATTTAAATTTCTAAATAAAACCATATGAATCATTTTATAAAATTTATAAAAACATATTTAAAATCTTAAACTCAAACATTGTTGTTTTAAAAGGCCAGGGACTAAAACTGCAAATTTCAGAACTTGTTTTAAACTTAAATTCTAGTTTGTACATGAAATGATAAAGGTTGGAAACTTCAGGGACCTGTTTTGCAATAAGGCCAAACTCCCGAAACAGAACCCGATCCCGAGTTCGAAACCCGCTGAAACCGGTTTTCATCCCCCATTTTCTCGAAATCGCAATTTAGGCCAGATTCACTGAACCTCGGGCATCCTAGCTCGCATGCGACTCGAAACCAACAACCATCAATGTTCGACTTGCCGCCACGGCCGCGCATGGGTCCGAATTCGAAGCTGTCGGCTTCAACCCCCACCTCCCCAACCGTTCACACATTAAATGCTCAATTCGACTATAAATACATACGGTAATCCCTTGACAACTTCACACTCAAACTACCAACACACTCAAATCCCTCCGATTTACACCTGAAACAGCTTAATCGATTCATGGACAGCCGACGCATAACTCGGACCGTCCTCCTTCATTCCATCACCATTTCAGGTAATTCCTATGTCCATCGTCTTCGTTTTCACTCATATTGTAACATCCCAAAATGTGACACACAGCATTTCAGGTCAATATCCACATTTCATAAACGCACGTTCATAATTATTATTTCCTGATATTTATTTTGACTAAGTAAAGTCAAGAAGTCTAGCAAAGGAGTTTATTCCAAGTCTAGTAAATCTTAAAGAATTACTAGAAAAAGTAAGCAGAATAACCCGACTAAATACGAACGTTAATTAAATAACCAGATATATATATATATATATATATTTATATATATATATTACACAAAATTTACGTTGAACCAAGATTTTAATAATTTCTTCAACGAGCCATAAACTGGTTAAAATTATAATACCGTGAAGAATCGAAACCGAATTAAATTGCCATTTGGAACTCTAATTGATACTAATATCATTAATAAATTTATGCTTAAAAATAGTTATCATTAACCCTAAGCTACTTTCTTGACTTTCTCGGTCGAGAGTCAGGGGAGCCATTCTCCCACTTGCTAATTCACTCAAATTTCTGATAAAAACCATACCTCCTCAGTACCAAATCTCTCAATCCCTTTCAAACCTTCTCGTTTTCTTACGGCAAATTCTCAATATCTCCTTCAAATCGAAGTCCAGTTCAAG
Organism: Smallanthus sonchifolius; assembly: GCA_023525975.1. Classification (NCBI taxonomy): domain Eukaryota; kingdom Viridiplantae; phylum Streptophyta; class Magnoliopsida; order Asterales; family Asteraceae; genus Smallanthus; species Smallanthus sonchifolius. The sequence goes on along the minus strand of CM042020.1, from coordinate 46,951,869 downwards.
GCAAAATTCACCAGATTTCGGTGCTATAAGAAGAGTTCCCAGTGTGTTCTCAAGAATCGAGCTAAGGAGCTCAAGATCATTCTCTATTTCTCTAGAAATCACCATTCTCTGTTTGAGGTAAAAACTCAATATTATTCATTTCATTTTCTTTAAAACCGTAGCTGAACATACAAAACGTTCAAACGCAACTAAGATAACAAGAAAAGTGTGTCAAATTCAAGATTTGAACATAAAAATATACAGGACGAATTCTGTCAATCAAAGTGCAGTAATCGAAACTATAGTTTCGATACCTGTTATTCAATCGAAACAAGGAGTTTCGATACCTGTCAATCGAAACTAGGAGTTTCGATACCAGTTGTTCAATCGAAACTAGGAGTTTCGATACTTATTTACTCAATCGAAACAAGGAGTTTCGATACCTATTTACAATCAAAACTAAGTTGTTTCGATACCGATTGCCCAATCGAAACTAGGTAGTTTCGATACTATTTTTGCTAATCGAAACTAGGTAGTTTCGATACCCAATTTACTCAATCGAAACTAAGTAGTTTCGACATCTGTTCTGTTCAATCGAAACTAAGAAAGTTTCGATACCTGTTCATCAGCCCCATAAGGCAGTAACTCAGAACTATTTTTATAACAAAACAAGTGTTGAAAAACTAAAAAGATATCTAAACAAAAGTAATCAGATCTGCTAAGTCGGTGAACAACTTGCGTTTAAGACGGGTAGTCTTAATGTGTATGTTATCCTTGTGTAATTAGGATACGGATAGGCAAGTCTGCGGTTATTCAATTATTTGCTAGCATTCATACTGTCGAGGTGAGTTTCACTAATCCCCTTTTTTTCTAAAGTTTTGAAATGATTTGGGGTGGAAACATACTTGTAAAAGACTTTTGTGTATAAATGAATTGAACTAATGATCTGACCGTATGTGTGTATTGAGGGAAAAGTAAAGCGCTTAAAGTCCTCTGAATAAATTAGTAACCATTAGCTATGGATTTAGCCCAGGATTATATGAATAGTACTATTGGGGGTGACGCCTCCGGTCATGGTTAGTCGCGCTAACCAGGGGTCAAAATGGCCGAATGACCGCATATTGTCTTACTCGCAGAAAGGCGAGGGGAGGCATAAAATGTTGGGGTTTGGTTACGGTCTCGTACATTACATACTATTTTGTATTCCTTGCAAGCTTACAAATGGGGTCAATAGATCAGATTAGTATTCATATTCATTGGCAATACGTATAAAAGAGTTCTGATCAGTTTAAAGTGATCAGGTTTAAACAAAAGAGTTCTGATCAGGTTAAAGTGATCAGGTTTTACATAAAAGAGTTCTGATCAGGTTAAAGTGATCAGGTTTTACACAAAAGAGTTCTGATCAGGTTAAAGTGATCAAGTTTTACACAAAAGAGTTCTGATCAGGTTATAGTGATCAGGTTTTAAACAAAAGAGTTCTGATCAGGTTAAAGTGATCAGGTTTAACAAGGAATTTTGATCGGAAAATGATCAGATTTAAACATTGGGTTTATGATAACTCTTTATAATAACTTGTGAACTCACCAACCTCGTGTTGACAGTTTTAAGTATGTTTTCAGGAAATTGAACGTGGCCATCAGGTTAGCAATGTAGGATTCATGCATGCACGTGGATACGGCTTTTGAGAGGATTTCTCTTGTATAACTCATGGCCTTGAGTCATATTTGCGAAATCTTAAACTTTTGTAAACTCAAGTTGATATTATGTGATGTAAATATTTTAAACTCGATTATGTATCCAATTACATGTATGTGTTTGCAATAATCATATGCTTTGGAAACAAGTGAACGTTGCGCCTCGCGTTTCCGCCCTGGCGGGGTGTGACAGAACTTGGTATCAGAGCCATTGATTATAGCGAACTAGGTGTCTAAAATGGAACCTAGTCTATAATTTGAATGACTCACTAAAATGTTTTCATTGCATAAGCATTGCATAACCAGTCATCATGTCATGTGGATATTGTAGTTAGAGGTGCACAAATCGGTTTTTTTTTGGAACCGGATCCGGTTCGGATCCGGACCGGTTCCGTCAAAGTTGGTCAATAACCGGATCCATTAGAACCGGTTCCGGGTGTGGAGACTTGGAACCTATTGGGACCGGTTCGGATATTTAGAACCGGACCGGTTAAAAAAAACCGGTTCCACCGGTTCCGAAAAAAAAAAATTAAAAATTAACAAAGATACACTATAAAATACATGTTTTATTTATTTTGTAGATTTTTTTAAGTTATTTAACAATAGTTCGTACAAAAAAAATACAAAAAACATAATTGAATCACAAAGCATTAATTATTTATTATGTTTTCAATATTCTTCGTCGTAGTCTTTGTAACATCGGTTTTCATTCTTCTTCGCTTGAGATACGTTGGGCTTCATCGTAAGCTTGTTCTTCGTCCGAAAGTGGAGTCGCCGCCCCATGTTCTACTTCGAATTCATGTATTTCTTGTTCAACGTCAAACTCGCCTTCTAGTTTTGCAACATGTTGTACACGTTCGGCGGCATCCAAATGGTCCTTCAAGCAAATACACATCTCCATAGATTCCGGTGTAAGCCTCGTTCTTCGAATAGATAAAACCCTGCCACTAAGAGAAAAATCGGATTCCGAAGCTACCGTGGAAGCTTGGACGGTTAGTAGGTCACGGGCCATTGCGGCTAGAACGGGATATTGGGATTCCCTTCCTTGCCACCAACTCAAGATATCAAAGTTTTCAAACTCTTCGGATCTTAGAGTAGAAATAAAGTCGGTTGCTTGATATCTCCCAAGCTCGCTACTTGGTGTGGTTCCACGAGCTCGTTTAGTATTTTCGTTTCTTAAAGTGTTAAATAAATTTAACATCGGGTTCCTTGAACTACTAGAAGTTGAACCCGAACCCATTGATTCACGTATGTTTGATGGATCACCACTTCCACCATATTTGTGTAACATCCCAAATAATAACAAGACAAATAGAAAAGGGAAATAAAGTGGGCTTGGCCAAAATTTCGGCCCATGGGCCGAAAAGAAAAGGGGGAAACCCCATTACAAAACAGCAGCTTCAACCCAAACCCCTCTCATTTCATCTTCCTGCGCAAGAATACTAGAGAGAGAGAGAGAGAGAGCGATCGGCTTGTGAAGAAAACCGCAAGGAGAAGACTCAAGGGCTCGGGAATCATCCGACTCCACCATTTCAGCGCATAGCAACAGAAATCGGGCCTGTTGAGGTAAGCATCGCCTCTGATTCTGAGTCTTTGCATGTCTCGGGTTTAAATCAAATAAAGATACGATTTTTGCATATGAAACTTGAAACAAATCACGTATTTGAACTCAAGAACGATAAAGGAAGGTGTTTAACGTAAAATGTTCAAGGTTTAATCGATTGGAAATAAGTTGGCTGGAGCAAGGTTCTGGTCAGGGAAGATGCAGACCCATGACTCGAAACTATAGTTTCGATACATGCAGACCCATCGAAACTACTCTAGTTTCGATAGTCATGTTTGACTCGAAACTATCTAGTTTCGATAGCAGCCAATGACTCGAAACTACTATAGTTTCGATAGGAACTCAGGACTCGAAACTACCTAGTTTCGAGTGTCACCTTGAACCTAAACTAAGATTTTTCATAAGTTAATGACTCGAAACTACCTAGTTTCGATAGAAGGATTATGACTCGAAACTACCTAGTTTCGAGTGTAAGACCATAGCTCGAAACTACCATAGTTTCGATGCGACCCACCTCCCGAAACTACTGAGTTCAAGAACAGTAATGTCTAGTGTCATTTAGGAGCCCTACCTTATATGTATGACTTTATTATACAGATAGTGGGTGACCTTAGTGACGTTTCGAAACCAGCTATTATACTTCAGGGACCCGCCCATCAGGTGAGTTCTATGTGCCCCCTTCTAAGTTATGTGCAAATGATTTATAAATGTTTTGGGGCTGAAATGTATACACTAAATGAATAAATGAAATGAATGTCAATGTGACCATACGTGATATATTAAGGTATATGTGTAGATACATATGAAAGTGAATAATGAATTATGAACAAAGAACAACACGTATGTTTACAAAGAATGAATGAATGAATGGTATAACGTAAATAAATGAAATCTTGCTTTATAAATATATATATTGCATGCTAAGAATGTAAGTATACGTTATGGACGGAAACGAAGCTAACGGCTACTACGGTAGACGGACGACCACTTGACTATTATGCAGCTAGAGAAGGAAGTCTAGAAAGTTAGACTAATTAAAGGCCACTACGGTGGAGTAAGTCGCTAAAACAATATGCGGCTGCATAATTAGCTCAAGTGGGAAACGGATGCCTTATGGCAGACGGGCGAATATGACGGACTACGACGGTAGGACGGTAAAGAAGGACGGCCGAAGGTTGGCCGGACCAAAGTTAAGGCGGACGGTTTCTAGGACCGGACGAGTAAAAGGGCTACGACGGTAGCTCGAGGGCGTATGTCTTTGTGATATACGTACCGTAAGATGGGTTGATCACCCTTATGTGTATGACCAATAAATGGTAAAGAAAGTAAAGGTGAATGCATATCTATGTAATCACGTAAGAAAGATAAGGAAAGAATGTTAAGAAAAAGTGAAAAGAAAAAGGGTGAACGCATATATATATATATATGTAATCACCTTAATAAAGATAAAGAAAGATGAAAGAAAAGCAAAAGTTATGAATACGTATTTATATGAATGACTTTATAATAATGCTTACTTATGAAGTAAAGAAAAGAATGTTTATATCTAAACGCATTAAACTAGAACTCACCAGCGTTAGCTGACTTTAGTATACATTTCAGGTAAAGGAAGAAAAGGTCGTGCGATGGCGTGAAGGTTACCCGGCACAAGACTGACATCCCACTTTTGTTTGTTAAGAATATGTTATGTTTTATTCGTAAAGACTTCCGCTGTTTTGATTATGTAATTGAATGATGAATGTTTTAAATTTAAGTTCAGTATTTATGACTATGTTTATGAGTAAATCCAACAAGTGAGGTCACCCGGGAAAGGGGCCTTACAAGTTGGTATCAGAGCAATAGTTTGAGAGATTCAGACATCCCTAAATGTCTGGACTCAAACTGATTATGGGACCAACGCACGGATGTCAGTATGGGTAACCAACGCCAACGCAGCACGGTAAGTAAGTACTAAAGCTAATGCTCTAAATAAGGATAGATACCTTAACTTAGAACAAATAGATGTCAATGTCACAACCGATTTGAAGAGTTTTGAACCCGAAAAGCAATGTAAATTAGTAATCACAAACCGGTCACTGTAATTAAAAATTTACCTTGCTCGTACTGTTCCAAACTATGATCTGAAGTAATGACATTGATGTATTCCCTTTATGACTATCAGGAAATTAAGAAATTATGGCTGGCGGAGGAAGAACTGGACGCCGAGGCGGTCGCACTGGCCGACGAGGTAGACCTCCGTTGAATCAAAGACTAGAAGAAGAAGAGAGTGTGCACGCGGAACACACCGAGAGTGTACACGAAACAGAAGTGACCCCAGCTGGAGACGACAATCCAGGGCCGATACAGTTGGAACCCGAAGTCAGGGATGCTATTGCCCGTGAAGTTGTGCTCACACTGAAGAAGGTATTGCCTGATCTACTATCTGAGGCAATAAAGAAAAGTAAAGAGGAGGATGAAGGGAACAATGAAGAGAAAATTTATGATAGTGACGGGGATGAAGTAAAAGTGGCAGCAAGCAATCGTGGGTGTACTTACAAAGGATTCAAGGACGGAGACCCACCTAAGTTTGATGGAACCAAGGATTCGGTGGCCACGTTCGAATGGATCGAGAGGATGAACGCAGTCATCAACATCAGCGAGTGTCGACCAGACCAAGCTGTTAAATATGTTGCTCATTCTTTCACCAATGAAGCACTAGGTTGGTGGAGAAATATTCAAAGAACAAAGTCACCACATGCTCTTGCCAGAATGACATGGGAGGACTTGAAAAAGCTCGTAATCCAAAAGTTCCGCCCACAAAATGAGATTGATCGTGTGGAGAACGAGTTCCTGAACTTCAAGGCTGGCAACAAGACTCATCGCCAGTATACATCAAGATTCAATGAACTGGCTCAACTAGTACCACACCTGGTGGAAACTGAAGATCGTTTGATCAAGTACTATGTTAAGGGATTGCCACAGCGGGTCCGTGTTCATGTAAAAGCTAACCTACCCTCGACCTTCGAGTCGGTAGTGAATCTGAGCGGAATCGTCTACGACGATTATGCCAATGAGGACCCACCAACAGAGACCCAAAAGAGAAAGTGGGAGAACCCGTCTAGAGGCACAGGAAGAGGGAACGTAACAACTGAAACTAAGAAGCCAAGGTCGGACGAATATGAAACATGCAAGAAATGTGGAAGGCAACATCTTGGCGAATGTAAAATCGGCACCATCACATGCTATAAGTGCGGGAAGCCGGGGCACTTCTCTCGAGAATGTGTAAGAGACGTCAAGTGTCAAGTATGTGGATTGTTTGGACATCTGACAAAGAACTGCAGGAAGGCCGGCCAATCTGGTTCGGGAAAAGAAAAGGAAAAGGAACAGCCAAAGGCTAGGACTCGGGCCTATGCTTTAACCGAGGAAGAAGCAAGAGGAAACCCTGACGTCGTGTCGGGTACGTTCCTAGTAAATGATGAACATGCTGCTATTCTGTTTGATTCTGGTGCTAGTAAAAGTTTTATATCCACTGCATTTAGCCGCAAATTAGACTGCACAATCACTAGCCTTATAAGGGCCTTTAGCGTACAAACTGCTATTGGTAAAAACTCAGTAGTCATCCAAGTGACTGACGATTGCATGGTAGAAATAGAGGGCCATAAGTTTCCATCTAAATTGTACCTTCTAACCTTAGGAGGATTCGATGTAGTATTGGGCATGGATTGGTTAGCTGCCAACGAAGCTCAAATCATATGTAAACGAAAGATGATACATCTCAAGGCCACTGACGGCAGTCCGATTACGGTTTATGGTGACTGGAATAGCACAATGCCGAACGTCATCTCGATGATCAAGGCCGAAAGTTACATGAGGCGCGGTTGCGAAGCTTATCTGGCGTATGTTATTGACGATAGAATGAAAACGAAAGAGCTAAAAGATGTACCCGTGGTGTGCAATTTTCCAGAAGTGTTCCCAGAGGACCTACCTGGTTTGCCGCTCGATCGGGAAATAGAATTTCAGATTGACTTACTGCCAGGAGCTGAGCCCGTTGCCAAGGCACCATACCGATTGGCTCCGTCAGAAATGAAAGAATTAATGTCCCAACTTGAAGAATTAACAGAGAAAGGATTTATCAGATCGAGCATCTCACCATGGGGCGCTCCGGTATTATTTGTAAAGAAAAAGGACGGCAGCATGCGCATGTGCATCGACTACCGTGAACTGAACAAGAGAACAGTAAAGAACAAATACCCACTGCCTAGAATAGACGACCTCTTTGATCAATTACAAGGCGCGAGTTGGTTCTCAAAGATTGATCTCAGGTCGGGTTACCACCAATTGAAAGTAAGAGAGGAAGATGTACCGAAAACTGCGTTTCGTACGCGTTATGGGCATTATGAATTTCTCGTGATGTCCTTCGGATTAACTAACGCACCAGCAGCATTTATGGATTTAATGAACAGAGTATGCCGACCCATGTTGGATCGATCAGTAATAGTTTTTATAGATGACATCCTCATATATTCAAAGAATGAAGGTGATCACCACTGTCACCTAAGAGAAGTATTGGAGGTGCTAAAGCAGGAAAAGTTGTACGCAAAATTCTCCAAATGCGCGTTCTGGCTTAGGGAAGTCCAATTCCTAGGTCATGTAATAAACCCAAACGGCATCATGGTGGATCCTGCAAAGATCGAGACAGTAAAGGAATGGAACATCCCAAAGACACCAACAGAGATACGAAGCTTTCTAGGGTTGGCAGGCTACTATCGAAGGTTCATCCAAGATTTCTCAAGAATTGCCTCGCCGCTAACCAAACTGACACGGAAGGAAGCAAAGTATGAATGGGGTCCAACCCAAAACAACGCGTTTGAGGAACTTAAGACACAATTAACTCAAGCTCCAGTATTAACACTACCTGAGGGAAATGAAGACTTAGTAGTCTACTCTGACGCTTCAGGGCAAGGATTAGGGTGCGTACTCATGCAACGAGGAAAGGTAATTGCTTATGCATCGCGGCAACTAAAGGTTCATGAAGTTAACTACCCAACACATGATCTAGAATTAGCAGCAGTAGTTTTCGCGTTGAAAATATGGAGACACTACTTGTATGGAGTTAAATGCACCATCTACTCCGATCACAAAAGCTTGAAATACTTTTTCGAACAAAAGGAACTAAACATGAGGCAAAGAAGATGGTTAGAGCTACTGAAAGACTATGACTGTGAGATATTGTACCATCCAGGCAAGGCAAACGTAGTGGCTGACGCTTTAAGTAGAAAGGAAGAATCGGCACCTATCCGGATCAAAGCGTGTCAGTTAATTATAACGCCAGACTTAATGGGTGAAATATCAAAGGCACAAGATGAAGCATTGTTAGAAAGAAATGTGAAACGGGAAAGAATAGTAGGACAACAAGGGAACTTAGATGCGAATGCATACGGGGTACGAACTAGGTTTGGCCGGATGTGGATACCTAAGATTGGTAAGCTTAGAGCCAAAATACTCGATGAGGCCCATAAGTCTCGCTATTCTATCCACCCCGGGACAAACAAAATGTATCAAGACTTGAAGAAAGAATACTGGTGGCCTGGCATGAAGAATGATGTGACAGAATACGTGAGCAAGTGCCTAACGTGTTCTCTAGTTAAGGCCGAGCACCAGAAACCATGCGGTAAAATGCAACCTTTACCAATACCGGAATGGAAGTGGGAGGAGATCACGATGGACTTCATTACCAAGCTACCGCGAACAGCTAAAGGCAATGATACCATTTGGGTGATCGTCGACCGCTTGACAAAGAGTGCTCACTTCTTGCCAATACGAGAAACTTCTTCTTCTGAAAAGCTAGCAGAAGTATTTATCAAGGAAATTGTGAGCAGACATGGTATGCCGCTGTCGATTGTGTCTGACAGGGATACTAGATTCACGTCAAGGTTTTGGAAGAAATTCAATGAAGCAATGGGCACTAGACTGAACATCAGCACCGCTTACCACCCCCAAACCGATGGACAATCGGAAAGGACCATTCAGACCTTGGAGGACATGCTCCGGGCCTGTATCATTGACTTCGGTGGGAGTTGGGACAGCCATCTACCATTGGCAGAATTTTCATATAACAACAGCTATCACTCGACTATTGGCATGCCGCCATTTGAAATGTTGTATGGGAGGAAATGTAGGACCCCGGTTTGTTGGGGGGAAATTGGACAGAAGGATTTTGCAAGTCTCGAAGTGGTCAAAGCTACTTCTGAGAAATTTGATCAAATCAAGGCTCGTATGAAAGCCGCAAAAGACAGACAGAAATCATACGCGGATAAGAGAAGGAGGGATTTAGAGTTTCAAGTAGGGGACATGGTACTGTTGAAAGTATCACCGTGGAAAGGAATCATTCGGTTCAGAAAGCGTGGCAAACTAAGTCCAAGGTTTGTCGGACCTTTCGAGATTGTAGCAAGAGTGGGTCAAGTTGCTTACAGACTCGACCTACCCGTCGAGCTTAGTGGAATACACCCTACATTCCACATATCACACTTACGCAAGTGCCTTGCTGACGATACGGCTCACATACCTTATGACGAAATCGAAGTGGATAACAGCTTGAACTATGTAGAAGAACCAATAGCTATTCTTGACAGAGCCGAGAAACGATTACGCAATAAGTCGATCCCTTTAGTCAAAATACAATGGAAACACAGAAAGGGGTCCGAGGCTACTTGGGAGAAAGAAGACGAGATGAAGGAACTGTATCCCCAGTTGTTTAACGTGTAACAGGTTTCGAGGACTAAACCTCATTAAGGAGGGTAGACTTGTAACATCCCAAATAATGACAAGACAAATAGAAAAGGGAAATAAAGTGGGCTTGGCCAAAATTTCGGCCCATGGGCCGAAAAGAAAAGGGGGAAACCCCATTACAAAACAGCAGCTTCAACCCAAACCCCTCTCATTTCATCTTCCTGCGCAAGAATACTAGAGAGAGAGAGAGAGAGCGATCGGCTTGTGAAGAAAACCGCAAGGAGAAGACTCAAGGGCTCGGGAATCATCCGACTCCACCATTTCAGCGCATAGCAACAGAAATCGGGCCTGTTGAGGTAAGCATCGCCTCTGATTCTGAGTCTTTGCATGTCTCGGGTTTAAATCAAATAAAGATACGATTTTTGCATATGAAACTTGAAACAAATCACGTATTTGAACTCAAGAACGATAAAGGAAGGTGTTTAACGTAAAATGTTCAAGGTTTAATCGATTGGAAATAAGTTGGCTGGAGCAAGGTTCTGGTCAGGGAAGATGCAGACCCATGACTCGAAACTATAGTTTCGATACATGCAGACCCATCGAAACTACTCTAGTTTCGATAGTCATGTTTGACTCGAAACTATCTAGTTTCGATAGCAGCCAATGACTCGAAACTACTATAGTTTCGATAGGAACTCAGGACTCGAAACTACCTAGTTTCGAGTGTCACCTTGAACCTAAACTAAGATTTTTCATAAGTTAATGACTCGAAACTACCTAGTTTCGATAGAAGGATTATGAATCGAAACTACCTAGTTTCGAGTGTAAGACCATAGCTCGAAACTACCATAGTTTCGATGCGACCCACCTCCCGAAACTACTGAGTTCAAGAACAGTAATGTCTAGTGTCATTTAGGAGCCCTACCTTATATGTATGACTTTATTATACAGATAGTGGGTGACCTTACTGACGTTTCGAAACCAGCTATTATACTTCAGGGACCCGCCCATCAGGTGAGTTCTATGTGCCCCCTTCTAAGTTATGTGCAAATGATTTATAAATGTTTTGGGGCTGAAATGTATACACTAAATGAATAAATGAAATGAATGTCAATGTGACCATACGTGATATATTAAGGTATATGTGTAGATACATATGAAAGTGAATAAAGAATTATGAACAAAGAACAACACGTATGTTTACAAAGAATGAATGAATGAATGGTATAACGTAAATAAATGAAATCTTGCTTTATAAATATATATATTGCATGCTAAGAATGTAAGTATACGTTATGGACGGAAACGAAGCTAACGGCTACTACGGTAGACGGACGACCACTTGACTATTATGCAGCTAGAGAAGGAAGTCTAGAAAGTTAGACTAATTAAAGGCCACTACGGTGGAGTAAGTCGCTAAAACAATATGCGGCTGCATAATTAGCTCAAGTGGGAAACGGATGCCTTAGGGCAGACGGGCGAATATGACGGACTACGACGGTAGGACGGTAAAGATATGACGGACTACTTCGGTAGGACGGTAAAGATATGACGGACTACTTCGGTAGGACGGTAAAGATATGACGGACGGTTTCTAGTGCCGGACGGTTAAGTAAAAGGGCTACGACGGTAGCTCGAGGGCGTATGTCTTTGTGATATACGTACCGTAAGATGGGTTGATCACCCTTATGTGTATGACCAATAAATGGTAAAGAAAGTAAAGGTGAATGCATATCTATGTAATCACGTAAGAAAGATAAGGAAAGAATGTTAAGAAAAGTGAAAAGAAAAAGGGTGAACGCATATATATATATATATATGTAATCACCTTAATAAAGATAAAGAAAGATGAAAGAAAAGCAAAAGTTATGAATACGTATTTATATGAATGACTTTATAATAATGCTTACTTATGAAGTAAAGAAAAGAATGTTTATATCTAAACGCATTAAACTAGAACTCACCAGCGTTAGCTGACTTTAGTATACATTTCAGGTAAAGGAAGAAAAGGTCGTGCGATGGCGTGAAGGTTACCCGGCACAAGACTGACATCCCACTTTTGTTTGTTAAGAATATGTTATGATTTATTCGTAAAGACTTCCGCTGTTTTGATTAATTTATTACATATTAAGTATAATTGTTGAATTTTAGCGAAGACGTGGGATAATAAACTCCCGATAAACATGTAGTTGCATTTTTAAAAACCTCAAGCAAATTAGTCAGTTTCTCGATCATATCCCAACTTATATTATCAAATTTTTGTAAACAACGTTTCTTTTGCACAAGTTCATCATGGAAATGTTTTAAAGTAATTCTTTGCCTTAAGGCCGATTCAAACATTTTCCAAGTCGAGTTCCATCTAGTAGGTACGTCCCAATTCGGACCTAAAAAGATGGAATCCGTTTGTTGGCACAAGTTTCTATAGTTTATATATCTTTTTTTGCTTGTGCTAAAAACTTCACGTAACATCACTTTAAAATTTTCTTTTACGTCTCTTATTTCTTGGACGTTTAGACCGTCTTGCACAACCAAGTTAATGATGTGTGCAACACATCGACTATGAAAAAAAACACCGTTACAAGGCGGTTCATATTTTATTTTTAATTTTTCGACCGCGTTTGTGTTATTTGAAGCGTTATCAAAAGATATTGAAAATATTTTCGGTTGAATTTTATAAGTTTGAATTACCGAGTCTAAAATATAAAATAAGTTTTCACCGGTATGTGGATATCCAAAATAATCAAACGCAATCGTACGCTTCATCATTTGCCACGACTCCGGTTGAACCCAATGTGCGGTAACGCAAAGGTACGATTCGGGTAAACCATGTGGAGCGGACCAAACGTCCGTTGTTAAGTTAATGCCGGTATTTAATTTTTCAAAACCTAAAATTAATTCTTTTTTTGCTCTTTTCCACATTTTTAAACAATCTCTTCTCAAAGTAGAACGACTTACATTTGTGTAATTCGGTTGAAGCGTCTCTTGTATCATCCTCGTCAAGCGCGAATTATCAAAATGATCAAAAGGCAAGCCTTCTTGAATGACGAAATGTGCCATTCTCTCACGAACACTTTCGACATTGTATTGCCAAACTCCTCCATCCCTACCAATTTGAGTTTGATTTTCGCCTTCTTGAGTGTGTCTTGCGTGACTAGCAATATGTTTCCTTAAACTGCTATTTCCCGCCGCAGCCAAAAGTTTACCACAACGTTTGCAACGAGCCTTTTGCGAGCCGTTCGACATTTCGCATAAATCGAAATAAGCCCATATTTCTTGGTTTCGGGAGCAAGGAAGTATTGACACAACCGTAACATCGCTAGTAGAACCACCAATCGAATTTTGAGTGCTTGCGGAAGCGGAAGCCATGAGAGCGTTTTTTTTTTTTGCTTAACGTGAGCGTTTTTTTGCGTTTTGAGAGCGTTTTTGAGTTTTGAGAGCTAGAATGTTGTGGTGAACTAACACAAACACCCAATACCTATTTATACTAAATTTCAATCCTTAAAAACAAAAAAAAACAAAAAAACGGCCATAAAACGGCTATATAGCCGTTTTTTTTTAACCCCAACGGCTAGAACCGGTTCCGAACCGGTTCCAAAATGTTCGAAAAAAACCGGTTCCAAAAAATCCGATTTTTATCCGATTTTTAACCGGTCCGTCAAAAAACCCAGAACCGGTCCCGGAACCGGCGGTTCTCATAATATCCGGACCGGTTCTAAAAAAACCGGTTCTCACCGGATCCGGTTTCGGATAATCCATCGGATCGGTTCCGGTTCCGGTTCTTTTGTGCACCTCTAATTGTAGTCACAAACATGTCGTCACATTCACACTCTGACCCTGTCTCTGACCCTGAATCCAACGAGGAACTTTCCGCCACACGTCCCAAAAATCGAGTACAAGTTCGCAGCTCGACACCACCCAATGTCGCCCTGGGAGAACCGCCCATCGTCTACCGAAAGAAAAGCGGAGGACCGATTAAAGTGCAAAGTGCTAGGAAGAAGGTTCGACTTCCGCACAAGAGAAACCTGGCAGCCCGTAACCCGAAAGACTTAGAGACCGATGAGGAACCATCTAGGAAACGACCCTGTTACCACCCTACTGTGGGAACTATCCGTTGGATGCCCAGTACCTTGGCAAGATGGAGGGAGATGGAGAGCATCCCATCTACCTTTGAGCTCGGAGAGTCCTCCAATTCTCCAACACCCCTACCCCACACTGGGGAAGCCATGGAGCTCACAGTGCCTACATTGGTAGCACGCGTCCGTACGCACGAAGAGCGTCTTGATGATCTCCTAGATAACATTCGGGCACATGGGGATGCAGCCATGCGCTTACGTCAAGGGCTCGGATCTCGAGTACAGGCTCTGGAGGATAGCACCCGAGACATACAGGGTGCCACTGATTATCTAGAGTTGAGAGCCGATATGGACTGGCAGTTCACTCTCACGGTCCGAGACATGGTGGAGGCGCTGGAGGAAAGGACCTTGGCTGCAGAATTTGTGGCTAGGGCTAGCTTTGTCATGGCGGGACTTGCCATGATGTTTGGATTGTACTCCCACTTCTTCTTTTAAACCTATTATGGGCGGGTTGTGCCCATAGTACATTATGTAGTTTAAAACTTTAGTACTGATGAGGTCATGTGAACCCATCTCTTTTGTATCCTTGTCTTTTGGGAACAATGTACTATGTATGTTTTAACTATGTATGTGATGGTTTATGTTGAAATGATGGTTGTTTGCATTTGATGTTGTTGTATCCTTATGTCATGATCTATCATTATTGATATATAATGTTGTTTCTTTTTAATTGATATGTTAGAAAGAACGTCATGGCACCTAAGCGTGGGACACCCCGTAACATTACTGGTGACAACAACGAGACAATTTCCCCAAACATAGAACAACTCATAGCACAGCGAGTAGCCGCCGCCATAGAGCAGTATGAAGCAAATCGAAATAGTGGCAGAGGAAACGGCAGTGGTACTGGCGCAGGAGGTGTAGGAGGTAGCGGTACAGCAGGAGGTTCCGGAGGTTCCGGAGGTAATAAAAATAATTAAGCCATAACACATAGTCATGATCCGAATTAATGACGTTATGACTTGTGATCCTGCAGATGCTCCAAATAGGAAGTGCACCTACAAGGCCTTCCTATCCTGCAAACCCCGCAATTTTAATGGCACCGAGGGTGCAGTAGGACTAATGAGATGGATAGAACAGATGGAGTCAGTGATTGATATAAGTGAATGCACAGCTGACTGCATAGTGAAGTATTCTACATGTACGCTCACTGATAAAGCTTTAACTTGGTGGAATACTCAAATGAAGACTTTGGGGAGAGAGACGGCGTACCAATTATCTTGGGAAGATTTGAAAAACATGATGATTGAGGAATACTGTCATCGGAACGAATTGCAAAAGATTGAAACTGAGATGTGGAACCTACAGATGATAGGAGATGATGTAGCGGGATACACCGACCGCTTCAATGAATTGGCACTTCTGGTACCGCATATGGTCACACCAGAACATAAGCGTGTTGAGAGGTATCTGTGGGGCCTTGCGCCTCAAATTCGTAGCATCGTAACATCCTCTAATCCAATAGATGCCAAGAGTGCTATAACTTTAGCATTCAAGCTAAGGGATGACGCGGTACGTAATGAATTGTTTGTGAGAAAGGAGAACGAGGAAGGTAGATCTGGGGAGAAAAGGAAATGGATGGGAAATTCAAGTAACAAGTCTAAGAAGCAAGGGTTTAAGAAACAAGGAACTATGAAGGCTTTTGCAGCCAACACAGTGGAAAGAAAGGAGTATGATAGGGGCCTACCGAGATGTAAGAGGTGTCTAAACCATCATGCCGGTGTGTGCATCAAGTGTGGAAAATGTGACAAGTTTGGTCACACCACACAAGCTTGTCGAACTAACAACCAAATGGGGAAAATTAAACCGGGATGTTTCATATGTGGTGACCTGAAGCACTTCAAGAAGGATTGTCCAAAGTGGAAGAATCAGAACAACGCTCAGGCACCAGGGAGGGCATTTGTGATGGGTGCAAAGGACGCACGCCAGGACCCGAACATCGTCACTGGTACGTTCCCGATAAATAATCACTATGCCTCTGTACTTTTTGATTCGGGTGCGGATATGAGCTTTGTGTCGAATGATTTTAAATCCTTACTCGGTATTAAGGCCAGCAAACTAGATCAAAGTTATTCAATTGAATTAGCAAATGGGAAATTAATAGAAACCGGAGAGATCATTAGGGGTTGTACTTTATGTTTAGAAAACCGTACATTCAGTATAGACCTTCTACCCGTCGAATTAGGGAGTTTTGATATTGTTATTGGCATGGATTGGTTATCGAAGAATCGTGCCGAAATCGTATGCTTCGAGAAGATTGTACGTATTCCCCTACCAAGCGGAGAAATTCTTTCAATTCAAGGCGAAAAGTGTAGAATGATGTTGAAGACGATAAACTGCATGAAAACTCATAAGTATCTACGCAAGGGTTATTGTGCATTCCTGGCTCACATTGTCGAGAAGAAACCCGAAGAACGTCGACTTGAGGACATACCAATCGTCAGAGATTACTCGGAGGTATTTCCCGAAGACTTACCAGGATTACCATCATCAAGACAAGTCGAGTTCCGGATCGACCTAGTACCAGGAGCCGCACCAGTTGCACGATCGCCGTATCGTCTAGCCCCTTCCGAGATGCAGGAACTGTCGAGCCAATTACAAGAATTACTTGACAAAGGTTTCATAAGACCGAGTTTCTCACCATGGGGAGCACCGGTCCTATTTGTAAAGAAAAAGGATGGAACCTTTAGAATGTGTATTGATTACCGGGAATTGAAAAAGCTGACAATCAAAAACCGGTATTGTGACACCCGACAATTCAAGTCAATATCCGTACATGTTATAAACAAGTTTACATTATAATTGTTTTGTGATTTACTTAATTTCACAAACAAGGACATTAAGGTCTAACAAAAACCGTACAGGGTCTCATTTTAAATCTTTGGTAATTCTGGGAGTTACCGGTTCACATACCAGTATAAACCGAATTTAATTACCATTTGAAACTCTAAATAATATATACCTAAAACTATATGTTTGATAAATCAAACAATCCAACCCACTTGCTTGACTTTCTCGGCCGAAAGTCAGGGGAGCCATTCTCCCACTTGCTAATACACTCAAATTCAGATAAAAACCATACCTCCTCAGTCGAAATCCCACAATCCCTTCCATACTTCTCATTTTCATACGGCAATTTCCCCATTCTCCTTCTAGTCGAAGTCCAGTTTAAGGCAGAAATCCACCACAATTCGGTATTTTAAGAAGATTTCAAGTGTTCTAAAGAAAGTTTAACAGAAGATTCAAGACTCTTCTCTGTTTTCTTTCATCATCTTCATCTCGGTTTTAAGGTAAAAACTCGATATTATCCACTTTATTTTCTTTAAAACCGTATCTAAGCCTACAAAAGGTTCAATCGCAAGTAAGATAACAAGAAAAGTGTGTCAAATTCAAGATTTGAACATAAAAATATACAGGACGAATTCTGTCAATCAAAGTGCAGTAATCGAAACTAGGAGTTTCGATACCTGTTCAATCGAAACTAGGAGTTTCGATACCTGTTATTCAATCGAAACTAGGAGTTTCGATACCTATTCAATCGAAACTAGGAGTTTCGATACCAGTTTACTCAATCGAAACTGGGAGTTTCGATACTAGTTGTTCAATCGAAACTAGGTAGTTTCGATACATATTGCTCAATCGAAACTAGATAGTTTCGATACCCTTCTTGCCAATCGAAACTAGATAGTTTCGATACCTAACTACTCAATCGAAACTATGAAGTTTCGATACTCAATTGCCCAATCGAAACTAGGAAGTTTCGACATCTGTTCATCAGTCACATTGGGCAGTAACTTAGAACTGTTTTTATAGCAAAACAAGTGTTGAAAATCTAAGAAGATATTTAAACAAAAGCAACTAGATTTACTAGGTCGATGAACAATTTGCAATATGAGACGTTCGGTCTTAACACAATTTACCCTTTGGTATCTAGGGTACGAATAGTCAAGTTCGGCTAGAACAATTATCATTGCAAGCATACACAAACTCAAGGTGAGTTCACGGCCCCCTTTTAACTCTTTACTGTTTTGTAAACATCGGGGGAGAAACATACTTACTTATTATGTTTTGAAAACATGAATTACATTGTTTATACGTTTGACAATATGAACATTTTGGTTTAACTTCTTGTGAGTCTCCCAGCCCCACTTTTACTACTAGTTTTTAAATTGTTTTTAAACAAACGGGGAGAAAACTTGCTCAACTAAAGAGCTGGACACAACAACACACAACGATTGTTCGGATGAACAACACACAACGATTGTTCGGATGAACAACACTCAACGATTGGGGGAAACACATACATACAACTATTTTATGGGATAACAAGAGAATAAGACACGACTTGTATGTTTACATGAGATGAGAACAACAATTTGAGGCCGGAAAAGTCCCCTGGAACAACGTAGTAACCATTAACTGTAGCCTAGGGTCCTATGAATAGTACTATGGAGAGTGACGTCTCCCGGTCATGGTTAGTCGCGCTAACCACAATCTGGAGGATTTATGGCCGCATAGAACCGGATAACGAAATTAGGGGCGTGTACAATTGTCATGGTTTGGTTACGCCTCATGTATGAACATATTATTTGTATTCCTAGCTAGTTTACAAATGGGTCAACAATTCTTATTCTGTTTATCACATACACCTGAAACTATTTACGAACAATTGAGTTTAAACAAAAGAGTTTTGGATCCGGTTAAAGTGATCATGTTTATACAAAAGGGTTCTGATTAGTTAAAATGATCAGGTTTAAACATATTTTATGACGGCTAAGTCATGGTAATGTTTTCAAAGGAAAACTACTTATTTCATGACGGATAGGTCATGGGCATGTTTTCATATGAAAACTACTTATTATTATGACGGTTAAGTCATGTATAGTTTTTCGGGGAAAACTACTTAGTTTTATGACGGTAAAGTCATGTACATGTTTTCGGGAAAAACTATAAGAACTAATATAACTAACTCTGTGAACTCACCAACCTTTGTGTTGACACTTTCAAGTATGTTTCTCAGGTGACCCCTAGCCTTGGCGCGGTTGGAATAGACTAGCTATGTTGGATCAATTCCTAAAGGCTGGAAGGACGTAGAATATCAAGTCTCAAGTCTATCTTTGATCTAGAGGAACTTAAATCATAGTATTACTTAGCTTTAGTAATTGTATATTTAATCAAGTCTTAGAAATCATTATTACAGCTTCCGCTATCGTGTAATGAACCAATCGTTACAACCTGTATTTATTTAATAAGTAAATAAAATATGGGGGTGTGACAGATTGGTATCAGAGCAATGGTTTTAGCGAATTAGGTGTCCTTAGTGATACCTAGGCTCTAACCGGACTCATTTAGGGACCAAGATTTCTAAGACTTGCATCACATTAAAAACACCCAAGACTTGAGCATAGGAATTCCAACCGTTGCCGAACAATTTGTGTAGACTATTAGTGTATGGAGTTACACTAGGGTACCATTAGCTACACTAATACAATTACATGGCACATATAGTGAACACTTAAACACATACAATAAAGTGAAAATAATAAACACTTATAACATGTTATTGTTCGGGTTACGAGTCAAGAATAACGGGTACTCAGCATACTGCAACCTTAGAAGATCGAGTTACGAGCTAAGCTTGAACGACGACGGCGGCGATCGTCAGTTACCGATCGTGGTATCACAACAGGTTGAACTCGTACCAGGATCTGTACCTATACCTGCACCACAACTACTCCAGTCATGGAGGCAACTATCCTTCTAACGTATTTGCGGTATAAATACTCTCCTTCATAAGTTGTCGGATCGGATGCCTAGACTCTCGCCATGATATATGGCAGGCATGATTGCCCAGACAAAAGGGAATTCAAGGTAAGTAAGCAGGACTAAATGGGAGAGAACTCCAAGGGTCAGGAGACCCAGACATACATCAGGATCATGTGGATCCATGCATATATACAGACTTGGAGCATGAGTTGCTCGACACTCGTTTGAGGATCTCTGCCCAACACATAGTGCCTGAACTTCACCATACACATTTTATTTTAAGAGACACTGGTGGTGCCTCTCTACCATTAGCCTCATCCGACAACAGCCATATTCGGCAGAGTCATGAGTATTGGTACGCATAATTAAGAGTAATCCGATAAAACAATACACACTCATGTACAAATGTGCACACGCAATCTAATGATTATTTCAAATCACTTTTGATTAAAAGCTAGGGATAGAAGAAACACTATAGGGATCAGGCAAGGCAAATCATCATTACGGGTGCACACGTAATCATAATTTGCAGTGCATGGGAACTTTAGTGAGTCTTGCTGTCTAAGCTGATAATCAACTCATGTTCTCCATCACTTGATTAAGGATTGGATCTCAACAAATCAGACTTCTCAATTTGGTGCTCACAAAGCATTCTCCTAGTTTTGGAGGAACGAGAGAAATTCAAATTGAATTCAACCAATCCTTAGTAAATCCTGAACGACGAAGAAATTCGCGCATTCACTCTTTGATATTCTACTTGTCAGGAATGCTTCAAATTGAGCGTTACCACAACTAACACTTACAGTAATTGCACAACTATTGTGGGAGATTATGGCATAATCTCAGGATCCATCATACAGTTCAATCTCACAATTGATTAAAAGTTACGCCAAGAGTGTTATGCACTAACTTCAGTAATAGGGCAGGATATTATTCTGACCCGCATACACATGGCACCTATGGATATTGTAGAAGCTCGACATGAGACAAGTAGGAAATCGGACATTTCAGAATGTCGGTCAAACAGGATTGCTTTCGCAGCCATTGACATTCAATATACCTTTAAGTCTGACTATCCTCTCTGCAATGGATAAGCCGGGATTGATGCTCAAGCGAATGCCAAAGAAACCTAAGTGTGGACTAACAACTATTGTCGCACTAACTAAAACGACATGCAAAACTCTTAAAGGAGTCCCAAATGCGGAATTTCATGCTAATCTCCTTAGTTCATGATATGCATAAGGGATGTAAGCTCGAGCTATTCACAACAGGCCACTGTCCACAAAGAGTTGAGAAGAATAATCTATTACTATTTTGTACTCGCACTTCCTCAAAGTTCATCTTGTTGGATGGATCCCAGATTTAGCCTAGAAAAGAGGTGTGATTGCATCTTTCACTCCTAGTTTTCTATAATTGAGAAGCTCTAGAGCATCTATTTTTAAGAAATGATCTCTTGGAGTAGACTCAGTTAGAATACAAAAGTCTCGACGTTCAACACTCATTACCTCAAGTGTATCCTTGTGCTAAGGATTTTGAGGCCATAACCTGAATGAGTGGAATACGTAATGGTATGTCCCCAAAGTACTATTCAAACCCTAAGGAAGTGCAGATACACTGAATGACAACAAGATGGCAATTGTGAAACTCCTAAAACATCTCAGCCAACTCAATGGGTGGACAAGCCCAAAACCCATTTTGGGGAAAACACTAATTCGATGAGACCATTCTTACAGTATTATTATTCATTCCCTCAGCTAGACGGAATATGAATATCCCAAACAAACATCAAACTTCGTATGGCTTACATACTTTGAAGGTATGGTAGTCGAGACATGAGTTTACATATCAGGACGCTACAACCCAAAGGCTAGTCTGCCTCGAAAGGTAGGGCGAGCAAAGGTGTAAAGTGGTGATTAGACTCGAATTTCGCAAATAAGAGCTCCCAAGGAACATCAATTCCTAGCTCCATGAAGGCACATGGAGGGGAAAATCATAGAAAAGATGAAACCTGAAATAAGAGAAAAGTCTTAGTTCGGGAAAATGGTTTCGAAAAGCATAAGAGGGACAAACATAAAGTTTCATTTTCATACTTTTTCATTTCTACCCAATATACAACAAAAACTTAGACACCTCGCCGAGTAATTCTTTCATAAGACCGAGTTTCTCACCATGAGGAGTTCCGGTCCTGTTTGTAAAGAAAAAGGATGGAACCTTTAGAAGGTGCATCAATTATCGGGAGTTGAACAAGCTGACAATCAAAAACCGGTATCCTCTTCCTCGAGTAGACGATTTGTTTGATCAACTTCAAGGGTCCAGTTTCTATTCTAAAATTGATCTACAATCAGGATATCCTCAACTGAAAATTCAGGAAGAAGATATACCAAAAACGGCTTTTAGGACTCGTTACGGTCACTACGAATTCCTAGTTATGCCATTTGGCTTGACTAATGCACCGGCCGTTTTCATGGACCTAATGAACCGCGTGTGCAAGCCATACTTGAATAAATTCGTGATTGTATTTATCGATGACATATCAATATATTCACAAACCAATGAGGAACATGAACATCATTTGAAATCAATCTTGGAACTACTCCGGAATGAGAAGCGTTATGCCAAATTCTCTAAGTGTGAGTTTCGGATTCGAGAGGTTCACTTTCTCGGACACGTCATCAATAAGAAGGGTATTAACGTAATCCCAACCAAGATTGAAGCTATCAAAAACTGGGAAGCACCAAGAACTCTGACTGAGGTGCGTCAATTTCTGGGTTCGGCAGGATATTACAGGCGATTTATTGAGAATTTTTCAAAGATAGCCTTGCCTTTGACCACGTTAACTCAGAAGGACAAAAAGTTTGATTGGACTGATAAACAAGAATCAGCGTTTCAATTGTTGAAGCAAAAACTTTGCAGTGCACCAATCATATCCCTTCCCGAAGGAACTGACAATTCCATCGTGTACTGCGACGCATCACACCAAGGTCTGGGATGTGTATTGATGCAAGGAGAAAAAGTCATAACGTATGCATCCAGACAGCTAAGAGTACATGAGAAAAAAAAAATTATACGACTCACGATCTGAAATTGAGTGCTGTCGTGTTTGCACTCAAGATTTGGAGACATTTTTTTTTATATATGGTACAAAATGTACTATCTTTACAAACCACAAGAGTCTCCAGCACATCTTTAATCAGAAAGAACTCAACATGAGTCAACTTCGTTGGGTAGAACTACTGAATGATTACGACTGGGACATCAAGTATCACCCTGGTAAGGTAAATGTCGTAGCAGATGCCTTGAGTCGTAAGGAACGGGTTAAAACTCTCCGTGTTCGTGCCCTAGGATTGACAATTCATGCGAGTCTCACGACTCAAATCCGGATGGCACAACAGGAGGCAATCAAAGAAGAAAACATTCAGAGTGAAGCTATATGAGGAATGATCAGACATTTAGAGCCAAAATCAGATGATACTATATACTTTGCAAATAGAATTTGGGTGCCATGTTTTGGTAACTTACGGGAGTTGGTTATGGACGAAGCCCACAAGTCCAGGTACTCCATTCACCCAGGTTCGGATAAAATGTATAAGGATCTGAAAGAACTCTACTGGTGGCCGAACATGAAATGAGAAATTGCTATTTACGTCGGTAAATGCCTGACATGTTCAAAGGTAAAGGCAGAACATCAGAAACCGTCGGGATTGTTATAACAACCCGAGATACCTCAATGGAAATGGGAACAAATTTTAATGGATTTCATTACAAAGTTACCCAGAACACCTAGCAACTATAATACTATATGATAATCGTCAGTCGTTTGACGAAATCCGCGTATTCACTACCAATAAAGGAGACAGATAAAAGTAAGAAGCGTGCAAGGCTAAATATTAAGGGAATTAAGGCCAGGCATGGTATGCCAGTTTCCATTTTCACAAAAAGGGACAGTCGATTCATGTCAAGAATCTGGCAGTCTGTACAATAAGCCTTGGGCACACGCCTTTACATGACCACTGCATATCATCCCCAGATGAACGGTCAAAGTAAAAGGACCATCCAAACTTTAAAAGATGTGCTCCGTGTGTGTATAATCGATTTCAGAGGAAATAGGGATACTCACCGCCGTTGGATGAGTTTTCATATAATACCAACTACCATACCAACATTAAAGCCGCTCCGTTGAGGCTTTGTATAGTTGTAAGTGTCACTCATCGCTATATTGGGCGGAGGCTAGCGAAAAACATTTGACTGGTCCTGATATTGACTAGGGAACCGTTGACAAAATCTTCGAAATAAAAGATCGTCTGAAAGTCACTCAAGACAGACGAAAGAGAGTTGAAATAGCAACAGACGAAAACCATTAGAATTCCAAGTGGGAGACAAAGTCATGTTAAAGGTCTCACATTGGAAAGGGGTTGTAAGATTTGGCAACCGTGGCAAGCTTAACCCTAAGTGCGTTGAACCATTTGAACGAGAGGATCAAATGAAAACAAAAATACCCATCCTTGTTTAAGGATACAACAGTTCAGGAGGACACAAATTAAATTTTGGGACGAAATTCTTTTAACATGGGGAGAATGTGACACCCGACAATTCAAGTCAATATCCGTACATGTTATAAACAAGTTTACATTATAATTGTTTTGTGATTTACTTAATTTCACAAACAAGGACATTAAGGTCTAACAAAAACCGTACAGGGTCTCATTTTAAATCTTTGGTAATTCTGAGAGTTACCGGTTCACATACCAGTATAAACCGAATTTAATTACCATTTGAAACTCTAAATAATATATACCTAAAACTATATGTTTGATAAATCAAACAATCCAACCCACTTGCTTGACTTTCTCGGCCGAAAGTCAGGGGAGCCATTCTCCCACTTGCTAATACACTCAAATTCAGATAAAAACCATACCTCCTCAGTCGAAATCCCACAATCCCTTCCATACTTCTCATTTTCATACGACAATTTCCCAATTCTCCTTCTAGTCGAAGTCCAGTTTAAGGCAGAAATCCACCACAATTCGGTATTTTAAGAAGATTTCAAGTGTTCTAAAGAAAGTTTAACAGAAGATTCAAGACTCTTCTCTGTTTTCTTTCATCATCTTCATCTCGGTTTTAAGGTAAAAACTCGATATTATCCACTTTATTTTCTTTAAAACCGTATCTAAGCCTACAAAAGGTTCAATCGCAAGTAAGATAACAAGAAAAGTGTGTCAAATTCAAGATTTGAACATAAAAATATACAGGACGAATTCTGTCAATCAAAGTGCAGTAATCGAAACTAGGAGTTTCGATACCTGTTCAATCGAAACTAGGAGTTTCGATACCTGTTATTCAATCGAAACTAGGAGTTTCGATACCTATTCAATCGAAACTAGGAGTTTCGATACCAGTTTACTCAATCGAAACTGGGAGTTTCGATACTAGTTGTTCAATCGAAACTAGGTAGTTTCGATACATATTGCTCAATCGAAACTAGATAGTTTCGATACCCTTCTTGCCAATCGAAACTAGATAGTTTCGATACCTAACTACTCAATCGAAACTATGAAGTTTCGATACTCAATTGCCCAATCGAAACTAGGAAGTTTCGACATCTGTTCATCAGTCACATTGGGCAGTAACTTAGAACTGTTTTTATAGCAAAACAAGTGTTGAAAATCTAAGAAGATATTTAAACAAAAGCAACTAGATTTACTAGGTCGATGAACAATTTGCAATATGAGACGTTCGGTCTTAACACAATTTACCCTTTGGTATCTAGGGTACGAATAGTCAAGTTCGGCTAGAACAATTATCATTGCAAGCATACACAAACTCAAGGTGAGTTCACGGCCCCCTTTTAACTCTTTACTGTTTTGTAAACATCGGGGGAGAAACATACTTACTTATTATGTTTTGAAAACATGAATTACATTGTTTATACGTTTGACAATATGAACATTTTGGTTTAACTTCTTGTGAGTCTCCCAGCCCCACTTTTACTACTAGTTTTTAAATTGTTTTTAAACAAACGGGGAGAAAACTTGCTCAACTAAAGAGCTGGACACAACAACACACAACGATTGTTCGGATGAACAACACACAACGATTGTTCGGATGAACAACACTCAACGATTGGGGGAAACACATACATACAACTATTTTATGGGATAACAAGAGAATAAGACACGACTTGTATGTTTACATGAGATGAGAACAACAATTTGAGGCCGGAAAAGTCCCCTGGAACAACGTAGTAACCATTAACTGTAGCCTAGGGTCCTATGAATAGTACTATGGAGAGTGACGTCTCCCGGTCATGGTTAGTCGCGCTAACCACAATCTGGAGGATTTATGGCCGCATAGAACCGGATAACGAAATTAGGGGCGTGTACAATTGTCATGGTTTGGTTACGCCTCATGTATGAACATATTATTTGTATTCCTAGCTAGTTTACAAATGGGTCAACAATTCTTATTCTGTTTATCACATACACCTGAAACTATTTACGAACAATTGAGTTTAAACAAAAGAGTTTTGGATCCGGTTAAAGTGATCATGTTTATACAAAAGGGTTCTGATTAGTTAAAATGATCAGGTTTAAACATATTTTATGACGGCTAAGTCATGGTAATGTTTTCAAAGGAAAACTACTTATTTCATGACGGATAGGTCATGGGCATGTTTTCATATGAAAACTACTTATTATTATGACGGTTAAGTCATGTATAGTTTTTCGGGGAAAACTACTTAGTTTTATGACGGTAAAGTCATGTACATGTTTTCGGGAAAAACTATAAGAACTAATATAACTAACTCTGTGAACTCACCAACCTTTGTGTTGACACTTTCAAGTATGTTTCTCAGGTGACCCCTAGCCTTGGCGCGGTTGGAATAGACTAGCTATGTTGGATCAATTCCTAAAGGCTGGAAGGACGTAGAATATCAAGTCTCAAGTCTATCTTTGATCTAGAGGAACTTAAATCATAGTATTACTTAGCTTTAGTAATTGTATATTTAATCAAGTCTTAGAAATCATTATTACAGCTTCCGCTATCGTGTAATGAACCAATCGTTACAACCTGTATTTATTTAATAAGTAAATAAAATATGGGGGTGTGACAGGTATCCTCTTCCTCGAATAGATGATTTGTTTGATCAACTTCAAGGTTCCAGTTTCTATTCTAAAATTGATCTACGATCAGGGTATCATCAACTGAAAATTCAGGAAGAAGATATACCAAAAACGGCTTTTAGGACTCGTTACGGTCACTACGAGTTCCTAGTTATGCCATTTGGCTTGACTAATGCACCAGCCGTCTTCATGGATCTCATGAACCGCGTGTGCAAGCCGTACTTGGATAAATTCGTGATTGTGTTTATCGATGACATATTGATATATTCACGAACCAAGGAGGAACATGAACATCAATTGAAATTAATCTTGGAACTACTCAGGAATGAGAAGCTTTATGCCAAATTCTCTAAGTGTGAGTTTTGGATCCAAGAGGTTCACTTTCTTGGACACGTCATCAATAAGAATGGTATCCATGTGGATCCATCCAAGATTGAAGCTATCAAAAACTGGGAAGCACCAAGAACTTCGACTGAGGTGCGTCAATTTCTGGGTTTGGCAGGATATTACAGACGATTTATTGAGAATTTTTCAAAGATAGCCTTGCCTTTGACCACGTTAACTCAGAAGGACAAAAAGTTTGATTGGACTGATAAACAAGAATCAGCTTTTCAATTGCTGAAGCAAAAACTTTGCAGTGCACCAATCCTATCCCTTCCCGAAGGAACTGACAATTTCATCGTGTATTGCGACGCATCACACCAAGGTCTGGGATGTGTATTGATGCAGAGAGAAAAAGTCATAGCGTATGCATCCAGACAGCTAAAAGTACATGAGAAAAATTATACGACTCATGATCTGGAATTGGGTGCTGTCGTGTTTGAACTCAAGATTTGGAGACATTACTTATACGGTACAAAATGTACTATCTTTACAGACCACAAGAGTCTCCAGCACATCTTTAATCAGAAAGAACTCAACATGAGGCAACGTCGTTGGGTAGAGCTACTGAATGATTACGACTGTGATATTAAGTATCACCCTGGTAAGGCAAACGTCGTAGCGGATGCCTTGAGTCGTAAGGAACGGGTTAAAACACTCCGTGTTCGTGCCCTAGAATTGACCATTCATACGAGTCTCACGACTCAAATCAGGATGGCACAACAAGAGGCAATTAAGGAAGAAAACATTCAGAGCGAAGCTTTACGAGGAATGATAAAGCAGTTGGAACCAAAATCAGATGACACTTTATACTTCAGGAATAGAATTTGGGTGCCATGTTTTGGTAACTTACGGGAGTTGGTTATGGACGAAGCCCACAAGTCCAGGTACTCCATTCACCCAGGTTCGGATAAAATGTATAAGGATCTGAAAGAACTCTACTGGTGGCCGAACATGAAAGGTGAAATTGCTATTTATGTCGGTAAATGCCTGACATGTTCAAAAGTTGTAAGGCCCCTTTCCCCGGGAGACCTCACTCGTTGGATTTACTCATAAACATAGCCATAGATACTGAATAATTACATTGAATACTTTCTAAACGTAGCGTGAGCTTACATCATTCGATTACATAGCCATAACAGCGGAAGTCTTAATCATTTAAACATAACACATTGCTTTAACAAAAATTAAAGTGGATGGGATGTCAGCCCTTGATCGGGATAGCCTTCACTCCAATGCACGACCTTTCTTCTTTTTACCTGAAATGTATACTAAAAGTCAGCTAACGCTGGTGAGTTCTAGTTAAAAACATTTAGGTATGTACATTATTCATTTATAAATACTTACGTATAAATATATAAATATAAATACACATTTACATATCCTTTGCTTTCTTTTATCATTCGTATGTGAGCACATAAATATGCATTCACCTTTACTTTCATTAACATTTATTGGTCATACTCATAAGAGTGATCAACCAACATTCATTTATGCGTAAGTCACGAAGACAATACGCCCGTCCTACCGTCGTAGTCCGTCCTCCACAACATCCGGCAAACCTTCGGCCATCTGTTATGCTATACCGTCCGGCAAACCTTCGGCCGTCCGTCTTAACCGTACTACCGTCGTAGTCCGTCATATTCGCCCGTCTGCCCTAAGGCATCCGTTTCCCTCGTGAACTATTATATATGCAACCGTTCTACTTATCATTGATAAGGCAATTGCTTCGACCGTCCATTAGTGCCTTTCACACGTCCTAGCTAATGAAGGAACGTGTTTGTCCCGATTGCAAAATAGTCACGAGGTCGTCCGTCTACCGAAGTAGCCGTTATCATCGAAGCGTCCATACATTTACATGCATTCGTAACAAGCAATATATAAAATATAAAGCAAGATTTTCTTCTTTTTCGTTATGTCGTTCGTTCATTCATTCTTTGTATACATTCGTTTCATTCTTGTTCATCATTATTTTAAGTAAGATCATATTAACATTCATATATATATAAGTATCACATATGATCACATTGGCATTCATAACATTTATTCACTTAGTGTATACATCTCAGCCCCAAAACATTTGAAAACATTTGCACATAACATAGAAGGGGCACATAGAACTCACCTGATAGGCGGGTCCCTGAAGTATAATAGCTGGTTTCGAAATGTCACTAAGGTCTCCCACAATCTGTATAATAAAGTCATACATATAAGGTAGGGCTCCTAAATGACACTAGACATTTCTATTCTTGAACTCAGTGGTTTCGGGAGGTGAGTCGCATCGAAACTATGGTAGTTTCGAGCTATGGTCTTACACTCGAAACTAGGTAGTTTCGAGTCATAGTCCTTCTATCGAAACTAGGTAGTTTCGAGTCATGAGATCCTATCGAAACTATGGTAGTTTCGAGTCATTAACTTATGAAAAATCTTAGTTTAGGTTCAAGGTGACACTCGAAACTAGGTAGTTTCGAGTCCTGAGTTCCTATCGAAACTATGGTAGTTTCGAGTCATTGGCTGCTATCGAAACTAGATAGTTTCGAGTCAAACATGACTATCGAAACTAGAGTAGTTTCGACGGGTCTGTATGTATCGAAACTATAGTTTCGAGTCATGGGTCTGCATCTTCCCTGACCAGAACCTTGCTCCAGCCAACTTATTTCCAATCGATTAAACCTTGAGCATTTTACGTTAAACACCTTCCTTTGTCGTTCTTGAGTTCAAATACGTGATTTGTTTCAAGTTTCATATGCAAAAATCGTATCTTTATTTGATTTAAACCCGAGACATGCAAAGACTCATAATCAGAGGCGATGCTTACCTCAACAGGCCCGATTTCTGTTGCTATGCGTTGAAATGGTGGAGTCGGATGATTCCCGAGCCCTTGAGTCTTCTCCTTGCGGTTTTTCTTCACAAGCCGATCGCTCTCTCTCTCTCTCTCTCTCTCTCTAGTATTCTTGCGCAGGAAGATGAAATGAGAGGGGTTTGGGTTGAAGCTGCTGTTTTGTAATGGGGTTTCCCCCCTTTCTTTTCGGCCCATGGGCCGAAATTTTGGCCAAGCCCACTTTATTTCCCTTTTCTATTTGTCTTGTCATTATTTGGGATGTTACAAGTCTACCCTTCTTAATGAGGTTTCGTCCTCGAAACCTGTTACACGTTAAACAACTGGGGATACAGTTCCTTCATCTCGTCTTCTTTCTCCCAAGTAGCCTCGGACCCCTTTCTGTGTTTCCATTGTATTTTGACTAAAGGAATCGACTTATTGCGTAATCGTTTCTCAGCTCGGTCAAGAATGGCTATTGGTTCCTCTACATAATTTAGACTGTTATCCACTTCGATCTCGTCGTAAGGTATGTGAGCTGTGTCGTCAGCTAGGCACTTGCGTAAGTGCGACACGTGGAACGTAGGGTGTATTCCACTAAGCTCGACGGGTAGGTCGAGTCTGTAAGCAACTTGACCCACTCTTGCTACTATCTTGAAAGGTCCGACAAACCTTGGACTTAGTTTGCCACGCTTTCTGAACCGAATGATTCCTTTCCACGGTGATACTTTCAACAGTACCATGTCCCCTACTTGAAACTCTAAATCCCTCCTTCTCTTATCCGCGTATGATTTCTGTCTGTCTTTTGCGGCTTTCATACGAGCCTTGATTTGATCAAATTTCTCAGAAGTAGCTTTGACCACTTCGAGACTTGCAAAATCCTTCTGTCCAATTTCCCCCCAACAAACCGGGGTCCTACATTTCCTCCCATACAACATTTCAAATGGCGGCATGCCAATAGTCGAGTGATAGCTGTTGTTATATGAAAATTCTGCCAATGGTAGATGGCTGTCCCAACTCCCACCGAAGTCAATGATACAGGCCCGGAGCATGTCCTCCAAGGTCTGAATGGTCCTTTCCGATTGTCCATTGGTTTGGGGGTGGTAAGCGGTGCTGATGTTCAATCTAGTGCCCATTGCTTCATTGAATTTCTTCCAAAACCTTGACGTGAATCTAGTATCCCTGTCAGACACAATCGACAGCGGCATACCATGTCTGCTCACAATTTCCTTGATAAATACTTCCGCTAGCTTTTCAGAAGAAGAAGTTTCTCGTATTGGCAAGAAGTGAGCACTCTTTGTCAAGCGGTCGACGATCACCCAAATGGTATCATTGCCTTTAGCTGTTCGCGGTAGCTTGGTAATGAAGTCCATTGTGATCTCTTCCCACTTCCATTCCGGTATTGGTAAAGGTTGCATTTTACCGCATGGTTTCTGGTGCTCGGCCTTAACTAGAGAACACGTTAGGCACTTGCTCACGTATTCTGTCACATCATTCTTCATGCCAGGCCACCAGTATTCTTTCTTCAAGTCTTGATACATTTTGTTTGTCCCGGGGTGGATAGAATAGCGAGACTTATGGGCCTCATCGAGTATTTTGGCTCTAAGCTCACCAATCTTAGGTATCCACATCCGGCCAAACCTAGTTCGTACTCCGTATGCATTTGCATCTAAGTTCCCTTGTTGTCCTACTATTCTTTCCCGTTTCACATTTCTTTCTAACAATGCTTCATCTTGTGCCTTTGATATTTCATCCATTAAGTCTGGCGTTATAATTAACTGACACGCTTTGATCCGGATAGGTGCCGATTCTTCCTTTCTACTTAAAGCGTCAGCCACTACGTTTGCCTTGCCTGGATGGTACAATATCTCACAGTCATAGTCTTTCAGTAGCTCTAACCATCTTCTTTGCCTCATGTTTAGTTCCTTTTGTTCGAAAAAGTATTTCAAGCTTTTGTGATCGGAGTAGATGGTGCATTTAACTCCATACAAGTAGTGTCTCCATATTTTCAACGCGAAAACTACTGCTGCTAATTCTAGATCATGTGTTGGGTAGTTAACTTCATGAACCTTTAGTTGCCGCGATGCATAAGCAATTACCTTTCCTCGTTGCATGAGTACGCACCCTAAACCCTGCCCTGAAGCGTCAGAGTAGACTACCAAGTCTTCGTTTCCCTCAGGTAAGGTCAAGACTGGAGCTTGGGTTAATCGTGTCTTCAACTCTTCGAACGCATTGCTTTGGGTTGGTCCCCATTCATACTTTACTTCCTTACGTGTCAGCTTTGTCAGTGGCGAGGCTATTCTCGAGAAATCCTGAATGAACCTCCGATAGTAGCCTGCCAACCCCAGAAAACTTCGTATATCAGTTGGCGTTTTCGGGATGTTCCATTCCTTTACCGCTTCGATCTTAGCAGGATCCACCATAATGCCGTCCGGGTTTACGACATGGCCTAGGAATTGGACCTCCCTAAGCCAGAACGCGCATTTGGAGAATTTTGCATACAACTTCTCCTGCTTTAGCACCTCCAATACTTCTCTTAGGTGACAGTGGTGATCACCTTCATTCTTTGAATATATGAGGATGTCATCTATAAAAACTATTACTGATCGATCCAACATGGGTCGGCATACTCTGTTCATTAAATCCATAAATGCTGCTGGTGCGTTGGTTAGTCCGAAGGACATCACAAGAAATTCATAATGCCCGTAACGTGTACGAAACGCAGTTTTCGGTACATCTTCCTCTCTTACTTTCAATTGATGGTAACCCGACCTGAGATCAATCTTTGAGAACCAACTCGCGCCTTGTAATTGATCAAAGAGGTCGTCTATTCTAGGCAGTGGGTATTTGTTCTTTACTGTTCTCTTGTTCAATTCACGGTAGTCGATGCACATGCGCATGCTGCCGTCCTTTTTCTTTACAAATAATACCGGAGCGCCCCATGGTGAGATGCTCGGTCTGATAAATCCTTTCTCTGTTAATTCTTCAAGTTGGGACATTAATTCTTTCATTTCTGACGGAGCCAATCGGTATGGTGCCTTGGCAACGGGCTCAGCTCCTGGCAGTAAGTCAATCTGAAATTCTATTTCCCGATCGAGCGGCAAACCAGGTAGGTCCTCTGGGAACACTTCTGGAAAATTGCACACCACGGGTACATCTTTTAGCTCTTTCGTTTTCATTCTATCGTCAATAACATACGCCAGATAAGCTTCGCAACCGCGCCTCATGTAACTTTCGGCCTTGATCATCGAGATGACGTTCGGCATTGTGCTATTCCAGTCACCATAAACCGTAATCGGACTGCCGTCAGTGGCCTTGAGATGTATCATCTTTCGTTTACATATGATTTGAGCTTCGTTGGCAGCTAACCAATCCATGCCCAATACTACATCGAATCCTCCTAAAGTTAGAAGGTACAATTTAGATGGAAACTTATGGCCCTCTATTTCTACCATGCAATCGTCAGTTACTTGGATGACTACTGAGTTTTTACCAATAGCAGTTTGTACGCTAAAGGCCCTTATAAGGCTAGTGATTGTGCAGTCTAATTTGCGGCTAAATGCAGTGGATATAAAACTTTTACTAGCACCAGAATCAAACAGAATAGCAGCATGTTCATCATTTACTAGGAACGTACCCGACACGACGTCAGGGTTTCCTCTTGCTTCTTCCTCGGTTAAAGCATAGGCCCGAGTCCTAGCCTTTGGCTGTTCCTTTTCTTTTTCTTTCCCCGAACCAGATTGTCCAGTCTTCCTGCAATCCTTAGTAGCGTGCCCATACCAACCACAGTTCTGGCACTTGATGCCCTTAGTACAATCCTTCGAGTAGTGCCCCGGTCTTCCACATTTAAAACACATGGTTGAGCCGGCCAAACATTCACCGCGGTGCTGTTTCCCGCATTTTGTGCATATTTCGTACTCATCATTCCTTGGCTTCTTTGCCTCAGCAGTAACATTTCTTCTTCCAGTCCCCTTAGACGAGTTCTCCCACTTCCTCTTTGGTGCCTCCGGCACCGGGTCCTCATTGGCATAATCGTCATAGACGATTCCGGACAGATTCACTACCGACTCGAAAGTCGAGGGTAGGTTAGCTTTCACATGAACACGGACCTTTTGGGGTAGGCCTTTGACATAATACTTAATCAATCGCTCCTCAGTCTCTACCAGGTGGGGTACCAGTTGAGCTAGCTCATTAAATCTTGAAGTGTACTGGCGATGAGTCTTGTTGCCAGCCTTGAAATTTAGAAACTCGTTTTCCACTCGATCAATCTCGTTCTGTGGGCAGAACTTCTGGATTATCAACTTTTTCAGATCTTCCCAAGTCATTCTTTTGAGAGCGTTTGGCGATTTAGTTCTTTG
The DNA here is from genome assembly GCA_023525975.1 of Smallanthus sonchifolius. NCBI lineage: Eukaryota > Viridiplantae > Streptophyta > Magnoliopsida > Asterales > Asteraceae > Smallanthus > Smallanthus sonchifolius. The sequence continues at coordinate 46,917,347 of CM042020.1, read as the reverse complement.
GATAGTCCTCCACCAACTTAGTGCCTCGTTGGTGAAAGAGTGAGCCACATATTTTACAGCCTGGTCAGGTCGGCATTCGCTTATGTTGATTACCCCATTCATCCTCTCGATCCATTCAAATGTAGCCACCGAATCCTTGTTTCCATCAAATTTGGGTGGATCACCGTCCTTAAATCCTTTGTAGGTACACCCATGGGTGTTCAGTCTCACTGTCACTTCATCCCCATCACTATCATAAACTTTCTCCTCATGGTTGTTTTCCTCCTCCTCTTTGCTCTTCTTTAGTGCCTCAGATAACAGATCAGGCAGTACTTTCTTCAGAGTTAGTATGACCTCACGGGCAATAGCATCTCTAACTTCGGGTTCCAGTCGTAGAGATCCTTCATTGCCCTCAGCTGGTGGGGTTACATTTGTTTCATGCACGCTCTCAGTGTGTTCCACGTGCACACTCTCCTCTTCCTCATATCTTTGGTTCAATGGCGGTCTACCGACTCGGCCAGTGCGACCGCCTCGGCGTCCAGTTCCTCTTTTACGAGCCATAGTTTTCTAGATTTCCTGTTGAGTAAAAAAAGGTATACATCAATGTCATTCCTTCAGATCATAGTTTAGAACAGTACGAGCAAGGTAAATTCTTAATTACAGTGACCGGTTTGTGATTAATAATTTGCTTTGCTTTTCGGGTTCGGAACTCTTCACATCAGTAGTGACATTGACATCTAAGCGTTCTAAGTTAAGGTATCTATCCCTAACTATAGGCATTAACTTTATGACTTACTTACTGCACTGGCGTTGGCGTCGGCTACCCAGACTGACATCCGTGCGTTGGTCCCATTATCAGCTTGAGTCCAGACATTTAGGGATGTCTGAATCTCTCAAACTATTGCTCTGATACCAACTTGTAAGGCCCCTTTCCCCGGGAGACCTCACTCGTTGGATTTACTCATAAACATAGCCATAGATACTGAATAATTACATTGAATACTTTCTAAACGTAGCGTGAGCTTACATCATTCGATTACATAGCCATAACAGCGGAAGTCTTAATCATTTAAACATAACACATTGCTTTAACAAAAATTAAAGTGGATGGGATGTCAGCCCTTGATCGGGATAGCCTTCACTCCAATGCACGACCTTTCTTCTTTTTACCTGAAATGTATACTAAAAGTCAGCTAACGCTGGTGAGTTCTAGTTAAAAACATTTAGGTATGTACATTATTCATTTATAAATACTTACGTATAAATATATAAATATAAATACACATTTACATATCCTTTGCTTTCTTTTATCATTCGTATGTGAGCACATAAATATGCATTCACCTTTACTTTCATTAACATTTATTGGTCATACTCATAAGAGTGATCAACCAACATTCATTTATGCGTAAGTCACGAAGACAATACGCCCGTCCTACCGTCGTAGTCCGTCCTCCACAACATCCGGCAAACCTTCGGCCATCTGTTATGCTATACCGTCCGGCAAACCTTCGGCCGTCCGTCTTAACCGTACTACCGTCGTAGTCCGTCATATTCGCCCGTCTGCCCTAAGGCATCCGTTTCCCTCGTGAACTATTATATATGCAACCGTTCTACTTATCATTGATAAGGCAATTGCTTCGACCGTCCATTAGTGCCTTTCACACGTCCTAGCTAATGAAGGAACGTGTTTGTCCCGATTGCAAAATAGTCACGAGGTCGTCCGTCTACCGAAGTAGCCGTTATCATCGAAGCGTCCATACATTTACATGCATTCGTAACAAGCAATATATAAAATATAAAGCAAGATTTTCTTCTTTTTCGTTATGTCGTTCGTTCATTCATTCTTTGTATACATTCGTTTCATTCTTGTTCATCATTATTTTAAGTAAGATCATATTAACATTCATATATATATAAGTATCACATATGATCACATTGGCATTCATAACATTTATTCACTTAGTGTATACATCTCAGCCCCAAAACATTTGAAAACATTTGCACATAACATAGAAGGGGCACATAGAACTCACCTGATAGGCGGGTCCCTGAAGTATAATAGCTGGTTTCGAAATGTCACTAAGGTCTCCCACAATCTGTATAATAAAGTCATACATATAAGGTAGGGCTCCTAAATGACACTAGACATTTCTATTCTTGAACTCAGTGGTTTCGGGAGGTGAGTCGCATCGAAACTATGGTAGTTTCGAGCTATGGTCTTACACTCGAAACTAGGTAGTTTCGAGTCATAGTCCTTCTATCGAAACTAGGTAGTTTCGAGTCATGAGATCCTATCGAAACTATGGTAGTTTCGAGTCATTAACTTATGAAAAATCTTAGTTTAGGTTCAAGGTGACACTCGAAACTAGGTAGTTTCGAGTCCTGAGTTCCTATCGAAACTATGGTAGTTTCGAGTCATTGGCTGCTATCGAAACTAGATAGTTTCGAGTCAAACATGACTATCGAAACTAGAGTAGTTTCGACGGGTCTGTATGTATCGAAACTATAGTTTCGAGTCATGGGTCTGCATCTTCCCTGACCAGAACCTTGCTCCAGCCAACTTATTTCCAATCGATTAAACCTTGAGCATTTTACGTTAAACACCTTCCTTTGTCGTTCTTGAGTTCAAATACGTGATTTGTTTCAAGTTTCATATGCAAAAATCGTATCTTTATTTGATTTAAACCCGAGACATGCAAAGACTCATAATCAGAGGCGATGCTTACCTCAACAGGCCCGATTTCTGTTGCTATGCGTTGAAATGGTGGAGTCGGATGATTCCCGAGCCCTTGAGTCTTCTCCTTGCGGTTTTTCTTCACAAGCCGATCGCTCTCTCTCTCTCTCTCTCTCTCTCTAGTATTCTTGCGCAGGAAGATGAAATGAGAGGGGTTTGGGTTGAAGCTGATGTTTTGTAATGGGGTTTCCCCCCTTTCTTTTCGGCCCATGGGCCGAAATTTTGGCCAAGCCCACTTTATTTCCCTTTTCTATTTGTCTTGTCATTATTTGGGATGTTACAAAAGTAAAGGCAGAACATCAGAAACCGTCGGGATTGTTACAACAACCCGAGATACCTCAATGAAAATGGGAACAAATTTCCATGGATTTCATTACAAAGTTACCCAAGACGTCGAGCGGGTATGACACTATATGGGTAATTGTCGATCGTTTGACGAAATCAGCTCATTTTCTTCCCATCAAAGAGACGGATAAAACCGAGAAACTTGCAAGACTTTATATTAAGGAAATTGTGGCTAGGCATGGAGTACCAATTTCTATTATCTCTGATAGAGACAGCAGATTCGTGTCTAGAATCTGGAAATCATTACAAGAAGCCATGGGCACACGTCTTGACATGAGCACGGCATATCACCCACAAACAGATGGTCAAAGCGAAAGGACTATTCAAACTTTAGAGGATATGCTCCGTGCGTTTGCAATTGACTTCGGTGGAAATTGGGATACTCATTTACCGCTAGCTGAGTTTTCATACAATAATAGTTACCACACCAGCATCAAAGCCGCTCCGTTTGAGGCTTTGTATGGTCGAAAATGTCGTTCACCGCTATGTTAGGCAGAAGTTGGTGACAAGCATTTAACCGGTCCTGAAGTTATTCAAGAAACCACGGACAAGATTTTTAAAATCAAGGATCGTCTGAAAGCCGCCCGTGACAGACAAAAGAGTTACGCGGATAACAGACGAAGACCTTTAGAATTCCAAGTAGGAGACAAAGTCATGTTAAAGGTCTCACCTTGGAAAGGAGTTGCAAGATTTGGCAACCGTGGCAAGCTTAACCCTAGGTACGTTGGACCATTTGAAATATTGGCTAGGGTTGGCCCTGTAGCTTACAAGCTCAAGTTGCCACAAGAACTAAGCAACGTACATGATACGTTTCATGTATCAAATCTCAAGAAGTGTTTATCAGACGAGACATTAATTATACCGCCTGATGAGATTCACATAGACGACAAGTTGCACTTCATTGAGGAACCTATGGAAGTCACAGATTGGAAGGTTCAGAGAACAGGACGCAGCTGTGTTAAGCTGGTCAAGGTACGTTGGAATTCAAAGCGTGGCCCCGAGTATACGTGGGAGCGGGAAGATAAAATGAAATCCAATTACCCGTCTTTGTTTACAAACACTCCAAGTCAGAGTGACAAGAACTGAATTTCAGGACGAAATTCTATGTAACATGGGGAGAATGTGACACCCAGCATTTCAGGTCAATATCCACATTTCATAAACGCACGTTCATAATTATTATTTCCTGATATTTATTTTGACTAAGTAAAGTCAAGAAGTCTAGCAAATGAGTTTATTCCAAGTCTAGTAAATCTTAAAGAATTACTAGAAAAAGTAAGCAGAATAACCCGACTAAATACGAACGTTAGTGGTTAAATTAAATAACCAGAAATATATATATATTACACAAAATTTACGTTGAACCAAGATTTTAATAATTTCTTCAACGAGCCATAAACTGGTTAAAATTATAATACCGTGAAGAATCGAAACCGAATTAAATTGCCATTTGGAACTCTAATTGATACTAATATCATTAATAAATTTATGCTTAAAAATAGTTATCATTAACCCTAAGCTACTTTCTTGACTTTCTCGGTCGAGAGTCAGGGGAGCCATTCTCCCACTTGCTAATTCACTCAAATTTCCGATAAAAACTATACCTCCTCAGTACCAAATCTCTCAATCCCTTTCAAACCTTCTCGTTTTCTTACGGCAAATTCTCAATATCTCCTTCAAATCGAAGTCCAGTTCAAGGCAAAATTCACCAGATTTCGGTGCTATAAGAAGAGTTCCCAGTGTGTTCTCAAGAATCGAGCTAAGGAGCTCAAGATCATTCTCTATTTCTCTAGAAATCACCATTCTCTGTTTGAGGTAAAAACTCAATATTATTCATTTCATTTTCTTTATAACCGTATGTGTGTATAAAAACTCAATATTATTCATTTCATTTTCTAAAGTTTTGAAATGATTTTGGGTGGAAACATACTTGTAAAAGACTTTTGTGTATAAATGAATTGAACTAATGATCTGACCGTATGTGTGTATTGAGGGAAAAGTAAAGCGCTTAAAGTCCTCTGAATAAATTAGTAACCATTAGCTATGGATTTAGCCCGGGATTATATGAATAGTACTATTGGGGGTGACGCCTCCGGTCATGGTTAGTCGCGCTAACCAGGGGTCAAAATGGCCGAATGACCGCATATTGTCTTACTCGCAGAAAGGCGAGGGGAGGCACAAAATGTTGGGGTTTGGTTACGGTCTCGTACATTACATACTATTTTGTATTCCTTGCAAGCTTACAAATGGGGTCAATAGATTAGATTAGTATTCATATTCATTGGCAATACGTATAAAAGAGTTATGATCAGGTTAAAGTGATCAGGTTTAAACAAAAGAGTTCTGATCAGGTTAAAGTGATCAGGTTTTACATAAAACAGTTCTGATCAGGTTTTACACAAAAGAGTTCTGATCAGGTTAAAGTGATCAGGTTTTACACAAAAGAGTTCTGATCAGGTTATAGCGATCAGGTTTTAAACAAAAGAGTTCTGATCAGGTTAAAGTGATCAGGTTTAACAAGGAATTTTGATCGGAAAATGATCAGATTTAAACATTGGGTTTATGATAACTCTTTATAATAACTTGTGAACTCACCAACCTCGTGTTGACAGTTTTAAGTATGTTTTCAGGAAATTGAACGTGGCCATCAGGTTAGCAATGTAGGATTCATGCATGCACGTGGATACGGCTTTTGAGAGGATTTCTCTTGTATAACTCATGGCCTTGAGTCATATTTGCGAAATCTTAAACTTTTGTAAACTCAAGTTGATATTTTGTGATGTAAATATTTTAAACTCGATTATGTATCCAATTACATGTATGTGTTTGTAATAATCATATGCTTTGGAAACAAGTGAACGTTGAGCCTCGCGTTTCCGCCCTGGCGGGGTGTGACACAAAATGCCGAGAAATAAAGTTAATGAGTTCAAGCGGGCCGAAGTCGGGCCGGGTCAGTCGCGAACCGGGCTTGGGGAGGTCTCCCCTATAAATAGCCAAGGTCACCACATGTTTCTCTCATTTGCAATTCTAGAGAGAGAAAAACCGTAGAGAGAGAAAGTGTCGGAATCGCACAAGATTGCACCCGCCCGTGTCTCTTGCACTCGTGAGAAGAACCTCTGGATCAGAAGCTCGATTCTGGTAACGATCCGACCTAAATCTGAGTTTTAGTTCGTTTTTGGGTTTTTCGGGTTTTGGGTGAAAAGGAAAGGTTTGAACGGATGAAACTGAAAGATAATCATGGATTTGAGTTCCTTAATGGAAAACAAACGTTTTGAATGCAACAGGTTCGGGATCTTGACATGATCAGACCCGAATGCGAAAGTTAGGGTTTTTCGTGAAGAACAGGTCGTGCGCACTTGCTAAGTACGCACGGAGCAAGTCCTGCGCACTTGCTAAGTGCGCATGAGGAGGAACCTGCGCACTTGCTAAGTGCGCAGGAGGAGGGACCTGCGCACTTGATAAGTGAGCAGGTAGCAGGGTCTGCACACTTGATAAGTGCGCATGCAGCAGGGTCTGCGCACTTGCTAAGTGCGCAGACATCAGAACTGACTAAGTGAAGTCAGTATGTTAGAATGGTTAAACCGTTAGAGTCGGGATTGGTCTGATGTGTGTTTAACTAATCAATTCAGATCGGAAGTGACGTTGTTGGACCTTCGTTTAGGACAACCCATATTAGCGTATCAGGTGAGTTCTAGAGCCCTCTTTTAAATGTTTTGGGCTGGTGTGCATACTTACGAAACGATGTTTCAACGAAATGATGTTTTAACGAAACGATGTTTACGAAAGGAAAGGTTATGAAGTGTTTTTGCCAAAAAGGTTTACGAATGTTTATGAACGGTCTAAATGAGAAAAGGTTTAATGAAAAGGGAAAGAGGTAAAGGTTTAGATAAGTCATTACAAATCTAATCTGTTAAATGAATGGAATTGACGAATGAAGTCTGGGAATGAGATTCCCAGCCTTGTGGTAGATTATGGACAGCGAGCCATAGTTGCCATAAGAACAACAGGGGTAGTGTCTTAGTGGCCTGCCAATGGTTTTGATGTTGTACAACTGGTAAGGGAGTAACGACGGTTACTCGGGTGATGACGATCATCCTAAGTGAATGGTAATGGGAAATCAATGACGGCGATACGTAACGGTTGATTTCCAAAGGAAAGATGCGTGTTGGGCAATGACGGCGATACGTAACGGTTGACCCCACGTATTGAATGGTAATGGGAAATCAATGACGGCGATACGTAACGGTTGATTTCCAAAGGAAAGATGCGTGTTGGGCAATGACGGTGATACGTAACGGTTGACCCCACGTATTGAATGGTTGTGGCAATGACGGCGATACGTAACGGTTGCCCACAACATCAAGGGTCCCTTCGGGGACACAAAGACGCGTAACGATACAGAATTTAGATAAAAATGTATGACTTAAATGAATGTTAAAAGTTTTAATGAACGATCCGTTTAACGGTGTTTATGATTATGATGTTGATGATGATATGGGTACGAAACCTTTTTAAAGATGTTATTATTACATGCTTTTGTGAAAGGTTTTACTAAATGAATGAATGATATGTTTTTGGCAAATGTTGATGTTAAAGTTTTTATGAAATGCTAGAACTCACCAGCGTAGCTGACTTTTTAGTATGCACATTCAGGTTAAGGCAGGTATGACGATGGACGGTGATGCTTGACAAGCGAGAAGAGTTACCCGGTCGATCATGAAGACTGGCATCCCGTTATGAGTTGTTTATGTTAAGTTTATGTAATTGACAATGTACGCTTCCGCATGTATGAACAAGTTTTTAGTTATGTTGAATGAATGATTCCGCTGCGTTATTTGATATTCATGTTTAAGAACTGTTTGTGAATGAGTAAATCCAACGAGTGAGGCCTCCCGGGTTTGGGGCCTTACAAGTTGGTATCAGAGCAATAGTTTGAGTGATTCGGACACCCCCAGTGTCTGAACTTAAACTTTGAATGGGACCGAAAGCGGATGCCAGTACGGGTAACTCGAGCCACAGCATCAGGTATGAAAAGTAGAGTATGTGTATGTAGTATGCCTTAGAAAGGGTTAGGAAAGGACTTGTGTTCTGATGGAATCACAAAGGTGGTCAAATAGAAATCGAAAGGTAGTGTAATGGTTAATTACAGATGGCCAATGTATATTAACATCTTACAGTACTTGTTGGATTCTATTTGTTAACTAGCGTGATAACTTTGGATTCCTTGTCTTTTAGAATGAGATGGATGGTAGAATAGGCGGAAGGCGTGGTGGGGGTCGTACCGGATGACACGGTAGGATTCCCGCCCACCAAGTTTATAGTAAAAAGGCAAGAGTTCTTGCGGAACCGGAAGGTAGTGTGCATGAGACCGCACGAGTGTGATGCGAGATGTCCTCCGTTGTGTTGACTTAGCGCGAAAGTGGTAAGAGGTGTCGAGGAGAATACCGAGACAAAATCGCAACTTTGAAGAGACGCGAGTATTAGGAAGTGTTATAAGAGGAACTAGAATGCTTGAGTAAGGTAAATTGGTAATTTCGTTTGGATCCGCGAAATTGTGAATTTACAGGTGCACGTGCATGATGGTGAATCTTATGGTATTGATTAATGCTTACGTAACAGAGTTGATCCAATTACTCAACCACGACTACGAGATGTTAGTCACCCGAGTAACGATTAAGGGATTGATGAACATCATTAGTAATGGTAACGATGTCAAAGATGGTGTACCTTACAACGGTGAATGATGTCAGCAAGTACGAGCCACGGGCAAGATGAGGAGGAATGAAACTTCGGTTTACCTAAGTCAGACGAGCATACGTATGAAGGATTCCAAGGAGCTAGTGTGGACTACGCTTAGTACAAACGCGTGATGACGAATAAGAATCGGTCTACTGTCAAAGTATGCGTGAGCATGAACGAAATAACCACACAAGTGTATGTCCAAAGAATATATGAGTGCACGAATGCAAAATTGGCATCTTTCCATGTAGAAGACAGTCCTAGACAACTAATAAGAGTATCTCCTCAAACAAGAAAATAGATATACCAACAACAACGAGATACGGGAACCGCGATGTTAATTAGGGCGTGCAGACTAAACCAAATCAAAATAGATCCGACCCAAGGATTGTTTGTCTAGAATGAATGTGAAGGACAAGTTTTGACCAACAATGTGAAGTAAGGCATGTACACTAAGAAGAAATTCAAGGCGACTCAGAGAACGCTCTACTATGTCTAAGTCTAATCAATAACTGCTAGTGTTGTTAGAATTGGAAAGCCGTTGAGGGACCCACTGAAACTAGAAAGGAAATGAAAGTACAAGTGTCACCGTACGTGTCATTTATCCATAGTAAGACCAACGAATGTGACTTTAGAAGAAATGCATGCAGAAAAGGCTAACGGAAACGAGTAGCTAGAGAATATATATTGTCGGTCAGATGGGATGCCAATCCCTAAGACCATCCAGTGATATGTAGGAAGAATGGTGTTCAATGAACCAACGATGTGAAATGTAAAACCTGACAAGTACGTTTGAATGAAAAACTAGAAGGAGATTGTGTATGAAAATATGAATGAAAAGTTCGAGTGACTAGTGTGCCATCTGAATGAATACCTAAGTTGAGTGTGATAAGGAAACCTCATATGTTTGGGGGATCCTTATACGATTCCTACGGGAACGAAGCGATACGGTTCCTACGGGAACAAAGCAATACGGTTCCTACGGGAACGAAGCGATACGGTTCCTACGGGAACGAAGCGATACGGTTCCTTCTGGAACGAAGCAATATGGTTCCTTCTGGAATGTAGCGATATGGTTCCTTAGGGAACGAGACGATGTGGTTCCTTCGGGAATGAGATGGTACGGTACCTTCGGAAACTTGATAGTAGGAATCATTCGGGAACGGGATATTATGATTCATTCGAGAACGGCATGGTATGGTCCTTCAAGGACGAATGCACCATGGACAGCTTATGAGGTATACACAATGATCCAAATAGTCGAGAGACGATCGATAGTAACCGTCCAGATGGCAAGGTGGATAACCTTAACGAGGAGTTGAAATTATGGCCATGGAGTCTTCTGTGGACGACGCCGAGTTTGATAAGACATTTCACATAGAATGACGATATAAGTACCCTAACGGTTAGATGTGAAAGACCGACTAGGGATGTACGATGCTGAAAAAGATAACGTCTATCAACAACGAGAGATGTATAGTCAAGACTACACAAGAATCTATCAACGGGAGAGTGATTGCATATGCGCCGCGCCAATTGAAAGTTCACGAAGTCAACTATCCGACTCATGATTTGGAACTTGCTGCTGTCGTATTTGCATTGAAAATCTAGAGGCACTACCTTTACGGGGTGAAGTTTACTATTTACTCTGACCACAAAAGTTTGAAGTACTTCTTCGAACAAAGATAGCTTAATATAAGACAGAGACGATGGTTGGAACTCCTAAAAGATTAATACTGTGAAATCATATACCACCCTGGAAAGGCAAACGTGGTGGCTGACGCTCTAAGCCGAAAGGATGTGCCTACTCCTATTAGAGTGAAAGCTTGCCAGTTGGTGGTAACCCCGGACGTGATGAGAGAAATTGAAAAGGCTCAAGGTGAGGCACTTAAGGAGGAAAACATAAAGAAGGAAAGGATGGTTGGCCAACAGGACAAGTTGGAATATAACACCCTTGGTGTTAGAATACGCTATGGACGGGTATGGATACCTATGGGTGGCGAACTTAGAACCAAAATCTTGGATGAGGCTCATAAGTCTCGTTACTCTATCCATCCCGGTACCAACAAAATGTACCAAGACCTGAAGAAGGACTACTGGTGGGCTGGAATGAAATGTGATGTAACGAAGTATGTAAGCAAGTGTTTGACTTGCTCGCAAGTAAAGGCTGAACACCAGAAACCGTATGGAAAGATCCAACCTCTTGATATACCAGAATGGAAGTGGGAACACATTACCATGGACTTCATAACCAAGCTACCCCGCACAGCTAAAGGTCATGACACCATTTGGGTAATTGTGGACCGATTAACGAAGAGTGCTCATTTCCTACCTATTCGCGAGACGTTCTCGTCGGAAAGGTTAGCAGAAGTGTTTATCAACGAAGTAGCAGCACGGCATGGGATGCCTTTGACGATCGTATCTGACCGGGACACACGATTCACATCGAGGTTCTGGAAAAGATTTTATGAGGCGATGGGCACAAGGCTTAATATCAACACGGCATACCACCCGCAAACGGATGGTCAGTCCGAAAGGACCATTCAGACATTGGAAGATATGCTCCGTGGTTGTATTATCGACTTCGGTGGCAGTTGGGACAGTCATCTGCCGTTAGCCGAATTCTCCTACAACAATAGTCATCACACGACTATAGGCATGCCGCCTTACGAAATGTTGTATGGTAGAAGATGCAGGACCCCGGTTTGTTGGGGTGAGATTGGACAGAAGGAGTTAGGAAGTCTGGAAGTCATAAAAGAAACGTCGGAAAGGTTTGACCAAATCAAAGCTCGAATGTAGGCCGCACAAGATCGCCAGAAATCCTATGCGGATAGACGACGAAGGCCTATCGACTTTGATGTTGGGGACAGAGTAATGTTGAAAGTGTCGCCCTGGAAGGGAATCATACGATTCAGGAAGAGAGGAAAGTTAAGTCCGAGGTTTGTCGGACCGTTCAGGATAATGGCACGGGTTGGGGAAGTCGCTTATCGGTTGGAGTTGCCTGATGAATTAAGTGGGATTCATCCTACCTTCCATGTATCACACTAGCGAAAGTGTTTGGCGGATGAATCGGCTCACGTACCACTTACTGACATCGAGGTCGACAACAGCCTTAATTACATCGAAGAACCCGTGGCTATCTTAGACCGAAAGGAGAAGCGTTTGCGTAATAAAGTTATTCCATTGGTTAAAGCCCAATGGAGGCATCGAAAGGGATCAGAGGCTACATGGGAAACGGAGGCGGAAATGAGGGAGTCGTACCCTCAATTATTTGACTTGTGAAAGGTTTCGGGGACGAAACCTATTATAAGGGGGTAGACTTGTAACATCCCAAAATGCCGAGAAATAAAGTTAACGAGTTCAAGCGGGTCGAAGTCGGGCCAGGTCAGTCGCGAACCGGGCTTGGGGAGGTCTCCCCTATAAATAGCCAAGGTCACCACATGTTTCTCTCATTTGCAATTCTAGAGAGAGAAAAACCATAGAGAGAGAAAGTGTTGGAATCGCACAAGATTGCACCCGCTCGTGTCTCTTGCACTCGTGAGAAGAACCTCCGGATCAAAAGCTCGATTCAGGTAACGATCCGACCTAAATCTGAGTTTTAGTTCGTTTTTGGGTTTTTCGGGTTTTTGGGTGAAAAGGTAAGGTTTGAACGGATGAAACTGAAAGATAATCATGGATTTGAGTTCCTTAATGGAAAACGAACGTTTTGAATGCAACAGGTTCGGGATCTTGACATGATCAGACCCGAATGCGAAAGTTAGGGTTTTTCGCGAAGAATAGGTCGTGCGCACTTGCTAAGTGCGCACGGAGCAGGTCCTGCGCACTTGCTAAGTGCGCAGGAGGAGGGACCTGCGCACTTGCTAAGTGCGCAGGAGGAGGGACCTGCGCACTTGCTAAGTGCGCAGGAGGAGGGGTCTGCGCACTTGCTAAGTGCGCAGGCAGCAGGGTCTGCGCACTTGCTAAGTGCGTAGATATCAGAACTGATTAGGTGAAGTCAGTATGTTAGAATGGTTAAACCGTTAGAGTCGGGATTGGTCTGATGTGTATTTAACTAATCAATTCAGATCGGAAGTGACGTTGTTAGACCTTCGTTTAGGACAACCCATATTAGCGTATCAGGTGAGTTCTAGAGCCCTCTTTTAAATGTTTTGTTAAATGTTTTGGGCTCGTGTGCATACTTACGAAACGATGTTTTAACGAAATGATGTTTTAACGAAATGATGTTTTAACGAAACGATGTTTACGAAAGGAAAGGTTATGAAGTGTTTTTGCCAAAAAGGTTTACGAATGTTTATGAACGGTCTAAATGAGGAAAGGTTTAATGAAAAGGGAAAGAGGTAAAGGTTTAGATAAGTCATTACAAATCTAATCTGTTAAATGAATGGAATTGACGAATGAAGTCTGGGAATGAGATTCCCAGCCTTGTGGTAGATTATGGACAGCAAGCCATAGTTGCCAAAAGAACAACAAGGGTAGTGTCTTAGTGGCCTGCCAATGGTTTTGATGTTGTACAACTGGTAAGGGAGTAACGACGGTTAATCGGGTGATGACGATCATCCTAAGTGAAAGGTAATGGGAAATCAATGACGGCGATACGTAACGGTTGATTTCCAAAGGAAAGATGCGTGTTGGGCAATGACGGCGATACGTAACGGTTGACCCCACGTATTGAATGGTAATGGGAAATCAATGACGGCGATACGTAACGGTTGATTTCCAAAGGAAAGATGCGTGTTGGGCAATGACGGCGATACGTAACGGTTGACCCCACGTATTGAATGGTTGTGGCAATGACGGCGATACGTAACGGTTGCCCACAACATCAAGGGTCCATTCGGGGACACAAAGACGCGTAACGATACAAAATTTAGATAATAATGTATGACTTAAATGAATGTTAAAAGTTTTAATGAACGATCCGTTTAACGGTGTTTATGATTATGATGTTGATGATGATATGGGTACGAAACCTTTTTAAAGATGTTATTATTACATGCTTTTGTGAAAGGTTTTACTAAATGAATGAATGATATGTTTTTGGCAAATGATGATGTTAAAGTTTTTATGAAATGCTAGAACTCACCAGCGTAGCTGACTTTTTAGTATGCACATTCAGGTTAAGGCAGGTATGGACGATGGACGGTGATGCTTGGCAAGCGAGAAGAGTTACCCGGTCGATCATGAAGACTGGCATCCCGTTATAAGTTGTTTATGTTAAGTTTATGTAATTGACAATGTACGCTTCCGCATGTATGAACAAGTTTTTAGTTATGTTGAATGAATGATTCCGCTGCGTTATTTGATATTCATGTTTAAGAACTGTTTGTGAATGAGTAAATCCAACGAGTTAGGCCTCCCGGGTTTGGGGCCTTACACATATAACAATAACCCTCTGTCAATTTGATTGCATAGAGGGTTAATCACATCGAATTTAAGGATGCTTGGTTCTAGGGTTCATCCGGTAATTGGGGGAGAAGTGGGATCTTATTTATCTATTTGATTTTCCGTGTATTAAACCACCGAGACCCGTAGGCGGGATGGTTAGGCTTGGTGTGTGTTTCGTGACCCGGCGGGTGACGCGGGTTCGATTCCAGCCGACCCGAAATTTTAACTTTCATTTTTTTTTATCTCTTTTAAAACAGTATTAAATACTAGAAAAATTTTATAAAATCTGTGAAAGAATTATAAGCTCAGATCCGATTTTTATTTACGCTTTTGTATTCTGAAACTATTTTAACTAAATTAGACTTAGTTAAAATTTATAAAAACTAATTCTTTAAAAATAGTTGTAAATATTTAAAAAAAACTATAAAAACGCCTTTAAATTTTATAAAAATTTATATTCTGAATAGGAAATATTTTATAGAAATTAAAAGCTTGTACCTTCTATAAAATACATATTCTACATAAAACATGCGCATTTATTTATTTTAAAACAAAGTAAATATACTTTATTTATTTGTAGAATGTTTATAAACTTCATAAAAGTTAAAAGAGACTTATAGTTTATGAACTCATATAACTTAGAAATATTTATAGATTTATAACCTTAAACATAAACTTTATTACTTATAAACTTATAATTTCGAACACAAACTTTATTTAACGCTTATAAACTTATAAATTTATAGAAACGCTATTTAAAACCTTATAAACTTATGGTTTTCTCTTAGACTTTAAAAATATTTATAAACTTATAAATAAGATATAACCATTAGAGGAAATTCTATTTAATATCTTATAAACTTATAAGTGTTATTACCTATATAAACTTATTTATAGTACAAGTTAATTTGTATTATAAATACTAAATACTTAAAAACTTAAACAAATCTTAAATGACTTATGTGAATTGAATAAGTAATTAATCTTGCAAACTATTATTTATTTCAAGGAAATTATGTAAACTGTTTAGGCTTTAAATAATTATTATTAAACCTTCGAACACTATTTACCCTCTAAATAATTACTATTTTGTAATAAATAATTATTCTTTAAATAATTATTATGCATCATTAATGATTACTTAGTCTTACACTTAATTTAATTATGAATACTTAGAAAACGATTATTATTACCTATTTTGTGTAATTATAAGGCTTTTATTTCAAACTAATAAACTCGTTACACTTTGAGGTCTTTCATTTAAAATCTCTATTGAAAACTTGATTTACACTTTATAAACTCAGTCATTCCCGTCCCCCTTTCGGAACCCTAGTCAAAATCTGAAAATCCTAGATCTTTTGCCTTAGACTTGTAGAAGTAAATTTAAATCTTTAGACTTGCATTCTTAGGCTTATTTTGAGGATATTCTCCCTCTCCAAGTCTTGCAAATACTTATCCGTATCGGATACTCTTCATCCATCCATGTGAGTATACTTAGCCCCTTTTTCCTTTTATGCTTTTGGGGTGAAACATGTTCACAATTCTTAAACTTATACAATTCTTGTACAACTATGACTACGTGTTTATTCTTATGTTAAACTTGAGACTTGTATGCTTAGATTAAACTTAAAACTAGCACATTCATTAGCTTTGATCAAGCCGATAGTAACAATGATAGATCTATTGTATTTGACCAATCCACCTTGATTGATTGACCCCTTCGGGGGGGGAGCCCTTGGTATTTGTTACTACATTAAACTTTAAACTCGAGACTTATAAGGGTAACCTGCGGGTTATGCCTAAACTTGGTTGGAGGTTTGAAGTGCACAATGTTTAAGATACTTGTTCTCATACTTACATTATAGAATGCATGAATCATAGTGAATTGTAATACTTTTCAAATACTTGTTAAACTGTGTCAAAACCTTTGTATCTCACCAACTATTTTGTAGTTGACAGATTCTTTCACATGTTTCAGGTTCTACAACATGAGACTTTATCGTGATCACATAGGATGCTTGGACCTAGAATGATTAATCAATTAGACTTGTATTCTTACTAAGTATTTTATTTATTCTTTGTATTGAACCTTTGAATCTATTTATTAATGAAATATTGAAACTTTAATAGTCAACCTTGTGCTATTGAACAACCGCGTCCGCCCCGACGTATAATCCGCCGTCGGTTGGGGTGTGACATTAGGTACACAGGTGGTAATGAAATACAATGTGATCCATGTCCGTGTGTATGTCTCTCCCTGGCTGGGAGACAAGTAACGGATGGCTATTCGTATGCATGTTTCTCCCCAACGGGAAAACAAGTAAGATGATGCTCGTTTGTACGCATGTTTCTCCCCAACGGGAAAACAAGTAAAATGATATTCATTTGTATGCATGTTTCTCCCCAACGGGAAAACAAGTAAAAATAATGTTTGTGTGTATGCATGTTTCTCCCCAACGGGAAAACAAGTAAAAATAATGTTTGTGTGTATGAATGTTTCTCCCCCAATAGGAAAACAAGTAAAAAGGGGTCGTGAAAACTCACCTGAGTTGCGTAGGTAGATTCACACAAAAATGAGATTTGGTACACAAGTGTCAGCCTGCAACGGCCTACGTATGCCCTAGAATTATAAACATAACAATTAGGGACACATTGGGATTTGTGACGATGACATGGAAGATTAGAACGTCTTAAAACATTCTAAGGATTAACGAGTAGACGAACGTGTCTACGGGAATATAAGTTTCTTAATATAGTAATTAAGATAAATGCGCTACGTGTCGAACGTTAATAACGAATAATATTAATTTATAATTAAATATATCCGTGTGTTTGTATCATTAAAATAATGGAAAGGAAAATAATATATTATTTTGAACTCGTAAAAAAAATATACGATAATCATTTACGTGACAAAAATAATAAATATATTATTTTTATTCGAGAAAAATAAACATGAGTAAATAATATAAATAATTACATTATTTAAAAGTTTCAAACGTTACACGAGTTTTATAAACGAAGCGAAATAATATAAGAATATATATTATTTTATAATAGGAGTCACGGGTTGAAAATAATGTAAACATATTATTTTATTCGAAGTCGCGGTTTGAAAATAATATAAACATATTATTTTAAAAATGAGAAAATAATATTAAATAGGTTATAAGACCAAACCCGAGCCTACGGGTGGTTTTCCGGGCTAAAGCACATTAATATAATATTATAATAATATAGGGTTTGATTTTTAATAATTAAATATAATAAAAAAATGCCTCAAAAATGAAATGTGGGAGCCCAGACTCGAACCCGGGTCTCTTGCACACGAATCCAAGGCTTTAACCACTCCACCCGCTAGGGTCATCGCGCTATAACCCGGAACGAAATGGTTTTAATCATCACAGACGTGTGTTCTCCCCCCCCCATTCGTGACCCGATTAGAAACAGCCCCAAATCTCATAATTTTGATCGCGATTTGTATTGGTGGTTTAGGGGTTTTGTTTCTATGCGTGCTGCGATCCTGAGAATATGTTTAATTGTAAAAACCACGAGTTTTAAATCATTAAATCTGGTTTTGAAAACCGAAACCCTAGTTTTAAGAACACAGATCAAAATAGATCGAATTCGATATTGTTTTAGATTGAAATCATAGGGCTTTTAATAAACGAGGGGTTGCGAATCTGTTCATGTAGTTTAATTAGATTGAGTTTTAGATCAAAACCACCAAAACATTTTATGAACGAACCCTAGATACTGGATCTTGTACAATTCTATGTTACAAGATCAAATTAGCATAGGGCTTTCAATGAGTAACTGATTACGAATCTGATCATACAATTTAATTGAATTGAGATATTGTTTGGATCAAGGTTCGATTAAACCGAACTTGTATGAACCCTAGACATCGATTCGTGATCGATTCGATGTTGTAAGCCCTAATCAGCATAGGGCTATCCATATGGGAATGAAAACGAAGCTATGGATATGATTGATTACCAGAATGGATGTCGAATTGAAGGTGATCGAGTAAATGGGTTCCGACTTGCGCGAGTTTGATCTCCGGTTACAACGGCTTGGTCTCCGATGGAATTGACGTATGGAATTTCTTCTGTTGGATGCGACTAAGGTGTGCAGGCCTTCAATTTGAGAGAATAATGATTGACATGGTCGGATTTGTGCGCAATAGAGACGATGGTCGACGTTATGGCTTTACTACTCATTATTGGGTTTAATTCGGATTAAAGATAGTGTTAATTGCTTTAATAATGATCGACATTATCATTACAATGAATTTTTGTTATGAATTTGGACAATCATGAGGGGTTACGGATTGAATTGGATCAAAAGGACTCGATTTTGACTTTAAAAAAGTCAAAGAAATCGGTTTTGAGTTAAATTTCACAACTAGCTCTTGTAGTTTATGTGTATATGAGTTTGAATGATGACATATTTGGTCTTTGTGCTTTGTAATTAGCTAACGAAGTTAAGAGATAGTATAATTTGGGTTTAACAGAGTTAGCTCCAAATAGCCGGATGTCACATCATCCCCTAGTTGAAAGAATTTTCGTCCCGAAAATTAAAATAAGAAAAATTTTCTGGGTGTCACATCATCCTCTAGTTGAAAGAATTTTCGTCCCAAAAATTATAATAGTACCTTATGTTTTTGACGTGGAGTGCTTGAACAGATGAGGATACTTGTGCATCATTTGGTCCTCGCATTCCCAAGTGAATTCCCGTCCGCGTTTCGAGTTCCAACGAACTTTAACGATAGGGATATTACTGCGTTTCAGCGTTTTGACATCCCTATCCATGATTTCTACCAGTTCTTCAATGAAACTCAATTGTTCATCGATGTGTAGTTCCTCAAGAGGAACCGTGAGTGTCTCGTCTGCTAGAGATTTCTTCAAGTTTGAGACATGAAAGACGTCGTGTACACCACTCAGTCCTTCCGGTAGGTCTAGCTGATACGCTATTGGGCCAATTCTCTTCACTATTTTGAACGGTCCAACATAACAAGGATTCAGTTTGCCTCGTTTCCCGAAGTGAATTACACCTTGAAACTCTAATGGTTTACGACGTTTATCGGCATAGCTCTTTTGACGATCACGAGCTGCCGCCATATGGTTTCTAATTTGAACGATCTATTCAGAGGTTTCGAATACAAGTTCGGGACCTGTAAGTTGGCTATCCCCAACTTCAGCCCAACAGATAGGAGATCCGAAGTGATAGAAATTGACACACCGTGCCGAGAGACTACTTCCTTCAGGTAAATATGAGTAAGTTCCTCCATTTTGTCGGTTTCTTTGATTGCTAGAAAGTGTGCGGATTTTGTCAAACGCTCTACGATTGCCCAGATGGTGTCGTATCCGATGGGAGTTCGGGGTATTTTGATGACAAGGTTCATGGAAATCTGTTCTCATTTCCACATCAGAATCTTTGGTTGTTGGAGTAGACTAGAAGGCTTTTGGTATTCCACTTTGACCTTTGAGTAGGTTAGGCACTTGCTCACATAGGTGGCTATGTCGGCTTTCATCTTCGGCCACCAATATAACACCTTTAGGTCATGGTACATCTTGTCAGAACCTGGATGAATAGAGTATCGAGATTTGTGAGCTTCATCCATAACCAGTTCTCTTAAGTTCCCATACACTGGAACTCATATTCGCTCTGCCAGGTAGAGAATGCCATCTGATTTAACCTCCAGTTGTTCTTCCATACCGCGTGTGGCTTCCATCAGTAGGTTTTCCTCTTTAAGGGCTTCATGTTGAGCACTCCGGATTTTGTCAGGTAATCCGGGGTGAATAGTAAGTTGCAATGCTCGAACTCGTTTAGGTTTGGTGCCCTTACGGCTTAGGGCATCGGCTACCACATTAGCCTTCCCTGGATGGTATCTAATTGTCACAACCCCGGGCTACCCCTGCCCGGGCGTCGCGAGACAATGCTGGTATCTGAATGAGGTCCCATAAATTTGGACAGCGGAAGTCTTTGTTTTTACTTGATGCCCTTTTTGTAATGAAATGTCATGTAAATAACCTCAAGGGTTAATTCTGTACTTTTTATCAAAACTTGGGATCCACGTCCCTTTTCATTTCATGATAATAGACATTCAAAAGTCTATTATATAATATACATCTGCTGAATTAATTTACATAATACAAGCCATTTAAAATGTTTAGGATCTACGTCCGTTCCAACATTTGGTCTTGTATTAGTCTGCCACAGGGATTTAAATATGCCTAAAGATCTTGTCTTTACTGCACCACCCTGAATTTAATGATTTCTTTCATTACCTGTGAAAAACGTTTTGAAAATGAACATCAGCATAAAGCCGGTGAATCACATTTAACTGACACGAAAATGATTTCTAACATAAACCAAATTAAAGCCTTTAAGCACGTTTCTGTATGGTAAATCTACACATTCAGCAGTCTTTTTCACCTGAAATATATACCACCTACATACACTGGGTTAACTGCCATGGGGTCAACTGGCTGAGCTCTATGTCTCAGACTGATAGCCTATTCCCAGGGTCGTGATGCTAAGAACCTTGTTCTTAGTCTTATATGATACTCAGGAACTCGTCCCTCGTATAATCTGCTAAGGAACCATATCCTTAGTCTTATGATACCCCCTTTCATGATCTGTACCCAGCCACGGACCGGACTTTTACCCGTCACATGTATACCATTTGATCAAATCTACGTATGCTTATGGCCTGAATGCTATCACGTAGATTACCCTTATGATTAAAGCATTTAATTTGTTTCATGCCGTTTTCGTAAATAAAATGGTTTTATCGTTTGAAAAGCGTTGAATGTGTTCACCTTGATTTTGATGGCTGGTAGGTTTGTAGGCTTCGGAATTTGAGCAGAACCTCAACACGTTTCTTCCTAGGGAAGACACGATTAACGAGAATATATATGAGAGAATATATATATATAATTGCGGCTATATATATATATGAATAGTTTTAATAATACCTACTTCGTGGGATTTGGACGGAACTACTGCTTGAGCAGGGTTTCGTTGGATTCTTGAACAACGCTTCGGGACGTTGTGGAGTTTTGAGAGATCGGGTTTGTGTATAAGGAATGTTTGGAAACTGTACAGAATTTCATTCCCGTTGAAGGCCTTTTATAGGCTGAAATTCCAGTCCCTCGCGTACCGCGAGGCTTGATTGGAAATCTTCTCGCGTACCGCGAGAAGATGATTTTCTGGCGCATAAGCAGTCCCCTCGCGTACCGCGAGGTTTTGTAAAAATCTCCCTCGCGTACCGCGAGGGAGTGAAATTTTGAATTTTATTTTCTTTTTATTTTGAGTGTTACATCCTCCCCTCCTTTAGAATAATCTCGTCCTCGAGATTTATTGAAAGAGATGTGGATACTTTTTGCGCATTTCTGACTCAAGTTCCCAAGTATATTCTGGGCCACGCCTGGAGTCCCATCTTACTTTGACCAATACCAATTGTTTCCGTTTAAGCTTTTTGATTTGTCGGTCTTCAATTTGTAACGGGCGTTCGATGAATTTGAGCTTTTCATTTACTTCCACATCTTTTAAAGGCATAAGCAAGGATTCATCAACTAAACACTTACGTAGGTTTGATACATGGAATACATCGTGTACTCCACCCATCTCTATTGGTAGTTCAAGCTGATAGGCAATAGATCCGATTCGTTTAATGATTTTGAAAGGTCCAACAAAACGTGGACTTAACTTTCCTTTCTTTCCGAAACGAATAACACCTTTCCAAGGTGAAACTTTTAATAACACCTTGTCACCGATTTGGAATTCTAACGGCTTTCTTCGTTTATCTGCATAACTTTTCTGTCGATTTCTAGCCATTTTTAGACGTTCACGTATTTGCAAGATTTTATCGGTAGTTTCTTGGACTATCTCTGGTCCTGATAGTTGATTTTCTCCGATATCTGACCAACATACAGGCGTTCGACATTTCCGTCCGTATAATGCTTCAAATGGTGCGGCCTGAATACTTGTGTGATAACTATTGTTGTATGAGAATTCCATTAGAGGTAAATGATCATCCCAATTACCTCCAAAGTCTATCACACAGGCTCGGAGCATATCTTCTAGGGTTTGTATGGTTCTTTCGCTCTGCCCATCAGTTTGTGGATGGTAAGCAGTACTAAGATTTAATCGAGTTCCTAGAGCTGTTTGAAAACTTTGCCAGAATCGAGATGTGAAGCGACTATCTCTATCTGACACTATGGATAGAGGCACACCATGTAACGTTACAATTTCATTAACGTAAATTTGTGCCATTTTGTCCATACTCATGGTGTCTTTAATAGGTAGAAAGTGAGCTGATTTGGTTAAACGGTCAATGATAACCCAGATTGCATTATTTCCACGAGTGGTTCGAGGAAGTTTGGTAATAAAGTCCATAGTTATCAATTCCCATTTCCAAACTGGTAATTCTAACTGTTGCAATAATCCAGCTGGCTTTTGGTGTTCAGCTTTGACTTTGGAACAAGTCAAACATTTTGCTACGTAGATAGCAATGTTCTTTTTCATACCAATCCACCAGTAACTTTCTTTGAGGTTTTTGTACATTTTATCACTTCCTGGGTGCATGGTGTATTTGGACTTGTGTGCTTCTTCGAGGATTCGCTCTCGAAGATCACCTGTAACTGGTACCCAAATACGTTTATTCATGCGAAGGATATTATCTTCTCCTTTGATCAGTAAATCAAGCATTCCTTTCATTCCTTCTTTTTCAAAGTTACCTTCCTTCAAAGCTAACTCTTGTGCCTCTTTTAATTGACTTACAAGATCAATTTGTAGTTCAAGTCTGAGAGAACGTACTCTCTTTGACTTGACATTTTCTTTTCGGCTCAAGGCATCTGCTACTACATTTGCCTTTCCTTCATGATAACAAATTTCACAATCATAATCATTCAGGATTTCCATCCATCTTCTTTGTCTCATATTTAACTCTTTCTGGCTAAATATGTACTTGAGACTTTTATGATCAGTGTAGATTGTGAATTTAACCCCATAGAGATAGTGTCGCCATAATTTCAAAGCAAAGATTACAGCGCCCAATTCTAGATCGTGGGTTGAGTAGTTTTTCTCATGAATTTTCAACTGACGAGATGCATAAGCAATGACTTTCTTGCGTTGCATTAATACGCAACCTAAACCAGTATGTGAGGCGTCGCAGTAAACTACGAAATCTTCAATACCATCTGGTAAGGATAGAATAGGTGCGTTTGTCAGTTTTTGTTTCAAAGTTTCAAAAGATTCAGATTGTTTGGGTCCCCATTCGTATTTTACAGATTTCCGAGTTAGGGATGTGAGTGGGATTGCTATACGAGAAAAATTTTGAATGAACCGGCGGTAATATCCCGCTAATCCCAGAAAACTACGAATTTCGGTGGGTGACTTGGGAATTTCCCATTTGGATATAGCTTCGATTTTTGAAGGATCTACTTGAATTCCGTTCATGTTGATGACATGACCAAGAAATTGTACTTCTGTTAACCAAAATCCGCATTTGGAAAACTTAGCATATAGTTTTTCCTTTCGAAGAAGTTCAAGTATGGTTCGGAGATGAGTTTCGTGTTCAACTTGGGTTTTGGAATAAATAAGTATGTCATCAATAAAAACTATGACAAACTTATCCAAGTAAGGTTTGCAGACACGATTCATCATGTCCATGAATGCGGCAGGAGCATTTGTAAGTCCAAATGGCATAACCGTGAACTCGAAATGTCCATACCGTGTTCGAAATGCAGTTTTCGAGATATCGTTATCATGCACTTTCAACTGATGATAACCTGAACGAAGATCGATCTTTGAAAAATGACAAGCTCCTTGGAGTTGATCGAATAAATCGTCAATCCTTGGGAGTGGGTATCGGTTTTTAATGGTAACTTTATTTAATTCCCGATAATCAATACACATGCGCATTGATCCGTCTTTCTTCTTAACAAAGAGAATTGGGGCTCCCCAGGGTGAAGAACTTGGTTGTATAAAACCTTTCTCAAGAAGTTCATCCAATTGTTTCTTGAGTTCTGCCATTTCTGTAGGTGCCAGTCTGTACGGGGATTTGGCAATTGGAGTTGCACCAGGTACAAGGTTGATTCGAAATTCTACCTCTCGTTCTGGTGGTAATCCAGGCAGTTCTTCAGGAAAAACGTCTGGAAATTCAGATACTACATGTACTGATTCTATCTTCTTCTCCTTTTCCAAGGCAGTAATTGATACCAGACATGCCAGATATCCTTTTCTTAAGCACTTGGTTGCTTTAAGTATGGAGATTATCTGGATAGGTTTTGTGGGTTTATCACCTTGGATAGTTAGAGTTTTGTTTGTTGGTGAAATGAGTTTTACAACTTGTTGATTACAAAGGATTTCGGCTTGGTTATTGGATAACCAATCCATTCCCAAAATAATGTCAAAGCCAGTTATTGACATTGGTAACAATTGTACTGGGATAGTGAAACCAGCCAATGTAATGTAACAATTGTTCAATGATTGGGATATTTTTATCAAATCACCGTTCGCTGTTTCTACTTCATATGTTTCAGCTAAGGGACTTAATGGTTCGTTTAATATATTACAGAAATTATAATCTATAAAACTCCGGTTCGCACCCGAGTCAAATAAGACCTTAGCATAAACATTATTAAGAAGAAATGTACCGGTAATTACGTCCGGCGTTCTCTCAGCTTGGTTAGCATTCATGACAAAAGCTCGTACGGTCTTTTTGTTTTCTGGAGTGATCTTGGCTCCTGATCCTCCAGCTCTTCCGGTCCTTGCAAACTTAGGGCAATTAGTGCTGATGTGCCCCAGCTCTCCACAACTAAAACAAGTTATTCCCTTTTTCTTGAAGCAATTCTCAGTAGAGTGACCTGAGACCTTGCAATAATTACAGAATGGAGTTTCAAAAACACACTTTCCACTATGCCTGCGTCCGCACGTTTTGCATGATGGATTGTTAAATGGTAACCCCTTTTGCCCAAAGTTCTTGCTAAATCTTTTGGCCTCGGGTTTTGATTTTATAGAGGATTCGACTTTCTTCTTTTCCTCTATATTTCTGATTAATCCAGCCGTCATGGTACCGGTCAATTCTACGGTGGACTCAATGGTTTTTGGTGAGACAACCTTCACCAAATCACGGATCTCTGGAACTAAACCGTAAATATATCGAGTTATGAGAACTGACTCAGGTTTAGCCAGGTGAGGTGCCAAACGGGCATATTCAAAAAATTTGGTAGTATACTCTCGATCATTGGTACCCACCATTCGGTGCTCCAGAAATTTTCTTTCAGCTTGTTCTTTTTCAGTCTTGGGGCAAAATTTCTTTTTCACCTTTGCCCGAAATTCTTTCCAATCCATGGCATTGGTCTTTCTCCTCCCTTTGGCAGAAATGATTGAATTCCACCATTCCAACGCTTCATTTTTGAAGGAGTTTGAAGCATACAGTACTTGATCTTTCTTAGCACACTTGCTAATTGCTATTACTGACTCCATCTTCTCTAGCCAGTGAAGAGTAGCAATACCGCCTTCGGTGCCCTTAAATTCATAAGGTTTACAGTCCTGAAAGGTTTTATAAGAACACCCTTTTTGTCTATACCTTTTTGTTTCATTCTCTTCTTCTGAGCTTTCACTGCTTAGATTTAACGATTCTTCAGATTCAGAATACTTATTGCTTGATGTTCTGGATCTTTTCGAGGTTTGAGGTTTACGAGAGCTTGCTACTTGCTCTGTGTGGGTTTTCGAAGGGTTTTCCATTCTTTTTGAAGGAAGAGTTACGTGGCTTGGAGTTTTGATGTTTTCTTGTACTTCCTTTATTATAGCAGGAAGCATTTCTTTAATGCTTTGTTTGACCAGTTGTTGCAATTCTGGTTGTTGAGTAGCTATTTCAGGATTATTATTAACTTCTTTTCCTTTTTCCTTGATAATGTAGGTAGATGGACTGCTATTGTCATTGTTTTGTTGAGACATCTAAGAACACAAGCACGAATTTGGGTCAAAATTTGAAGTTTATTATCGCTTAAACTTCATCTATTTGTTACAAATACGGAAATATAGATATGCATCTATATCACTTAAAGTTAGCTAATTATACAAATACTATCATTAACTTTAATCGAGAAGCACATCTCCCAAATCTTGATAGAATCTCCCCAGGGTCTCAGTCATAGCACCTTTCTGGATCAACTGATCTGCCACCCATTGTTCTGCGTACTTCCTGTCTTCCTGGGCTAGTTCGTAGTCAAATATAGTTTGTTCGTTTTTAACTACGACTTGTCTGGTGAAGAACAGTTCAGCACGTAGATCGTCAGCCTCTCTAGGAGCACGATCGAGGTGTTCATCAATTGATTTTGGCAGTTCATCATGGTATCCATAACAAGGAGGTGGTTCCCTGTGTCCCATCCTAAGATCGTGATATGCTGAGTTAACTGACCACACGACTTTTCCGTCGGTTGCATACTGACGTCCATCGGAGGGATCTATATAGAAGAAAGGTTCCTTGAAAACGGGATGTTCTGGAATAGGATCAAAGAAATACTTTCCACTACTGCCTTCACAAACAGCAGCCTTGTCGGATTCAGAAATCGAATGTAGAGTTTCTTCACTTGGACTGGGTGGATGTTCTTGAATTGTTCCGGTAGGGTATACTATGTCTAACGATTGAGGTAGTGGCATAGATGTCATAACAGTACGTAAAGATTCTCTTGAATCTTCCATTTCCACTGAATACTCTGATTCTTCTCTCAGAGGTTCAAGCCTTGCTTGAGTCTGCTCCACTTGTTCTGCGACCATTCTGTTCCAATTCTCCGGGGTCGGTAGGTAGTGGACATAATCATCATAGCTTGGTACTACTTGATTAGATGATTCTCCAGGGAAGAAGTTTAGGTAGTTATGAGGGTAATAGTATGGATCTGTCATCCTGAAATTTATTGGTTATGTTAAAGGCATCTTCCTACCGTTCGTTCAGTAGGCACAACTATTGGTTAAAGCTAAGATACTATCATACAAGTATCTAATTTTGCTAAAACCCTTGAATGTGGCTCTGATACCAACCTGTCACAACCCCGGGCTACCCCTGCCCGGGCGTCGCGAGACAATGCTGGTATCTGAATGAGGTCCCATAAATTTGGACAGCGGAAGTCTTTGTTTTTACTTGATGCCCTTTTTGTAATGAAATGTCATGTAAATAACCTCAAGGGTTAATTCTGTACTTTTTATCAAAACTTGGGATCCACGTCCCTTTTCATTTCATGATAATAGACATTCAAAAGTCTATTATATAATATACATCTGCTGAATTAATTTACATAATACAAGCCATTTAAAATGTTTAGGATCTACGTCCGTTCCAACATTTGGTCTTGTATTAGTCTGCCACAGGGATTTAAATATGCCTAAAGATCTTGTCTTTACTGCACCACCCTGAATTTAATGATTTCTTTCATTACCTGTGAAAAACGTTTTGAAAATGAACATCAGCATAAAGCCGGTGAATCACATTTAACTGACACGAAAATGATTTCTAACATAAACCAAATTAAAGCCTTTAAGCACGTTTCTGTATGGTAAATCTACACATTCAGCAGTCTTTTTCACCTGAAATATATACCACCTACATACACTGGGTTAACTGCCATGGGGTCAACTGGCTGAGCTCTATGTCTCAGACTGATAGCCTATTCCCAGGGTCGTGATGCTAAGAACCTTGTTCTTAGTCTTATATGATACTCAGGAACTCGTCCCTCGTATAATCTGCTAAGGAACCATATCCTTAGTCTTATGATACCCCCTTTCATGATCTGTACCCAGCCACGGACCGGACTTTCACCCGTCACATGTATACCATTTGATCAAATCTACGTATGCTTATGGCCTGAATGCTATCACGTAGATTACCCTTATGATTAAAGCATTTAATTTGTTTCATGCCGTTTTCGTAAATAAAATGGTTTTATCGTTTGAAAAGCGTTGAATGTGTTCACCTTGATTTTGATGGCTGGTAGGTTTGTAGGCTTCGGAATTTGAGCAGAACCTCAACACGTTTCTTCCTAGGGAAGACACGATTAACGAGAATATATATGAGAGAATATATATATAATTGCGGCTATATATATATATATGAATAGTTTTAATAATACCTACTTCGTGGGATTTGGACGGAACTACTGCTTGAGCAGGGTTTCGTTGGATTCTTGAACAGCGCTTCGGGACGTTGTGGAGTTTTGAGAGATCGGGTTTGTGTATAAGGAATGTTTGGAAACTGTACAGAATTTCATTCCCGTTGAAGGCCTTTTATAGGCTGAAATTCCAGTCCCTCGCGTACCGCGAGGCTGGCCAAGGAAATCTCTCGCGTACCGCGAGAGGATGAGGTGTCACGAACGGTGCTGAGTCAGCATGACACGTGTCGGCTGGTGGCAAGGGTGAATGACACGTGTTTTCTGGTCCTGACGCGTGTACTATTCCCTCGCGTACCGCGAGGCTTGATTGGAAATCTTCTCGCGTACCGCGAGAAGATGATTTTCTGGCGCATAAGCAGTCCCCTCGCGTACCGCGAGGTTTTGTAAAAATCTCCCTCGCGTACCGCGAGGGAGTGAAATTTTGAATTTTATTTTCTTTTTATTTTGAGTGTTACACTAATTTCACAGTCATAGTCGTTTAAGAGCTCGACTCAACGACGCTGTCGCATGTTCAACTCTTTCTGTTCAAAGATATGCTGAAGGCTCTTGTGATCGGTGTAGATGGTGCATTTGGTACCATACAAGTAGTGTCTCCATATCTTTATCACAAATACTACGGCTCCCAATTCTAAGTCTTGAGTCGTGTAGTTCTTCTCATGGATTTTCAGTTGACGAGAAGCGTATGCGATCACTTTCTCACGTTGCATCAGTCCACAACCAAGACCTTGGATGGATGCATCGTGATATACCACAAAATCATCCGCTCCCTCCGGAAGAGCTAGAATAGGTGCACTGCAAAGTTTCTGCTTAAGGAGTTGAAATGCTGACTCTTGGTTATCGCCCCAGTTATAGGCTTTAACCTTCTTAGCTAAGGCGGTGAGAGGTTGTAAAATCTTAGAAAATACCTCGATGAATCGATGATGATAACCATCCAATCCCAGAAATTGTCGCACCTCAGTCGGAGTCGTCGGTGCTGCTAATTCTTGATGGCTTCAATCTTTGATGGATCGATATGTATTCCCTTCTCATTAACCACATGTCCTAAGATATGAACTTCTCGGATATAGAATTCACTCTTGGAAAACTTAGCATACAGCTGCTCCTGCTTAAGTAATTCCAGAATTAAGCGTAGATGTTCCTCCTTGTTCTTGGAATAAATGATGATGTCGTCAATAAAAACGATGAAAAATTGATCAAGGTAGGGTTTACACATGCAGTTCATGAGGTCCATGAACACCGCATGTGCGTTGTTTAATCCGAAAGGCGTGACCATGAATTCATAGTGGCCGTACCTAGCTCTGAAGGCAGTCTTAGTGATATCCTCGTCTCGGACTCTCAGTTGATGGCAACCAGACCTAATGTCTATCTTGGAATAGAAACTTGATCCTTGGAGCTGATCAAACAGATCATCTATGCGGGGTAGGGGATAACGATTCTTGATCGTCACTTTGTTCAGCTCACGATAGTCGATGCACATGCGGAAAGTCCCGTCCTTCTTTGTTGTCAAATAGGACCGGAGCTCCTCATGGCGATGAGCTAGGTCGGATGAAACCTTTATCCAACAACTCTTGCAATTGGGTAGACAGTTCTTGTAATTCACCGGGTGCAAGTCTGTAGGGTGCTCGAGCAGTAGGCGCTGCTCCGGGTGCTAGGTCGATTAGAAATTTCACTTGATGATGCGGTGGAAGACCAGGCAGTTCTTCAGGAAATACTTCCTGATAGTCACGTACGATTGGGATGTCATCAATCTTCTCCTCACCTGATTGTTGTTCGG
Organism: Smallanthus sonchifolius; assembly: GCA_023525975.1. Lineage (NCBI taxonomy): Eukaryota > Viridiplantae > Streptophyta > Magnoliopsida > Asterales > Asteraceae > Smallanthus > Smallanthus sonchifolius. The sequence goes on along the minus strand of CM042020.1, from coordinate 46,887,208 downwards.
CGACGAGAGCCAAAATAGCAGTATGACCTTTTCGAAGACACTTTTGTGCTTTCATGAACCACTCCTTTTGCCTTGGACGGAAAGGGTTTCTCCACTCGAAAGAGGAAAGCGAACAATTTGTCATAGCAAATGATTTCGGCTCGGTTTTTAGATAACTAATCCATGCTGATGATTATGTCAAAGCTGTCAAATGTAACTGGCGTAAGGTCAATGTTAAGCTTATGACTAGCCAATCCTAGTTTACTTCTCTAAGAATGTGAGTTGCTTCGATTATTTGACCGTCTACCATCTCTATAATGTACTTAGTTTCTAAGAAAGTTGGAGTATGACCGCACCAGTAAGAAATTTGTGAGGTCATTGAAATAACTGTATATGCTGGGGCATAAATCAAATTAGACCAAGGATTTGCCATGGGATAAGGTAACAAGGTCAAATGGAATCTATTGTTGGAGTGTAAGGAGTAACGTGTTAGTTTAGAAAGAATTTCTCAAATTCCGCTTGCATAGTTGGAGTCGATGGGTTTACCATGAGGTTCTACTAGAGTTTCAAACAAGATGATTTTCGTGATCACCTTTGGATGAGAGTCTGAATTTCTCTAAGACTCTTTCGTGAGTGAGATAAAATGATGGATCCTATTGATGATGGCTTAGTGTGTTCGTAAATACCTCCAACATGATAGTCACGTCTATCAACTGTTAAACAGGTTTAACGATACCAACTAGTCGTTGAGTGGTTTACGAGAATTTCTACTAACAGTGGAAACTTAAGTCTGTAAATCACTGATTATGACCATTTTATCCACACACTAGGTTTCACCAGGACTTACATGCACCTCAAATTACTATTACGTGTGCATCCGTAATGCTAATTTGCTTTGCATGCTCACCCTACCTTCTCCCTGTTATGTGTCAAAATGTCCTTTAGTTTGTATTGCCGAGTATAGAGTGTTGTCAGATATGATAAGTCATCGAGAAGCTTAGTCATCAACCATAAGTTGATCAACTAGAACTCATATCAGGATGAGTAGTCAGGAATCGTTTGATCCGAGTATTCACTCGCGTTGAAATACACTACCATGGTCCAATCCAGCGGATTGTAGATGAAATCATGCACACAAAATGCGAATTCGAAAAGTGAAACTAGTTCATGGATATGTGTTACTGGAAGAGGTAAAATAACTGCCCTTTCAACCGAGTCAGGATAGGATTTGAGTATGTAATGAGCAAGGCGTTCTCATTCTTATGGTCAATCTTTATCCAACAGAATATCGACCAAAGCGTGAGCCCACGGCTCGGGAAAGTGATGACATCTATGTGTCAAATGATTTTCTACCATAATACGTGCAACGGTCTGCCATTACACGGTGTATTGTTGCTAGCGGGTACAGTAGAGACTCGCCTCCGACTAACCCTACTCCCAAAGAGATATGTGCCATTGCTGGGTGTTGTCCCTAATACGGTCCTAAGGAGTCACACCACTTCTGATTGTGTCATTGATAGGCTCAAGTAGGTGTCATCTTCGACTCTAATGGTGTAACAAGGGTGCAGATGATGGTGGTGTGAGTGACTCCTCCGCAGGCTTCGTCTCGCTGCCCATGGACGGGAGTGGATGTTGTTCTGATGACTCCCCGAGTGTCGCCATCGGGAATGATGATATAATGAGAATGACGTGTTCCTCTTCCGAAGAGGGTGATATGGATGTTGTCATCATGCCTGCAGTGCAATGTATGTATCGATACCATGTGTATCATGTATGAGTGTCTGTGCGTGTAACTAATGCATGTGTGCGGTTATAGTCTAGTATGCAATCCTAGTTCTCTATAACCAATGTCACTGATACCAATTTGTCACACCCCCAAATTCCACTAACGGAATTTTACCATTTGGTGCGTGACAAACCAGGATCTAAGTCAATAGTTACATCAAACGACACTATATGAGACATAAATGTAATAACACAAAAGTTCAGAGTTAATGCGGAAGCGTTTAAAAAAGAAAATAAATGCGCAAAACAAATGCGCTAAAGTTTAATAAGACAAGTAAACGGTTTTAAATGTTTGCATAAGGATGGAATGATAGTAGGACTCCATGCATGTCCTAAGTGTGCAACCTGTGCCTTAGAGACCAGAGAAACATGTAAGAAAAAGTGTCAACACGAGGTTGGTGAGTTCACAGGTTTACAAGTAAATAAACTGTTTGAGTGTTTGTAGGATCCACATACGTAAGTCACACCTATTGCTAGCTAGGCAATGTACAAGTTACTCTAAGTGTTCGCAACCGAAGCTGACTGTTTATGTTTGAGATGCCTTCCGCCATTGCTAACATCAACAATGGCAAATGTTTATGACAATTTACACCCGTTAGACATCCAATCAAGTTAGCACGACTAACCCGAGTTGGGTTTGTCAAACCCAGTAGTACTACTCAAATTTCCTCGCTATACTCCATATATTAACGGTCCGAGTGTGTAAGGACTTTGCATGTTATGTTTGCACTTAGGTACACAAGTGGTAATGAAATACTATGTGATCTATGTCCGTGTGTATGTCTCTCCCTGGCTGGGACAAGTAACGGATGCCTGTTCGTATGCATGTTTCTCCCCAATGGGAAAACAAGTAATATGATGCTTGTTTGTACATATGTATCTCCCCAACGGGAAAACAAGTAAAATGATATTCATTTGTATGCATGTTTCTCTACAACGGGAAAACAAGTAAAAATAATGTTTGTGTGTATGCATGTTTCTCCCCAACGGGAAAACAAGTAAAAATAATGTTTGTGTGTATGCATGTTTCTCCCCAATGGGAAAACAAGTAAAAATAATGTTTGTGTATATGCATGTTTCTCCCCCAATAGGAAAACAAGTAAAAAGGGGCCGTGAAAACTCACCTGAGTCGCGTAGGTAGATTCACACAAGAATGAGATTTGGTACACAAGTGTCAGCGTGCAACGGCCTACGTATGCCCTAGAATTATAAACATAACAATTAGGGATACATTGGGATTTGTGACGACGACACGGAATATTAGAACGTCTTAAAACATTCTAAGGATTAACGAGTAGACGAACGTGTCTATGGGAATATAAGTTTCTTAATATAGTAATTAAGATAAATGCGCTACGTGTTGAAAGTTAATAACGAATAATATTAATTTATAATTAAATATATCTGTGCGTTTGTATCATTAAAATAATGGCTAGGAAAATAATATATTATTTTGAACTCGTAAAAAAAATATACGATAATCATTTACGTGACAAAAATAATAAATATATTATTTTTATTCGAGGAAAATAAACGTGAGTAAATAATATAAATAATTACATTATTTAAAAGTTTGAAACGTTACACAAGTTTTATAAACGAGACGAAATAATATAAGAATATATATTATTTTATATTAGGAGTCACGGGTTGAAAATAATGTAAACATATTATTTTATTCGAAGTCGCGATTTGAAAATAATATAAACATATTATTTTAAAAATGAGAAAATAATATTAAGTAGGTTATAAAACCAAACCCGAGCCCACGGGTGGTTTCCCGGGCTAAAACACATTAATTTAATATTAGAATAATATAGGATTTGATTTTTAATAATTAAATATAATCAAAAATGCCTCAAAAATGAAATGTGGAAGCCCGGACTCGAACCCGGGTCTCTTGCACACGAGTCCAAGGCATTAACCACTCCACCCGCTAGGGTCATCGCGCTTTAACCCAGAACGAAATGGTTTTAATCATCACAGACGTGTGTTCTCCCCCCCCCCCATTCGTGACCCGATTAGAAACAGCCCCAAATCTCATAATTTTGATCCCGATTTGTATTGGTGGTTTAGGGGTTTTGTTTCTATGCGTACTACGATCCTGAGAATATGTTTAATTGTAAAAACCACGAGTTTTAAATCATTAAATTTGGGTTTGAAAACCGAAACCCTAGTTTTATGAACTCAGATCAAAGTAGATCGAATTCGATATTGTTTTGGATTGAAATCATAGGGCTTTTAATAAACGAGGGGTTGCGAATTTGTTCATGTAGTTTAATTAGATTGAGATTGAGTTTTAGATCAAAACCCCCAAAACATTATATGAACGAACCCTAGATACTGGATCTTATACAATTCTATGTTACAAGATCAAATTAGCATAGGGCTTCAATGAGTGACTGATTACGAATCTGATCATACAATTTAATTGAATTGAGATCGTGTTTGGATCAAGGTTCGATTAAACCAAACTTGTATGAACCCTAGACATCGGTTCGTGATCGATTCAATGTTGTAAGCCCTAATCAGCATAGGGCTTTCCATCTAGGAATGAAAACGAAGCTATGGATATGATTGATTACCAGAATGGATGTCGAATTGAAGGTGATCGAGTAAATGGGTTCCGACTTACGCGAGTTTGATCTCCGGTTACAACGGCTTGGTCTCCGATGGAATTGACGTATGGAATTTCTTCTGCTGGATGCGACTAAGGTGTGCAGGCCTTCAATTTGAGAGAATAATGATTGACATGGTCGGATTTGTGCGCAATAGAGACGATGGTCGACGTTACGGCTTTACTACTCATTATTGGGTTTAATTCGGATTAAAGATAGTGTTAATTGCTTTAATAATGATCGACATTATCATTACAATGAATTTCTATTACGAATTTGGACAATCATGAGGGGTTACAGATTGAATTGGATCAAAGGGACTTGATTTTGACTTTAAAAAAGTCAAACAAATCGGTTTTGAGTTAATTTCACAACTAGTCCTTATAGTTTATGTGTATATGAGTTTGAATGATGACAAATTTGGTTCTTGTGGTTTGTAATTAGCTAAAGGAGTTAAGAGATTGTAGAATTTGGGTTTAACGGAGTTAGCTCCAAATAGCCGGATGTCACAGTTTCTACAGAGCTTACGTGGGTTATTCAGGAGGCGACAAGACAAGGGGGTCAGCGACAGTCAGTTACGCGACTTCTGGAATTCCATCGCCTATGGGCCGTCTCCTCATCTCTTGTGGAGTCGTCTATTCGCGACCCCCCTATCCGCTACATTCATAGGATACTAGCTTGCACTCGCATCGGACGCCGGTTCGGTATTGAGAAGTGCAATCAACTTGATATTTTTGGCCTCTATTGCATCGTTGGCCGCCAAGAGGCCAACCTGGCGATCATTCTCATTTCATCTATTGCCAGGGGTCGTCGCGGTGGCCCAGAGGCTAGGCTGGAGCTCGAAACTTATATCAGCAGGCTGACGGAGCGTTTGGGAGTTTTTGACCGCTACTCGAGCCGTCTACTTACACCGGGCCCGGATACCTTTCCATATGGGTTGGTAGAGCTACGATTAGCGGGGATCATAACAATGGATGATGCGTCACGGTTCATCGAGATTAGGCAGGGTCCACAGGTTCCACCACATGCGGGGAAGCCTGCCGATCTGGCGATTCAGATGGGGGCGCCCACACCATGATAGAGGATACCACATCACATCGAGTGCCCCAGGTACAGCACCAACTCCGTATGAGGCCACCGACACCACTCACTCTCGAGGCACTGCGAGATCAGATTTTTGATCAGATGGATCGACAGGACAATGCCATCTAATACATGATGACACGCCAGGGCATAGAGATCCCACCGTTCTTCAGGGCAGCAGCCAGATCAGCCAGAGGCGGGAGGTGACCAGCCGTGATCATCAGTTGCCTTTTTTGGGGTTGTATATAGTTTAGTTCATGTATTTTCATTTCTGTATTTCTTTTTATGTATTTCATTCTTGTATTTCATTCCTGTACATAAACTCTTGTATATATAGTAGTGTACATATTTGGGGGTTTAGGAACGGGTTGGTTGTGTTGTTATTGTATATATATTACGTTTGATGTGGTTGCTAGTATGTGTTAGAATTTAGCCGCTTTCGTTCGCGAGGAGTACGTGGAATAATTGTGAGCTGAGCGCGTTCGAATGGAGGGCGAGGGAGCACGACTTAAGAGGAATTTCATAGCCATTTTACCAGGGAAGTTTGTTCCTATTTTTGTGCAATTATTTTATTTCTGCTTTATTTTAATATTGTTTTGTGTTTACTGTCGTTTCTCGGTCCACATTGAGGACAATGTTAATTTTAAGTGTGGGGATGAGATACATTCTGAAAATGTCCTTTGAATTAGAGTCCTGCACGTACATGGAAGATGATAGGTAAAACTGGGCATTGTGTGATGTATAATGAAATAAAACAATAGAAAGCGTGTCTAATTTGTGATGAATCGGTAGGCCCAATCAGTTGAAAAGCTTAAATATCCTAAAGGTGTTGCTTAGGATTAATAACTTAATTAAATCATGAAATCTTGTGGATTCTCATCTTAGGGAAACGGTGAAACTGAAACTATCAACATAGGGTAATAGGTACCACGGTAAGCTAAGGTTTTTATGTTTCTGAAATATTTTTGGCACACCACTCTCCGTTGATGAAAATGAATTCGAGAGTTGGTGGCGCCCGCATTCCATTTTTCCATCCATTATGAGTATAATTGAAAGCTTAAGTTTCGACCTACGTGTTACCCTCCGGGATAGCGGCTTGGTTGATACACCCATGGGTCGAGATTTGAGTGATCAATAATTGGGATAAATAAGGTTTGATTTATGTGTTTCCCACGGGGATAGTGACTATGTGGATACGCCTCTAAGTTGAATTCTTATGTGCTTGATTGATAAGGCTGCAGCCTATGTGCTACCTTCTGGGATGGTGACCCGGTTGATGCACCACTAGGTAAGGTTGATTCATACATCTAATAATACTCATTCCATCAAATCATCTATATTTGGAAAACATAAAGATTTTGGAGTACTGTGGTGGGAAGATCTATATGATCAAACCCTGGCCTAAACATGACCGTGAGACGGGATTAGGTGGAAGTGTAGCTTTTAAGTGTGAGATCCATAGTTTGATTGACCCGTTGTATAAATTGGATTAGAACACTTCTCGGGGGCTTGATATTTGGTTTTTGGGTTTAGTCGGATAGAAATACCGGTTATTGCATTTTTACGCGTTATTATATATGTGTTGAAAACAATTGAGAATGATAAAGCTTCGTCGGTTATGATTCCATTGCAGATTTCTTTTTAGAGGATGAAAAAAGTGTAAGTGTGGGGATGTTTGATGTGTTGCAAAAAACATGTATTTATCCATGTATATTTGTGCATAATTATATAGTTTTGTAATCGTTTTGTATTATTTTGAGTTCGTTCTGAGTTTCGGTTATAGTTACAGGTTGTGGTGTGCTAAGGAAGCAAAAAACGAAGCTAATTCCTGGAGAAAAGGAGCACACGGAGTTGGAGAGCGAAGCAAAAGAATAAAATAATAATTTTCTGAGAATTTAAAATCTCACGCGGTACGCGAGGGAAGCCAGGAAGAGCCCCGACTATTTTGGCCCCTGCGGTACGTGAGGAGCCAGCCAAAGTCTCTCGCGGTACGCGATAGACCCGCTAATTCAGAAAATTTGGAATTTTAGGTTTTTAAAGATTATGTCGGCCATTCTTCAAGGAGTTCGACTAATTGCCGCCAAAGCTTGGATCTTGGGCAATTTTGGCAAAGAAAGATTGGATTTTGATCAAGGTTTCAAGGTATTGGAGACAAATCGGGTTAGAATCAAGCATTCGGTCATGATTAATCATTCGGTTGTTCTTGATCTGTGTCCTATGACTTTGTTTGCTATCTTTAACTCTGATACTTCTTTCTTTATCATGTTTCTTGGCTAAAACTTTAGAACTACCTAGGTTTAAGATGATTGGATGTTAAAGTTTAGATTTTCATTGGTTTTTGGATGTTGATTTGATCATTGTGCTATTGTACAGATCTGATTGATGTGTTTGATGAATATGCATGATTGTTATTGATTGTTTGTTGGTTGATTCATCCATACATGCTTTGTTGAATGTCTTTCATGAATGAGTGTGTAGTATATCGTTTACTTTGTGTTTACGATTAGTTTGTGGTTGTCTAGACGTAGTCACCATAGGATTGTCAATTAGTAATCAATTAAAATCAAGTATTTTTCTTATCTAAATATCTGAAAAAGTGATAGGTAATAGGTAAGTCTTCAGTGTTAGGGTTTCTGAGTGCGAATTGTCTGAAAGGGCGTTTCCTTAGAGGTCTGGTATTGTTGCTGATCTGTGTCAAACATAGTGAATTCAGATTGCTCCTTGCATCTTTGATGTATTGAGATAGCGTAACCGAGAGGTGAGCTGTCTATCGAGTCTATAGCATAATCAGTGATACCGAGAGGTGATCCGATAACTGGTGAGTTTAATAGCCTTTGAGTAGTCTGCTGGTGACATCCCATGACCGAGAGTGATCGGGAATCCATTAGCCAATCTTGAGGGTGTCATATCTTTAGATCCCAGTTCCATATCATATTCCTTCACCAATAGAAACCGAGCTTAGCATTCATGATTCATAGCCTAGGTAGTTGTGACACATGCAAATTTTAGAATGTAGATACCAAACTGTTAGGCTAAGCCCAACTAGGTCCAATAGAAATTCAAGCCCATTTAAGGCCCAATAAGGACCCAAGCCCAAGAGAGCTTCAAATTCATTTACTTTGAACATCATACTAGCCACTTGATTTCGTTTAATAACTTGTTACGCAATCCTAAGAACTTACGAAACAATAGAAGCACATACGTGGTTCAGTATTTTAAACATTAAACATGTCAGAAAAAGGTTATTATCGGATAGTTTGCAAAACGATTAAGAAAGATATTGAATTAGTAATATTCATTTGAAAAGACTGTTTCGTTAAATACACCTTTAGTACGTATATGCGAACGTTAATCTGTGTTGATGCCCGTAAGATTAACGATAAGCGGTACGGTAATTACTGATACGTATTTTGATACGACAAATATTATAAATATTTATATTAATCTTACTAGTAAATAATAAACCCTAAACTCGAAGCGCGAAACATTCAAAAGAACGAAAGCATTATAAACACGAAACCAACACGTACTGGGTCGTATATCAATTGAAGTGGAGATTTCACGATTTAAAATAGTTAAATAATAACATTATTATTAACTTCTCATAATTCTAAGTATTTATAACATAATTATTCGGGTGCTCGAGACGGATTAACACAAAAACAGGACGAGACGGGTTCGTTACGCGAGTTAGGCACGTTAAAAACCCTAGCTATATATACATCTCAATCTCCCTTCTCCTTCATTTGAAAACTCAACCACACACACACTTGTGTGTGTGTTCAGAGAGAGAACGAGAGAAAGGAAGGGGCGGTCGGCCACCTTTCGGCGGCCTCCTCCGGCGAGCATGAACGGAAGAACAACGGCGGAGAGTAGCGGCGCACGGTGGCGCAGCGACAGCATCAGGAGGCGGCGGCGCACAGCGGCGGATCACAGCGGACCGGCGAGTGGCGCCAAGTGCACCACCTCATCTGATAGATCTAGACGTCCTGAGTCCGATGGTGTTGGTGGTTTGCACTAGATCGCGACGGTGGTGGAGATTCCGGCCAAAAACACTTTTCCGGCGACCTCGACAAATGGGGCTTTTGCTAGAAAAGGGTTCCTAAAGGTCCGATCTACGCATACGAAGAAGTTTGGGTCGAAAAAGTGAAGCTTTCCGGCCAAAACCACCAAATCCGGCCACTGCCCGGTTTTCCGGCAGCGGCGGCGGCGGCGTCCGGTGGCGGAGACCGGCGGCGCTGGTGGGGCTTGGCGAGACGAGTTCATGGCCGCTTGAATCACCTCAATCGGAGTTCGTATGATCAAGTTATGAGCGAAACAAATTTCTTCTCGCGTCGTGCTCAGCTTTTCGTACAAAACCGTTTAGAACGGCTTGTAGGCTAAGGTATGACCCGAAACACTTATATATCTATTGTCAGGTAGTAGCACGGGACCTATAAATTTTGTCGGGGACGTCTTTTGAGAACGTTTTTCGGGCACGTTAAATTGTATTATAATTATATAGTTTTTATATATTTATCAAATAATTGTCGAATTGAAGTATGACTTTAGTATTAGGATCTAAAGTGCGGTTTATTGGATTATTGGTGTAAGTTAATGTTGTAATTGGACAATTGGATATTGTCGGGTTTAGCCAAAAACAAACGGGACTCTGCCCAATTTTCGTTAAAAATAAAGAATTTGGTTTCTACAACTTAGATGTCCTCAACATGGGTTGGGTTTAGATTTGAAACCGTAATGTTAGGGCACGATCCTAGTTATATTGTTGTTGATATTGACAACACTTGTTTGAACAATAGGAACCGTTTAGGATCGTTGCGCTCACTTGTTGTCAGTTGAGCTTGTGATCGCATTTGCTGGACTTGAGGTGAGTTCACTGTCCCCTTTTAACTTTTAATGTTTTAGAAACATCGGGGGAGAATCATACTTCCATAACACGTTTGAAAACACGAAACATCATTACTTGATACATCTTAGAAAACATGGAACACATACTTATAAACATTTTCATATGGTAACAAGAAAACAAGACCCGACCTTTATGTTTGCATGAGTGAACACGTTTGGAGCTCGTAAAGCCCCCTGACCATCATATTTTATAACCATTAGCTAAGGATAGCCTGGGATTCTATGGATAGTACTATTGGGATTGACACCCCCGGTCATGGTTAGTCGCGCTAACCATGGGTCCCTCTGGCCAAATGACCGCATAGTGTTCAAACATTGCTCGTGAGGTATGAGCGAGGGGCAAAACACCTGTGTCATGGTTTGGTTATGCCTCATGTATGTACATATTATTTGTATTCCTAGCTAGTCTACAAATGGGTCAACATTACTTGTTTTGTTTATCATATTCATTGAAACGTTTTCGTGCAGATGGATCCGCCAATCACTTATACACCAATGGTTTTGCCATTCGTTTACGTGGAAATATTTTTATCAATGTTTTCAAGGAAAACAGTTTCATATTATGGCCATGTACACATTATCAATGTTTTAAGGAAAAACGACTTATTTTATGACTATGACGTTATCACATGTTTTCATTGGGAAAACTACTCATTTTATGACTATGAAGTCATCACATGTTTTAATTGGGAAAACTACTCGTTTTATGACTATGAAGTCATCACATGTTTTCATTGGGAAAACTACTCGTTTTATGACTATGAAGTCATCACATGTTTTCATTGGGAAAACTACTCGTTTTATGACTATGAAGTCATCACATGTTTTCATTGGGAAAACTACTCGTTTTATGACTATGAAGTCATCACATGTTTTCATTGGGAAAACTACTCGTTTTATGACTATGAAGTCATCACATGTTTTCATTGGGAAAACTACTCGTTTTATGACTATGAAGTCATCACATGTTTTCATTGGGAAAACTACTCGTTTTATGACTATGAAGTCATCACATGTTTTCATTGGGAAAACTACTCGTTTTATGACTATGAAGTCATCACATGTTTTCATTGGGAAAACTACTCGTTTTATGACTATGAAGTCATCACATGTTTTCATTGGGAAAACTACTCGTTTTATGACTATGAAGTCATCACATGTTTTCATTGGGAAAACTACTCGTTTTATGACTATGAAGTCATCACATGTTTTCATTGGGAAAACTACTCGTTTTATGACTATGAAGTCATCACATGTTTTCATTGGGAAAACTACTCGTTTTATGACTATGAAGTCATCACATGTTTTCATTGGGAAAACTACTCGTTTTATGACTATGAAGTCATCACATGTTTTCATTGGGAAAACTACTCGTTTTATGACTATGAAGTCATCACATGTTTTCATTGGGAAAACTACTCGTTTTATGACTATGAAGTCATCACATGTTTTCATTGGGAAAACTACTCGTTTTATGACTATGAAGTCATCACATGTTTTCATTGGGAAAACTACTCGTTTTATGACTATGAAGTCATCACATGTTTTCATTGGGAAAACTACTCGTTTTATGACTATGAAGTCATCACATGTTTTCATTGGGAAAACTACTCGTTTTATGACTATGAAGTCATCACATATTTTCTAGGAAAACAACCTTACATGAAACCCGTGTACATATTTTAAATGTTTTCAAGGAAAACAGTTTCGTATCATGGCCATGTACACAATATCAATGTTTTCAAGGAAAATCACTTTACATTGCAACAATCAAACCCGTGAACTCACCAACCTTTGTGTTGACATTTTTAAGTATGTTTTTCAGGTAATTCATAGCAATGCACGGTTGGAATAGGTTAGCCTTTTGGATTAAACCCTAGAAGCCGAAGGAGTATGATCGTCAAACCTCAAGATGACTTTCACCTATACATGGTTCTAGGACAATGTACAAGTTTATTATAGTATTTGTAATGGTGTTCAATATTCAGAAGTCTTTACTTTAACTTCCGCTGTTGTGTAATGTTACCAATCGTTGCAACCTTAATTTATTTATTTATTCATTAAGTAAATAAATTTGGGGGTGTGACAGTAGTCCTATCCATTCTTATTGATTTCATTCCGGTCCTTGTTAGATAGTCGTTTGTCTTCTTTAGTATCATTTGCCTAGTTTAATCTTAGTTCGTAGAACTCCCCCCCCCCCCCAATCCAAACCAAATATTAAGTCCTAGTTAGAGTCTAATTCGTGTTAGAGTCAGTGTCTCGTGGGTTCGATATCCGGACTTCTTTTAGATGTGTTACTATTGATAGTTACACTTGCAGGTCTGTGTGGTCTAGTTTAGTAGAGTTGTCTAGAGTTTAACTAGAGTGTCTAGGTTAGTTGTGTTTAATTTATAGACCGTTTGACCGACATCATGGAGGCAGGGATTTCACAAATTATAAAGCTTTGGGAGTGTTTGAGGGAGAATTAGTAAAGAAAACAAGTTCCTAAGCCTCCTATTTATACTAATGGGTGAAGGGGTGTAAAAATGGAATGTCTTGGAAAGGAATTAGGGTTTTTAGGGTGTGTAAACGGGGGTGGCCAAAATTTCTTGGCCTTGTGGGCTGCAAAATTCTTCCATGGGTCATAGGTCATGGGTGGCCTTTGACCCATGGTTGATCCAACGGTTCGTTTTCACGGTTTTTGATCGTTTTTTCGAATTTCAGGATTTATTTAAGGAAAGTTTTGCAAAAAAACTTTGTTTTAATTAATGAAATGAATATGTTAAAAATTTAAAACATAAATTAATGTCATGTTAGATGAATGTTTCAGGTGTGAACGACACACAGCTAACGACGGTTTAAAAGGCGAACGATCGCACGAAAGTACTAACTAACGTACTAAGGCATCAATTTGAATTATGTGACAACTTTAATGAGTTAAATAACTATGTTAGGCACATATAGTTGATACATCTCCTTTGAGTTAGTAGTGGGTGAGTTTTCATGTCGGTAAACGAGTCATTAAACGGTTTAACGGTCCAAGTTGCAATTTAAGGAAATTCCAAGCGTTGCAGTCAACATGTGACCATGTAATAAGTATAATGTGCCTGAAATAGGTATGTTTCAAGTATGATGTGAACACGAGTTATGATGAGGGTTTCAAGCTTCATTGGTTCATGAATATGCTAAGCGTTACAAGTACGCGAAAATCAGAAATGTTACAGTCTCCCCTAGTTAAGGGAATTTCTTTCCCGAAATTCAACTTGTAGAGACGGTGATAACTAGAAAATGATAGGTTATGATATACGTTGACTAGGGCTAGTCCTTGATCCGACTCCTAGTCCCACTTCCAATGCACCATCAGTGCTTATATATAAGGTGTACCGCAACTAACCCACCACACTTTTGGCACCTTGGAAGCGCACTAGCCACCTATCAAGAATACCACTAACACGGATAATGTTGGTTGGCATGATTCGAGTTCAAGAATTGGTTATGGGTAGCTACATTGTAGAATTTCACTTCACACCAATGTACCTGTAAATTCATGATTACGTTCGCGACCGCAATCGTCAATTTACCTTACACGGGTGTGATATGTCCTTCTACTATGCACCTATAAAGTGATGATAGTAATGTAGACGGAGGTGATGAACTTATCGAAGGGCGGTGAAAACATGTTTTGAGATTTAAGAATCATGATTAAATAGGTATCTTATGCATATTTAGCAGTAACGTATAAAGTGGGATATTCACATAGCAATCCACAAAATGAATCTTGAATAATAATACATCCACACATATCTCATATACCGATTCCTCACTTTGGATACCCATTCTAGAGGGTTATAAGCATCCCACATATACATATCTTGATGAGAAAGTTCCCAAGCCTATCTCCAAACTTGATGAAGAAGAAAAGAAAGTTTATGACAGAGAGAAGAAGGCACACGGATCTATTACTATGGCCTTGACCATGGAGTTATTCCACAACTTTAGAGAATATGATAACTCCAAGGATCACTGGAAGGCTTTGCAAAAGAGATTCGAGGGAAACAGCGACATCAAGAAGAGTAAGAGGGATCTTCTTAGGAAGCAGTATGAATACTTCAGATATCTGGAGAATGAATCCTTAGATGAACTTATCTCTAGATTCTATCATCTACAAACTGAGCTGAAAGCTTATGACCTGATCTATCCGAATGAGGAGTTAGTTGAGAAATATCTGGATGCCCTACCACCAAAATTTGAGATGTACACCACTTTGATGAGAGAGAACTCAAAGTTTTATGAGATGGCTATTGATGAAGCAATTGGAAAGGTTCAAGCACATGATATGAACCTAAAACTAAAAGAGAGCTTAGGGAGACCTCAAATACAAGACCCTTCTATGTATTTTGGGACGTCTTCCACAGCTAAGTCATCGGGTTCTTGAATTTCCCTTTTCTCAGGGAACTCTCATGAAGAGGATAACTCAAATGTCTGTGGTGGTCATGCTTGCTATGCAGCATCTGGATCTGGTTCTGGTTCTGGATCTCATCACCAGAATTCCTCAAGAAACCCTTCTCCCACATCTTCAGCTAACCAATCAGCAATAGCCAAGATAGCTGAAGATCATGTGGCTTTATTCTCATCATGCATGCTTGCCTATGAGAACTTCATTGGCGGTAAGCTCACAGATCCTGAAACCATAGAAGAAGACTTCAATCAGGTGGATCCGGATGATATGGAGGATATGGATATTCAATGGAATATGGCCATTATCTTGAGGAGGGCGAAGCGTTTCCTGACAGAACTGGCAGAAAGTTTATTGGTGGGCATTCAAATGCCAAGGTTGGTTTTGACAAATCCAAGGCCAAGTGCTACAAGTGTCTGAACTTTGGACACTTTGCTCGTGAATGTTAGAAGGACAAAGCACCTGCCTCTGGATTCACAAGACCAAGCTAGAGAAACAACCAAGGAAACAATCAAGGGTAGAACTCTAACAACAGCAATCAAAGTCAAGGTGGAACGTCCAATGCATTGGTGGCTCAACAGGATGACACCTTTGATTGGGGTGTTCATTTGGAGGATGCCCTTATTGCACAAACACATGTTGGTCTCATGGCTGAGATTACGGAGATGATGGAAGCTGAGGAACGGGAAGCTTCTGTTGCTGATCAAGTAGAGTCTACAACTGCAGTTGCCCTCATGGCTATTGGAGAGGCATCATGTTCATCGAATGAGGTAGATTCTAATCCTTTTGCTCTCATTTCTTGTTCCAAATGTCTAAGCTTAAAGGTTGAAAATTCTAATCTTCAAGACAAAGTCGAACCCCTTCGTATTGTAGCGTTAAGCTAAAAGGAAAATGAAAAACGTTACAAAGATTCAATTGAAACTTTAAGGAAAGAAAAACGTGATTATTCACTTAAAATCAGCGATCAACAGTTTTATTTGGATGTTACGTACAAGGGGTTAGAGAAATGGAATAATGAGATCAACAAGCTGCAAAATGAGATCTTGCAGTTGAAAGGTAATATTGAGAAGTTGAAAAATTCTCCTTTTGTGGTGGAACACTACGAGTCTGTATTGAGGCAAGTGAATGGCTTAGGGCTGGGTACTAATGCCATTCCTCCACCAGTTAGCGGGAAATTTGTCAACAGCTTAATTGACATTGATTTGTCTTGCCTTGATGAGTCCTTAAGTTAGGATGATTCCTCTAACAATGATGATTCCTCATGTTAAGACTGACTCTGCAGCTAATGAAGAGTTCTTTATTGGTTCTGATGATGGGTCTGAGAACACCCGCCCTGAAGGAGTAGTCTCTGAGGAGTTGCTAGGTGAACAGAAAGTTAAGAAAAACATTATCACTGATAGTGATAATTGTATTTTGACTGAACCCGATATCATTGAATCAAATGAGAAATAAAAAGTGATGCTTTGTGGGGAGATATAAAAACATTAATCAAGTTAAGAAAGAAGCTTTTTCAGCTCATTTTGGGCTTGGTTATCAAGAAAATTTGCAAAAATTTTATACTCCCAAAAACCAATCATCATCGGGTCAAACTATTGTTCACCAAACAACTTCTCCTTCTCATCATGCTGAGTCACCTAATGCCAGATCTAATGAGCCCCCTACAGGAGGACTTACAAAAAAAGAGAACTTACTTTCACTTTGGTATGGTTGGTCACATTCTTGTGAACTGTCCTGCTAAGAACCAAGGGAAACGGCCAATTGTTTCACAACCGACTGTTATCCCTAAGTCCCCACTAGTGAAGCATTCCAAAAGTCTAAAAGCAAATGTGGTGAAACCACCAGTAAAACCTATGGTAAAGCCAAAGATCACATCTGAGGCTAAACCATATGTTTCAAAAAAGGGAAAGCTACCTTCTAAACCTAGTGCATCTACCTCTGGTAGTGCACCAACTGGTGAGAAACCTGTGGTGAAACTCTCTAAGCCACAGAGGAGAAAAAGAAACAAGAGATTGAGAAAGCTGGAATTCAATCAGGTGAAGCTTCCACTAGTTCACCTGCTGCTGTTGAATCTAAGTCTACTGTTCCAGTTAACAAAAAGAAGAGGTCCTGGAATAACAAATCCAAATGTTCTAAATCTCCTGGTCCCAATTCTTCTAAAGATTCATCCATTTTTAACAGTCACGACTGTGAGTTAATTTACGTTGTTTATTTTAAGAAAGATGGACGACCCAAGACCACTATGGCTTGGGTCTCCAAATCTAATTAATTTTTTTTTGTGACTCGTGCAGGGACATCCGAAGGGTACTATCTCTAATCATTGGTATGTAGATAGTGGATGCTCCCGGCATATGAAGGGTAACATGGCCTTGCTTCAAGATGTGAAACCATTCAGAGGCGGCTATGTGGCCTTTGACGGAGAGAAAGGCGGTAGTATCACGTGTCAAGGCGTGGTTTCAAATGGTTGTGTCAGCTTCGACAACGTCAAGTACTGTGGGCAGCTAAAGCAAAACCTGTTGAGTGTCTCCCAGATGTGCGACAAGGAGTACTCTGTGATGTTTGACAAGACTGAATGCTTGATTCTCAAACCTGGTTTTAAGGTTTCTGAAGACTGGATTTTGATGCGAGCGCCAAGTACAAACGACACCTATCAGATCGACATGAGGGTGGCAAAAACCACCTCATCAGTTGCTACTTGTTTGCTTACCAAAGCGACAGAGCTTGACTCTATCTTGTGGCATAGGAAACTCGAATACATTTCTTATCGAAAAATGAATCATCTTGTCCGAAACGGTTTGGTAACCGGTGTTCCTAAGCTGAGATTTACCGTTGCAGATGACTGTATGCCTTGTAAAAAGGGCAAACAACAACGAAAGTCTCATAAGCCCAAGCTCCAAAACTCCATCGATACCCCTTTGGAGCTATTACATATGGATCTGTTGGGCCCCATAAGTATCAGGAGTATTGGAGGTAAGTCATTCTGTCTGGTTGTAACTGATGATTTCTCGGGTTTTTCTTAGGTGCATTTTTTAGGTAAAAAGGACGAAACTGCTGACATTCTTCAATACTTGATCCTGAGCTTGGAATCTCTTTGCAAGTTGAAGGTTAGAAGAATAAGGAGTGACAATGGAACTGAATTTAAGAATAATTTGATGGAACTTTTCTATCTCAAGAAGGGGATCCTTCACGAATTTAGTGCCCCGTACACACCTCAGTAGAATGGAGTCACAGAACGGAAGAACATAACCTTGATTGAGACTGCAAGGACAATGCTGTCAGATGCAAAGCTTCCTGTCACTTTCTGGGCAGAAGCAGTTAATACAGCTTGTCATGTCTTGAACAGAGTTCTAGCTGTGAAGAGGCATAACAAGACTTGCTATGAGTTGATCAACAATCGACCTCCCAATCTTGACTATCTAGTTCCTTTTGGTAGTCCCTGTTCCTTATTGCTACAATACAAAGACCGAAAGTCTAAATTTCATGCTAAAGCGGTGGAAGGCATCTTCTTAGGATATGTTGCCAACTCGCCTTGCAAGAGAGTGTACAATATAGGAACTCGTACTGTCGAGGAATGGTTTGAAGTGGATTGTAGTAAACACAGCATTTCACCAGAATCAACTGGTCCGGCTTGGGGTTTTGATTATGATGCGCTATTCAAATTTTTCAACCTTCATGATTTGTCTGCAGATGATGCCGCAAATGTATATGAATTATTTGGTGGCGGTGATGACTCCAGTTTCTCAACATGTGCTACTGTACCGACTATAACTTCTGATTCCTATGCTACATCTGCATCTGGAACTCATGACAGTGATAACATTGAAGATGTTCATGTTGACGAAAATGACACTCAAGCTAATCCTAACACTCGTGTAGGAAATGAAGCTCCAGCTGATCCAATCAACATTGAATCTTCTTCTTCTGGAACACAGGATATGGGGGAGTTAAGCACGAACCTCAATTCTGAAATTCAGGAACTGAATGTACCAGAGTTGAGAGTGCAAAAGAATCATCCAATTGACAACATTATTGGTGATCCTCATGTCGGTGTTCAAACTCGTCATCGAACCATTGCTGAGAACACTATTCTTTACTCTGAGATACTTGACACTGGTGTCATGGAAACATGTTTGCATGCTGCATTCGTGTCCCAGTTAGAGCCGAAGAATGTGAAGGAGGCTCTCGCTGACAACTGCTGGATTGAGGCAATTCAAGAAGAACTGTCTCAATTCCAAAAGTTGCATGTGTGGGATTTGGTTGACTTGCCAAGAGGCGTAAAACTAATTGGAACTAGATGGGTGTTCAAATGCAAGACGGATGATCGTCATGTTATAGTGAAGAACAAAGCAAGGTTGGTTGTTCAGGGTTTTTATCAACAAGAGGGCTTGGATTACACAGAAGTATATGCCCCAGTTGCTAGACTTGAGGCCATTCGACTGTTTATGGCTTATGCCTCCTATGTCGGCTTCAAGGTCTATCTATTTGATGTGAAGAGTGCTTTCCTATATGGAAAGGTTCATGAAGAGGTCTATGTCACTCAACCTCCAGCTTTGAAGATCCACATAATATCAATAAAGTGTATAAGCTCGACAAAGCACTTTATGGTCTTCATCGAGCACCTAGGGCATGGTATGAGACATTATCAAAACATCTACAGTCAAATGGTTTTGACCGTGGACAGATTGACTCGACCCTCTTCATACGGAAAGCATGAGGTGATATTCTTCTTGTACAGGTGTATGTCGATGATATTATCTTTGGGTCAACAAATGAAGAGATGTGTAGGGAATTCGAACAGGTGATGAAGTCCAAGTTTGAGATGAGTAACATGGGTGAATTGTCGTTCTTCTTGGGTCTGCAAGTAAGTCAAAGAGAGGATGGCATTTATCTGCATTAAACCAAGTATGTGCAGGACATCTTGTCAAAATACAAGATGAATGATAGCAGTACTTATGGCACACCTATCCCCGTCAATCATGGTCTGCATCCTGACAAAGATGGAAAGGATGTGGATTGCAAATTGTACCGTGGGATGATTGGATCTCTTATGTATCTCATAGCCTCAAGGCCTGACATAATGTTTGCTATATTCTTATGGTCAAGCTTTCAATCACAACCGAAGGAGTCTCATATGATAGCTGTCAAGAGGATTTTCAGATACTTGAAAGGGAAACCCCGATTAGGTCTTTGGTACTCTAAGCAGCAGTCATTTGACTTCAAAGCCTACAATGATTCAGACTAGGCGGTTGTAACCTTGATAGAAAGTCAACTTCTGGTGGATGTCAATTCTTGGGAGACAGACTAGTTTCCTGGCAGTGTAAGAAGCAGTCAACGTTTTCTGTCTCAACATGTGAAGCAGAGTACATTGCTGCAGCTAGCGGTTGTTCTCAGATATTGTAGATTCATCAGCAATTGAGAGACTATGACTTAAACTTCACTAGAACTCCACTGTTCATTGACAACAATGCCACCATGTCCATCACAAACAACCCGGTGAAACATTCCAAAACTAAACATATTGAAATTCGCCATCATTTCATCCGTGATTGTGCTGAAAAACATCTCATTGAACTTGTAAAGGTTCACACGGATGACAACTTTGCTGACCTTTTCACTAAGGCGTTTGATCGAACCCGTTTTGAGCATCTTGTCAACTTGATAGGAATGTTCAATCCAGAGTGAAAACTTGTTTTTCTTAAATCAATTCAATTCATGAAAGTAAAATTTTATTTCTTTTAAGTTTTCTGTATAGTTCTTTTAATTTTCAAATATTTTACAAAAATTCAAACAAAATAGAAAATGGATAAAATTTCAAAGTTATCTTGAGAAAAGAGGAAATGATAGTACATCAGTAATGATCTAAACGCCATAGATTGCTCATATGGGAAATGATTACGTCATGCTTACATGATTGTTTAAATTGTTATGTTTTTTAATCTGCTTATTTACAGGTAATTTGAATTGTCAGTAGGCTGTAGGCGTCTTTGAATCATTAGTAGTGTGGAAACTAAATATAGACTACAACTGTGATTTGAACCCATGTATGCATATGTGCGTGTGTAAAAGAATACAAAAAGATCATTATCAGATAAAGGATGTAAGATTTTAGCAAATATTTTCTTAAGAGACCAGTTTCGGGTTATGTCTTTAGCACAATTTATCGGTTCATTTCACTGCCCATACTCACAAGTATGCAATGGAAAATTGGGCCAAGATATGTCTTAACATCAACCGTTAAGATTATATTCACCCTTGAATCATACCTGATTCATTGAAATCAAATCCAGATAAAAGTTGGATCACCTTACCTAAATCCTCAGACTCCATATCTATTAACCTGAATCATCATATGATATTCATAAAAGAAAATCCAATCAAACCAAGACATCTGAATCACTCGATTCTGAATCTTATGATTCTTGATAATCCTTATGGATTCTGCTTGATTTTTTCTGTGCTAAATGATGTAACTTCATTCTAGAGATTTGAAAATCTTTGTGAAAATCTTAGATGCCTTGAGATAGTGCAAGTCACATTTCTGTAGCATATCAGTGGGGTACACGTTGTATATCTTAAAATTAATACCTTAACCCACAAGAACGTGATACAAAGATGCTTATGGTTTCAAATATCATAATATTGTCAACTTGAATTACTTGTTTATGTGCTTATTACGTATGAATAACTTGTAATCCATGACATGATCCCATATTCTTTGACGTTTATATGGTATCGTTTTTGCTAAAGTTTAGCCTGATATGATCCTCTGCTCGTGTCTTTGAGCAAAAATAGTGTGTGTATTGTATATCTCTATTCAGAAAAGAGCAAAAAGATTTGAAGTTTGTGTATAGTTCAATTCTAATAAAAAAATGCCAAAAATATTTGTGTTAACCTTCTTGAATTGACTTTGAATCCTCTTGATTGAATGTGCTTATCCTGTTCGTTATTTGACTTTGACTTCTTCATAATTTGAGTTGAAATTCGAGAAACACAAGGGTTTCTGTGTACTTGACAAGTGCGCATGAATTAAACATTGCGTACTTGTAAGTACGCAAGACTTAAGTCATGCGTACTTGTCAAGTACGCAAGAGTTAAGCCTTGCGCACTTGTTAAGTACGCAACACCCAAATGTGTTGGGTATATATACAAGACTTAGAATTTTTTCTGAGTTTATCTCATTCAAACTTGTTAGACACTGTTGTATACCCACTAATCCTCTTTTTACTCAAAATTTCACGTGTTCCTAAACGGTTTTTCATGCCGATTCTAGTTTCAACATCATCTAACTAACATTTGGTGAGAATCTAGGACCATTTCATCCATTAAATCTTGAGTTACGGACCGATTTGAGACTTTGAAAATCTAGGGTTTTGAATCTTGATTTTGGACAATTTTTGGTTTTTTTGTAACAATTATGATCAAAACATGTTTAGAATCATCAATCGAAGCTTGATCGTTACTTAATCGTCCATAACGCTTCTTGATTTTTGTCTTTGACTTACTGTTTGACCGTAGGTTAGCGTGGGTTTAACTTTAGGTCAAAATTTGACTAGTTTAGCGGCTCATTGATGTTGATAATGATTCCATAGGTCCTCATCATGTATTTCGACCTTGTGGTGACCCTTATCCACAACATTGCCTCTCCTATGACGAATTTTGGATTTTTGAAATTTAGCTAAGTGCAAGTTCTTGGGCACTTAACAAGTACGCAAGAAGTAATTTATGCGTACTTGCTAAGTACGCAAGAACTAATCCCTGTGTACTTGCTAAGTACGCAGGAAGGACACTTGTGAAAAATTTCTAAGTCTGAAATTCAGTACATTGTGTAGCTGCTATATCCTGTCATGCCTGATCCATTCCAATGATGCTTGTTGTTCTTATTGTGTTTATTGTTTCTTTTTACAGTGATGGCTCGTGCATTCATCACCGAATTCAATCTGCTGGCTCTAACACGGCCCGAGTGGAAGGGTGCTGCACTTCAGTATAGGGAGATAATCGACTTCCTGAACCGATCAAAGCTCAACTATGCCATATCTGCTGATCCTGTTGTCTCAAGACCGTATCTGAAACAATTCTGGGAATCTGCTGATCATGACTGTACAGTAACCCCAAACTTCATTAGGGCTACTGTAGCAGGTCATGGCATTACTATTTCTGAAGATACCATCAGACACGTGCTACAGTTTAGGGACTTATCCACTGATCTAGTGAGTTACCCTGACTACTTCGTTGATGGATGCTGGAGAAAAGGATGGGGTATGTCAGTACCATGGACGATTCCTCATACAAGAATATGTGGGTACTTGATCAGTGGCGTTACTTCGCACATGTCATGATCATGTGCCTGTTTGCTAGAAAAGCTGGAAAGGATGCCATGGGGCATGACTTGGCGGCTACGATGGTTGCCCTGTCTTTCAACAAGGGTTATAACTTCTAAAAGTATATCTACAAGTCTATTACCGATTAGATCAATGCTGCTGATAGGTTTAGATTTCTATTATACCCTAGGTTCATGCAACTGTTGATTAATGATGTTGTACCGAATCTACCAGCGATTGGAGAGACACTACAAGTCAAACGGGTGGACAAGAGAGTGTTTGCACAATTTCTAAATCCAGGCAGTGTAGAACCTACCCCTGAGCACACTCCCCTGTTGACTTAATATGGTATAGTGCCGAGTCTGAGCCAGAACTCAGTCAGCACAGTGATGAACAACAAGAAGAAGAGAAAGTTGGATCTGAAGATGATATGTCTGAAGTTGAAGGGAACGAGGAACAAGTTGTTGGAGGTGCTGAAGAGTCTGACTCAGAATCGACTGAGTCAGATTCATCTGATTCTGATGATGCACCGTCCCAGGCACACCCAAGAAGACTGACGATGGTGACCCTTCCCGAGTCATCTTCTAAGAGAAAGCGACAATCGACTAGCAGTGAATACGAACCCGATTCTGATTCGGACACTGCTATACAAAGATGTAGGAGAGAAAGTATTAATAAGCAACGGGGGATAGGCCGCAACAAGCTATCCTTCGTGAGGTAGAGGTCAGTGCTCAGAGACAAGCACATGTAACGTCTGCGAGTACTGATTCCGCTTCTACCTCACCTTCACAACAGCTTTACAGGCGACAACGGAGGAGGGCACAGGTAACACCTGATGTGGCTGTCACTGCTATCATAGAGGAGGTTCCTGTGATAGTGTCCCTCCTTGTACCATCTGTCCAAGTGGCGGTGACAACTCCTATTCTTACCGAGTCAGTCACCATCACCCCTTCCACCACTCCTACAACCACCATCCAATCCACAATCCCTACTACCACCATTGAACCTGTCAGTCAACCCTAAAACTTTGGAGACTTTTCCCGGGATTTTAACTTTGATACGATCTTCTCATCTCCACTCCATAATGCTGAAGCCTCTACATCCAGGAATCTTGATCCAAATGATGCACGGATAGATACTTTGGAAACACAAGTTGATGGTCTACTTGAAACTATTCGGAAATCAAGGGAAGAATCTGAGGCTCAACAGGCTCAGATAAATTCGTTGGTGGACGAAGTTACTATTCTGAGAAGCCAGAGGACTGGGACTGAAGAGAGACTTGTAAATGTGATGGCCCAGAACGAACTACTGATCAAAACGAACAATATGATTCTGGGACACAGAACGTCTTTAGAGGTACGGTTTGACATGTAGCGGAAACAACATGAAATGATGGTCAAGTTAGTAGTTGACCTGACCAAGAAGCTTGCTGCTCAGGGGGAGAGAGAAAAAGAAAGGAAGAAGGCATCAAAATCTACCGGTGATGAGGCTTGTCATCCGGTTGATCTAACAAAGGATGATGACAAAGAAAAGGATCCTGAAGTCGGTTCTAGTGGAAGTGAGCAACAAGCTTTGGCGATAGTGCCCATTTCTGATGTTCCAATGGCTGAGGGGGAGTCGACTCACAAGGAAGGCGGTGATGCTTCTGGTGGAAATAAAGGAAAGTCGGTGGCTGGCGTTTTGAAAGATCTATCTGACGACGTGTCGGATAATGTGATCTTATTCTTAGAGCCAGACTATTCCAAAGAAGCACGGATCGAGGCTCTTTGCAATCTGGAAGAGGGAGAGATCGACTCTGGTGACGATTGGGATGAGGAAGATGATGATATGGTAATCTAAGTTCCCAAGGGTGATGGGGAAGGAGAGTATGAGTTTGAAGATGGAGAGATCTTCGAAGTTCCATCCTTTGAATCTCATTTTGACACAGGTTCAGTCGAGCCTGCTAGTACTGTTGAGGCGTCGACTGAAGCCTCCCCTCCCGACCCTACACCTGTGGATCCAGAGGCACAGAAAGACAAACATATGCCTGCAAGTTCATCGAAGGATCCGGCTCCTGTCTGGCAAAAGACTTCAATCATAGACAAACACGGAGCGACAGGGATGATCTTAGCTATGAGGTTCGACGAGGATAAGAAGTTGTTTGCAATCAAGCGAGCTGGGGGGTTCAATACTTGAAACCAACCAGCGAAGCTTTCAACTCCTTGCCAAGATACGACCTCGTGAACCTGGTAAACCGAGAGCTGCTGGGTCACTCAAATAACGCAGTAGCGATGGGTTTGTGGCAGGTTCTACATCGAGAGGTAAGATCTGGGAAATTCAAAATGTTTAAGCCTCAAGTGCCCAAGCGAGTCAGGGACAAGAACGCTAGACATCCTGTAACTAAGAAAAGCTTAAAGAAACTGGTATACAAGCCAGTGCTGTGTGAAACCAAGATTCCCCTGAGCAAGTTATCTCAGGATATCCTCGGTAACATATGGAACAGGTACGTAGATCCTAAATCGGGTGAGGCAGTGGTGATTGGAAAGGTGTGGTCCGATAGTGGAGGCTTAGTGCCAAGGGAACTGATCAGAGTGTTTGATGAAGTCTGCTTCATAAACTTCTCTGTGAAAGATCTGGAGGCACTAGCTGACAAGTACTGCATGTACATAGACGAGTGGACAAAGTTCCTTGCTTCTAAATACGACAAGGTGATCAAGTTCTCCCTTGACTACAAGAAGAAGATGGAAGCTAAAGCTGGGGAGCAGTGAAGACCGAAGACAACCCAGAGCTGTTGTCAAGGGGGAGTTTGTTGAGGCACTTTTATGTTACAGATACTCTGGATAATGTCTTAGTTTATTGTACTTGTCTTGTATGTCTTGTCTTTGTATGTCTTGTCTTTGTATGTTAGTGTCTGTATGTATTAGTTATCGAGTTGTAATTTCTAATGCATGTTATTGTTGTATTATTTCTCTAAGTGTTTTGCGTACTTAGCATGTGCGCAGGAATTACTTCCTGCGTACTTAGCAAGTACGCAAGAATACTCTACGTACTTGCTAAGTACGCATGAACAATTTGCCCGTTAAGTGCGCAGAGATCAGGTCTAGTATAAATAGAATAGGTTGACAGAAGATATGTACGCAGACATTTTGCACTCAGTATTTTCTCTCTGTAACCGTTCAAGTTTATAATAAACGGAGTTTTAAAGTGATTTCGTTATCGGTTTACTTTGTGTTGTTTGATTCTCCACCTAGTCACCGGCATTCCGCACCCGGTCCGACTAGTCACACACCCACATGTAACGATCCGAGACACCTGGGGACCTACAAAGTCATTGGTTGTTTTTTGTTTCTTATGATGGTACTCAGGCTTCATCATTACTTCTTCATTTGTCCTCTTGTCACTATTCCTGAACAAGATCCCAGACTTAACTAGATCGTCTATTAAGGACCTAGACAAACGAATAGCAGCTTCAAGTGTTGTGGGGCTACTTCCTATGACGGTACCCGAATTTGAGGCGGAAGGCCTCCAATGTAACGATCAATTTTCCGAGTCAGCGGTGTAAGCAGATGCGGGACTAGGATGATGAGTTCATGAAAGAGTGTGGTGTATGCCTCACTCTCCCCACTATCCTGGGTAAGGTCCATAGCTCAATCTCCAACTTCTTCAACTCATTGCTGGGACAGAACTCCTCGATCATAAATTCCTTGAGCTTATCCCAAGTCATAGCAAGAGCTCCTTCCCTATCCCGAATCTTCTTTTCAGCATTCTACCAAGTCAGTGCCCTCTTTTGGAAGGCACTTGTAGCATACTTTACCTTAAGTTCATCGGGGCAGTCACTCATTTCAAACGTGTTCTCCATACCTTCAAACCATTGCAATAGCCCTGTTGCAGCTTTAGATCTAAGGTACTTGTGTGGGTCACAAGAGTTAAAGTGCTTGAATGTACAAACACTCCCACTAGATTGTTGGATATTACATGTCCGATTATCGATAATATCAACGTTGCTATCGAGGTACGATCCAAAGAGTTACACTTTGGGCAAAGAACAAATTATATCGTTTAATTTGTTAAACGTTATTACACGAAACACGAATTTAGAATTTGGTGGATTAAATATGAATAGAAATATTTATTAATTACGTCGTATTTAATTATTTAGAATAATTAAATATCACGATAGACGGAATGAGGTTATATATATATATATATATTGGTGATATATATAGTCGGGATTTTATATTTAACTGTTAAATATAAAGTGATCGGTTTGCGCAAGTTTCATTTATGATTAGTGTAATTATAAACTAGAAGGACTAGAACGGATTAAGTGTTAATCAGTTAATAATTAAAGGTTAATTATTCGAGGTTTTAAGTGTAATTAAATTTATTATAAATATATCATTATACTTAAACCCTAAAACCTAGTTTTAGCTTCCACCAAGTTTGCACAAAGAGTAGGAGTCGCCACCCCCCCCCCCTTTGAGCTGTCCGCCACCACCGGCCACCCTGCCGCCGTGTGCGGCTTCTGACAACCACCACCTGTAGCCGCCGCTGCCATTATTGCGTAGCCACTAGGAGCCGCCCAATCCGTCGCCGTGTCCTCCTCCGCGAGCCGAACCGTAGACAAACCCCTGAACGGGGTTTTGCGATTAGGTGCTTTCGTGTGACGAGTTCGTGTAAAGTCATCTAGCGTGACGTTCTTTGTACCCGAGTGTTTCGAACCGGTTATTCGTCAAAGGTATAAACCCTAAACACCTTATGGTTGTGTTTATTTATTTTTATTGTCTAAACGCTGTGTAATCGGATCACTGTCGGAATATTATCGTGTGCTTTTGTAAATGCTTCCGCTATTGTAAATCTGATTTTATAAAGTTTCGTTTTAAATGTTAAAACCGGTACACGATATCCCAACAGTGATATTAGAGCCACCTTTACGCGCGTTTAGACATAATTATTTATTTTTCGATCTCCGTTTTATTTGTTAACACTTTTGGTTAACAAAAGATCGAACCTTTATCGTTTTGGTTGTGACTGTGTTGATACATCGAGCCCTAGTGACCCGTGGTTTTTGCTTGTCATGGTTGTTTCTATTTTCTTTGTATTTGTATTTGTATTTTTGGGTTATTTGGAACCCGGAAGTAATAGTTAGGTTTCTTTTATTTATTTATTTTTAATGTAAAAATATAAAAGTTGTAAACCTAACAAGACAAAGATTTGAAGACAGAAGATTGACAAGGACCGGATTTGAAGATAGAGATCTTGGAGTAAGTGGGAGGCGACAAGTTTATATTTTATTTGTTGTCCCTTAGACCGGTTCGGTTTTATCATTTGATGGCTCGAACGAAACCGAACAAACTTACTAGTGGCTCGATGGTTGTTTTATATTTTGTGGTTGCTACAATTATTTAGGATAATAATTTAAACTGCAAATATTTTTTATAAAACCATTAACACAATCTTATAAAACGACGACAATATTAAAAGGTTTAAAATTTATCGAAAAGGTAATTAAATATAAGTAGTTTTTATTTAAAAGAGTAAAACGAGTTTTTAAATTTAATTGTTTTATTTAAAAACACATTTAAATTAAATAAAGGTTAATTAGTTTAAAATTAAGTTCACAACTAACGACCAATTTAGTTTATAAATAAGATATTTAAAATTGGACCGTGTCGAGTGTTGAAATCGTTTCACGAACTTATATAGTAAAATTGGTTTACTAATATTTGCATGACTTGATTCATGCTACCCGTCGTCCAAAATGTTTTTAACCTTAACCGGTAATTTAAAACATTAAAGAAATCCCAATTATTAAAATCGATATTTCAGCGCCACCCTTAATTATGACAATTCAACTAAGCCGAAACGTCGATGTTAGTGAATTA
Source organism: Smallanthus sonchifolius (assembly GCA_023525975.1). Taxonomy (NCBI): domain Eukaryota; kingdom Viridiplantae; phylum Streptophyta; class Magnoliopsida; order Asterales; family Asteraceae; genus Smallanthus; species Smallanthus sonchifolius. The sequence goes on along the minus strand of CM042020.1, from coordinate 46,858,221 downwards.
CCCTGCATACCGCGTTTCCTGAGTCACTTAGGCTGGGACTACAGTCACGATTGAAGGACAAATATCACTTATGTCGTTTAAGCGGGCGTAGTTGAGGGAAATGTATCCAAAGCTTGACCTTGCTTGTCATGCCCCTCAAACCGAGAATTGTGTAGTCGACACAATTTGTATTTTCATACCTACCTACCTAACTATGCCAGTGAAAAGTGCTTAGCCATTCACTGAAACATAGTGAACCGGGATCTCATTCTTAATTATAAATATTTTTGTCTTTGGGTTATTAATATAATTAAGAAATTCAAGCATGAAAATACTAAACTTTATTTGAATTTTGTAGATGTCTCAATCTGCTGATTTGGTTATTCTAGAACGTCTTAACAACATCCTAAATGTTAAACTCGATGGAACAAATTTCTTGACCTGATACTACAATATGAAGAACGTCCTCAGATACAACAAGAAACTACATGTTCTTAAGTACCCCTTACTTAAGCAGCCACATGAGGATGCTAGAAAGTTCGCTCTAAATGTCTGGAACAAACTTAGGGATGATACCTTATGCTTGCATCTGTTAGCCCTGGGATTAGAGAATCACTCCAGAGCTTGAATGCTTATAACATGATCCGTAACTTAAAGGAGAGATACCATCAAGATTACAACAAGTATCCTTCTCACTCTTTAATGTCACATATTAGAGACGTTGCCTTGAAGAATCTAAAACTTGCTATGATCACGAGGAAGAAAGTGGCAGACCTCGAGAAAGTATGCATTCCCATATATGATCACTTGATCATAGATATTACTTTTGATGACGTGTTTGACAACTATAAATGGGAAAAACGTCTACTTAGTCGTTATGACGAAGTGAGGGATTTCGTCTCTTGGTACGCCAAGATGGATCCTGAGGATGCTTTGATCATGACATGCTTTATTGACCAGCTTGAGAGGACAGGGGTTTACCCTAGTGATAATATCATTCAAGCAATATTCATTGATGGCCTTCACTTGTCCTACACAAGCAAAGAGGTACCGGATGACACTTTCAAGACCGGGGATATGGGAAAAACTATTGGTAAGACCAAAACACACCTCTCTAAACCCAGATGCCATGTAAGAGAGATGCCCGAAGCTATTGTTGCTAGAGAATGCTTCAATGCATATACTCTTGGTATCTAGGCAACTTTCCATTGTTTCTTTATTACTTAAAAGTTAGACTTTTAACATATGCAAACTTCCTTTTTGCAGAGATAAAAGAAAAGAAGGAAAGGAAGAAGAAAAGGAAGACGGACACAGCTTGAAGATTACTTCAAGTTGTTGATTACACCATTTGATAATGTTATTTTATTTTTGTTTAGAACAAATTTAAATTCCGGATTTAATTTCTTTTGAATATTGCTTGATTATTTTAAGTATGACTTATTTAAATCTTTTATGCATTATGATTATTGCCTGATTATGAATTATGAATTCAACACCATCTATTTGACATGAAATATTAAGACATGTGAGACATGATTATTCAAGTCCATTAGATACTTCATTAGATCAGATCTAATAGATACTGTGAAACAAATTAATTAACTCTTGTAAAAGGTATATATGAGATATACTGTTTACATATGACTTTGTGATTAAAATAGTTTCAATAAATTTTCTCTAGAAATAATCTTATAAGATAAGATATAAAAGAAGCGATAAAATTTATCACTACTTTAAGACTAAATGGTTAGTCATATGAAAACAGCTACCCAAAATTGACATAGTCTAAATCACTAGCCTTAAACCGAAAGGTTCATCCAGAACAGGTATAATAATTCATATGGGATATGAATATGAAGGAAAGAGTCATGTGAACAATTAAGGATAGGATGTTATGAACCCCTATATGAAAAGTTTCCTCTATTGCCTTAATAAATACTTCAAACTTATGAATAACATTGAAATTGTTCATAACTGTGATATACCTGATTCTTGAACAAGAAGCAAGTGTTGTTTAAGTATTGAATAAATAGTATTATTCAATTGCATGGACATAATGTTCATATACAGGCACGGATGAGATCTTTGATAAATATATGAATGTATATCATAAACAAAGATCTTTTACAATTGATAAACATATGAAAGTAAAGATGTGATCTTTTACAATAGACATAAGACATCATATGATGAAAGAATAAGATTCTTTAGTTAAATCATTTGATAATGATCCAGACACACAATCCATATTATGACAAATGAAGATTTGATCAGACTACACATGAATAAGATTCATCAAGATGTAGAAGTTGTTTTGAAACAACAAATGGATCGTTCGTACTAGAATCCCGGCATATTATCAAAAGGTTGATAAAATAGGAATTACATTCCGAGTTTCCTTGAAAGGAAACAGATTACAAGTTTTGACAAGTTGAACAAACTAGTCAAAATGAACATGTATTATGAATACTAGAATGTTCTTGTAATAAAGTGGCTTCAAGAAGAGTATAATGCCTAAATATGCCTAAAACTGTTGAATCATTAATCTGATAAGATCAATTCAAAGAAGATTCAACATGATAGATGAAAAGGCTAGTGGGAGTAAGTACCTACGACAAAGAAAATGTGTAAAGACACATTATCAAGAGGAATGAATAAGATATACATGGAAACACCATAGAAGGGGATGATAACTGTTATCATAGAATGTACAGTGATATATTGCTAAAATTACGAGTTTAAACATATCATTGAAAGATAGAGTATCTTTAGAGAATAATTTCAAAGCTTGCGTTGATTGCATCAGTATATATAAGATATATATAAAGGAAAGATTCTAGAGTAATAATCAAAGCAATCCATTGACGATGGTAAAATTGTCTTAAATATTTTGTGTGACAAATCGTTAAAGACAAATCGCTAACATTTTATGTTAACGTTATCTATAACCCCTAATAATAGGGATAGGATGAAAGTGAAATGGTTCACATAGTTTCATCTAAAAGATAACGAGCTTTGTAAATATCTTTCATACGATAAAAGAACTTTGAAATTTAAATATGACAGAAGAAAAGGATATTGCTTGAAAAGCATATAATGGTGATCATAAAGTGTTATGATTAGATAAAACTATCTTATCGGATAAGATGCCAAGAGTACCAACTTTGACTATCAAGAAGGGTTCTTGAAACAAGATCAAAACTAGTTATGACAACTTGTCGGTCAAACACTACTATCTTAAAAGTTAAGATATTAACACCAAAAGAACGATCATTGAGAATGATGTGACATCCGGCATTTTCAGGTTAACTCTGTTAACACAAACATCATTATTTCAAACAGTTATTTATTCAAACTCACTTATCTCAAACATTCACTCATGCATTACATTTAACTAGGATTAGTTAGATTTGTCAGTTCGCACAAACACGTAGAAGTTTCGAGTCGCGTGAGTCGAACCCCGAACGTTGGTGATAATTAAATAATAATAGTTCAAACATTTAATAATTTATAATTTATATAAATTATGTGCTTTTACGTGTTATTTGATTTTATACGTAAATTGTAGACTTTCGTGGAATCGCGTACGTTTATACGGAACTTTATGACTTTTACTGTTTTAGTGACTTTTATAAATAAGTTTTATAAAAATAATTATTTACAAACATTTTTATCTAGTGGATTAATTAGATAATTTAAAAACCCATTTATTTGAGCCCATGATTATCTAAACCCATTTTTAAAAACCCTTGCAATTAAATAAAAATGATTTTTATAAAATTTTAGCCCTAATCTCTCTTCCCTCCCTCGTAGCCGTCGCGACCCCCTCCCCTACTCCCTCTCATCGCCGAACCAAGAACACCACCATACACCCTTCGTTTGATCTCCGATCTTGCAATTAAACATGTATTCGGACTCCTCTCGACGTTTCTAACACTCCTACGTAAGTTGTTTCGTTCAATTCCGTCACTTTTTTATTTCTAAATTTTAGATCAAAACCCTAGTTCATCCAAAAATGGATTTCTATAATAAAGATGCCAACTTTATCATTGTTTTGCATGTATTTGTTGATTTTATGGTTATTTAGAAAACCCTAGCTCCATGTGATTAGTAATTTGTTGAATATTGGAACTTTTTGATTATGTGATGGTGTAGAATCGCATGTTAGAGATGTTTAATGCTTGTTATGGTTATGATCATGTTAGATAGATTACATGTGATGGATTTGATGCTTTGAATCTCGTTAAACAAGCCTAGAAATCATAACTTACTTATAATGGAAACTTTTTATGTTTTGAAACTTGCATGTTAGACTTGAATTGCATGATGTGATGAGGTTTATGTGCTACTTGTTACATGTGTAGATGAATTGTGAAATCAGATTCTGAATACCTAGCACGGTTTTACAAACTTGCTAAATAAGGAAACTTTAATGTGCAAAAGTATTCGTAACTTGCTATTTAGACATGCATGATATGATTTAATGATTGGTACATGTTAGTTAGGACATAATAACATGTTGCAATGTGTTGGATGCTTGAAATCATGCATATCTCTCATAGGTTACTAAAGATGGAAACTTTGTTCGGAATTATGACATACATGTTAAGTTCTAGGCAAGTGTTATGTGATGTGGTGATCTAGAACATGTTATAGTAATCTTACAGGTATATTAACAATGATAATTCCAAGAAACACGAATCCCGAACATACCTGTTATTTATGGAAACCTGCTATTTATGGAAACTTGCTATATTGCTAGAACAAATAGGATTTGTTGCTAAGTGATACAACATGATCATTTGTGTATAATATAGAAGTGTTATACTGAACAAACATAATTTAATACAACGTGTCACCAACGGGTCGTCGGGTCAAACTTGAATCAAACTTGCAAACCTTTTCTAAACACTTAAATAATAGTATTGTTTGGATACTAAGGGTTCATATCAACTTGCACGAACACACACTTATGTACCTATGGTTTTAGGTGGCAGTTAGAGGTTCTACAGTTTTCTCTTAACTTTCACTTGCATTCACACTCAGGTGTGTTTTATGGCCCTTATCTTTATTTACTTTCCTTTTTGGGGGAGAAAGCATGCACGCAAACATTTTGGGTTTTGTATTATTGTATTATTGCTTGCTTACTAAAGTGCAAACATACCAACAAGTCCTTACATTCTCGAACCGTTAGTATTGTAACATAGCGAGGTGATTTTGAGTAGTACTACTCGGTTTTGACAAGCCCCACCAGAGTTAGTCGCGCTAACTTGACTGGAGGTCGAACGGGTGTAAGATTAGCCTAGACATTTGCCATTGTCCGTTAGACATGGCAGAAGGCAAACAAACACAAACAGTCAGCTTCGGTTTCGAACACTTGTAGTAGCATGACAAAGTCTAGCTATCTATCGGTATACATTAATTACATTATCTAGCAAAATCGAACTTTTTATTTACTTACATCTTTATGAACTCACCAACCATTGTGTTGACACTTTGAGCATGTCTTTCTCAGGTCGCTAAGGTACACACAAGATTAGGATACATGGTCTGAGCATGGTTTTCGCAAACAATTTCAAACTTATTTATTTCTAATATTTACTTTGGTTTGGGCGCGGTGTTTTGCGCATTTGACTATTCATGCATTTGGATTTTATTTACGCTTTCGCAACATTTTCAAACTTAAACTTTTGTTGTCTCGTGACTATGAGCAGCAATAGTATTTTATTTTAATTCATATAGAGTCACTCCGTGTAACTAATTACTGAGATCCTGGTTTGTCACGCGCCTCGCGGTAAAACCCCGCAGGTGGATTTTGAGGGTGTGACAGATTGGTATCAGAGCCATTGGTTCTAGTGAACTAGGTTTGCATTAGTAGTAGACTTAGACTATAACCACACACATGCATTAGTTACACAACACTTGCACTCATACATGTCACTTACTCATCACACTACAGGAAATGTCTTCTTCACCAAGGTCACCTACATCCCTAATCGATCGAGGAACCCGAGGTTCCCACAGTACCTTCACCAGAGCCTAAGAGGCAGAGATTGACACCTCTCGATAATGCTATAGTGCATGACAAGCCTTTTCACGTGCGTGTCGGAGACAACACGCATGACTAGAATTGGTATCCCGACAGGATCAGGAGTTTGATCCACGAGGAGCAGGTCCCACCCCCACTAACTGCTAATGAAACATATGATTGCGTTTGAGCTTTTTCCGTATCCACATACCGGAGAATATTTGTTTCAAATTTTAGATTATGTAATAACAACCTTTAAAATAGAAAATAAAATATTTTCAATGGCATTAGATAACGCCTCAAACAATACTAGCGCGGTTGAAAAATTAAGAACAAAATATACACTGATTTGCAACGACACATATTTACACACTCGATGTGTTGCACATATTATTAATTTGGTTGTGCAAGATGGACTCTCTGTTCAAGATGTTGATGTTTTCAAAATCGGGTTTAGATTTATGTTACAATACGTTTTTAAAACAAGTAGAAAAACATATACCGATTATAAAAAACTTTGTAACGATACGGGAAGGGTTTTCTTAGGATGTACCTACTCGGTGGAATTCGACTTTAATTGGGATGTACCTACTCGGTGGAATTCGAGTTGTAAAATGTTTGATTCGGCTTTACGACAAAAATACTGTTTAAAATCTTTTCATGATAGTCTTTCAGAAAGTGGTCGCGCTGAACCATTTCCGGATTTGTGTTGGGAAAATATTAAAAATCTAACCGAATTTCTTGACGTTTTCAAAACCTTAACTATAAAATTATTGGGGGTTTATTATCCGACTACTAATTTAGTGCTTTCGGAATTATATTTAATGGCTTTAAATTTTAAAAAAATTGAAAATAAAAATAGTATGTTTACACAAATGAACAAATGAAAGAAAAATTTTAAAAATATTTCAAAGAACTACCACCCGTTTTTACTTGTGCCGCTGCTTTAAACCCGATTTTAAACGTTACGGAGGTTGAATGTTTGATATACGAAATAATGAACAATTTGGATTTGCACGAAGAAGAACTGGATTTTTCCAAAGAAACAAAAAAATATATTTCAATATAATCTTCAATCAATGTATGATTTTTATTTACTAAGATATGGATCGGACATAAACGTACTAGTGTCAAGGGCATCGAGTTCAAGTAGCTCGTTTGTTAGGCACCCGGTGGTGGTTTTATTATATACCGTTCGAAATGAGACGGCTAAACGACATAGGGGTAACACCCCATCAAGCGAGCTCGGAAGGTAGAGTGGATCGGTTTTTATATCCACTATGTCTGCTGAAGATTATCACAATTTTGATAATTTGGGTTGGTGGAAAGAAAAGGAATCTCAATTTCCGATTCTATCCGCTATGGCCCGTGATTTACTAACCGTCCAAGCTTTTACTGTAGCTTCGGAATATGCATTTTCTCTTAGTGGCAAAGTTTTATCCTTAAGAAGAACAAGACTCACTCGGGAGTCGGTAGAGATGTACATTTGCTTAAAGGATCACTTGGACGCTGCCAATCATGTATAAGACCAAACAAAACTCGAAGAAGAAATAATACTTGAAACAAAAGTAAACAACGAAGAGGTGGATGATGGACTGTCTTCCTACATATCAGGCGAAGAACTGGCCTACGATGCATCTGTTTGTTCGTAATAGTTTTGGGCCGGCGAAGACGACGATCGATGGTGTACCACTAAAACGATAAATACGACGAATAAAATAAAAATAAAAAGATTGTGTTTAATATTGTATTTGTTTAGTTATAGAACTATTTAAAATAAATAAAAAATGCATTTTATGTTATTTTAGTTATCTAAAAAAGAATTTATATATTGGACCCGGTTCTATACCTGAAACGGACCCGACCCTACCCTAACCGGTTCCACTGGGTATGATTTTTCAAACCTAAAACCGGTTCCGGTCCCTACCCGGCCAAAATCCTACCCGGTCCAAGAAGAACCGGTTAAGAACCAGTTCCGGTTCTTGAGCCCAACCCGGCTTTTGCACCTCTACCTTCATCTTCTATAAATCAAAAAAATTACTAGCTTGATGACATCAACAATCTAAAACGTTACTACTCTTGGTTTTTTTGTTGTTACTACTCTTGGTTTTTTTGTTGTCACTCTCATGGCAGGACCGAATGTGACCGATTGATATCAACTTATATAACGGCATTTAAATTGATACATTACTAAAAAGTCAAGTTTACAATACAATACTAAAAGAAAGGTCTATAACAATGCTTAGTACAAAATAGTAAACCCAAATGATCAGTCCAAAATCAAACACAAGAATCTCTAGTCACCTGTCAAAGAAAACGACTACCTCGCCTAGGTCTCCAACAAGAACCTTGATCAATTCCCTAAAATTAAGTGCTCAAAAACGCAAGCATAAAGCCGTCGAGTCCATAACTACCGACAAATAAAAATGCAAGTTTAGTGCATAATTTCATAAATTGTAAGTAAATCAATTTTCATGTAATAACAAGTCTAAAATACATGTATGATAAATTGATAATGTATATACGCCACACTTGTCGTCTAAAACACTATGATAAGGCATAAGTGTGGTCACCATCGCGTTATAGCCTAGTACCGTCTAAAAGTATATACACCATGAGTCCTCGACTTAATGATTTGCCCACACACATACAATTTTATAGAAATATTGCACATACACCAAAAACTTAACATATCAAAACACTTTTAGAGCATGTAAATCATACCAAAACATTTTAAAAGGGGAATTTAGGTTATTAGACTCACCTCAAAACTATTTGGTAGCTAAATGGTGGCCTAAGTCCTTGTTGTGTCCAATAATTAACGACGTATCCCTATTAAGAAAATTTACATAACCATACTTTTGTTAACCAAGAATAACCTATTGGTCCATGCTTACATTAACAAATATTACCCAAAATTTCTCAAAGTTATAAAAACTCCAAGTTTTATATTCTGTCCAGGAGTGTGATACGACTTGTATCAGCCAATACTATGCGTATTACATCTAACCAATATGGTCTGTATCCAAACGTTACGACTCGTATTAGTACTGAGCAATGCGATCTGTATCCGATCAATACGGTCCGTATTAGTTGGCTAGCCAGTTTGGTCAATGATTTGAACAATACGACCTCTATCCAATAAAAACCCTCAGGGCCATACAATCCGTATTATTCATCGATAAGTTTCGAGTTCCCTATTTGAGCTTAAATTCTTCATTTTTTTGGAAATCTAAGGTTGTAGATGCATACCAATAATATTAGGAAGATGTTCTTGCTTGAAATAGACATCAATAAACTATTATCCTCTACATGCAACACAGTTCCACCAAGAATCTCAAATTCTTAAACACGTAATCTATGATTTCACGTGACAAATTAAGACTTATAACATTAAAATCTTACCAGAAAGTAATAATGAGATTGAGTTGATGTTCCTTAATGCTCCTATCACATGGTTCTTGCTTGAAATCGGATTCACACACATATGTAACACAAACTTGCTTAAGATTACCAAGAATTTGTCTCAACCTTCTCAATAACACGACTAGTGTGGAGGTTTGGGAGTGAGACAGCAATGTTTTGATAAAAAAAATGGGTGTTCAAGCAAGTCTAAGTTAGTGGAAAAACCAATTAGGGTGGTGTAATGCGGGTATAACACGTAGCAGAACTTGATAAAACAGTCTTGCATTTGATACGAACCGTATCGAGAAACCATGGTCCACAAAACTGCAGTTGATTTTAGGGTTTCTCCAAAACCAATGACATGATCAATACGACTCGTATTACACAATATGACCTGTATTGTGTCTTCCTATATGCCACGATGTTGGAACCTAGTAGTCCATCGAATCCAAGTTCAAAGCTCAAAATGTACAAGTGTATAGTTTTCGGTCGAAAACTGTTTCGGTCGAAAACATTTTCGGTCAAGAAAGTTTTTGGATGAAAACTTTATCTTATAAATAGTCTTTGTTTGAAATGTAATTAGAACTTTTGGTCAGTTTGTCTTAGCTGAGATTCAGTGTGATTAGTCTAGCTTTGGTGTTTTCTACACATAGTTAGCAAATTGTAATCAATATTGTTTCTAATAGTAAAAAGCGTTTTATGATTGATCTCGTTCTTATGGTGGGTTATTCGTATTTTGGCGTTTGATCCGTGGATTTGGTCTCATTATCTCTTGGATTGAATTCTGCCTTTCCAGGAGGTTATTGGTGATTCGTTTGTTTGATTCCAGCAGATCGAGGGTATAACAAGTGGTATCCGACCTAGTGGTTGAAGCTCTTGGTGTTTCAAGCTATTTTTCATCATTTGAGATCGTTTCAGTGTGAATTTCATCGCCATTTTCAAGTATTATATGCTATTTTTGATGGAGATGAAAGTTGGAATTGATTTGGAGCCTTGATTTTACTTTCTGGAAGTTGCAGGTCAGATTTGGTGTTCTTGGGAAGCATCGTCCGAAAAGTCGCTTGAAGAGTCCGAAATCTCCATTTTGTCCGAAATCCTTTTCGATCAGAGTTTTCGATCGAAATCTCCATCTGAAATCTTTGAAGTGTCCGAAATCAGCTGTCAGAAATCTCTTGTTTGAAATCTTGTTTTCATTTGAAAAAGTTTTCGCTCGAAATCTTCATACTTGAGATTTTTTTAGAAATTCGTGTTTGTTTAAATGTGTTTTGTAAGATGGCAGAAAAAGTTTACGAGACTGAGAGGCTTGTATGAAAGTCACCACCCATGCTTAAATCTGTATCTGAGTTTTCCAACTGGAATATTCAAATGATGGCGTACTTTCGATTTATTGAACACATCCTATGGGATTCTATTATGAAAGGTCCTCATATTCCACATATGGCAAATGTTGATGGTCTCGTTCCATTTGCAAATCCAGATCAATACTCAGAAGATAATAAGAAATTAATTGAGAGGGATAATCGAGCTTTGGGATCAATTATACTTAGTCTTCTAATTGAGCCATACTTAAACTTTGAACAGCATGAGACGGCTCAAGGACTCTTTAATGCCTTGTGCTTAAGGTTTGAGGGGAATGCTGCTTTACAGGAAAGTCGAACTGATCTTCTGCTAAAATAGTATAACATGTTCAATTACAAAAATGGTGAATCTCTGATCGAGCAAGTTACACGTTTCACCACTCTAATCAATAGGCTGAGGAAAATGGGAGTTGAATTAAAAGAATATGATGTGTGCAAGAAGTTGTTGGATTTTTTACCTGACATATGGAGTATTCCATGTATGCTGATTAAAAACACAATCCCAGATTTATAGAAAAAAACTCTTGATGACATAATTTGTCTTCTTGAATCTTATGAGCTAGAGAACAAAAAGAGGGAAATGAACAATCTGGAGAAGTCAGACACTTCGAGTTCAGCAAATGCAACTCTGTTTTCTGGGAGTGGAGAAGGTAGCAGTGGTGGATCAAAGACTGAAAAAGGTAAAGGTTGATGTGGATCTGAGAATGTCACACCCCCAATTTCAACTAACGGAGTATTACCGTTTGGGAAGTGACAAACCAGGATCTCAGACACTAGTTACATTGAACGACTCTACATGGGACTCAAAATGAAAATATCTTTTAAATCAGAGTATCAATGCGGAAGCGTAAAGAAAGTAAATGCGCAAACTAGCACCCAAAACCAAAGTCCAAAAGTCTCAAAAGTCCAAACCAAACAACCAAACAAAGTACAATATAATAATTCAACCAAACATCAATAGACACAAAGCAAAGCAGTTGAATCCCATGCATGTCCTAACGTGCATCTGTGTCTTAGCTTAGCGTCCTGAGAAAACATGTAAGAAAAAGTGTCAACACGAGGTTGGTGAGTTCACAGGTTTCAATATATAAATAAACGTTTACCAGATTTATTGTACAATCAACATATATACCAAATGAGTAGCTAACCCATGTTCATGTTTGCTATTACGCTCGCAACCGTAAACTGACTGTTTGTATTGCCTCCCACCAGGTCTATCAACCACGGTTCACGTTTAGGTCAATATTACACCCGTTCGATATCCAATCGTGTTAGCGCGACTAACGCGGGTGAGGTTTGTCAAACCCAGTAGTACTACCCAACATACCTCGCTATATTCATATTTAAACGGTTCGATGTGAGGACTTTCATGATAGTGTTTACGCATAGTCATAACAATTGATATAAAATGAAGTACAAAAATCAAAAGAGTTTGTATCATGTTTTCTCCCCCAGTTTAAAAGCAGTAAAAAGGGGCCGTGAAAACTCACCTGCTTGGCGTTGAATGTAGTTCACACTAGAAGTAAGTTTGGAACCACGAGTGTAAGTCTCAAATGACTTACGAATTTCCTAAAATTATAAATATATAAATTAGGTATGATAATGGGAATTGTGACTGTGACATGGAAAGAACTTCTTAAAGAACCGCTCTAACAAACGAGAGTGGACGAACGTGTCCACGGATTTAGGAATTACTTTACACGACGAATGACATAAATAATAATAATATATATACGAGTGGTTAATATAACTAATTATTATTTAGTCTCGATTGGTTCATGCTGTTATAAAAATGACTTGAAATAATATATATATATATATATATATATATATATTATTTAATAATACAGGTCACAATTTGAAAATAATATAACATATTATTTTACACGCGTTTACGGTTTAAAAATAATATAAATATATTATTTTTACTTATTAATAATAAAAATGTACAATTTATAAAAATGATTATAATTTATAAAAATAAACAAAATATTTAAATCCCGAGCCTATGGGTTGTTTTCCGGTTTAAAACCCATTTATACAATGATACAATAATAAAATATTTGATTTTTATTAATTTAATATTCCAGAAAAATTGTTTAAAAAGAATGTTGGAGCCCGGTCTCGAACCCGGGTCTCCTCCCTATTAGCATCATGACTTAACCATCTCGGCCGCTAGGCTATCGCGACATAACCCAGACCGGGTCGCTTTTAATCATGTACCGAGAGCCCCCCCCCCCTTTTCCTAAATCGAACCGCAATCGAACCCAATCCCAAAAACCCTCGAATTCGATTTCGATTGACACCAAAGACATAGGGGTTTTGTTTATCGAGTATATACGAATCTGTAGGTAAAATTAATTGCAAAAACATCACGTTTTGAATCGTTTAATTACATATTAAAAAGCCGAAACTCTAGAATGTGAACACAAAATCAATTCGATCAAATCTGATAATGTTAAGTATTGAAATCATAGGGCTTTCGTTATATAAAGGATTTCGAATCAATTGATATAAATTAATTGCATTGAGAACGTGTCTAGATTAGGATTTGATTAAATCGGTTTGTGATGAACCCTAGGTTCTGGATTTTTATAAATTCGATGTTCAAAGATTAAATTAGCCTAGGGGTTTTAATAAACAAAGGATTTCGAACATGTGGCAATCCGGATTTTTCCAGTTAACTCCGTTAGAAAAATCCAGTTAAAGTTAACTGAAATTAACTTTATTCAAACTTCAGGGCCTATTTCTGTCAATACTCCAAACTTAAACTTCAGGGACTAGTTATGTCAAAAGCTTAAACTATTCTGTTGACTTTTGGAAAGTCAAAATCTAATCTGTTGACTTTAAAAGTCAAAGTTAACCATGAGTTAACTTCATTTAAACCTAAGGGACCTAATCTGCCAATTTACAAACTTCAATTTCTCAGAAAACCTCAAGGACCGATTCTGTAATTAAGCTAAAGTCAATTTGTTGACTTTCACAAGTCAAACCAGATGAAATTCGAATCCCAAACATCGAATTCGTGCGAATTGAAACCGTTTTGCACCATCATTCTCTTTAACGATCGTGGGTATCGTAGTTAATCGTATTCAATTACAGAATTAAGCGGATTAATGACCATTAAATCATAACCGTCGAACACGATCACGGTTTGCATCAAATTCATTATATCCTTATGATAATTCCTCAATGTGATACACTGCACACACTATACGAACGCCTCTGAAATTCTTTCGCGCGACAATTCGATCGGAGAAGCAACAGAGATCGTCGGAGAGCAACTGGTTCATAGCCGGACCTGCATTTAGCCGAGCACCACCAATTCGTCATCCATTTCGGTAATTACTCATGTCTTCAGCTTCGTTTTCTTCATTAGAATGAAAGCCCTATGAAACCTTGGGCTTATATCATCGCTCAGATCAAAATCAGTAACCTAGGGTTCATGTAAAACATGTTTAATCGAACTCAAACTTTAACTCCGTTTAAATCCAATCAATCTATTCCATCAGACTCGTAAGCACTCAGATATCAAAAACCCTATGTTAATTTAATATCCTAATATCGAATTGTTCGAAAATCAGAAATTAGGGTTTGTTCTTGAGCGAATTGGGAGTTTTGATTCTGGAATCGATTTAAAGCCAATAAAATTATATGGTTAGTTTCGTTTTGAGATACTCTTTGAAAGCCCTCTGTAAATTCATCTTTTTATTATCGAATTCATATCAGTCTGGAATCTAGGGTTTATCCATAAACCATTTTGGGGTTTTCAAACTTAGACACTAAAGTTTTGCAATTAAATCATTCCAAAAGATTCACAATGTTGTTTTCATCAAAAGCCCCATGATTCTACCCAACTTTATTATCAGAAAACTTCAAATTGACTCAGTGTTCTTAAACTAGGAGTACAACTCTTTCTGTGAATTAATCGATCGTAAACTCTATAGTTTTGAAATTAAATTTGCCATATGATTCGCAACGCCCCGGCGAACAAAAACCCAAATTGATTATGGATGTCCAATATCGGGATCGAGAGATTCGAACCTGGTTTGGTTCGGCCTGCGTGGGGAAGAAGAACACCGGCTAACTAAGTGTTAAACCCTTTCTGATCCAGGTTTCTAACGCGATACCCTAGCGGGTGTAATGGTTAAAGCGATGTGCGGGTGTGGGAGGGACCCGGGTTCGAGACCGGGCTCCCACATTCTTTTTTTTGGGGCATTTTCTGTTATATTAAAATATATATAAATTAAACCTAAATTATTATAATCCCGTTTAAACGCGTTCTAGCCTGGGATTTAACCTGTGGGCTCGGGTTTGAATTTTGTAACTAATTACATTATTTTTCTATTAATTAAAATAATGTAATTTATATATTTTCAACCCGTAAACCTCGAATAAAAGAAATATAAATATATTGATATCAACCCGCATTAAAATAATATATTGTTTTCAACACATTGTTGGCTTTTCGCGACTATTGTTACAAACTAAATAATATATTTATAAAATTATATTATTTACCTACGTTATCTGCCTGATTTAAAAATAATATAAATTATTATTTTCCACTCCGAGAATCAATTGACTAATCATTTGCATCTAAAATAATATATATATTATATTATTTCCTAACCTTCGTAAGCAACTCGATCAAAAGAAAATAGTTATCCTATTATTATCCATTGTCGACGTCCGACGCGTTCGTTTATTTTAAATCCTTAGAACAAGTTAGGACATCCTAACTTTCCGTGTCGTCGTCACAAATCCCGAATCGTCCCTAATTGTTGTGTTGTATTGTTAGGTCACACGTAAGTCGTTTAAGGCTTACACCCGTGGTTTCAAATTCCTACAGCGTGACCCGATCTTTCACTCGAAATCAGGTGAGTTTTCACGGCCCCTTTTTACTGCTTTTAAACTGGGGGAGAAAACATGATACAACTCTTTTGATTTTTGTACTTCATTTTATATCAATTGTTATGACTATGCGTAAACTCTATCATGAAAGTCCTCACATCGAACCATTTAAATATGAATATAGCGAGGTATGTTGGGTAGTACTACTGGGTTTGACAAACCTCACCCGCGTTAGTCGCGCTAACACGATTGGATATCGAACGGGTGCAATATTGACCTAAACGTGCACCGTGGTTGATAGACCTGGTGGGAGGCAATACAAACAGTCAGTTTACGGTTGCGAGCGTAATAGCAAACAATGAACATTGGTTAGCTACTCATTTGGTATTTATGTTGATTGTACAATAAATCTGGTAAACGTTTAATTCTATATTGAAACCTGTGAACTCACCAACCTCGTGTTGACACTTTTTCTTACATGTTTTCTCAGGACGCTAAGCTAAGACACAGGTGCACGTTAGGGCATGCATGGGATTCAACTGCTTTGCTTTGTGTCTATTTATGTTGATTGAATTATTTTAATGTACTTTGTTTGGTTGAACGTTTGGACTTTTGGACTTTGGTTTTGGGCGCGTGTATTTTGCGCATTAACTTTCTTTACGCTTCCGCATTGATACTCTGCTTTAAAAGATATTTTCATTTTGAGTCCCATGTAGAGTCGTTCAATGTAACTAGTGTCTGAGATCCTGGTTTGTCACTTCCCAAACGGTAATACTCCGTTAGTTGAAATTGGGGGTGTGACAGATTGGTATCAGAGACATTGATTATAGAGAACTAGGATTGCATACTAGACTATAGCCTCACACATTAGTTACATGTCATTTGAGTTACATGTCATTTGGATGTTTGTCACTTATACAAATTGTTGCAGGATCATGTCGTCAACACCACCTCCATCACCTAACGCATCAGGGCATAAGGCACCTGTACCCTCATCCCCGGAGCCCAAAAGGCGCCGGACTACCTCAATTGAGCAAGGCGAACCGAGCAACGCATGGGCATTGGAGTATGCTCTCAATTGGGATATGTACCCACATATGATCCAAAGGTGGATCAAAATGGGAGATGTTCCATCACCGTACTTTGGATCCACATCTTCATCGTCTACACTGCCTAGCTTACCATGTACCATGGAACAAGCCTTCGCAGCATTTGTGTCCTATATGTTAAAGGAATTAAGTTTTGTACAAGATGCCACCGAGAAGATACCTAAACTCCTGGAGAATGGAACACAAGTGGAAAAGAATAGGGTAGGAATAGAAGATTTGACTACCGAATTAGCTGCAACGGACCATGTCCACAAACTTTTAGTGAATCGTGTAGCACACCTAGAGACGAGGGCTGACATTATGGATGATGATATGCAAGGAGTTCTGGAGAGATTAGCTGCTATGGAAGCTCAGCAACATGTGGCTAACCACACTGCTGAAGGCCTTCAAGAGAGGGTGACTCACTTGGAAGCCCAACTGCAAGCGGCCCTACACCCGGAAGACATTCCAGTATCTGACGATGAGGAGGAACCCTTTGAGGAAGAGCTCTTTGAGGAGGAGCCCTTCGAGGAGGAACCCTTAGAGGGGGAACCAGCTGAGGAAGAGCCAGTGGAGATTGATGATGCACAATCATATGTCTCTTCTGATGACGAGGATATTTGAGGATCTTCCTATTCTATCTTCCTTTTCATGTTTGTTTTTGCTTATGTTATTTCCCTTTTCAAACCTAGATGGGTAAGGTTGTTCCCATCCAATAAAAGCATGAGAAGTTTAATATTTAAATTATTTATTTTGTAGCCTTACAATTTATTTAATTTTCAAAATATTAGATGTTGTATTTCCTTACCCGTACCTGAATAATGTTTAATATGCGATATATTTCTCATTGTTTTCATTTGTGATTGTGAAGAAATATGTCTGGGAGAGGACGAGGAGGCCGTACCGGTGGTCGTGGTACCATCAACATGACGGCAGCAGAACTAGCAGCTTTGATAAACAATAGTGTGGCAGAGGCCCTAGCAGCACAGAATGCTGCAGGTAAATGCTTTCAACTATTGACTAGTAGTGCCAATCCCTTTTTCCTAAGAATATCTTTCTAAACTCTATAATACCAATTCAACTCGTATTTCTAAATCCAGGCCAGCAAAATCAACAGCCAGCCTGCACTTTCAAGGTATTCATGGACTGCAAGCCCCACACCTTTAGTGGAGCTGAAGGAGCAGTTGGATTACTTCACTGGTTTGAGAAGGTTGAATCAGTAATAGCCATGTGCAACTGCCCCGTGGCTAACCAAGTGAAATTTGCTGCTGGAACTTTGGAAGGCCCGGCCCTAACATGGTGGAACGCCCAAGTGCAAATGTTGGGACTAGCAATGGCAAATGGACTCCCATGGGAGAAATTTAAAACCATGATGAAAGAAGAATACTGTCCACGAGATGAAATTCAAAAGCTAGAAGTAGAGGTGCACAAATCGGTTTTTTTTTGGAACCGGATCCGGTTCGGATCCGGACCGGTTCCGTCAAAGTTGGTCAATAACCGGATCCATTAGAACTAGTTCCGGTTCGGATCCGGTTCCGGGTGTGGAGACTTGGAACCTATTGGGACCGGTTCGGATATTTAGAACCGGACCGGTTAAAAAAAACCGGTTCCACCGGTTCCGAAAAAAAAAAAATTAAAAATTAACAAAGATACACTATAAAATACATGTTTTATTTATTTTGTAGATTTTTTAAAGTTATTTAACAATAGTTCGTACAAAAAAAATACAAAAAACATAATTGAATCACAAAGCATTAATTATTTATTATGTTTTCAATATTCTTCGTCGTAGTCTTTGTAACATCGGTTTTCATTCTTCTTCGCTTGAGATACGTTGGGCTTCATCGTAAGCTTGTTCTTCGTCCGAAAGTGGAGTCGCCGCCCCATGTTCTACTTCGAATTCATGTATTTCTTGTTCAACGTCAAGCTCGCCTTCTAGTTTTGCAACATGTTGTACACGTTCGGCGGCATCCAAATGGTCCTTCAAGCAAATACACATCTCCATAGATTCCGGTGTAAGCCTCGTTCTTCGAATAGATAAAACCCTGCCACTAAGAGAAAAAGCGGATTCCGAAGCTACCGTGGAAGCTTGGACGGTTAGTAGGTCACGGGCCATTGCGGCTAGAATGGGATATTGGGATTCCCTTCCTTGCCACCAACTCAAGATATCAAAGTTTTCAAACTCTTCGGATCTTAGAGTAGAAATAAAGTCGGTTGCTTGATATCTCCCAAGCTCGCTACTTGGTGTGGTTCCACGAGCTCGTTTAGTATTTTCGTTTCTTAAAGTGTTAAATAAATTTAGCATCGGGTTCCTTGAACTACTAGAAGTTGAACCCGAACCCATTGATTCACGTATGTTTGATGGATCACCACTTCCACCATATTTGCGTAAATAATAATCAAACATATTATTAAAAGCCGAATTGAAATCCCTTATTGCATTTGATTCAAAATTTGGGTCTTCCTCGAACATATTTAAATCATCCGATATTGATCCAATTAATGTTTCAACACCGGTTACATTAATCGTTGGGTTTAAGGCGGCCGAACATGTAACAACGGCCGGCATTTCTGAAAAATATTTTTTAAATTTAGCTTTCATAGGTTTTACCATTTTTTCAAAAATAGTGCCGTGATATTCAAACTCTTTTAATTTATTACATATTAAGTATAATTGTTGAAGTATTAGCGAAGACGTGGGATAATAAACTCCCGATAAACATGTAGTTGCATTTATAAAAACCTCAAGCAAATTAGTCAGTTTCTCGATCATATCCCAACTTATATTATCAAATTTTTGTAAACAACGTTTCTTTTGCACAAGTTCATCATGGAAATGTTTTAAAGTAATTCTTTGCCTTAAGGCCGATTCAAACATTTTCCAAGTCGAGTTCCATCTAGTAGGTACGTCCCAATTCGGACCTAAAAAGATGGAATCCGTTTGTTGGCACAAGTTTCTATAGTTTATATATCTTTTTTTGCTTGTGCTAAAAACTTCACGTAACATCACTTTAAAATTTTCTTTTACGTCTCTTATTTCTTGGACGTTTAGACCGTCTTGCACAACCAAGTTAATGATGTGTGCAACACATCGACTATGAAAAAAAACACCGTTACAAGGCGGTTCATATTTTATTTTTAATTTTTCGACCGCGTTTGTGTTATTTGAAGCGTTATCAAAAGATATTGAAAATATTTTCGGTTGAATTTTATAAGTTTGAATTACCGAGTCTAAAATATAAAATAAGTTTTCACCGGTATGTGGATATCCAAAATAATCAAACGCAATCGTACGCTTCATCATTTGCCACGACTCCGGTTGAACCCAATGTGCGGTAACGCAAAGGTACGATTCGGGTAAACCATGTGGAGCGGACCAAACGTCCGTTGTTAAGTTAATGCCGGTATTTAATTTTTCAAAACCTAAAATTAATTCTTTTTTGGCTCTTTTCCACATTTTTAAACAATCTCTTCTCAAAGTAGAACGACTTACATTTGTGTAATTCGGTTGAAGCGTCTCTTGTATCATCCTCGTCAAGCGCGGATTATCAAAATGATCAAAAGGAAAGCCTTCTTGAATGACGAAATGTGCCATTCTCTCACGAACACTTTCGACATTGTATTGCCAAACTCCTCCATCCCTACCAATTTGAGTTTGATTTTCACCTTCTTAAGTGTGTCTTGCGTGACTAGCAATATGTTTCCTTAAACTGCTATTTCCCGCCGCAGCCAAAAGTTTACCACAACGTTTGCAACGAGCCTTTTGCGAGCCGTTCGACATTTCGCATAAATTGAAATAAGCCCATATTTCTTGGTTTCGGGAGCAAGGAAGTATTGACACAACCGTAACATCGCTAGTAGAACCACCAACCGAATTTTGAGTGCTTGCGGAAGCGGAAGCCATGAGAGCGTTTTTTTTTTTGCTTAACGTGAGCGTTTTTTTGCGTTTTGAGAGCGTTTTTGAGTTTTGAGAGCTAGAATGTTGTGGTGAACTAACACAAACACCCAATACCTATTTATACTAAATTTCAATCCTTAAAAACAAAAAAAAAACAAAAAAACGGCCATAAAACGGCTATATAGCCGTTTTTTTAACCCCAACGGCTAGAACCGGTTCCGAACCGGTTCCAAAATGTCCGAAAAAAACCGGTTCCAAAAAATCCGATTTTTAACCGGTCCGTCAAAAAACCCAGAACCGGTCCCGGAACCGGCGGTTCTCATAATATCCGGACCGGTTCTAAAAAAACCGGTTCTCACCGGATCCGGTTTCGGATAATCCATCGGATCGGTTCCGGTTCCGGTTCTTTTGTGCACCTCTAGCTAGAAGGAGAGTTCTGGAACCTTAAGATGGAGGGTTCAGAAATTGAACTCTACACCACCCGTTCGCACGAACTTGCCACCATGTGCCCACATATGGTGACTCCGGATTACAAACGGATTGAACTATACATTGGAGGTTTGGTACCTCAGATTCAAAGCATGGTGACCTCATCCAACCCTACCACCATCCAACAGACCATCAGACTTGCTCACAAATTGACCGATCAGGCAGTGACACAGGGAACTTTACCTCCAAGAGGTTCGGTTTCTAAACCCACCGACAACAATAAGCGCAAGTTCGACCATCACTCCTACTCACACAACCACTCAAATTCTAAAGGATCCCAACCCAATCAACCTCAGCACCAACAACAGCGAAAGTTTGAGCATGCTAGAAACTTTAATCAAACGACCTCATCAGGTCCGAATCAAGGGGAATATGCTGGGAGGTACCCCAAGTGCAACAAATGCGGCTATCACCACACGGGCACTTGTGACCTACAACGTTGCCAGCGTTGTGGTAAAATGGGCCACGCTGCAAAGGACTGTAGAGTTGCACTCCCGAACAAACAACCATTTCAATCACAGGGATTCACGAGGGGATGTTTTCAGTGCAGTAAAGAGGGGCACATTCAAAGGAATTGTCCTCAATTGAAAAAGGGTGGAAATGGTAATGGCAGTGGCAGTGGTAACAGTAATAACCAGGGCAACAATGGTAACAACCCCAATCAAAACAACAATGGTGGGAATAACGGTAATAATGGTGGTAATGGAGGAAATGGGGCGAAAGGAAGAGCTTTTGTACTGGGATCCGGAGAGGCTCGCTACGATCATAACGTGGTCACCGGTAAATTTCTCTTAAATAATTACTTTGCTTCTGTCCTTTTTGACACTGGTGCCGATAGGAGTTTTATATCTAAGAAACTTAGTGATATGATAAAAGGAACTTCAACTCTGTTAGAAGCTAAGTATGTAATAGAGATAGCTGACGGCCAAATAATTGAAGCAACCCACATTCTTAAGGGTTGTAAGCTTGATCTAGCTAGCCATATTCTAGATATCGACCTTATGCCGGTCACACTTGGTAGTTTTGATGTAATCGTCGGCATGGATTGGTTGTCTAGAAACCAAGCGGAAATCATTTGTCATGAGAAAATCGTTCGCATACCCCTCCCGAGTGGAGAAATTCTTTCAGTTCAGGGCGAAAGGGTTGGTACTGTCATGGGTATCATATCCTTCATGAAAGCACAAAAATGTCTTCGAAAGGGACATACGGCCATTTTGGCCCTTGTTGCTGAACAGCCGTCAGAAGAGAAGAAGATCGAAGATATTCCCGTTGTGCGTGAATTTTTGGAAGTATTTCCCGAGGATCTGCCCGGTCTGCCACCACACCGTCAGGTTGAGTTCCAAATTGACCTAGCACCCGGAGCAGCACCGATTGCTCGGGCACCTTATCGATTAGCACCCAGTGAATTGCAGGAACTGTCCACTCAGTTGCAAGACTTATTGGATAAAGGTTTCATCCGACCTAGTTCATCACCATGGGGAGCTCCGGTATTATTTGTCAAGAAGAAGGACGGTACGTTCCGTATGTGTATTGACTACCGGGAACTCAATAAAGTCACAATCAAGAACCGCTACCCTTTACCTCGTATTGATGACCTTTTTGATCAACTCCAAGGATCAAGTTTCTATTGCAAAATAGACCTTAGGTCCGGCTATCATCAGTTAAGAGTCCGAGAAGAAGATATCTCTAAGACTGCATTCAGAATGAGGTACGGCCATTACGAATTTATGGTCATGCCTTTCGGTTTAACCAACGAGCCCGCGGTATTCATGGAAATCATGAACCGTGTGTGTAAGCCTTACCTTGACCAGTTTGTTATCGTTTTCATCGATGATATCCTTATTTATTCCAAGAACGAGGAAGAACATGAGGAACATCTGCGTCTAATTTTGGAACTACTTAAGCAAGAGCAACTTTATGCTAAGTTTTCCAAATGTGAATTTTGGATTCGAGAAGTTCAGTTTCTAGGGCATGTGGTAAATGAAAAAGGGATACATGTCGACCCGTCCAAAATAGAAGCCATCAAGAATTGGGCAGCACCGACGACTCCGACTGAGGTGCGACAATTTCTGGGATTGGCTGGATATTACCGTCGTTTTATCGAAGGATTTTCAAAGATTGCGCAACTTCTCACCGCCCTAACTCAAAAAGGAAAAGCCTATAATTGGGGCGATAACCAAGAATCAGCTTTCCAACATCTCAAACAGAAACTTTGCAGTGCACCTATTTTAGCTCTTCCGGAAGGAACCGATGACTTCGTGGTGTATTGTGATGCATCTATTCAAGGTCTGGGTTGTGTCTTAATGCAGCGCGAAAAGGTAATTGCATACGCTTCACGTCAGTTAAAGGTTCACGAGAAAAACTACACCACTCATGACCTAGAGTTGGGAGCAGTAGTTTTTGCACTTAAGATACGGAGACATTACTTGTACGATACCAAATGCACCATCTACACCGACCACATGTAAAAGTTTCTCTGAGACTCGTACGACGTGTGCAGGGGTTCAATTACGAGGAAAGTAAACGAATTGATGCGCATTTGACAGAAATCGAAGAAGGTATCGACGGTTATGAGTTGAATACTCATAATTGAGTTTAATTCAATTAAAGCCGGTGTTTAACACCTCAATGATTATCGAAACTGTTAAATTCGCTTGTATCAATTACAAGTTTAAACTGATTTCGGTTATAAAATACAAATTTGGATTAAATTTGAATCAAATTTGCAAGGTTTGACTTTTTAAAAGTCAATCAAGAACAAGAACTTCCAAGTTTTGACTTTCAGAGTCAACTTAAATGAAATTGAGTGAAATACAATTTAATCCCTGTAGTTTGAATTCGGATATTGATAGGATTAGTCCTTGGGGTTAGATTTGCTTAACGAGGTTAAGTTTTTAATAAGAAACTTAACGGAATGGTTAACGGGGTTAGGTTTCTAACAGCAAGTTAACGGAATTTACTAACTGAGTTAACCCGAAAAGTCGGGTTGTCACATCATCCCCTAGTTAAAAGAATTTTCGTCCCGAAAATTAAAATAAAATAAAATAAATTTTTCCCGGATATCACATCATCCCCTAGTTAAAAGAATTTTCGTCCCGAAAATTAAAATAATACCTTAAGAATTTGACGTGGAGTGCTTGAACAGATTAGGATATTTGCGCATCATCTGATCCTCGCGCTCCCACGTGAATTCCGGTCCGCGTTTCGAGTTCCAACGGACTCTAACAATAGGGATTTTACTGTGCTTTAACGATTTGACTTCCCTATCCATGATTTCTACGGGTTCTTCGATGAAACGCAGTTGTTCATCAATGTGTAGTTCCTCAAGAGGAACCGCGAGAGATTCGTCAGCTAGACATTTCTTTAAATTTGAGATGTGAAAGACGTTGTGTACTCCACTCAGTCTTTCAGGTAAGTCCAGTTGATATGCTACTGGTCCGATTCTCTTTATTATTTTGAAAGGTCCAACATAACGAGGATTCAGTTTGCCTCGTTTCCCGAAACGAATGACGCCCTTCCAAGGTGAGACTTTTAATAAGACCATATCTCCTACTTGAAATTCTAACGGTTTACGACGTTTATCGGCATAGCTCTTTTGACGGTCACGAGCTGCTGCCATACGATTTCGAATTTGAACGATCTTTTTGGAAGTTTCAAGTACGAGTTCCGGATCTGTCAGTTGACTATCCCCAACCTCGGCCCAACAAATAGGAGAACGACATTTCCGTCCATAAAGTGCTTCAAATGGAGCTGCCTTGATGCTAGTGTGATAGTTGTTGTTGTAGGAGAACTCCACCAATGGTAGGTGAGACTCCCAAGTGTTACCGAAATCGATCACACAAGCTCGTAGCATGTCCTCCAGAGTTTGGATAGTATGTTCAGTTTGGCCATCAGTTTGAGGATGGTATGCTGTGCTCATATCTAGACGCGTGCCTAATGCTTTATGCAATGACTGCCAGAAACGGGAAGTGAATCGTGCATCGCGATCCAAAATGATAGAGATAGGCACCCCGTGCCGAGAGACTACTTCTTTCAAGTATATTCGAGTGAGTTTATCCATTTTGTCAGTTTCTTTGATGGTTAGGAAGTGGGCAGATTTTGTTAGGCGATCAACAATTACCCATATAGTATCACATCCGGTAGGGGTTCGGGGTAATTTGGTAATGAAGTCCATGGATATTTGTTCCCATTTCCACATGGGAATTTCAGGTTGTTGCAGGAGACCGGACGGTTTTTGATATTCAACTTTGACCTTCGCGCAGGTCAGACACTTACTAACATAAGTGGCTATATCGGCCTTCATCTTTGGCCACCAATATAGTACTTTTAGATCATGGTACATTTTATCGGAACCCGGATGAATGGAGTAACGAGATTTATGAGCTTCATCCATGATTAGTTCCCTTAAATTTCCGAACACTAGAATCCATATTCATTCGACAAAGTAATGAATTTTGTCAGATTTTACTTCAAGTTGTGCTTCCATGCCGCGAGTACCTTCTAACGGTAGGTTATCTTCTTTCAAGGCTTCAAGTTGAGCACTACGGATTCTGTAAGGCAATCCAGGGTGAATAGTAAGTTGTAATGCTCGAACTCGTTTGGGTTTTGTTTCCTTTCATCTTAGTGCATCAGCCACAACGTTAGCTTTACCCGGATGATACCGGATCGCACAGTCGTAATCATTTAAAAGTTCAACCCAACGACGTTGTCGCATGTTCAACTCCTTCTACTCGAAGATATGCTGGAGGCTCTTGTGGTCGGTGTAGATGGTGCATTTGGTACCGTACAAGTAATGTCTCCATATCTTAAGTGCAAAAACTACTGCTCCCAACTCTAGGTCATGAGTGGTGTAGTTTTTCTCGTGAACCTTTAACTGACGTGAAGCGTACGCGATTACCTTTTCGCGTTGCATTAAGACACAACCCAGACCTTGAATAGATGCATCACAATACACCACAAAATCATCGGTTCCTTCCAGAAGAGCTAAAATAGGTGCACTGCAAAGTTTCTGTTTGAGGTGCTGGAAAGCTGATTCTTGGTTATCGCCCCAATTATAGGCTTTTCCTTTTTGAGTTAGGGCGGTGAGAGGTTGCGCAATCTTTGAAAATCCTTCGATAAAACGACGGTAATATCCAGCCAATCCCAGAAATTGTCGCACCTCAGTCGGAGTCGTCGGTGCTGCCCAATTCTTGATGGCTTCTATTTTGGACGGGTCGACATGTATCCCTTTTTCATTTACCACATGCCCTAGAAACTGAACTTCTCGAATCCAAAATTCACATTTGGAAAACTTAGCATAAAGTTGCTCTTGCTTAAGTAGTTCCAAAATTAGACGCAGATGTTCCTCATGTTCTTCCTCGTTCTTGGAATAAATAAGGATGTCATCGATGAAAACGATAACAAACTGGTCAAGGTAAGGCTTACACACACGGTTCATGATGTCCATGAATACCGCGGGCTCGTTGGTTAAACCGAAAGGCATGACCATAAATTCGTAATGGCCGTACCTCATTCTGAATGCAGTCTTAGAGATATCTTCTTCTCGGACTCTTAACTGATGATAGCCGGACCTAAGGTCTATTTTGCAATAGAAACTTGATCCTTGGAGTTGATCAAAAAGGTCATCAATACGAGGTAAAGGCTAGGTTCTTGATTGTGACTTTATTGAGTTCCCGGTAATCAATACACATACGGAACGTACCGTCCTTCTTTTTGACAAATAATACCGGAGCTCCCCACGGTGATGAACTAGGTCGGATGAAACCTTTATCCAATAAGTCTTGCAATTGAGTGGACAGTTCCTGCAATTCACTGGGTGCTAATCGATAAGGTGCCCGAGCAATCGGTGCTGCTCCGGGTGCTAGGTCAATTTGGAATTCAACCTGACGGTGTGGTGGCAAACCGGGCAGATCCTCGGGAAATACTTCCAAAAATTCACGCACAACGGGAATATCTTCGATCTTCTTCTCTTCTGACGGCTGTTCAGCAACGAGTGCCAAAATGGCCGTATGCCCCTTTCGAAGACATTTTTGTGCTTTCATGAAGGATATAATACCCATGACAGCACCAACTCTTTCGCCTTGGATGGAAAGGGTTTCTCCATTCGAGAGAGGTATACGTACAATCTTCTCCCGACAGATAATTTCGGCTTGGTTTTTTAGATAGCCAATCCATGCCGACGATTACATCAAAACTACCAAGTATGACCGGCATAAGGTCGATATCAAATGTATGTGTAGCTAGCTCAAGTTTACATCCTTTAACTATGTGAGTTGCCTCAATTATTTGACCGTCAGCTATATCTATTGTATACTTATCTTCTAATAGAGATGAAGTTCCTTTTATCATATTACTAAATTTCTTAGATATAAAACTTCTATCAGCACCGGTGTCAAAAAGGACAGAAGTAAAGAAATTATTTAAGAGAAATTTACCGGTGACTACGTTATGATCGTAGCGAGCTTCTCCGGATCCCAATACAAAAGCTCTTCCTTTCGCCCCATTTCCTCCATTACCACCGTTATTACCGTTATTCCCACCATTGTTGTTCTGATTGGGGTTGTTACCATTGTTGCCCTCGTTATTACCGTTACCACTACCACTGACATTACCATTTCCACCCTTTTTCAACTGAGGACAATTCCTTTGAATGTGCCCCTCTTTGCCGCACTGAAAACATCCCCTCGTGAATCCCTGTGATTGAAATGGTTGTTTGTTCGGGAGTGCAACCCTACAGTCCTTCGCAGCGTGGCCCATTTTACCACACCGCTGGCAAC
Source organism: Smallanthus sonchifolius (assembly GCA_023525975.1). Lineage (NCBI taxonomy): Eukaryota > Viridiplantae > Streptophyta > Magnoliopsida > Asterales > Asteraceae > Smallanthus > Smallanthus sonchifolius. Next base: position 46,830,346 of record CM042020.1, on the reverse strand, counting down.
GTTGTCGGTCACAAGTGCCCGTGTGGTGATAGCCACATTTGTTGCACTTGGGGTACCTCCCAACATATTCTCCCTGATGAGGTCGTTTGATTAAAGTTTCTAGCAGGCTCAAACTTTCGCTGCTGTTGGTACTGAGGTTGATTGGGTTAGGATCCTTTAGAACTAGAGTGGGAGTGTGGGTGGGAGTGATGGTCGAACTTGCGCTTATTGTTGTCGGTGGGTTTAGAAATCGAACCTCTTGGAGGTAAAGTTCCCTGTGTCACTGCCTGATCGGTCAATTTGTGAGCAAGTCTGATGGTCTGTTGGATGGTAGTAGGGTTGGATGAGGTTACCATGCTTTGAATCTGAGGTACCAAACCTCCAATGTATAGTTCAATCCGTTTGTAATCAGGAGTCACCATGTGTGGGCACATAGTAGCAAGTTCGTGCGAATGGGTGGTGTAGAGTTCAATTTCCGAACCCTCCATCTTAAGGTTCCAAAACTCTCCCTCTAGCTTTTGAATTTCATCTTGTGGGCAGTATTCTTCCTTCATCATTGTTTTAAATTCCTCCCACGGGAGTCCATTTGCCATTGCCAGTCCCAACATTTGCACTTGGGCATTCCACCATGTTAGGGCCGGGCCTTCTAAAGTTTCAGCAGCAAATTTCACTTGGTTAGCCACGGGGCAGTTGCATATGGCTATTACTGATTCAACCTTCTCAAACCAGCGAAGTAATCCAACGGCTCCTTCAGCTCCACTAAAGGTGTGGGGCTTGCAGTCCATGAATGCCTTGAAAGTGCAGGCTGGTTGTTGATTTTGCTGGCCTGGATTTAGAAATACAAATTGAATTGGAATTATAGAGTTTAGAAAGATGTTCTTAGGAGAAGGATTGACACTACTAGTCAATAGTTAAAGCATTTACCTGCAGCATTCTGTGCTGCTAGGGCCTCTGCCACACTATTGTTTATCAAAGCTGCTAGCTCTGCTGCCGTCATGTTGATGGTACCACGACCACCGGCACGGCCTCCTCGTCCCCTCCCAGACATGATTCTTCACAATCACAAATGAAAAACAATGAGAAATATATCACATATTAAACATTATTCAGGTACGAGTAAGGAGATACAACATCTAATATTTTGAAAATTAAATAAATTGTAAGGCTACAAAATAAATAACTCAAATATTAAACTTCTCATGCTTTTATTAGATGGGAACAACCTTACCCATCTAGGTTTGATAAGAGAAATAACATAAGCAAAAACAAACATGAAAAGGAAGATAGATTAGGAAGATCCTCAAACATCCTCGTCATCAGAAGAGACGTATGACTGTGCATCATCAATCTCCACTGGCTCTTCCTCAGCTGGTTCCCCCTCTAAGGGCTCCTCCTCGAAGGGCTCCTCCTCAAAGAGCTCCTCCTCAAAGGGTTCCTCCTCATCGTCAGATACTGGAATGTCTTCCGGGTGTAGGGCCGCTTGCAGTTGGGCTTCCAAGTGAGTCACCCTCTCTTGAAGGCCTTCAGCAGTGTGGTTTGCCACATGTAGCTGAGCTTCCATAGTAGCTAATCTCTCCAGAACTCCTTGCATATCATCATCCATAGTGTCAGCCCTCGTCTCTAGGTGTGCCACACGATCCACTAAAAGGTTGTGGACATGGTCCGTTGCAGCTAGTTCGGTAGTCAAATGTTCTATTCCTACCTTATTCTTCTCCACTTGGGGTCCATTCTCCAGAAGTTTAGGTATCTCCTCGGTGGCATCTTGTACAAAACTTAATTCCTTTAACATATAAGACACGAATGATACGAAGGCTTGTTCCATGGTGCATGGTAAGCTAGGCAGTGTAGATGATGAAGATGTGGATCCAAAGTACGGTGATGGAACATCTCCCATTTCGATCCACCTTTGGATCATATGTGGGTACATATCCCAATTGAGAGCATAATCCAATGCTCGTGCGTTGCTCGGTTCGCCTTGATCAATTGAGGTCGTCCGGCGCCTTTTGGGCTCCGGGGATGAGAGTACAGGTGCCTTATGCCCCGATGCGTTAGGTGATGGAGGTGGTGTTGACGACATGATCCTGCAACATTTTGTATAAGTACCAAACATCCAAATGACATGTAACTAATGTGTGAGGCTATAGTCTAATATGCAATCCTAGTTCTCTATAACCAATGGCTCTGATACCAATCTGTCACACCCCCAATTTCAACTAACGGAGTATTACCGTTTGGGAAGTGACAAACCAGGATCTCAGACACTAGTTACATTGAACCACTCTACATGGGACTTAAAATGAAAATATCTTTTAAATCAGAGTATCAATGCGGAAGCGTAAAGAAAGTAAATGCGCAAAATACACGCGCCCAAAACCAAAGTCCAAAAGTCTCAAAAGTCCAAACCAAACAACCAAACAAAGTACAATATAATAATTCAACCAAACATCAATAGACACAAAGCAAAGCAGTTGAATCCTATGCATGTCCTAACGTGCACCTGTGTCTTAGCTTAGCGTCCTGAGAAAACATGTAAGAAAAAGTGTCAACACGAGGTTGGTGAGTTCACAGGTTTCAATATATAAATAAACGTTTACCAGATTTATTGTACAATCAACATATATACCAAATGAGTAGCTAACCCATGTTCATGTTTGCTATTACGCTCGCAACCGTAAACTGACTGTTTGTATTGCCTCCCACCAGGTCTATCAACCACGGTGCACGTTTAGGTCAATATTGCACCCGTTCGATATCCAATCGTGTTAGCGCGACTAACGCGGGTGAGGTTTGTCAAACCCAGTAGTACTACCCAACATACCTCGCTATATTCATATTTAAACGGTTCGATGTGAGGACTTTCATGATAGAGTTTACGCATAGTCATAACAATTGATATAAAATGAAGTACAAAAATCAAAAGAGTTTGTATCATGTTTTCTCCCCCAGTTTAAAAGCAGTAAAAAGGGGCCGTGAAAACTCACCTGCTTGGCGTTGAAGGTAATTCACACTAGAAGTAAGTTTGGAACCACGAGTGTAAGTCTCAAATGACTTACTAATTTCCTAAAATTATAAATATATAAATTAGGTATGATAATGGGAATTGTGACTGTGACACGGAAAGAACGTCTTAAAGAACCGCTCTAACAAACGAGAGTGGACGAACGTGTCCACGGGTTTAGGAATTACTTTACGCGACGAATGACATAAATAATAATAATATATATACGAGTGGTTAATATAACTAATTATTATTTAGTCTCGATTGGTTCATGGTGTTAAAAAAATGACTTGAAATAATATATATATATATATATATATATTATTTAATAATACGGGTCACAATTTGAAAATAATATAACATATTATTTTACACGCGTTTACGGTTTAAAAATAATATAAATATATTATTTTTACTTATTAATAATAAAAATGTACAATTTATAAAAATGATTATAATTTATAAAAATAAACAAAATATTTAAATCCCGAGCCTATGGGTTGTTTTCCGGTTTAAAACCCATTTATACAATGATACAATAATAAAAGATTTGATTTTTATTAATTTAATATTCCAGAAAAATTGTTTAAAAAGAATGTGGGAGCCCGGTCTCGAACCCGGGTCTCCTCCCTATTAGCATCATGACTTAACCATCTCGGCAGCTAGGCTATCGCGACATAACCCAGACCGGGTCGCTTTTAATCATGTGTTACCGAGAGCCCCCCCTTTTCCTAAATCGAACCGCGATCGAACCCAATCCCAAAAACCCTCGAATTCGATTTCGATTGACACCAAAGACATAGGGGTTTTGTTTATCGAGTATATACGAATCTGTAGGTAAAATTAATTGCAAAAACATCACGTTTTGAATCGTTTAATTACATATTAAAAAGCCAAAACTCTAGAATGTGAACCCAAAATCAATTCGATCAAATCTGATAATGTTAAGTATTGAAATCATAGGGCTTTCGCTATATAAAGGATTTCGAATATATCGATATAAATTAATTGCATTGAGAACGTGTCTAGATTAGGATTTGATTAAATCGGTTTGTGATGAACCCTAGGTTCTGGATTTTTATAAATTCGATGTTCAAAGATTAAATTAGCCTAGGGGTTTTAATAAACAAAGGATTTTGAACATGACAATGTGATTGAATTTGATGGAGGTTGGGTTTAGGGTCGAAAGCCCCAAATCGTATATGAACGAACGCTAGATTATTGTTCTTGTTAAGACCGATGTTGTAAGCCCTAATTGACATAGGGCTTTCCATTAGGAAGTAAAAACGAAGGTGTAGATGTAAATCTTTACCAGAATCGAGTTGCAATTGATGGAGATTGAGCAAAATAGGTCCGACGGTGACTTGATCGTTCTTCGAAAACACCTGCTGTGACTCCGGCCAAGCTTGTGTGTGTAAAAGTTTCTCTGAGACTCGTACGACATGTGCAGGGGTTCAATTACGAGGAAAGTAAACAAATTGATGCGCATTTGACAGAAATCGAAGAAGGTATCGACGGTTATGAGTTGAATACTCATAATTGAGTTTAATTCAATTAAAGCCGGTGTTTAACACCTCAATGATTATCGAAACTGTTAAAGTCGCTTGTATCAATTACAAGTTTAAACTGATTTTGGTTATAAAATACGAATTTGGATTAAATTTGAATCAAATTTGCAAGGTTTGACTTTTTAAAAGTCAATTAAGAACAAGAACTTCCAAGTTTTGACTTTCAGAGTCAACTTAAATGAAATTGAGTGAAATACAATTTAATCCCTGTAGTTTGAATTCGGATATTGATAGGATTAGTCCTTGGGGTTAGATTTGCTTAACGGGGTTAAGTTTTTAATAAGAAACTTAACGGAATGGTTAACGGGGTTAGGTTTCTAACAGCAAGTTAACGGAATATACTAACTGAGTTAACCCGAAAAGTCGGGTTGTCATAGAGAATGTTGGTAGTGAGAAGAGTAAAGATGCTGGACAAATTCCTGAAGACCAAATTTCTTTGTTTGGTTCATTTATGTCAGACAGCAGTGCAGTCAAGATAGATTTACAACTTTTCAACCTCAAATTCCTAAGTGTGTCAAGATGAAGAAAAGAGACAGAGAGTCAGGAAAGAGAAAGTATGAGTACATTTGTGCAACATGCTGATACAATATCAGCTGTTTACATTTCAGCAAGTAAAGAAAGTTGTATTAAGGATTTTATTCGTTGGTATTATGATAGTAAGACACATGAAGCTGTTATATTACAACGATATATTCCTGAGTTTAGAATCTTCGATCCAATGGAGTTATTTAGTTTTTCTGATGAAGACCTGAAGATTCTGTATTATAATGCCATTCAGTGTGATATGAGAACTTTGGTCAAGACTGAAGCGAATTTGTATATGCGTGTGGTTGCAAGATGTCTCTCGATGCGAGCCAAAGCAAAAATAATCAAGAAAAGATTGCAGGAGTTGGAATCGAAGTGTGTTAAAGTGGAAGCAAAGCCAGTTAAAGACAAAGACTGAAGAATTGGTATTCAATGGACTAGGGGGATATTGTTGGAACCTAGTAGTCCATCGAATCCAAGTTCAAAGCTCAAAATGTACAAGTGTATAGTTTTCGGTTGAAAACGTTTTTGGTTTCAGACGAAAACTTTATCTTATAAGTAGTCTTTTGTTTGAAATGTAATTAGAAGTTTTGGTCATTTTGTCTTAGCTGAGATTCAGTGTGATTAGTCTAGCTTTGGTGTTTTCTACACATAGTTAGCAAATTGTAATCAGTATTGTTTCTAATAGAAAAAAAGCGTTTTATGATTGATCTCGTTCTTATGGCGTGTTATTCGTATTTTGGCGTTTGATCCGTGGATTTGGTCTAATTATCTCTTGGATTGAATTCCGCTTCTTCCAGGAGGTTATTGGTCATTAGTTTGCTTAATTCCAGCAGATCAAAGGGACACACGATCGGCTCGTATCGTGGTCCGACACGTGTTAGAAATGCTAAAGAGACACACAAAGGTTTAACTTTAGAGACTCCAAAAATGTTTTTCAAATACACTTAGAAAATGAATGACATAGTTGTCACGAGTTGATTTTATTTGGATAGGAGTAGTTTCCAGCTTGGATTGCACGTTACAAGCCGAGAAGCTCGGCTTGGATTTCACTTTACGAGCTGAGTCAACTCAGCTCATAAGGTTATCGACCAAACCTTGAGTTGATTGTGACTTAACTAAAACTGCACATTAAATAACCATTTTGTAGTGTCTAAACATGGTTCACAAATGGTTGATTTTGACTTGGGTGTCGACATCCTTGTCATCATGTTATGTCATACCAAAAATTTAGGGCTCGTAACTTTATTGGAATTACATAAGAAACCATAGTTCTAAACCGAACATATAGCAGAAGCCTTAATACAAACCATCAAACCATACAACTATCAAAACGGAATATAGATCAAAATGTTCATAAAAACATCAAATGCCAAGTCTTCACCAAATGCCAAATCCGATTCAATGCCACTGGTCAAGCATGACCTTTGCCTTTACTAGTTCAGGCCTCAAACCTACCTGAAATATACGCTTAAACAAGCAAGCTTGCACCGATGAGTTCTAAGCTACACAGTTCAAGACACAATTTTAAACTCATGTTGATGTAAGTTTACTACATTATTATGTTTACACATTTCACCATAATAATTACCATAAGCGGAATACGACAAGTATTCCCTAGGCACGCTCATCAGGTCCAACTCAATACCTAAAAGGGCCACACAAACAAGTAAATATGTAAACACACATGCACACAAGTAATAGGAATGACTAACCGTCAAAACACACATCATAACTTATCCAAACTCATGCAAGTATTAATCAGCACAATCAACTATGACATTCTCTAAAATTAAAAACATGATAGCAAGTATTCTAGCTTGAAACATGCCTCACCCCCAAATTCAATTACTTAATGAATAAATAAATAAATTAAGGCTGCAACGATTGGTAACATTACACAACAACGGAAGCTAAAGTAAATATTTCTAAAGTATTCAACACCACTACAAATGCTAAAGTAAGATAATACACTATCCTAGAACCATATAGGTCAAGCCGTCTTGAGGCTGGATAATCATGTTTCTTCGGCTTATAGGTTTTAATCCAAATGGCTTACATATTCCAACCGAGTCGTAGCTACGTGTTACCTGAAAAACATACTTAAAAATGTCAATACAAAGGTTGGTGAGTTCACAGGTTTGATTGTTGTAATGTAAAGTGTTTCCTTGAAAACATTGTTAGTGTGCACACGTCCATAATATAAAAACCGTTTTCCTTGAAAACATCGATAAAGTGTACATGGCCATAGAGTAAAACCATTTTCCTCGAAAACATGTGAGGACTTCTTAGTCATACAATGAGTAGTTTTCCCAATGAAAGGATATGATGACTTCATAGTCATAAAACGAGTATTTTTACCAGTGAAAACACGTGATGACTTCATAGTCATAAAATGAGTAGTTTTCCAAAAGAAAACATGTGAAATAATCCTTGTAAATCCAATTCTTCGCAAATAGTTCCAAGTGTATATGATAAACAAAATAAGTAATGTTTGACCCATTTGTAAACTAGCTAGGCATACAAATAATATATTCATACATGAGACGTAACCAAACCATGACAACAGGTATTTTGCCCCCCCTCGGTCCTCCAGAAGTATGTGTTTAGACACTATGCGGCCATTCAACCAAGTGGATCGCCGGTTAGCGTGACTAACCGATCGCATTCTATGACCGGGGGCGTCAATCTCAATAGTACTATCCATAGAATCCAAGATAAGTCCATAGCTAAAGGTTACTAAGTGCGTTCAGGGGACTTTACAGGCCCTTTGTGTGTTCACTCATGCAAACATAAAGGCCAGGTCTTGTTTTCTTGTTATCATATAAAATAGTTGTAAGTATGTTCTTCCTCCAAATTGTATAAAACAGTAAAAGGGGCCATGAAACTCACGAAGTATTAAACAAAAATGTTTCATGTTTTCAAACGTATAAGTAAATGTGTTTCAAGTTTTCTCAAATGTATTAAGTAATGATGTTCCCAAATGTATCAAATACGTTAAGCAGTATGTTTCTCTCCGATATTTCTAAAACAATTAAAAAGTTAAAAGGGGGCAGTGAACTCACCTGATAAACTTTCAATGTGTAAGTGCTAGCATCTATATATTTGTAAGAGCGAGACCTGACTACTCGTGCCCTATTTACAAACATATTTTAGGGTTAAAACTCGACGTCTCATATGCAAGTTGTTCACCCGACTTGACACATCCGGTTAGGAAAAGATATTTTGTGCTACGACTCGTTGGTGATTAATATTTACTTCTTGTTATATGTATATTTTCATAATTTCATACATAAATAACATAAAGATGACATGTTACTATCGTCAATTTTTTGTATTCTTGTCAAAAATATATAACTATTTAAAAAAATAATAACCCATTATTGTCGAGACCGTGCAAAGTAATATATATTATTATAACTTTATATATTTCTCTAATAATTAGTTTCATGAAGTAACAACTGATTAAATCTTGTAATTAACATATATATATATATATATATATAGGGGAGGGTTATTCTACAAAATTAAAAAAGTGTAAAAAGTTATTTAAAACCCCCCCCCCCCCAAAGCCTAAAACCCCCATCCCCACCACCCCCAAAACCTAACCCCCACCCGACCCCAAAAAACCTAAAACCCCCCACACCCAAAAACTTAAATCCTAACAAAAAAACCTTAAAAATCCAAAAAAGTCGTCTAAAAACACCACACCACCCCCCAAAAGCCTAAATCTCCAAACCCCCACCCCCCCCAAAAAAAAAAACCTAAACCCCACCCCCAAAATCCTAAAAGCCCCACCCCCCCAAATCCTAAATACTAAAAGCTAAACCCTAAGGCGAAACCCTAACGAAAAAACTAAACCCTACAAGCTAAAATCATAGAGTTCGACGAGACGGTTTCAACGCCGCCGAAATGAGTGAAATCGGAGTTCGTATGAGCCGGTTATGAGCGTTTTAAACCACTTTTTAAACTTTTTTGACTTTGTAGCGAAACCTCACACTATATATATATATATATATATATATATATATATATATATATATATATATATATATATATATATATATATATATATATATATATACGCGCACACACACACATACAAGTACTCGTCTTAAAGAAGTAGCACGTAAGGTTTATTAAGATCCCGTCATGATTAATTCCCAAGACTTGGTAATCTTTTAATTTTCTCAAGACATACATATTTTTACACAATTACGTACACACACATATATATATATTATGTTGTTACTAATTTCCAAATTAGTATTTAAATAAGTATTACTCGAGATAATTATTTTAGCGTTTATGATGGTTATTTTTATTAAAACAAACACTTAGGTTTTACAATGCTCCTCTTTGTTATAAACTACTTTCATGACTTGATGCTTTTCAAAACGTCGCTATTAAGTATAAATTATCAACTTTTATCTAAAATATATTTAAAGTCGTAAGATCGATATTTTTAGAAAGATCATTTTTACATGATAGAAGTTAAGTCATGCTAATACGACTGTTTTAACCATAATAATAATTTAATCACTTTATTTACCTAATCATTCGCTAACAAGAATTATACGTTTTTATCTATAAAAATCCTACTACTTTAACACACCAATTTTTCATGTAGCACATTATATTCACATTTGTATTCATTATACGTATAGAATATGTCTAGGGCTCGTGATAAGAGAGCTCGGGTGGGAGAGCTGATTGTGTGTAAGACGTGCGGGAAAGAGCATGTGTGTGAATGCAGACTGAGATTGAATCTATGTTTCAAGTGTGGCAACACCGGGCACTACTCCCGGGAATGCCCAAACGGTATCAAATGCTATAAATGTGGGGTAACGGACACATGAGCCGGGAGGCCAAAAATGGGTGAAGCTGGAAAAGGGAAAGGCCATGAAAAGAAAGAAGAGAGGCCCCGAGCAAAGACACGTGCGTACGCGCTGACGCAAGAATAGGCCAGGGCGGACCCTGACGTGGCGTCAGGTATGTTCATCCTTGACAACACTTTTGTTTCTGGGTTATTTGATTCGGGTGCTAGTAAAAGTTTTATATCAACCGCTTTCTGTAAACGAGTAAAGTACATGGTTAGTAAAATAGAACGGGCCTTTAGTGTAGAAACCGTTGAGGGTAGAACTGTGAGAGTGACAGATGTAGTTGACAACTCCACGATGAAAATAGAAGGCCATAGGTTCCCTGTCAAATTGTTTGTTATGGTTTTGGGAGGGTTTGATGTCGTGTTGGGTATGGATTGGTTAACTGCCAACGAAGCACAAATCATATGTAAACGGAAGATAATCCAATTCAAGGCTCTAGATGGTAGCGAAATTGAGGTTTTTGGAGATCGTGACGCCCCGATGCCTAACGTCATCTCAATGATTAAGGCAGCAGATTACATGAGGCACGGATGCGAGGCCTATCTGGTGTACGTGATTGACAAGTGTAAGGAAGTGAAGGAACTAGATGATGTACTCGTGGTACGCGAGTACCCGGAGGTGTTTCCATAGGATTTGCCCCAGATACCACCCGACAGAGAGATTGAGTTTCGAATCGACTTAGTACCAGATGCCCAGCCCGTGGCTAAGGCTCCATATCGACTAGCACCAGTAGAGATGAAGGAACTAATGGCACAACTAGACGAATTACTTGAGAAAGGATTTATCTAACCGAGCATCTCGCCTTAGGGTGCTCCTGTGTTGTTTGTAAGAAGGATGGTTCGATGAGAATGTGTATTGATTTTCGCGAGTTAAACAAATGAACGTTGAAGAACAAATACCCTTTACCAATGATCGACGACCTGTTTGATCAATTACAGGGCGCAAGTTGGTTCTTAAAAATCGACCTTAGATCCGGGTACCATCAGTTGAAGGTGAGGGAAGAAGACATACCGAAAACCGCATTTCGCACGCGTTAGGACACGTTTTGGACGGGTATGGATGGTTGGACAACAGGATGTGATGAGGGAAATTTAAAAGGCTCAAGATTAGGCACTTAAATAGGAAAACATAAAGAAGGAAAGGATGGTTGGACAACATGACAAGCTGGAATATAACACCCTTGGTGTTAGTACACGTTTTGGACGGGTATGGGTACCTATGGGTGGCGAACTTAGAAACAAGATCTTGGATGAGGCTCATAAGTCTCGTTACTCTATCCATCCCGGTGCCAACTAAATGTACCAAGATCTGAGGAAGCAATACTGGTGGCCGGAATGAAACACGAAGTGACGAAGTACGTAAGCAAGTGCTTGACTTGCTCGCAAGTAAACGCTGAACACCAGAAACCTTATGGGAAGATTCAGCCGCTCGATATATAAGAATGGAAGTAGGAACACATTACCATGGACTTCATAACCAAGCTACCTTGCACATCTAAAGGTCATGACACCATTTGGGTAATTGTGGACTGTCTAACGAAGAGTGCTCATTTCCTACCGATTCACGAGACGTTCTAGTCGAAAAGGTTAGCGGAGGTATTTAATAACGAAGTAGTAGCACGGCATGGGATGCCTTTGATGATCGTATCTGACCGGGACACACGTTTCACATCGAGGTTCTAGAAAAGATTTCACGAGGCGATGGGCACGAGACTCAATGTTAGTACAACATACCACCCACAAATGGATGGTCAGTCCGAAAGGACCATCCAGACATTGGAGGATATGATTTGTGCTTGTATTATTGACTTTGGCGGCAGTTGGGACAGTCATCTGTCGTTAGCCGAATTCTCCTACAACAACAATTATCACACGAAGATAGGCATGTCGCCTTACGAAATGTTGTATGAGAGAAGATGAAGGACCCCGGTTTGTTGGGGTGAGATTGGATAGAAGGAATTAGGAAGTCTTGAAGTAGTAAGAGAAACGTCGGAAAGGTTCGACCAGATCAAGGTACGAATGAAGGCCGCCTAAGATCGTCAGAAATCCTACGCGGATAAACGACAAAGGCCTATTGAGTTCAATGTTGGTGATCGAGTAATGTTGAAAGTGTCACCTTGGAAGGGAATCATACTATTCAGAAAGAGAGGAAAGTTAAGTACGAGGTTTGTCGGACCATTCAGGATAATGGCACGGGTTGGTGAAGTTGCTTATCGGTTAGAGTTGCCTGATGAGTTAGGTGGGATTCATCATACCTTTCATGTATCACACTTGCGAAAGTGTTTGGCGGATGAATCGGCTCACGTACCACTTACTGACATCGAGGTCGACAACCTCAACTACATCGAAGAACCCGTGGCCATCCTAGATCGGAAGGAGAAACGTTTACGTAATAAAGTAATCCATTTGGTTAAAGTCCAATGGAAACATCGAAAGGGATCGGAAGGCACTTGGGAAAAGAAGACGGAAATGAGGGAGTCGTACCCTCAACTATTTGACTTATGATAGGTTTCGGGGACGAAACCTATTGTAAGGGGGTAGACTTGTAACATACCAAAAAAATAAAAAAACGATTAAATAAACGGGTTAAACGCGAGACGAACGGAATAAATGAACGAGGCGTGACGGGTCGGGCCAGATGGGCCGACGAACTTGAGGGGAGGAGTCACTTCCCTTTAAATAGCCAACACACTCCACCATTATCTCATTTACAAGTTCTAGAGAGAGAAACCGTAGAGAGAGAAAGTTGGCGGATCGACCCGAGATTGAAGAAGTGTGTTACTCCATAGCTCGTGAGCAAAACTTCCGAATCAGAAGCTCGATACAGGTAACGATCTGATCTAGATCTGAGTTTTTGTTCGTTTTGGGTTTTTCGTGGTTTGGATAAAAAGATGGTATTTTTACGTATGAAACTTGAATATAAACATAGATCTAGCATCTAGAATGAAAAGCAAATGTTTTGAACGTAAAAAGTTCGGATCTTGACGAGGTCGGATCTGCATGCAAAAATTTAGGGTTTTTGCGGGGAAGAAGGTGCTCGCAGGCAGGTCCTGCGTACTTATCAAGTACGCAAGAAGCAAATCCTGCGTACTTATCATGTATGCAAGAAGCAAAGCCTGCGTACTTATCAAGTACGCAAGAACGAAGTCTGCGTACTTATTAAGTACGCAAGAGCGAGGCCCTGCGCAATTGCTAAGTGCGTGGGCATCAGGTCTATGGGTGTATATAGTTGGTTAGTGAAGTCAGTATGTTCGCCTGAAACAGAATGAGTAAACCGTTAGAGTCGGGGTTGGGTCTGATGTGTATTTAACTACCTAATTCAGATCGTACATGACGTTGTTGGGCCTTTGTTTAGGACAACCGATACTAGCTTATCAGGTGAGTTCTAGAGCCCTCTTTTAAATCTTTTAATAATGATTTGGTCTGGTGTGCATACATACTAAACGAGGTTTATGAAACGATGTTTACAAAACGAGGGTTATGAATGATGTTTACCTAACGAGGTTTATGAAATGAGCTTTACAAAACGAGGTTTATGAACGATGCTTCCGAAAGGGGAAGTTAAAAGGTGTTAATGAATTGTTTACGAAACGATGCTTCTGAAAGGGGAAGATGAAACGGGTTAATGAAATGTTTTGCCAAATAAAGTTTACGAACGATATACAAATGAAATGTTATTTAAACGTACGAATGCTTTAACTAAAACGAGGAAAAGGTTTTTATGAAAGTCACGAAATGAACGAATCAGCCACGTGTTCCTACGGGAGCAAAGGTATGTATGTGTGAATGGGCCTTACCCTTATGGGGGGCATATGTGGCTGCCTAACGGTTGTACAACTGGTTGAGGATAGGGTGACGACGGTCACCCATGGGATTACCGGGATCCCTTACGGGAGGCACTATTCCCCGCAAGGGAACAGTGCCTAAGACGATGTTTGGTCTGCCTTAAGGTAACTAGCCTTAGGAGACCTGGTCGACAGATGGCCTAGTGGTAACGAGCCTTAGGTTCTTCCGTCAGAATACGATGTATGGAATTGACGGTTACGAGAAGGCGCATATTTGGTTCATGTTGACTTATGTTATGATGCTATGTTACGATGTTTTGTTGATGTTAAGTTATTGCATGTTTTACATACGCTTTTGTTAAATAAATGTATGTTATGTTTTTGGCAAAAAAATGTTTATGTTAGTTTTACGTAAAGCTAGAACTCACCAACGTAGCTGAATTTTAGTGTGCACATTCAGGTTAAGGACAAGTATGGACGATGGACGGTGATGCTTGGCAAGCGAGAAGAGTTACCCGGTTGATCATGAAGACTGACATCCCGTTATGTTTTATCTATGTTATGATTATTTTTAAGACAATGTTACGCTTCCGCATGTTTGTTATGTTTATGTTACGTTTGAAATGAAATTTTCTGTTGCGTTATTTGATATCCAATTTTAAGAATTGTTTGTGAATGAGTAAATCCAACACGTGAGGCCTCCTGGGTTTGGGGCCTTACATACTTATATACAAGTGTACATACTTACGGTTTACACACATATATACATAAATATGCATGCATACTTAATATTCCATATATTTGTAGATTTATTCATTTTAACACAAGTTGGATGACCAAAGTTTCATAACCATTTCATGATCTATGCATCAATCTACCCATACTTGTAAGCACTTTAACATTTATTAAACTTTTTTGAGTAAAAACCATATATACACATATATAAATACCTATGAGACACACACACATATATGTATATAAATATACATATGTTCATGTTTTAAACATTAGATCAAGTTCACTTTTCTTGTTAGTTTACTTTGGTTAGGACAGTTTATGAAGACATCCTTTATTTTGGTGAACAAAATGCAAGTTAAACCATAGTTTCGAAAGTAAAAGACATGAACTTAAAGAATAAGTAGATGGAATTTCTTACTACAAGACAAAGCTAGGAAAGTTTCAAAATGGATGGAGGTAGACGACTTACACAACTTGTAAATGCTCCAAAAACTAAAGCAAACTCTTGGAACTTTGAGAATTCTACTAGATCTTTCACCCAAGGAATTTAGAACTTGAAGCAAAGTGAGGTTGATGAAGGTGTTGATGTTGCTGTTCATATATATAGAGAGAGGGATATATTGTGTGCTTGGTTGGTCAAAATGAGTAGAAAGCATGGTGCAAAGAGTGTGTAAGTGGGTAGTGTAGATAGATAGTTGAATGAGAATGGTTCTTAACATCAATCAAATGATTATGAAGCTACTTTAATGTGGATGGCCCCCTTGTGGGGATTCTAGGCCGAGACGGGCTAAAAGGGGGGGTGGTTTGGGTTTGGTAATTGTGTAGATAGGTTTAGGTCATTAGGTGATTTAAATCTTAAACGGTAATTTAACACGGTGTTGATGCACTATGTAAGGCCCCAAACCCGGGAGGCCTCACTTATTGGATTTACTCATCAACACATAGCACTTAAACATAAGACATACATTATCACAGCGGAAACGATTTAAAATCTCAACATACGCAGCGGAAACATAACATGTCTAAACATAACTTGTAAAATACAACTAAAACTTGTCTTAATCAACATAAACAAAAGAAACATAAACATGATGCCAGATGCTGATCTTCGGGTAACTCTTCTCGCCAAGCCAAGCATCCACTTCCATCTACTGTCACCTACACTTAACTGATGTGAATACTAAAAATCAGCAACGCTGAGTGAGTTCTAACGTTTACTTTAAATCAATTACACAAAAGATTTACTAAAACATATATACTGCCAATAAGGCTAAACTTTACATACTTTACTTTTCAAACAGTTTAAAACATATAATAAACCGTCAATTCCCTTGTCACTACTGTACCGCCCCCATGGTCAACGACCATGAACCGACGAGTACCTGGTCAATGCCCCCATGATCAACGACCATGAACCGACAATACCGCTTATCCGTCAATTCTCTTGTCACAACTGTCCGCCCCCATGGTCAACGACCATGTCACACCCCGACCGATGGCGGAATCATCAGGGCAGGACATGTAAGACTGTTCATAGCACATGGTTGACTAGATTGAAATAATATTAAGGTCAAATTTCCATTACACAAAATCCAAGTACAAAATCAAATTCAAACAAGAAACATAAACAACTCATAATATTCTTGATTTACTTTGCTAAGTCCAAATCCTATGTTGAACACGTCTTGTATCAATCTCACATATTGGGGCCTGAAACATGAATAAAATAAAGTCAACTAAAAAGTTGGTGAGTATAACACAGTTGTATATAGATAGCATATAGTTGAAAACAAATCCTTTACAAGACATGATAAAATAAGGCATTTATGGGGAGCCGCTATTGTGTAACCAAGTACAATCAAACCTTAGTAACTAGTATGCAAATTGTGTTGTCGGTATCAATCACCTCCACTTGGGTGGGTTTGTCAGACTCAATAGATCTATCATTGAAAACCGTCGGCTTGTATAGTTAATGATTGTACATAATAGCATGCAAAAGTTAGCACAAATAGTCCTCGGGCATAAAGCTCAAATTGCACACATGAATGTAATAGGTTTTGTAATTGTGTTGTTTGCGTAAATGTAAACATGTAATTTGTATATAGTTCATGTTTCACCCCAAAAGTGTAAAAGAGTAAAAGGGGGTTGTGAATACTCACTTGGTATGGAAGTGAAGCTAACAAGGAATATAGATAGCAAATAAGATCCTTGAAATGCACACTTTAACCTAAAGAGTAATATGTATTGAATCACATAGATGCATAAAGTTTAAGTCTAAAATGAAAGTTGAATTTGTATATAAAACCATTGTTTTGTATTTAAAGAGTATTGGATAAAATATATAAAGTTTGAGGTAAAATATGTTTGAAACAATTTAATTTGGTTTGAATTAAATAAATAACTGTATAACTATAGTTTATGTAAATATTAATTGCAATTAAGTATAAGTGAATGAATGATTTTGTAAATTAAATAAATCATCATTATTTATAAATTTTGTAACTTAATTGTTTAAAATATTATTTAAGTGTAAGTTGATAAAAAAATATTTAATTTTTATAAACTTTTCAATAATTTATATTTATGCCAAGATTAAACTTTTAATCTATTTTTAAATACAGAAGACATATTTTTATAAAATCTGAATCATTTACTGATTAAAATATAAAAATTTTAATTTTGATACAAATTCTGAGTCTAGCACGACCGTGCCTCGTAAGGGCACGATCGTGCTCAAGCCACGGGCGCGACCGCGCTAGTCGGGGTGTGACCTGGTTGATCAACAGGAGCACAATCTAGACAAGTTTGACAGGCACGACCGTGCCTTGGCCCGGCACGGTCGTGTCTATGATCTTTAGACACAACAGGGACTAGCCCAGAGGGCATGACAAGGTCTGGACAGGAGGACACGACCGCGCTGCTAATCGGCACGACCGCGCTAAATGAGGCACGGCCGCGCTAGATGATTAGCGCGACCGTGTCTTTTCCAAATCAGACACGAATTGACAGATTCTTGTATTTTAAACAATGTAATTGATAGGGCTTTTGATTAATGGGTTATTACGAGTCTAATAATATAAATTAATTGTATGGAAATCGTGTTTAAGAGTGGAATCGATTAAATCCTTTTTTATCAATATGAGAATTCTGGTTCAGGACGATTCTTATGATGGAAGCCCCAATTAACAGAGGGCTTTTGATACAGATATTGAAATGAATAAATTAGAGGATTCAATTAACCTGAATAGAAGCGAATCGATAGAGGATGGTCAAGAGGAAGCTCCGGCGTCGACGGCTTGGGTTCCGGCGATCTTTGCTGCAACTCCGGTCAATGCAGATAGTCCAGGAGTTTCAGGGATGACTGAGAATCGAGACTTTACTGCTGGATTTGAGAGAATTCGGTTTGAAATACGAATTCTAGTTTCTTGGAAAGCTTGAGAGAGAATTTTCTTTGAGTTTCACGAATTTTGATTAATTGGATGAAAGGAGAATAATTGGCAGTATTATTTTTGAAAGCATAACGTAATTCGGTTACGGATTCGAGCAATCGGGCGATTAAAGTTGCAGTTACGATTCAGCTGTTTCGCAGGCGCGACCGTGCCAAAGATAGGCGCGACCGTGCCTAAGCACCGGGCGCGATCGTTCCAAAGCAGGTCGCGCGACCGTGCCAAAGCACTTGGCGCGACCGTGCTTATACGAAGCACGACCGTGTCTAATTAGGGTTTCTTGACATTTTTCAACTTTAGTCCTTGACTTTTCAGATTTGATAAGTTTGTATAAAATAGTTTCTTGTATAGCGTTTAAATGTATATAACCGAGTAATATTTGCGAATTTGTATAGAATTATTGTATTAAATTTACGGCGAGAAAATAATGAGACATTGCACGAGTATAGAACTTGAAATTGGATTACATTGATTTGAAATAGGAATACTAAAATCAGAAATGTTACAGTCTCCCCATGTTGAGAGAATTTCGTCCCGAAATTTAGCTAGAGGAAACAACATTATTAGTAAAAAGATGAGGGTAGTTGAGCTTCATTTGGTCTTCTCGTTCCCAAGTGAACTCAGGACCACGCTTAGATTCCCAACGAACTTTAACGATAGGAATGCGACTTCGCTTGAGCTGCTTGACTTCACGATCCATAATTTCTACCGGTTTCTCAACGAAGTGCATCGTTTCATCAATGCGCACGTCGTCGAGCGGTATATGGAGATTTTCATCGGCGAGACACTTCTTTAGATTAGATATATGAAATGTAGGATGTACACTGCCAAGAGATGGAGGTAACTCGAGCTTGTAAGCCACTTCCCCAATCCTTTCAAGGATTTTGAACGGACCAACATAACGAGGTGATAACTTGCCTTTCTTTCCAAAACGGATCACACCCTTCCATGGAGATACCTTAAGAAGAACGAGATCACCGACTTGGAATTCCAAGGGTTTTCGACGTTTGTCGGCATAACTCTTTTGCCGACTCCTCGCTACTCGAATATTGTCACGGATTTGAATAATCTTGTCGGAAGTTTCTTGAATTAACTCAGGACCGGTGATTTGTGCTTCACCAATCTCGTTCCAACAGATCGGAGAACGACACTTGCGACCATAGAGAGCTTCGAATGGAGCCATGTTGATACTTGTGTGGTAGCTATTGTTGTAAGAAAACTCAATGAGGGATAAATGTGAATCCCAATTTCCACCAAAATCGATTACACAAGCTCTAAGAATGTCTTCAAGAGTTTGGATTGTTCGCTCGGTTTGACCATCAGTTTGCGGATGGTAAGCCGTGCTCAAATCCAATCGAGTACCAAGAGCCTTTTGGAGAGATTGCCAAAATCGAGAAGTGAACCGAGCGTCTCTATCGGATATTATGTTCAAGGGAACACCATGACGGCTCACAATTTCATCAATGTAAATTCGGGCTAATTTCTCCACTTTGAAGTCTTCACGAATAGGCAAGAAGTGGGCAGATTTGGTGAGTCGATCAATGATCACCCAAATACTATCATAACCACTTGAGGTGCGAGGGAGTTTGGTAATGAAGTCCATAGCTAAATTCTCCCATTTCCACACGGGAATTTCCGGTTGTTCAAGTAAACCAGAAGGACGTTGATGTTCGGCTTTGACTTTGGAGCAAGTTAAGCATTTGGAAACATAAAGAGCAATGTCCTTCTTCATACCGGGCCACCAATAAAGTTGGCGAAGATCTTAGTACATTTTATCCGCACCAGGATGAATAGAATAACGAGTCTTATGAGCCTCGTTCATGAGAATTGCACGGAGATCATCGCAATCGGGAATCCAAATACGGTTCAAGTAATATAGTAAGCCATTGGGTTTTGATTCAAGAAGAAGTTCAACACCACACGACATTTCTTCATACATATTACCCTCGGTTACCGAGACGTGTTGAGCTTCCAAGATACGGGTTTGAATATCGGATTGAATACGGGCACAATGAAGCATAACATGGTCCTTTCGACTCAAAGCATCGGCTACAACATTCGCTTTGCCGGGATGGTAACGAATCTCGCAGTCGTAGTCGTTAAGGAGTTCGACCCAACGTCGTTGCCTCATATTGAGTTCTTTTTGGTTGAAGATATGTTGAAGACTTTTGTGGTGGGTGAATACCACACATTTCGTGCCATATAGGTAATGTCTCCAAATCTTTAACGCGAATACGACCGCACCCAACTCGAGATCGTGCGTCGTATAATTCTTTTCATGAATTTTGAGTTGTCTTGATGCATAAGCGATCACTTTTCCTCGTTGCATGAGGACACAACCAAGACCTTGGTTAGAAGCATCACAATAGACAACTAGCTCATCATTTCCATCGGGGAGAGTTAATATAGGAGCATTGCACAACTTATGCTTAAGAGTTTGGAAAGCTTCTTCTTGTTTCGGTCCCCATTCATAAGTTTTACCCTTATGAGTCAAAGTGGTAAGAGGGGCCGCAATCTTTGAGAAGTTTGAGATGAAACGACGATAATAACCCGCAAGACCAAGAAATGAACGAACTTCGGTAGGAGTCTTCGGGGCATTCCAATTCTTAATCGTTTCAACCTTAGCAGGATCAACATGAATACCCTTGTCGTTGACGATGTGACCAAGAAATTGAACTTCTTTTAACCAAAATTCACATTTGGAGAACTTGGCATATAGTTGTTCTTTCTTTAAAAGATCCAAAACCAATCTAAGGTGTTCTTCATGGTCGGTTTTAGTCTTGGAATAGATTAAGATATCGTCAATGAAAACGATCACAAATTTATCAAGGTACGGTTTGCACACACGGTTCATGAGATCCATGAAAACTGCGGGTGCATTGGTTAACCCGAAAGGCATAACCATGAACTCGTAATGACCATACCTTGTTCGAAAAGCAGTCTTAGGAATGTCATCTTCTTGAACACGGAGCTGATGATAACCGGATCGAAGATCAATCTTTGAGAAACATGTAGAACCTTGAAGTTGATCAAAGAGGTCATCGATTCTAGGCAAAGGATAACGGTTCTTGATAGTAAGCTTGTTGAGTTCGCGGTAGTCAATACACATACGGAATGATCCATCCTTCTTTTTCACAAATAAGACGGGTGCACCCCACGGTGAATGACTCGGGCGAATGAAACCTTTGTCGGAGAGCTCTTGAAGTTGGCTTGCGAGTTCTTGCATTTCCGATGGTGCAAGACGATAAGGAGCTCTAGCAACGGGGTTAGCTCCGGGCAAGAGATCAATGCGGAACTCTACTTGACGAACATGAGGAAGACCGGATAAATCTTTAGGGAACACTTCTGGAAAATCTCTAATGATAGGAATGTCTTGGATACTCTTCTCCTTGACATCCTTTTGAACAATATGAGCTAAGAAGGCGATGTACTTCTTTCGTAAGTACTTTTGAGCGGTAGTACAAGACATCAACTTAAGACCCTTGCAAGGCTTTTCACCAAAAACCCTTAATGTTTCTCCCGATGGTAGCGGAATTCGGATACACTTTTCAAAGCAAATGACTTCGGCATGATGATTTGATAGCCAATCCATACCTATGATAATATCAAAGCTTCCTAGTGGCATTGGAACAAGGTTGATTGGGAATGCATGATCATTAAGTTCTAAAGAGCAATCATAGATAATAGACTCAATTGTAAGGGAGTCACCATTTGCTATTTCAACGGTGAAGGTTTTCTCTAATTGGGATCGCGTCTTTGCAAGTAAAGGCTCAAAATTAAGTGACACAAAACTTTTATCGGCACCGGTATCGAACAAAATGGAGGCATAATGACTATTTACAAGGAACGTACCATTAACCACGTCGTTGTTGGCTTGAGCTTCGATGGCATTTATGTTGAACGCACGCCCACGTGCTCCACTTTGTGTAGCATTTGCAAGTCTTGGACATAGATTACGAAAATGGTTCGGGTCACCACACTCATAACAAGCACGCCTATCAGCAATGGCGGGAGCACCTCGATTAGCCACTCGCGGGTTAGGTTGGTTCAGTGGATTGACTTGACCCGCAAAAGCTTTGGCCCTACAAATATTGATAGTGTGGCCATATATCCCACAATGAGTGCAAAGGCGACATGGGATATTTTGAGGATGATGAAAATTATAGGTGGCACAAAGAGGATAAATCCCAACATATGGCTTTTTAGCCGGTGCTTGAACTACGGGTGCAACTTGATTAACGGGTACAGCAGGAGTAACCACAGCAAAGTTTCTAACTTTCCTCTTTTTGTTATTGCGAGAGGGTTCAGTTGTGGCTTCTTTGTTGTGGGTAGAAGTGGTTACGGTTTCAGCAACTTTCTTAGAACCCTTTTTGGTAAGAGTCCCAGCTTTTACATGATTATCAGTCAAAGTAGCAGATAGACGAATAGCATCCTCGAGAGTAGCAGGATTTCTACCTAAGACAGTATCTTGAATTTGTCTTGGTAGCCCACCAATATACTTTTCTATACAACGAGATAACGGAGTGACCATGTGGGGCACAAGAAGACTCAACTCATGGAACCGAGTTGTATATGCTAAGTTTTCCCCACTATCTTGGGCAAGATCCCAAAATTCGGCCTCTAACTTCTTCACTTCATTTCTAGGACAGAACTCCTCGGTCATAAGCCTTTTGACCTCATCCCAAGGTAAGGCCATAGCTATGTCAACACCCCTATTTCTTTTCTCCCCATTCCACCATGTAAGTGCCCGTTTTTGTAGGACACTTGTAGCATGACGAACACGGAGGTTGTCGGGACAGTCACTATTGAGAAAGGTATTCTCAATGCTTTCGAACCACTGAAGGAGTCCAGTAGCTCCTTCGGTACCATAGAACTTTAGGGGATTGCACGAATTGAAGTGTTTGAAGGTGCATTGAGGTGGATTGTTACCACCATTTCCACCATTTCCACCATTATTACCACTATTGCTTCCATTTCCACCATTGTTGCCATTGGTGGCACCATTGGCTTGGGTGAGTTGTGTCACCAATTGGGTAAGAATAGCAGCAATGTCGGAGTTGGCGTTGGCGGCGGGAGCACGACGAGGAGGCATTCTACAGATTTTCACAAAACAAGAAAAAAAAATCGTAAGAACTTATGAGAATTGCTAGGATTTAATATAGGATGAGATAACCAAGTAAAAATAGATGTTCATAGTTTGGATTGTACTCAAAAGTGATAAAATCACTTGAATACTAAGGCATATTAAGGTTAATTTAAACTTATATAATTTTCAAGGAGACATGCTTTAGCCTATAGGTAAACACTCATCTCGGGAATTCCCAGGAAAGCATACGGGTCCCTCGGTTGATTGGGATTTATGCGAAATGCTTTCCTAGACAGAAAACCCAAAATACAGGTGTCACCCTTCCAGATTGCACGTGTCCTCAAATAATTTAACAAGTTTAAAAACCTTAACGAAGAAATAAAAATTTTAAAGATTTTTGCTTAAAGAATTTTCCACATACTTAGAAAGGATAAGGATAGAAAAGAAGATAGAAATATTATGAGGTTTTAGAATATAGGAAAGGATATTATTTATTTAATTATTAAGAATATCCTAATAAGTCATGGATTTAAAACACATAAGTCATCATAATGCAATAAGTAATCATACTAAACATGTAACATATAACATATAGCACATAGCATGTAACACATAGCACAAAAATCATGAAGCATAGTATAAGTGGGTGTCCTAAAGTTATAGTCTAGGTCAAGGTGTCTAATAACCTAATTCCCTATAACCAAGGCTCTGATACCAATCTGTCACACCCCGACCGATGGCGGAATCATCGGGGCGGAATCATCGGGGCGGGACATGTAAGACTGTTCATAGCACATGGTTGACTAGATTGAAATAATATTAAGGTCAAATTTCCATTACACAAAATCCAAGTACAAAATCAAATTCAAACAAGAAACATAAACAACTCATAATATTCTTGATTTACTTTGCTAAGTCCAAATCCTATGTTGAACACGTCTTGTATCAATCTCACATATTGGGGCCTGAAACATGAATAAAATAAAGTCAACTAAAAAGTTGGTGAGTATAACACAGTTGTATATAGATAGCATATAGTTGAAAACAAATCCTTTACAAGACATGATAAAATAAGGCATTTATGGGGAGCCGCTATTGTGTAACCAAGTACAATCAAACCTTAGTAACTAGTATGCAAATTGTGTTGTCGGTATCAATCACCTCCACTTGGGTGGGTTTGTCAGACTCAATAGATCTATCATTGAAAACCGTCGGCTTGTATAGTTAATGATTGTACATAATAGCATGCAAAAGTTAGCACAAATAGTCCTCGGGCATAAAGCTCAAATTGCACACATGAATGTAATAGGTTTTGTAATTGTGTTGTTTGCGTAAATGTAAACATGTAATTTGTATATAGTTCATGTTTCACCCCAAAAGTGTAAAAGAGTAAAAGGGGGTTGTGAATACTCACTTGGTATGGAAGTGAAGCTAACAAGGAATATAGATAGCAAATAAGATCCTTGAAATGCACACTTTAACCTAAAGAGTAATATGTATTGAATCACATAGATGCATAAAGTTTAAGTCTAAAATGAAAGTTGAATTTGTATATAAAACCATTGTTTTGTATTTAAAGAGTATTGGATAAAATATATAAAGTTTGAGGTAAAATATGTTTGAAACAATTTAATTTGGTTTGAATTAAATAAATAACTGTATAACTATAGTTTATGTAAATATTAATTGCAATTAAGTATAAGTGAATGAATGATTTTGTAAATTAAATAAATCATCATTATTTATAAATTTTGTAACTTAATTGTTTAAAATATCATTTAAGTGTAAGTTGATAAAAAAATATTTAATTTTTATAAACTTTTCAATAATTTATATTTATGCCAAGATTAAACTTTTAATCTATTTTTAAATACAGAAGACATATTTTTATAAAATCTGAATCATTTACTGATTAAAATATAAAAATTTTAATTTTGATACAAATTCTGAGTCTAGCACGACCGTGCTCAAGCCACGGGCGCGACCGCGCTAGTCGGGGCGCGACCTGGTTGATCAACAGGAGCACAATCTAGACAAGTTTGACAGGCACGACCCTGCCTTGGCCCGGCACGGTCGTGTCTATGATCTTTAGACACAACAGGGACTAGCCCAGAGGGCATGACAAGGTCTGGACAGGAGGACACGACCGCGCTGCTAATCGGCACGACCGCGCTAAATGAGGCACGGCCGCGCTAGATGATTAGCGCGACCTTGTCTTTTCCAAATCAGACACGAATTGACAGATTCTTGTATTTTAAACAATGTAATTGATAGGGCTTTTGATTAATGGGTTATTACGAGTCTAATAATATAAATTAATTGTATGGAAATCGTGTTTAAGAGTGGAATTGATTAAATCCTTTTTTATCAATATGAGAATTCTGGTTCCGGACGATTCTTATGATGGAAGCCCCAATTAACAGAGGGCTTTTGATACAGATATTGAAATGAATAAATTAGAGGATTCAATTAACCTGAATAGAAGCGAATCGATAGAGGATGGTCAAGAGGAAGCTCCGGCGTCGACGGCTTGGGTTCCGGCGATCTTTGCTGCAACTCCGGTCAATGCAGATAGTCCAGGAGTTTCAGGGATGACTGAGAATCGAGACTTTACTGCTGGATTTGAGAGAATTCGGTTTGAAATACGAATTCTAGTTTCTTGGAAAGCTTGAGAGAGAATTTTCTTTGAGTTTCACGAATTTTGATTAATTGGATGAAAAGAGAATAATTGGCAGTATTATTTTTGAAAGCATAACGTAATTCGGTTACGGATTCGAGAAATCGGGCGATTAAAGTTGCAGTTACGATTCAGCTGTTTCGCAGGCACGACCGTGCCAAAGATAGGCGCGACCGTGCCTAAGCACCGGGCGCGATCGTTCCAAAGCAGGTCGCGCGACCGTGCCAAAGCACTTGGCGCGACCGTCCTTATACGAAGCACGACCGTGTCTAATTAGGGTTTCTTGACATTTTTCAACTTTAGTCCTTGACTTTTCAGATTTGATAAGTTTGTATAAAATAGTTTCTTGTATAGCGTTTAAATGTATATAACCGAGTAATATTTGTGAATTTGTATAGAATTATTGTATTAAATTTACGGCGAGAAAATAATGAGACATTGCACGAGTATAGAACTTGAAATTGCATTACATTGATTTGAAATAGGAATACTAAAATCAGAAATGTTACAGACGAGTACCTGGTCAATGCCCCCATGATCAACGACCATGAACCGACAATACCCCGGTCAATGCCCCCATGATCAACGACCATGAACCGACAATACCGCTTAACACTACGGGGAGGTTGCGTGGACCTCCCGAGCGACCGCCGTCAGTCATCCCAGTTGTACAACCGTTAGCGAACACAAAAGTTCTTACTAATGGGTAGAACCCATATCTGACATCTTGTACAAGTAACATCTGTCCCAAGGACCTTTATAGCTGGTACATATTCCCGAAGGAAAACTATTCACTTTACTATTCATAAAACTTTCTGTAAATCTTGTTCATAACTTAACATGTATTATGCCTTTGTTTATGTATATAAAAATATAGTAAACGTTTGCCATAAATACCTTTGCTTTTACTGAAATATATCTCAACACATATATCATGCCTTTGTTTATGTATAATAAATATAGTAAATGCTTGCCAAATGATATACCTTGCTCACTTGAAAATACTAACACATATATTATGCCTTTGTTTATGTATAATAAATATAGTAAACACTTGCCAAATAATATATCTTGCTTTACTGAAAACATACTAGCACTTATATTATGCCTTTGTTTATGTATATGAAAAATATAATAAACGCTTGCCAATAATATAATCATACTTTACTAAAATGTATTTTTTCCTCTTTTAAACTTTACACTAAACATAGCTTTTCACTTCAGTTTATAATATATAAAATATAATAAACGCTTTACACTAAGTATGCACACCACCCCTAAAGAAGGCAAAAAGGGGATTAGAACTCACCTGGTATCTTAGCTGCAATTGTCAACTGTATCTTACACAATCTGAACAATCATGACAATTGACACGTATCAGACTTAACTCAACGCTAAATGGTTTAACCATTCTGATTTAGGCGACTATACTGACTTTACCAGCCTGATGCCTGCGCACTTAGCAAGTGCGCAGACCCTGCTTCCTGCGCACTTAGCAAGTGCGCAGATTCCTCTTCCTACGCACTTAGCAAGTGCGCAGGTTCCTCTTCCTGCGCACTTAGCAAGTGCGCAGGTTCCTCTTCCTGCGCACTTAGCAAGTGCGCAGGACCTGCTCTGTGCACACTTGATAAGTACGCACGACCTGTTCTTCGCCAAAAACCCTAACTTTCGCATTCGGGTCTGATCACGTCAAGATCCCGAACCTGTTTGCATTCAAAATGTTTGTTTTCCATTAAGGAACTCAAATCTATGATCATATTTCAGTTTCATCCGTTCAAACATAACCTTTTCACCCAAAACCCGAAAAACCCAAAAACGAACAAAAACTCAGATCTAGGAGAATCGGTTACCTATAATCACTTCCTTTTCGTTGCTAAACACTCAAGAGACTCTTGCTAATGATCCTTGAAGCTCTAATCTGAAAACCGGGACTTTCTCTCTCTAGGCTCTCTCTCACTTTCTCTCTCTAGAATCCGAAAATGTGTTGGAAGTGAGGGTTTTGGGCTAGTATTGAGGCTTATAAGGGCCCAAACCCTTGCCTCTTTCGGCCCGTACACCCTGGCCCAAGCCCGCTTCCCTTTTCTTATTTAAAATTTTTAATTCTCGTGAATTCTTTCGCGTCCTAAAACTCAGGATGTTACAAGTCTACCCTCCTTACAATAGGTTTCGTCCTCGAAACCTGCCATAAGCTAAACTGTTAGCTAATCACAGAATGGGTGGCATAAACCGTAACTATACAAGGCAGCTTGGTCATGAAGGCCATTGTGATTAACTAACACTAGGAGCTTAACTTTGGTTGATCTCAAATTCTAAGACACCTAGACTAATGGGGCTAACTAATTTAGTAAGGAAATAATAACATAAACTTGCCAAATCACAAATAAGAGCTTGCAATGTACCTTACTGAGTCATCTGGTAGACCCTCGCCTTGGCTCTGTTCATGTAAGGTTCCTTCTCTGCACCCTTTCCCTTTCCAGATCCCCCCGCTTCTGTTTCCTTGGGTTTCCTACAATCTCGGCTCACGTGTCCCTGTCCCCCACAATTGTGGCATCTTGGCCTTTCCGGGCAGTCTCGTGATTGGTGTCCAAACTTGCCACACCTGAAACATCCCACCTGACCTGCCTTACACTCACCTCCATGTCTCCTTCCACATTTGCCGCATAGACCCTCAGCTTCTACCCTTGCCCTCCTATCGTTAGGACCCTGGAGTTCCTCAGCAGTGCGCTTAGCCGCTTGTTTCTTGGGTGCTTCAGCAATGACTTCAGAGGCGATGTCATCGTACACAACTCCGCTAAGGACAACCACCGACTCAAAGGTACTCGGTGTGTTGGCCTTTACAAAGGTACGTATCTTTAGAGGCAACCCCTGAACATAATAATGAATCCTCCTCTCCTCTGTCGTTACAAGATGAGGCACCAGGCGTGCCAACTCGTTGTACTTTGAAGTATATTGCCGGTGAGTCATGAGTCCGGCTTGGAGAGTCAAGAATTCCCTTTCCACCTTATGGACCTCGTTCTTAGGACAAAACTTTTCAGTTACCAACGGTTTCAGGTCACTCCACCTCATCAATCCGACTGCTTGGTCACCCTTAGCCCGTTTCACAGTTTCCCACCAGTGTGCTGCTTCCCCTTTCAATGACTTCGCAGCGAACATGACTGCTTGTTCCGGTCGACATTCACTAAGACGAATGGTCGACTCCATGCCGTTAATCCAGTCTAAGGTATCTGATGCTTCCTTCTCCCCAGTAAGCACGGGTGGATCACAACCCCGAAACGCCTTGTAGTCGCAGCCGCGAGCAGGCGGTGCAACACTCTCTACCAGATTTGGTCCTCCCATTGTTGGAAGCACCACAGGCTCTTCAGTTGCGTTGGGGTTCTCCTTGGCCTTCCTCAAGGCTTCATCTAGTATGGCCGGTAAGGTTTCCTTCAGCAGTCGGGTAAATTCACGGCCAAGAGCTGCTTGCACGGCCGGCTCGAACTCGAATGTCTGATCATCTTCTGCCGCATGCTCAACATTGTGCTGACTGACTATCGTATCAGTATGGGTAGTGTGAACACTCCCCTCAATCTCTTGGTTGGTTCTAGCTCCACTGTGGCAGCCTGTACGCCCACCACGTCTTCCTCCTCCGCCCCCTCTAGTTCCTCCACGTCTAGCCATTTCTAACTGAAAGATAGAGAACAAAGGATTTAATTTCATCATGCTAGGGAATATGTAGAACACAATAAGTAAGGTAAGATGTTAATATACACTGGCCATCTACAATTAACCATTACATCACATCTTGTTTTCTATTTATTCGCTTTCATGGTTCCACTAAAGCCTCTATTCTTATCTTGACACTCTAAAAGTAAACTTTACTTACTATACGCTTCTGATTCTTTGGCTTGAGTTACTCGTACTGGCATCCGTTACTTGGTCCCATTCTCAGTTTAAGTCTGGACATCGGGGATGTCCAAATCTCTCAAACTATGGCTCTGATACCAACTTGTGAGGCCCCAAACCCGGGAGGCCTCACTTATTGGATTTACTCATCAACACATAGCACTTAAACATAAGACATACATTATCACAGCGGAAACGATTTAAAATCTCAACATACGCAGCGGAAACATAACATGTCTAAACATAACTTGTAAAATACAACTGAAACTTGTCTTAATCAACATAAACAAAGAAACATAAACATGATGTCAGATGCTGATCTTCGGGTAACTCTTCTCGCCAAGCCAAGCATCCACTTCCATCTACTGTCACCTACACTTAACTGATGTGCATACTAAAAATCAGCAACGCTGAGTGAGTTCTAACGTTTACTTTAAATCAATTATACAAAAGATTTACTAAAACATATATACTGCCAATAAGGCTAAACTTTACATACTTTACTTTTCAAACAGTTTAAAACATATAATAAACCGTCAATTCCCTTGTCACTACTATACCGCCCCCATGGTCAACGACCATGAACCGACGAGTACCTGGTCAATGCCCCCATGATCAATGACCATGAACCGACAATACCGCTTATCCGTCAATTCTCTTGTCACTACTGTACCGCCCCCATGGTCAACGACCATGAACCGACGAGTACCTGGTCAATGCCCCCATGATCAACGACCATGAACCGACAATACCCTGGTCAATGCCCCCATGATCAACGACCATGAACCGACAATACCTCTTAACACTACGGGGAGGTTGCGTGGACCTCCCGAGCGACCGCCGTCACTCATCCCAGTTGTACAACCGTTAGCGAACACAAAAGTTCTTACTAATGGGTAGAACCCATATCTGACATCTTGTACAAGTAACATCTGTCCCAAGGACCTTTATAGCTGGTACATATTCCCGAAGGAAAACTGTTCACTTTACTATTCATAAAACTTTCTGTAAATCTTGTTCATAACTTAACATGTATTATGCCTTTGTTTATGTATATAAAAATATAGTAAACGCTTGCCATAAATACCTTTGCTTTTACTGAAATATATCTCAACACATATATCATGCCTTTGTTTATGTATAATAAATATAGTAAACGCTTGCCAAATGATATACCTTGCTCACTTGAAAATACTAACACATATATTATGCCTTTGTTTATGTATAATAAATATAGTAAACGCTTGCCAAATAATATATCTTGCTTTACTGAAAACATACTAGCACTTATATTATGCCTTTGTATAGTATATGAAAAATATAATAAACGTTTGCCAATAATATAATCATACTTTACTAAAATGTATTTTTTCCTCTTTTAAACTTTACACTAAACATAGCTTTTCACTTCAGTTTATAATATATAAAATATAATAAACGCTTTACACTAAGTATGCACACCACCCCTAAAGAAGGCAAAAAGGGGATTAGAACTCACCTGGTATCTTAGCTGCAATTGTCTACTGTATCTCACACAATCTGAACAATCATGACAATTGACACGTATCAGACTTAACTCAACGCTAAATGGTTTAACCATTCTGATTTAGGCGACTATACTGACTATACCAGCCTGATGCCTGCGCACTTAGCAAGTGCGCAGACCCTGCTTCCTGCGCACTTAGCAAGTGCGCAGCAAGTGCGCAGGTTCCTCTTCCTGCGCACTTAGCAAGTGCGCAGGTTCCTCTTCCTGCGCACTTAGCAAGTGCACAGGACCTGCTCTGTGCGCACTTGATAAGTACGCACGACCTGTTCTTCGCCAAAAACCCTAACTTTCGCATTCGGGTCTGATCACGTCAAGATCCCAAACCTGTTTGCATTCAAAACGTTCCTTTTCCATTAAGGAACTCAAATCTATGATCATCTTTCAGTTTCATCATTTCAAACATAACCTTTTCACCCAAAACTCGAAAAACCCGAAAAACCCAAAAACGAACAAAAACTCAGATCTAGGAGAATCGGTTACCTGTAATCACTTCCTTTTCGTTGCTAAACACTCAAGAGACTCTTGCTAATGATCCTTGAAGCTCTAATCCAAAAACCGAGACTTTCTCTCTCTAGGCTCTCTCTCACTTTCTCTCTCTAGAATCCGAAAATGTGTTGGAAGTGAGGGTTTTAGGCTAGTCTTGAGGCTTATAAGGGCCCAAACCCTTGCCTCTTTCGGCCCGTACACCCCGGCCCAAGCCCGCTTCCCTTTTCTTATTTAAAATTTTTAATTCTCGTGAATTCTTTCGCGCTCTAAAACTCAGGATGTTACACACTAGTTCCATAATGTACGCTTTATTTATAAGTGACTAAACATATATGTATTTGTATATATATGTCTAAGCGTGACGACACATGATTACGTCTATAATAGGTTCGTCATGAACTTCTACAAGTGTTATGAACTTTATTCATAATTATTTGTTACATATATGTATATATATATTGGGTGGTTGTATGTTGAAGTGGATAAGAGAACAAGCCCTCAACTTATCATCATGTTGATTGGATTATGGAAGATTTCTTAGTTGAATGAAGGTAATGAAGGAGTTGGGGGTGGTGTGAGATCTTGAATGTGTAAGTGAAGAAAATGATGAGTGATAATGATGGTGAGGTTGAGTGGAATGTTAGACAAGTAAAGGATGGTGGTGGTTAGTTGATTAGGTGGTAGTTGGCACTAGGTGTTTAGGTTACTAGTGGTACACGTCCCGGTTAGACTTTTAAACATCTATCTAATTCATTTTACGTTATTAATAATTCTAAAATCATAGTTCTACTAGTCAACAGATGGTTTGTTGAAAAACGCTCGAGTTATGTATAGTATTATTTGTAACCGTGATTACTCAAATATATAAACACATAACGAGGGTAATATATAATAATAACTTTAGGGTGTTTCCACAAAGGTTTTCATATGTATTATGAAATATATATTAACGACTTAGTAGCATAGACATAAACGTTTTAATTAGAATATATAATTCTAATTATTTTTCCGTTATAATAATTAATCGTTATTGTTCGCGTCATACATGTTTTTCGTCCGCATGAACCGGTAATTCTTATGTATACTAAGATATGATACGATCAACGTTTTCGTTTTCAATACTTTTAATGTTCAAGTTTTATGATTTCAAGTGATTTAGGAAATGTGAAAATGTAAACATGTTTAAGTTGTGTACGGATGTTGACATGAAAATGTCGGGTGTCACATTCTCCCCTTGTTAAAGAAGTTTCGTCCTCGAAACTTGGTTTAAGTTAACCTTTAGGATTGATTCACAGTATTCAGATAAGAGTTTCGTACTCTTAGTTTATTTCTAAATCACATGGAGAATTTCTGATTCAATCCACTTAGTAGTTGATGTTCGAAGGTAAACGAATACCTCACCGACGACGATATTGGATATGTAAGGATTCAAGATATTATGGTATAAAGTACAGTGCATCGGTACCGTTTAACATTTGTTATTTGAAACGAGTGGATTTAGAGAAAGTCTTTGAATATTTTGACAATGGAACGACGTTGACTATACCCTGAAAGGATGAAATCATTTCCAGAGTCCCATGAGAAAAATGGATTACACTCAGCGAGTTCACTTCCATGTAATGTGTGAGTCATTGAGAGGTGCTCTTAGTAGAAATGAGTTACATTACATGGTCACTCTCATCGGAGTGGAACCGTACGATATTTGTCATTGGTAATGAAAAGGAAACAATGTATTTGTGCACGTGGAATTCTGAATGTATGTGGGCACATACTTTTTATTCATATTCGTGTTTTAACGCACGAAGACCAAATCATGATAGAATTTTAAAGGAATTATCGGGAATCTAGTAAGATATGTCAGATGATTTGATGAGATGTTCAGGCCTTAGTTCGAAATCAGGTACCTGACTGTTTCTTGCAACTAGGTGATGTCTCGATGCATTCGATCTTTTCAGGGCAAAAGATTCTACTTGGCATTTCATCTGTCAAATCAGTATGTCGGCTAAATTTGGTTCAATTGAGCTCTAGGAAATAACATCCTCGTATGCTATCTCTCTTAAATAAGCAAGAATGGTTTAGGGGACTCGTTAGTAGTTGTCCAGATAGCGACTTAGACAGCTAAAATTTGGGATGAAGTTTTATGAAGATATGATCTCCTGAGGTCGACTTTGTTTTTGTCAAAACTCATTACGGGTAATTCTATCACGAGTGTTATTCATAACTTGGTTTAGATTGACCTCTTAATGAAATAGATGTCGAATTATACTTGAAACAACAAATATCTCACAGTAACATGGAATCATCAAGATTTCTGTGGTTCATCTTTAGATGAGGGTGAATCTAGATGAAGCAGAAAGATAATGTCAAAGTGTTCAGGAACAGTATAGCTAATTTGGCTTAACAAATACTAGAGATAACTGAATATTCAAGGGGTTAGAAGAAAAATGTTTGAGAATAGTCTAGCTTTCGTTGGCGAAGATTGAGTTCTACACTCCATTAACCACCGGTTGCACCGTACCTCTACTGCAGTCTGGCATTTGGGTTGTGATATCGTGCTTTGTGAATTTATGACTTGATTATCATATCCACGAGGTATGTAAGCCTTAAGAAGTTCACATGTTTTCCAATGAAAGGATATGATGACTTCATAGTCATAAAACGAGTATTTTTCCCAATGAAAACACGTGATGACTTCATAGTCATAAAATGAGTAGTTTTCCCAAAGAAAACATGTGAAATAATCCTTGTAAATCCAATTCTTCGCAAATAGTTCCAAGTGTATATGATAAACAAAACAAGTAATGTTTGACCCATTTGTAAACTAGCTAGGCACATAAATAATATATTCATACATGAGACGTAACCAAACCATGACAACAGGTATTTTGCCCCTCTCTCGGTCCTCCCGAAGTATGTGTTCAGACACTATGCGGCCATTCAACCATGTGGATCGCCGATTACCGCGACTAACCTATCGCATTGCATGACAGGGGGCGTCAATCCCAATAGTACTATCCATAGAATCCAGGCTAAGTTCATAGCTAATGGTTACTAAGTGCGTTCAAGGGTCTTTATAGGCCCTTTGTGTGTTTACTCATGCAAACATAAAGGTCGGGTCTTGTTTTCTTGTTATTATATAAAATAGTTGTAAGTATGTTCTTCCCCTAAATTTTATAAAACAATAAAAAGGGGCCGTGAAACTCACGAAGTATTAAACAAAAGTGTTTGTTTTCAAACGTATAAGTAAATGTGTTTCAGATTTTCTCAAATGTATCAAGTCAATATTCCCAAATGTATCAAATACGTTAAGTAAGTATGTTTCTCCCCCGATGTTTCTAAAAATTTAAAAAGTTAAAAGGGGGCAGTGAACTCACCTGATGAACTTTCAATGTGTAAGTGCTAGCATATATATATTTGTAAGAGCGAGACCTGACTACTCGTGCCCTATTTATAAACGTATTTTAGGGTTAAGACTCGACGTCTCATATGCAAGTTGTTCACCCTACTTGACAGATCCGGTTAGGGATATTTTCGTTTAGGGAAATATATTTTGTGTTACGACCCATTGATGATTAATATTTACTTCTTGTTATATGTATATTTTCATATAGGAACTTCATACATAAAAAAATAATACATAAAGATGACACGTTACGATTGTCAAATACTTGTATTCTTGTCAAACTATATAACTATTTTAAAAACAATAATCCAATATTGTCATGACTGTTGAAAGTAATATATATTATTATAACTTTATATATTTCTCTAATAATTATTTTTGTGAAGTAACACCTGATTAAATCTTGTGATTAACATATTTATATATACACACACACATACAAGTACTAGACTTAAACAAGTAGCATGTAATGTTTAGTAAGATCCCATCATGATTAATTCCCAAGACTTAGTAATCTTTTTAATTTTCTCAATACATACATATTTTTACACAAATAGTACACACACACACACACACACACATATATATATATATTGTAACATCCCGAAAATAGTAACTAAGTAAATAATAATACGATAGAGATTTAAACGTTATAAAACGAAATAAGAACGGATGGGCTTGGGCTCGGCTCCAACGGGCCGAGGGAAGCCCAGGTATAAAAGGGGCAAGGCAGCCCACTAGCTCATTTCACCTTCATTTTCACCATCTTAGAGAGAGAAAGGGAGCTCGGGTCTAGAGAGAGAAAGTCGACGGACCATCACGAGATTAGAGGAGCACGTTACAACTGAGCTCGTGAGCAAAACCTCCGAATCAGAACTTCAATCCAGGTAATGATTCAACCATAATCTGAGTTTTTGTTCATGTTGGGGTTTCTCGAGTTTTAGCTAACTAGATGAGGTTTTTACGGATGAAACTTGATAATAAGCTTAGAAATAGCATCTAGAATGAAAACCGCACGTTTTGATCAAAGAAAATGGTAAGATTGGCATGATCGGGTTTGCATGCAAGAACTTTGGATTTTTGGTCCAAGAACCAGGTACTGCGTACTTACCAAGTGCGCAGGAAGGAATTCCTGCGTACTTACCAAGTACGCAGGAGGAAGTCCCTGCGTACTTACCAAGTACGCAGGAGGAAGACTCATGCGCACTTGCCAAGTGCGCATGAGCAAGTCCCTGCGCACTTACTAAGTGCGCAGGCAGCAGACAGCAGGCAGCAGGTTGGTTAAGTAAAGTCAGTAAGTTTAGAATGATTAAACCATTAGAGTCGGGGTTGGGTCTAATGTGTATTTAACTACCTAATCCAGATCGGAAGTGACGCTGTTGGACCTTTGTTTAGGACAACCTAGAGTAGCTCATCAGGTGAGTTCTATGTGCCCCCTTCTATGTTATGTGCAAACCTTATTAAATGATTTGGGGCTAAAATGTATACACTAAATGAATAAATGATATGAACGCTAATGTAATCATACGTGATATACTAATATATATGTTATATATATATATACAGAAATGAATCAGGCACAAAGAATGAATCGTATGATTATATAGAATGAATGAAAGAACAACACAATGTGTAAGAATGAAATCTTGCTTTATATCCATGTATATATTGCTTGCTATGAATGAATAAACGTTATGAATGGAACAATGATAACGGCTACCTCGGTAGACGGGCGACCACTCGACTATTATGCAGCCAGAAATGAAAGTCTAGAAAGGTAGACTAAACAGGCCACTACGGTGGAGTAAGTCCCGAAATCGATGTACGGCTGTATAATTAGTTTCGGTGGGAGACGGATACCTTAGGGCAGTCAGACAAATATGACGGACTACGACGGTAGGACGGTTGTAAGTATGACGGACTACTTCGGTAGGACGGTTGTAAGATAATGACGGACTACTTCGGTAGGACGGTTGTAAGATAATGACGGACTACTTCGGTAGGACGGTTGTAAGATAATGACGAACGGACACTAGTTGCCGGACGGTTGTAAGAATGGCGGGCCATGACGGTGGACCGTGGCGTTTGTCTTGGTGACATTCGCAAACAAATGACGGGTTGATCACCCTTAAGTGTATTACCCAAGAATGTAAAGAAAAGAAAAGAAAAGAAAAGGTGAATGCATATGTATATGTAATCACAAAATAAAGAAGAAAGAGAAGCAAAAGTTATGAAAATAAATGAGACCAATGATGTGAATAAATATCTATATGTATTTACGAAGAATGATAAATGAGAAGCAATTCAAGTCAATGTGTACTTATATAAACATATATATATAATTATGCATACTTATAAAGAAAAGAATGTTTATACCTAATTGCATTAAACTAGAACTCACCAGCGTTAGCTGACTTTTAGTATACATTTCAGGTACAGAAAGGAAGGGTCGTGCGAAGGCGTGAAGGTTACCCGGCACGAGACTGACATCCCACTTTTATTTATGTTAAGAAAATGTTATGTTTAATGTTAAGACTTCCGCTGCTATGTTATGTTATGTTATTGAATGATGTATGCTTCCGCTGTGTTTGAATGTTTTAATTAAAAGTTCAGTGATTAATGACTATGTTTATGAGTAAATCCAACAAGTGAGGTTACCTGGGAAAGGGGCCTTACATATATATATTATGTTGTTACTAATTTCCAAATTACCATTTAAACAAGTATTACTCGAGATAAATATTTTAGCGTTTATGACGGTTATATTTATTAAAACAAACACTTAGGTTTTACAATGCTCCTCTTTGTTATAAAATACTTTCATGACTTGACTCCTTTCAAAACTTAGTTATTAAGTATAAATTATTAACTTTTATCATAAATATATTTAAAGTCATAAGATCGATTTTTTTATAAAGATCATTTTTACGTGATAGAAGTTAAGTCTTATGCTAATACGACTGTTTTAACCATAATAACAATTTAATCACTTTTATTTACCAAATCATTCGTTAAAAGAATTATACGCTTTTATCTAAAAAATCCTATTAGTTTAACACACCAATTTTTCATGTAGCACATTATATTCACATTTGTATGCATTATACGTATAGATCTACATACTTATATACAAGTGTACATACTTACGGTATACACACACATATATATACATAAATATGCATGCATGCATGCTTAATGTTGCATATATTTATAGATCTATTCATTTTAACACAAGTTGGATGACCAAAGTTTCATAACCATTTCAAGATCTATACATTAATCTACCCATACTTGTAAGCACTTTAACATTTAGTAAACTTTTATGAGTAAAAACCATATATCACATATCTACGACACAGATATATATATACATATTTTCATGTTTTAAACATCACATCAAGTTCACTTTTCTTGTTAGTTTACTTTGGTTAGGACACTTTATGAAGACATCCCTTATTTTGGTGAACAAAAGGCATGTTAAACCATAGTTTCAAAAAGGAAAAGACAGGAACTTAAAGATTAAGTAGATGGAATTTCTTACTACTAGACAAAGCTAGGAAAGTTTCAAAATGGATGGAGGTAGACGACTTGCACAACTTGTAAATGCTCCAAAAACTAAAGCAAACTCTTGGAACTTTGAGAATTCTACTAGATCTTTCACCAAAGGAATTTAGAACTTGAAGCAAAGTGAGGTTGATGAAGGTGTTGATGTTGCTGTTCATATATATAGAAAGAGGGATATATTGTGTGTTTGGTTGGTCAAAATGAGTAGAAAGCATGGTGCAAAGAGTGTGTAAGTGGGTAGTGTACATAGATGGTTAAATGAGAATGGTTCTTAACATCAATCAAATTATTATGAAGCAACTTTGATGTGGATGGACCCCTTGTGGGGATTCTCGGCCGAGAGGGGCTAAAAGGGGTGGGTGGGTTTGGCTTTGGGAATTGTCTAGGTAGGTTTAGGTAGGATATTTAGGTCATTAGGTGATTTAAATCTTAAACGGTAATTTAGCTCTGTGTTGATGCACTAGTTCCATACATAGCCGCCTCTGAATGGTTTCACGTCTTGAAGCAAGGCCATGTTTCCTGTCATGTGCCGGGAGCATCCACTATCTACATACCAGCGGTTAGAGATAGTACCCTTCGGACGTCCCTGCACGAGTCACAAAAATAATTAGTTAGTTTTGGAGACCCAAGCCATAGTGGTCTTGGGTCGTCCATCCTTTTCAAAATAAACTACCTCTTTTAACTCACAATCGTGATGACTGTTCAAAATGGATGAATCTTCAAAAGAATTAGGACTAGGAGATTGAGAATTTTTAGATTTGGCAATCCAGGACCTCTTCTTTTTCTTAACCAGAATAGTAGACTTTGGTTCAACAACAGCAGGTGAACTTGTGGAAGCTTCACCTGATTGAACTGAAGTCAACTGCTCTAGCTTTCTCAACCTCTTATTCCTTCTCCTTCTCTGTGGCTTTGAGAGTTTCACCACAGGTTTCTCACCAGTACGTGTACTACCAGAGGTAGATACACAAGGTACAGCAGGTTGCTATACCTTTCTTGAAACAGATGGTTTGGCCTCAGATTTGATCTTTGACTTTGCCATCGGTTTAACTGGTGGTTTCACCACGTTTTGTTTTGGACATTTGGGAGGTTTCACTGATGGCGACTTAGGGATGACAGCCGGTTGTGAAACAATAGGCCGTTTCCCTTGGTTCTTTGAAGGACAGTTCACAAAAATGTGACCAACC
The DNA here is from genome assembly GCA_023525975.1 of Smallanthus sonchifolius. NCBI lineage: Eukaryota > Viridiplantae > Streptophyta > Magnoliopsida > Asterales > Asteraceae > Smallanthus > Smallanthus sonchifolius. Next base: position 46,790,597 of record CM042020.1, on the reverse strand, counting down.
AAGCCACAGTGAAAGCAAGTCCTCTTGTCTGTATAAGTCCTTTTGTAAGGCTCATTAGATCTGGCCTTAGATAACTCAACATTATGAGCAGGAGGAGTTGGTTTGTGAACAGGAGTCTGACCCGATACAGATTGGTTCTTGGGAGTATAGTATTTTTGCAAATTTTCTTTGTAACCAAGCTCATAGTGAGCTGAAAAAGCCTCTTTCTTTACTTGATTAAGATTTTTATACCCCCCCCCATAAAGCATTACCTTTAATTTATTATTAGATTCAATGATATCGGGTTCAGTTAAAATACAGTTATCATTATTAGTGATAATGTTTTTCTTGACTTTCTGTTCAGATAACAACTCCTCAGATACTACTCCTTCAGGGAAAGTGTTAACTAGCAGTAAAGAACTCCTCATTTGATGTGGAGTTAGCCTTACTTGAGGAATCATCCTTTCCTGAGGACTCATCAAGACAAGTTAGATCAATGTCTACTAAGCTGTTGACAAACTTCCCGCTAACTGGTGGAGGAATGGCATTAGTACCCAGCCATAAGCCATTCATTTGCCTCACTACAGATTCATAGTGTTCCACCACAAAACGATAGTTTTTCAAGTTCTCATTAGAACATTTCAACTGCAAGATTTCATTTTGCAGCTTGTTAATTTCATTGTTCCTTTTCTCCAACCCCCTGTATGCAATATCCAAGTGAAGATGTTGATCGCTCATTTTTAGTGAATACTCACGTTTTTCCTTTTTCAACGTTTCAGTTGAATTTTTAAAACGTTTTTCGTTTTCTTTATAACTTAGAGCTGCAATGCGAAGGGGTTTGACCTTGTCTTGAAGCTTAGAATTTTCAAGTTTTAAGCCTAGACATTTAGAACAAGAAATAACAGAAAAGGATTAGAATCTACCTCAGTTGATGAACTTGTTGCCTCTCCAATAGCCATGAGAGCAACAACAGTAGTAGATTCCTCTTGATCAGCTACAGAAGCTTCCTTTTCTTCAGCTCCCATCAACTCCATGATCTCAGCCATGAGACCAACCTGAGTTTGTGCAATGATGGCATCTTCCAGATGAACACCCCAATCAAAGCTGTCATCCTGTTGAGCTACCAGTGCATTGGACGAACCACCGTGGCTTTGATTATGGTTGTTTGTGTTGTTGTAGCCATGGCTGTTTCCTTGGCTAGGTCTGGTGAAACCCGAAGCCGGTGCTCTGTCTTTCTGTCATTCACGAACAAAGTGTCCAAAGTTTAGACACTTATAGCATTTGGCCTTGTATTTTTCAAAACCAACCTTGGCATTAGAATGCCCGCCAATGAACTTTCTTCTTGTTCTATTCAGGAAACGCTTGGCTCTCCTCAGTATCATGGCCATATTCCATTGAATATCCATGTCCTCCATGTCATCAGGATCCACTTGATTAAAATCATCTTCAATTGTCTCGGGATCTGTAAGCTTGCCACCTATGAATTTCTCGTAGGCCAGCATACAAGATGAAAATAGTGCTACATGATCTTCAGCTATTTTGGCGATAGCTGATTGGCTAGCTGAAGTTGTAGTGGGAGGATTTCTTGAGGTATGTTGTTGATGAGATCCAGAACATGATCAAGATGCATAGCATGCATGACCACAACAAGCATTTGAGTGGTCTTCTTCAGTAGAGTTTCCAGAGAAAAGGGCAATTCCAGAGCCCGAAGATTTGGTTGTAGAAGACGTCCCATGATACATAGAAGGGTCTTGTATCTGAGGTATTCCTGAGCTCTCCTTCTTTCTAAGGTTCATGTTATGAGCTTGAACCTTTCCAATTGCCTCCTCCACTATCATTTCATAGAATTTTGGATTCTCTCTCATCAGGGTTGTGTACATTTCAAACCTGGGTGGCAAAGCATCCAGAAACTTTTCCACCAACTCTTCATCGGGATACTTGAGCTCAAAAGCTTTCAATTCTGTCTACAGATGATAGAATCTAGAGATGAGGTCATCTAAAGACTCATTCTCCAAAAATCTGAAGCATTCATACTGCTTCCTGAGTAGATCCCGTTTACTTTTCTTGATATCACTATTCCCCTCAAATCTTTTTTGTAGTGCCTTCCAAAGATCCTTAGAGTTGTCATAACCTCTGAAGCTGTGGAACAACTCCCGAGTTAATGCCATAGTGATAGAACCAAGAGCCTTCTTCTCTCTATCATAAACTTTCTTTTCTTCTTCCTCAAGTTTAGAGATGGGCTGGGGCATGACTTCATCAAGATAGATGTGTGTGGGATGCTTATATCCCTCTAGGATTGGTATCCATAACGAAGAATCGGTGTAAGAAATGTAATGCTCAAAGCGTGCCTTTCAGTTAGAATAATCATTTACAGCAGCTTTGGCGGTTTCTGAGGTGTACCGATCTCATTGTCATAGTTTAAAAGGTTTCCAAGGTTCTGAAGATTCGACACGGTGAACACTTAGTCAAATTTCAGAAAAATTAGAGACACTTGCGCACTTGATATTGGCCTTGCGCACTTAGAGGAATGGTCTTGCATATTTAAGATTTGCTCTTGCGTACTTGATAAGTACGCATGAGTAAATGATAAGTACGTAGGATATAACTTAAGTACGCATAAGATTATTCTTGCGTATTTAGTAAGTACGCAAGAGATTAGTCTTGTGTATTTAGTAAGTACGCAGCAAGACTGTACTTTTTGCCAGATATGGTAAGTACGCAGAACACCTTTTCACCAACTCTCACCAAACTATTCCGGTCACTAGAAACACACCAGAGATGGAAAACATCGGACGGATGAACAATCAAAATGAGCCAAAGGGTCAGAAACTTGTTTCTAACCAACCTTTGATGCTAAAAACACTCAAAATACACAACAAAAGTCGGTTTTTTGAGTGATTTTTGCTTCTAAAATAGTGCTCAAGAGCTACCCCTATTTTATCACAAAAATTAAAAAAACACCTCCTTTTACTTGTAAAACTCTGTAGAAAACTCTCCAAACTCACTCACAACACTCGAAATCAAGAGCAAGAGCTCTGATACCACTTGTAGGTCCCTCGGGTGTGGCGGATCGTCACATGCAAGTGGGTCTACGAGTCGGACAGGGTGCGGAATACCCATGACTAGGTGGAGAGTTTTACAACACAAAGTAAACCGACAAGATGATCACTTTAGACTTTCGTCTATTATAACACTTGAAGGTTACAGAGAGAAATACTGAGATTACAAATTCTGCGTATTTGCTACTATGACTGCGTACTTATCTATTGTCAACCATTCCTATTTATACACGTCCTGATGCCTGCGCACTTAGCAAGTGCGTAGGGCAATATGCTCATGCGTACTTAGCAAGTACGCAAAGGTATTCTTGCGTACTTGCTAAGTACGCAGGAACTAATTCTTGCGCACATACAAGTGCCAAAACACTTAGAGAAATTTGCAACAAGCAATATGTAAAAGTAAATACAACTCGATTACTAATACATACAGACACTTACGAACAAAGACAAATATATACATGAAAGTACAAAACTAAGACTCTATCTATCCAGAGTGTTTGTCGCAGGAAAGTGCTTCAACACAAAGCCGTAGTTTTAGTTTGAATTTATGTGTTTTTGAATCGCCCGAAAACTAGGAAGAATGAACCGAAAAGTCTGTTGAATGGATCGAAAAGTGTTTTAGATGGAAATGAAGTTAATTCTAATTCGTCTGAAACGTGTTTTCGACCGAAAAATATTTTCGATCGAAAAATCATGGCTTGAGAAATTTTTGAAAAATAAGAGGTTTCGATCAAAAAAGACGTTTGATGGAAATTCTGATTAGAAAAGTTTTCGATCGAAATAGTTGGTTTATATTGTTGATTACAAGAGTTTTCGATCGAAAAGTTCAAAGTTGTGATTTCAACTTTTCTGGTGAAAAGGTTAAAAGGAGTTTTTCGATCGAAAAGGTTGCAAATAAGGGAGTTTTCGATCGAAATGTCTAGAGTTAAGGATTTTTTAGAAATTTTCTAATTTTATGTGTTTGTTCTTTACAGATATGAACCGTTTAAAGTTTGAACCCAAGCACAATATTTGTGTGTGCTTAACCACAAACACCAAGAAAGCACGTGGTTATGAAGAGATTGTTAGGTTCTTGATAAATTCCAGAATTCACACAGCTATATCCACACAAGTTAGAGTGTTTGAGAAACATGTGAGGGAGTTCTGGGACAATGTAGAATACAAGAACGTAAATAAGGAGATCTGGATAGAAAGCTCTGTTGGTGGGAATACAATAAAAGTTACAGAACAAGTTATTCGTGAAGTGTTAAACTTCAGAGACGCAGCTGATTTTCCTTACAAAATTAATCACATTGCAATCTCAGGGATAATTCTGAGTATGGGATATGAAGGAACGTTTCTAAGAAGACAGGTGACCAAAACTATGTTTGCAAAACAATGGAGATACATTGTCCATGTATTAATTCATTGCATGAGTCCCAGAACATCTACTTTTGATCAAATAGGTGAAGTATTCAGCAGAGCATTAGTGTGTCTGGAAACACATAGAAGATTAAATTTTTCAAGAATGATATTCGAGGCAATGATTAGTAACTTCATGGGACCAAGGCAAAACTACAAGTTTCTAATGTACCCAAGATTTGTACAAATGATTATTAATAAACTGTTGCCGAATCTGGAAAACGATGGTGTTGAACTGCCTTTGGATTCAATGAAAGAAGCAATCTTTAGCAGCATGAATAATGTGAGGAAGACAAGCAAATTTAGTGGAACTATGACACCACTATTTCCTAATATGCTTGAAGAAAATCCTGATCCAGATTTTACTATTGAAGATGAAAACAATGACCTAATGACAGAAGATATAGAAGATGGAGTTGATAGTGACAATGATGAAACTGACCAAGTGCAGAATAATGATCAGGGAAATGATAATGATCAAGGTCATGGTGGTGGTCAAGTAAATGTTATTCAACATGAAGGTCAAGTTCAAGTTGAAGAACATGATATGTTTTTTTGAAGAAAACAGAGTTCCTGAAGTAAATGAAGAAGTTACTGAACCATTACTAAGTCACACATAAGAATTTGTTGCTGAAGCTGACAATGTCTTAAGTGTGAACACTAAAGTGTTAGAAATTAATGATGAACAGCTAATTGCCACAGCAACAACCCCATCAAAGAAAAGAACTTGAACAAACAAAGATCGTACCTTCTAGACCTCATCTGTCTATGGGTATTGTATTTACTGATCCAGAATTACAGAAGAAAAAGAAAACTACAACAAGACTTGATAAAGGAAAGGGTAAAGCTAAAGAGGCACCAGAGAAGCATAAGTCCAAAAGATCTAGAGGTTATGAGTTGGTTGATGAATAGTTTCTTAACTATGCAACCAGGGAAACTACAGATGTTGTTAGTTAATTGAAGACTCAGATCTCAAACTTGCAAAGTAGAGAAGCTACTAATTCAAGAGAGATCAGAGAGTTGAAAATTGAAAGTACTAAACAAAAGGGTGTAATAGCTCAACAACAGCAACAGATTGATCAACTTTAGAAGATGGTATAGGATTTAATAGCTCTTACGGGTGTTCAAATTGGTACAAACCTAGCAGAGAATGTTGAAGAGATTCATAGTCCAGTAGTCACTGAATCAATTCCTTCTACGAGTGAACAAGTTCAAACTCCAAATTTTGAAGCAACTATGTATGAAGACAACATGTTATTTGATTTTGATATGCTTCTCAATGATGAAGGTGAAGGATTGGAGAAAACTGATGAGAACCAAGAAGAGACGGAGTAGGGAGAAGAAGAAGATGATGAAGAAGTGGTGATCACTGGTGAAAGAAAAGATGATAACAATTCTTCAGATGACGATGATAATAGTGGTGGTACTGGTGGTGTTGGTGGAAGTGGAAAAACAATTGAAGATGCTAAACAAGAAACTCCAACCAACACTAAATACAAAAAGTATGAATATGAAAAACATTAGACATATGTTGAAGAAGATGCTTCAATGATTGGTAAATTGGATAAGCTTGTAGATGAAAGAGAGCCATTTATTGTTTCTGAAGATATTGAATCACCATATAAAAGGCAAAGACTTCAAATATTGACAAGAGTACTTGGTGGACAGTGACTGAGAAGCCATCCATTGTAGAAAAGATTACACAGACAACTAAGAGTCTAGAACAAGCGTTAACTGGTGAAATATTAGCATGGATGTATGATGGTGAAAAGAAGATGTATGTAATAAAGAGATGTGATGGGAATATTCAGTATTTTGAGAGGAGTTCAAAGTTAAACACATTGCTATACTGGGATATTCGAGAGCTAAGTCGACTGAAGATGATCAATCCATCGAACAATTCATTTGCTGCTAATTTTGAAGAATTTTTTAAGAGAGAGTGTGGAAAAGCTAAATTTGAAAAGTTCAAACCACAGGTGCCTGAATACAGAAAGTTGAAAAGACATGATAAAAACGACAAAAGAAGGTTTAGATACATTTTGAAGCCTGCTGGTACAGTTTCAACTGTTTAAATTCCAGCACGTAAAGAGACATTCATTAAAAGCTTCAAGAAGTGGGTGTATGATAACAAAACACATGAAGCTGTGATTATACAGGATCATTTACCAGTCAGAGTTTTTGATCCAGTGGATTTGTTTAGCTTTTCTGATGATGATCTAAACATTTTGTACAAGAATCCTATTAGATGTTATATGAGCACGAAGATTAAAACTAAAGCAAAGTTTTATATGAGAGTCGTGGCTCGATGTTTGTCAAGAAGACATGAAGCTGAAGTGATCAAGAAGAGACTTGCAGCTCTGGATGCTAAGTGTTAAAGTCAAAACCAAGCCTTCTAAAGACAACTTTTAAAGAATTGATGTTCTGTGGACTAGGGGGAGATTGTTGGAACCTAATAGTCCATAGAAATCAATTAGGTTTTAGAAGTATTAACTTCAGAGTTTTCGGTCAAAAACTTTATGTTTTTGGTCGGAAAATGTTTTTGGTCGAAAACATTTTTCTATCAAGAATATTTCGATCGAAAACTCTCTAGTATAAATAATTGTGTCTTTTGTATTTCATGTAACTTTCTCATTTTGTACTGTGATTTTACAAGTTAATCAAGAGAATTTATGTGTGTTTCTGCTGTTAATACTTGATTATATTACTTGATTAACAAAGCTAATCATCATGAAGTATGCATTTGGTGTGATTGATAGTATTGAGATTGTTCTTCTTTGATTTGTTTATTTTGATGTGGATTTGATTTATGAATTGATTCCACCAATTCAGGGAGTGATTGAAGACTTTATCCTTGAATATCAACAGATATGAGGGAATCACACTTACCAATACGTGAGGCTTCTTCGTCTGAGAAGTTAGCAGAGATATTCATCAATGAAATCATAAGTAGACATGGTATGCCATTATCCGTCATGTCAGATAGGAACACTCGATTCACATCAAGGTTTTGGAAGAAATTCAATGAAGCAATGGGCACTAGACTGAACATCAGCACCGCTTACCACCCTCAAACCGATGGTCAATCTGAAAGGACCATTCAAACCTTAAAGGACATGCTTCGGGCCTATATCATTGATTTCGGTGAGAGCTGGGATACCCACTTGCCATTGGCAGAGTTTTCATACAATAACAGCTATCACTCAACCATCAGTATTCGGCCATTTGAGATGCTGTACGGAACAAGATGTAGAAACTCGGTCTGTTAGGGGGGGGGGATTGGACAAAAAGACTTTGCAAGTATCAAAGTGGTGAAAGCTACTTCCGAAAATTTTGATCAGATCAAAGCTCGCATTAAAGCCGCTAAAGACAGACATAAATCATATGCGGATAAAAGAAGGAGAGATTTAGAATTTCAAGTTGGAGACATGGTATTATTCAAAGTCTCACACTGGAAAGGGGTCATCCAATTCAGGAAGCTTGTCAAACAAAGTCCAAGGTTTGTCGAGCCTTTCAAAATCTTAGCAAGAGTTGGTCAAGTTGTGTGACACCCGACATTTCAGGTCAATATCCGTACATGTGATAAACGAGTTTACATTATAATTGATTTCGAGATTTACTTAATTTCACAATCAAGGACATTAAGGTCTAACAAAAACCGTACATTGTCTCATTTCATATTTTGGTAATTCTAGGAGTTACCGGTTCACGTACCAGGATAACCCGACTAAATAAGAACACTAGTGGTTAAATTAAATAACCAGTATATATATATATATATATATATATATATATATATATATATATATATATATATATATATATATATATATATATATATTACACAAAATTTACGTTGAACTATAATTTATTTTTAAGACTAAATCATATAATATACGTAAAAGTAAAATAATAGACTTTTCGAAGACGTTACTATGTAGCGCCACCTTTAGGTACGTATACCTACAAATAATCACCTCAACGAATTATACAATCCAAGATTTCAATATCTTTCGTTAACGAGCCATAAACTTAATAAATTTATAATACCGTGGAGAACCTAAACCAAATTAAATTACCATTTGAAACTCTAATTAATATTAATACACTTAATGGATTAAATAAATTTACACTTAAAATCTAATTATTTGATTTATTAACCCCAAACCACCCTTGACTTTCTCGACCAAAATCCCAGGGAATACTCCATTCCCACTTCCTGCGACCCATACCTCATGCCTTGGAGAATCAGATATAAACCATACCCCCTCAATCAAAATCTCACAATTCCTTTTATCTTCCTCATTTTCTTACGGCAATCTTCCTCATTTCTCTTCAAGTTGAATTCAAGTTTTAAGGCAAAATCCACATATTTCGGTGTTATAAGAAGAGTTCCAAGTGTTTTCTCAAGAATCAAGCTAAGGAGCTCAAGATCATTCTCTGTTTCTCTCAAAATCATCATCTCTGTTTAGAGGTAAAAACTCAATATTATTCATATTATTTTCTTTAAAACCGTAGCTAAACATACAGTTTACCCGAACGTAAGAAAAATAACCAGAAAAGTGTGTCGAAATTCAAGATTAAAACATGAATATATGCGTATATGTATGAACAAAGTTTTGAAACTGATTCTGTCAATCAAAATTTCAGTAATCGAAACTATAGTTTCGATACCTGTTTACTCAATCGAAACTAGGAGTTTCGATACTTGTTTGGTCGAAACTAGGTAGTTTTGATACCTATTACTCAATCGAAACTAGGAGTTTCGATACCTGTTTACTCAATCGAAACTAGGTAGTTTCGATACCTATTACTTAACCGAAACCAGGTAATTTCGATACCTATTGCTCAATCGAAACAAGGTAGTTTCGATACCTTTCTTGCCCAATCGAAACTAGGAAGTTTCGATACCCAGTTTGCTCAATCGAAATTAGGAAGTTTCGACATCTGTTCTGTTCAATCGAAACTAAGTAGTTTCGATACCTGTTTCAGGCCCAATGGGCAGTAACTTAGAACTATTTTATAACGAAACAAGTGTTGAAAACTAAAAAGATATTTAAACAAAAGCAATCAGATTTGCTAAGTCGGTGAACAATTTGCATATGAGACATTCGGTCATAACACGAATTACCCTTTTTGTAATTAGGGTACGAATAGTCAAGTTTGACTAGAACAATTATCATTGCAAGCATACACAAACTCAAGAATAGTCATGGTTAGTCGCGCTAACCACAATCTGGAGGATTTATGGCCGCATAGTACCGGATAACGAAATTAGAGGCGTGTACAATTGTCATGGTTTGGTTACGGCTCATGTAGGAACATATTATTTGTATTCCTAGCTAGTCTACAAATGGGTCAACAATTCTTATTCTAATTATCACATGCACCAGAAACTTTATACGAACAATTGAATTTTTCAAAGAACTATTTGATTAAACCTGTGAACTCACCAACCTAGCGTTGACAATTTTAAGTATGTTTTTCAGGAAATTGAACGTGATCGCAAGGTTAGAAATGTAGATTACATGCATGCACGATGGATACAACTTTTGGGGGATTTCTCTTGTATAACTCATTGTAATAGAGTCATATTTGCGAAATCTTCACTTTTTGTAAACTCAATTTACATTTTGGAATGTAAAACTGTAAACTTGTTTATGTATCCATTTATCATGTATGTGTTTGCATTAATCATATGCTTTGGAAACCATGAAATGTTACGCCTCGCGTTTCCGCATTGGCGGGGTGTGACAGATTTGGTATCAGAGCCATTGATTATAGCGAACTAGGAGTCTACAATGGAACCTAGTCTATAATTTAAATGACTCACTAAAACATTTTCATTGCATAAGCATTGCATAACCAGTCATCATGTCATGTGGATATTGTAGTCACAAGCATGTCGTCACATTCACACTCTGACCCCGTCTCCGACTCTGAATCCAACGAGGAACTTTCCGCCACACGCCCCAAAAATCGAGTACAAGTTCGCAGCTCCACACCACCCAATGTTGCCCTGGGAGAACCGCCTATCATCTACCAAAAGAAAAGCGGAGGACCAGTTATGGTAAAGAGTGCTAGGAAGAAGGTTCGATTTCCACGCAAGAGAACCCTGGCAGCCCGTGACCCGGAAAACTTGGAGACTGATGAGGAGCCACTAGGCAACGACCCTGTTACCACCCTACGGTGGGGACTATCCGTTGGATGCCCCGTACCCTGGCACGATGGAGGGAGATGGAGAGCATTCCCTCTACCTTTGAGCTCGGAGAGTCCTCCAACTCCCCAACACCCCTACCCCACACTGGGGAAGCCATGGAGCTCACAGTGCCTACATTGGTAGCACGCGTTCATACGTACGAGGAGCGTCTTGATGATCTCCTAGATGATATTCGGGCACATGGGGATGCAACTATGCGACTACGTCAAGGGCTCGGATCTCGAGTACAGACTCTGGAGGACAGCACCCGAGACATACAGGGTGCCACTGACTACCTAGAGTTGAGAGCTGATATGGACTGGCAGTTCACTCTCACGGTCCGAGACATGGTGGAGGCGCTGGAAGAAAGGACTTTGGCTGCAGAATTTGTGGCTAGGGCTAGTTTTGTCATGGCGGGACTTGCCATGATGATTGGGTTGTACTCCCACTTCTTTTAAACCTATTATGGGTGGGTTGTGCCCATAGCACGTTATGTAGTTTAAAACTTTGGTACTGATGTGGTCATGTGAACCCATCCCTTTTGTATCCTTGTCTTTTGGAACGATGTACTATGCAGGTTTTAACTATGTATGTGATGGTTTATGTTGTAATGATGGTTGATTACGTTCGATGTTGTTGTATCCTTATGTCATGATCAATCATTGTTATTATATAATGTTGTTTCTTTTTAATTGATATGTTAGAAAGAACGTCATGGCACCTAAGCGTAGGACACCCCGTGACACTACTGGTGACAACAACGAGACGATTTTCCCAAATGTGGAACAACTCATAGCACAGCGAGTAGCTGCCGCAATGGAGCAGTATGAAGCAAATCGAAATAGTGGCGGAGGAAACGGCAGTGGTACCGGCAGAGGAGGTGCAGGAGATAGCGGTACAGCAGGAGGTAGCGGTACAGCCGGAGGTTCCAGAGGTAATAGAATAAATAAGCCGTAACATGTAGTCATGATCCGAATTAATGACGTTATGACTTGTAATTCTACAGATGCTCCAAATAGGAAGTGCTCCTACAAGGCCTTTCTATCTTGCAACCCCCGCAACTTCAATGGCACCGAGGGTGCAGTTGGGCTAATGAGATGGATAGAAAAGATGGAGTCGGTGATTGATATTAGTGAATGCACCGCTGACTGCATGGTGAAGTATTCTACATGCACGCTCACTGATAAGTCTTTAACTTGGTGGAATTCACAAGTGAAAACCCTGGGAATGCAGATTGCATACCAACTGACTTGGGAGGAGCTAAAAGCCATGATGACTGAGGAGTACTGTCCTCGAAATGAGTTGCAAAAGATCGAATCTGAAATGTGGAATTTACAAATGATAGGAGATGATGTGGCTGGTTACATTGACCGATTCAATGAGTTAGCAAGTTTAGTTCCACACATGGTTACCCCATAATACAAGAAGGTTGAAAGATATTTGTGGGGTCTCGCACCTCAAATCCGAAGCCTGGTGACTTCATCGAATCCTATGGATGCCAAGAGCGCTATAATTCTAGCTTTCAAGCTAAGAGATAATGCTGTGCGTGATGGTTTGTTTGAGAAGAAGGAGACCGAGGAAGGAAGTTCTGGGGAAAAGAGGAAATGGTTTGGAAAACCAAGTAATCAAAACAAGAATCAAACTTACAAGAGACCTGGAACCATGAAAGCCTATGCTGTCAACACTGTGGAACAAAAAGGATATCTGGGAACACGACCGAAGTGTGACAAATGTGGATATCATCACATTGGAAGGTGTACCCAATGTGGAAAGTGTAAAAAGTATGGGCATCTAGCCCATAACTGTTGGAACAATGCGAACCCTAATAAGATCAATCAAGTAACAGGAAAGGTCAACCCAGGAGCAAAAAGGATGAATCAGGGATGCTTTGAGTGTGGAGATCCAAAGCACTTTAGAAAAGACTGTCCAAAGTTGAAGAACCGAAACGACAATCAGGCCCGTGGAAGAGCATTTGTGATGGGGGCTGGTGACGCACGACAAGATCCAAACATTGTCACTGGTACGTTCCCGATAAATAATCACTATGCCTCTATACTTTTCGATACGGGTGCTGATATGAGTTTTGTGTCAAATGACTTTAAGTCCCTACTCGGTATTAAGCCCAGCAAACTAGACCAAAATTATACAATTGAATTAGCAAACGGGAAATTAATTAAAACCGAAGAAGTCATTCAGGGTTGTACTCTATGTTTGAAAAACCACACATTTAGTATAGACCTGTTACCCGTTGACCTGGGAAGTTTTGACGTTGTTATTGGTATGGATTGGTTGTCGAAGAATCACGCCGAGATTGTTTGTCTTGAGAAGATTGTTCATATTCCCCTCCCGAACGGAGAAGTTCTTTCGATTCAAGGTGAGAAAAGTGGAGTGACATTGAGGATGATAAACTGCATGAAAGCTCGTAAGTACCTACGTAAAGGCTATTGCGTGTTCCTGGCTCACATCGTCGAGAAGAAACCCGAGGAACGTCGACTTGAGGATATACCAATCGTTAAGGATTACGCCGAAGTTTTTCCTAAAGACTTACCTGGATTACCACCACCGAGGCAAGTCGAATTCCGAATCGACTTAGTACCAGGAGCCGCCCCGGTTGCGCGATCACCGTATCGATTAGCACCTTCTGAAATGCAGTAATTATCAAATCAACTCCAGGAATTGCTTGATAAAGGTTTCATAAGACCGAGTTTCTCACCCTGGGGAGCTCTGGTCTTGTTCGTAAAGAAAAAGGATGGAACCTTTAGGATGTGTATTGATTACCGAGAATTAAACAAGCTTACAATCAAAAACCGATACCCACTTCCTCGAATAGACGATTTGTTCGATCAACTACAAGGTTCTAGCTTCTACTCTAAGATCGATCTACGTTCGGGGTATCATCAACTAAGAATCTAAGAAGAAGATGTACCAAAGACGACATTTAGGACTCGTTACGGCCACTACGAATTCCTAGTTATGCCGTTTGGTTTGACGAACGCACCAGCTGTTTTTATGGATCTCATGAACCGAGTGTGCAAGCCATACTTGGATAAATTCGTGATAGTATTTATTGATGATATATTAATATATTCACGAACCAAGGAGGATCATGAACATCATCTGAAATTAATCTTAGAACTACTCAGGAAAAAGAAACTTTACGCTAAATTCTCTAAGTGTGAGTTTTGGACATGTCATCAACAAGGAAGGAATTCATGTTGATCCATAAAAAATTGAAGCGATCAAAAACTGGGAAGCACCAAAGACTCCGACAGAAGTACGCCAATTTTTGGGCTTGGCCGGCTATTACAGACGATTCATCGAGAATTTTTCAAAAATAGCCCTGCCTTTAACCACATTAACCCAGAAAGAAAAGAAGTTTCATTGGAGTGACAAGCAAGAGTCAGCTTTTCAATTACTGAAGCAGAAGCTGTGTAGTGCACCGATCTTATCCCTTCCTGAGGGAATCGACAACTTTGTCGTATACTGCGATGCGTCACACCAAGGACTTGGTTGTGTGTTAATGCAAAGAGACAAAGTCATCGCATATGCCTCACGACAACTAAAAGTGCACGAAAAGAATTATACGACCCATGACTTGGAGTTGGGCGCAATTGTGTTTGCACTCAAGATTTGGAGACATTATCTTTACGGTACAAGATGCACTATCTTTACTGATCACAAGAGTCTTCAACATATCTTTGATAAAAAAGAACTTAACATGAGACAACGTCGTTGGGTAGAGCTACTAAACGACTATGATTGTGATATCAAGTACCATCCCGGAAAAGCCAATGTTGTAGCAGACGCCTTAAGTCAATAGGAACGAGTTAAAACTCTTCTTGTTCGTGCCCTAGAATTGACAATTCATACGAGTCTCACGACTCAAATCAGGATGGCACAACAAGAGGCAATCAAAGAAGAAAACATTCAGAATGAAGCTTTACGAGGAATGACAAAGCAGTTGGAATCAAAGTCAGATGACACTTTATACTTCATGAATAGAATTTGGGTGCCATGTTTTGGTAACTTACGGGAGTTAGTTATGGACGAAGCCCACAAGTCCAGGTACTCCATTCACCCAGGTTCATATAAGATGTATAAGGATCTGAAAGAACACTATTGGTGGCCGAACATGAAAGGAGAAATTGCTATTTATGTCGGTAAATGCCTGACATGTTCAAAGGTAAAGGCAGAACATCAGAAACCGTCGGGATTGTTACAACAACCCGAGATACCTCAATGGAAATGGGAACAAATTTCAATGGATTTCATCACGAAATTACCCAAGACGTCTAGTGGTTATGATACCATATGGGTAATTGTCGACCGTTTAACGAAATCTGCTCACTTTCTGCCAATTAAAGAAACCGACAAGACAGAGAAACTTACAAGACTCTACGTTAAAGAAATTGTGGCAAGACACGGAGTGCCAGTTTCTATTATCTCTGATAGAGACAGCAGATTCGTGTTTAGAATCTGGAAATCGTTACAAGAAGCCTTAGGCACGCGCTTAGACATGAGCACAGCCTACCATCCACAAACGGATGGTCAAAGTGAAAGGACTATCCAGACATTAGAAGATATGCTCCGTGCGTGTGTAATTGATTTCAGAGGTAATTGGGATACTCATTTACCGTTAGCGGAGTTTTCCTATAATAACAGCTATCACACAGCATTAAGGCAGCTCCGTTTGAAGTTTTATATGGTCGTAAATGCCGCTCACCGCTATGTTGGGCGGAAGTTGGTGAAAAACATTTGACAGGCCCTGAGATTGTCCAGGAAACCACTGATAAGATCTTCAAAATTAAGGACCGTCTGAAAGCGGCCCGAGACAGACAAAAGAGCTATGCTGATAACCGACGGAAACCATTAGAATTTCAAATTGGTGACCGAGTAATGTTAAAAGTCTCACCATGGAAAGGCGTTGCGAGGTTTGGTAACCGTGGTAAACTCAACCCTAGATACGTTGGACCGTTTGAAATACTGGCTAGGGTTGGCCCTGTAGCCTACAAGCTCAAACTACCACAAGAACTAAGCAACGTACACGATACATTTCATGTGTCGAATCTCAAAAAGTGTTTGTCCGACGAGACTTTGATCATACCGCCTAATGAAATTTACATTGATGATAAACTTCATTTCATCGAGGAACCGATTGAGATTTCAGATTGGAAAGTTCAAAGGTTGAGACGTAGTCGAATCAAACTGGTTAAAGTACGTTGGAACTCAAAACGTGGTCCTGAGTATACATGGGAACGAGATGTGACATCCGGCAATTTTCAGGTTATTTACCGTTAAACCTTAGAACGCGTTTGCAATTTAATTGTGTGTGTCTTAGACTTAATTTCAGTCAATTAGGTTATTATAAAGTCTAGCAAAGCCCTTCGTATGCATAGGTTTGCATTTCGTGAAATTTCAGAAATTTCGATACCGCGTATCGGTAAAATGTCCGTATTTAACGTTGGTGACGACCCGGTTAACCTTAAAAATATCAGTTTTGATGAAAATTATATAAACTGGTCTATATTATTGGATTATGTGTGAAATTTATGTGTTATGTGTTAAATATCGCTTTTGGCGATTTTCGTTGCGTTTTACCCGGTACAATCGCGTACCGGATGAGTTAAAATGAACTGTTAGTAAAAATTATTATTTTTACTAATTATGATAGCAAATAATTAGTGGATATTTTATATATTTTTATTTTGATGAAAAACCATGTTTAAAGTGGTAGAATTTTATAAAAGTGTTGTGGTTTTTATAAAAGATCACCTACATGTGTGTAGAGGTTTATAAAATAAAAAAATGACATCTTTTCTCTCCCCCATAAATCAGCCAAGTGTGGGTCCCACTCCCTCTTTTCCCACAAAAATATTAATCATTTTATTCACTTACACATATTTCCAACACCACACTCCATCTCCCTCATTATTACTCACCTCCCAAAATCAACCAATCCACTCTCCCCCACCCTCTTAGAAATCGTCCCCCTCCACCCCACCTCCTTCATATCACACAAAAATTCATCTTTGAATTTGCAAGAGTTCTCTCAAGGTGTTCATCATTTTCAACTTTGAAACCTTGCTTTTTGGTGGAGATTTTGCAAGTTCTTGCAAGTTTGGTGGACATAGTTGGAGAAAGTATTCAAGAAATCATCATCCATCATCTTCTATTTGTTCTAGTATCTCCCTTGATTTAGTTCAAGAGGTATGAACCTCATATTTCTTTCGTTTCTTTCTTTTTCTTTGATAAAAATAGTGATCTTTGCAAGAGTTGTTCATCACCAACTAAAAGACTTTTTATGAACCATTAAAATTCAGCAAATAAGAGTTTTTATAAAAGGGTTTTAGTATTTATATATGCATGCATGTAGTCATGTGAATGAATGTGTGTTTATGTGTTCATATCTTGCAAAATGATGATGAATAATGTTAGATTCTTGCATGCAAACAAATATTTTGTTATGACCAAGTTAAAACAGAAAAATAAAGTGTATTATTACATAAAAACTTGTTATTTTATGTATGGATCTTAAACCCCTACGTTTGGATGCTTGTTACTAAAGATTGTGGTTTAAAAAGCATGATAAAAGCTAGGTTTGTACATGAATTGTTAGGATTATTTGAAATCTGGAAATAAGGTGATAAATATGATGTATTTTATGTATAATGATCAGCTCTAAAAGGGTATTTTATGTTGTGATGATTAGCTAGAGTTTTGACCATGATTTGTTACAAAAAGGGTGCTTAAATGATGGATTATTACATGTAAAATGATGGATAAGTTAGGTCTGATTATATGGCTGTAAAAAGATTATATTTTATGTTAAAAATCCATATTTTTAATAAATTATATGATCCTTGGTGTTTTGATGCTTTTGGATAACATTTTAGGCATGACTAGTCGTAAAATCGGTGTTTTTCGCCTTGAAAAATGAATGCTAGTTAGGTCTGATTTCAAACAGCAAATTAAACTTATTTTATGACATATTTTCAGCTAATAATGTATATGATGAGTTAGTGTTATGACCCATGTGTTTACTTATGTGGTATGATGTTTCGGTTATCGCATATGTGCTAGAAATTGCCATGTATAGGTACTTTATGTCAAAATAATGAAAGATTGTTTTGTTTGATGAAATATATTTTATTAAGTATATTTTGATGATATATGATGTTATATGAACTCATGCGTTAGAAATTTGGAAGTTTGTTCCTTAAAAGTTAGTCGTTTTGCTTGAAAAGTGCTTATGTGCAAATATTGTGATTTTAGTGTTTTCACATGTGATTTAGAACTCATAAGCATATGTATGAGTAGATATATATATGTTACTAGTTTCATACTTTCATGTTGATCGTTGTTAGGTAATAACACTTGAAGTCTTCGTATGTGTGTATGATACACCATTTTTCGTTAAAAACATAACCGCGTGTCGAAGTCACCAACGGGTCGTTCAAATAAATATTTTCTTAAAAATATTACAAGTCTAAGTAGGTTGGGTGAACAACTTGCTAGTAAGACGTGAGTTTCAATTAGTAATGTACCCCTCATGTTTAGGGCACCGTTAGCGTTCGTGGGCGTATTTTTGCTAACACTCGTTTTTCCGCCGTTCGTTATCAAGGTGAGTTTTCACGGCCCCTTTTTAAACTATTTTGTTGCTTTATAAACTATGGGGGAAGAACATGCTTTCGTTCGTTTATCATGATACTGGACTTACGTTATGTGTTCGTTTGATGGTCTCGAGTAAGGGCTTTCGTTATGTGTTCATGTATGTCGTTCATGAATAGCCCCGCCGTTATAATCATTAGCCTCGTGTAGGCCGCAAGGTGTGTTGATAGATCTATTTGGGACTGACTGCCCACTCTCGTGATCAGTAACGCTGATCGGTCGTTCGTACGAGAGAATATATTTTGAAAGGATTCGTGGGGATATGTTGTATTCGTGTCTCGGTTTGATTATAAGCTCTAGGTACTGTCATCATGTTGTATTCCTTGCAAGCTTATGACATATCACATGTTTGTCCAAGTTACTTGATAGTTCGTTAAATTTGTTTATGTTATCGTTAAACCCGTGAAACTCGCTCAACTTTATGTTGATGTTTTTAAGCATGTTTTTCAGGTACTTAGATGCTCTCGCGCGGTTATGAAAACGGGCTTTTGGGCAAACGCTTGCATCGGATTTCTGTTGGGACATTTTAAACTTTATTTTGGATCCTCGTGTGTTGGATCATTAAAACTCGTGTTTTAAATTTTAATGCTTTCAAGTTTGGATAATTGTAAGACTTATCTTTTATCTCGTTGAACATTTTCGATGTTTTAAATTAAATGTGTTTGCTTATTATCATTGGGCTCCAACTTATGTGACCACCATGCTTACGTCTCGTTTCCGCTGCGAATCGTCGTTTTCGGGGTGTGACAGAAGTTGGTATCAGAGCCCATGGTTATAGCGAACTAGAAAATGTTTTTCTTAAAAATCTAGACTATAACTTTTAAAATTGGGTTTTTGGGTTAAAGACGTTTTCATACCGCATGCATCTTATATTAGGAGTAAGTGTTATTATTAATTAGATATAATAGAATATTCCTTTGTTCCTTATGTGCATTAGTTGTATGCATGCGTATGTGCTTACGTATAAGATATCCTCTTTACCCCTTACGTGCCTTAAATGTGTTGCATACGTACGTGCTTACATTTATTGGCAAAATTATTCACACCATGTATATATTTCATGTCACAGATGTCTCTTTCACCTTCCGTCATCTCGATCTCGTCTGATAGTGAGCCAGAGTTCACACCAGTTTCACCGATGTCTCCAGATTCGGTATTTGATTTCGGATTTGACCCGAACATGCCAGATTTTGCTAATCACCCGTATTATGGGAATGGGTGGATAGGAGAATCTGAAGATGAAGAGGTACCATCTAATGAAGAAGAGCCTAGCGAAGAGGAATCTGATAATGAAGAGGAGTCTAGCGAAGAGGAATCTGATGATGAAAAGGAGTCTAGTGAGGAAGAGCCAGTTGAGACAAGTCCTTTGGTTAAGAAACCTATGGAGGAGACTCCAGCTAGTGTTGAGCCTATTCCAGTGATCCCCGAGACTATTAGCCTTGTCCATGAGAACGATGACGCTATGACTGCCATTGAGCCTGTTAGGCCAACAACGGTAGAATTACGTTTTCCATCTCATCGATCTTATCGTGAACATCCTGAAGGTCCACTTCTGAAGTTTACTGCTAGGAAATCAGTGTCACCGGCTAAGAAGAGAAAGCTAGCCGAAAGAGATGATGATGATTCGGCAACCGTTGGTTATATCGTTGAGCGTCCTCCTAAGAGGACAAGACCTTTTGTCGCCAGAAAATGGGATTGGCTGTCCGAGCAAGTGCGTGAATGGACGAATGAAGAGGGCGTACCGATTATTCGCCATATTGGTGAGTCCTCTTCTTCTCAGAGGGTGCTACCCCTCACTGGTCAGCCCATCGAGCGCACAGTGCCCTTGCTAGCTGCTCGATGTGCCCGTGAGGAGTCGAGGATAGATTCCATTGGAGTTAGCATGGATAGGATTACTCGTAGGTTTAAGCGTGTGGATGGCTATGTGAAACTTATGAAGAAAGATCAAGTTCAGGCCCTAGAAGATATGGCTGAATTGAGGAGAAGGTTGGAAGGGAGCGAGAAGAAGGCCGAAGAAGCAATAAAGATGGCCGAGGAGGCTACCACGAGAGCCATGGAAGCGGAAGTCAGAGAGGTTGAGGCCTTACAGCGTGTGGATGCACTTGAGGAGCGCCTCGAGGACTCTCTAGCCCTTGCAGTTACGTGTGTT
The DNA here is from genome assembly GCA_023525975.1 of Smallanthus sonchifolius. Taxonomy (NCBI): domain Eukaryota; kingdom Viridiplantae; phylum Streptophyta; class Magnoliopsida; order Asterales; family Asteraceae; genus Smallanthus; species Smallanthus sonchifolius. Next base: position 46,770,145 of record CM042020.1, on the reverse strand, counting down.
CTGATCGCCGCCACTGTTGCTCGCATCGGTGTTTTCCCGCGCCACACCCGTTAGTTCATGTCTTTGGGGATGTTGTTTCTTTTGATTTCATGTCTTTTCATTTTGTTATATTAGAGAAACTTGTTAGGGTTTGGTCGTATACCACGCCCATTTTTGTAATCATTTGGTTTAATGATGTATCTAAGTTTGAACTCTAATTTTTAACAAAAATGACATGAAGTGGTTGATTTTGGTTTATCGTGGTGTTTGTTAAGTTATTTTCGTACATACATGAATGGCATGGATATTGCGTGATATATATTGTCTCACTCGTTGTATTATTTGTATTGGGAAAAGGAACATGCCACCGCGGAGAGAAAACCAAAATGCTAACCCACTCCCCACTACGGCCGAGGAATTGGCCCAGTTGATTTCGCAACATGTCAACACCGCCCTTGCTAACGAAGCGGCCAACCGGAACGTGAACCAGGCGAACCATATTGAAGGGTGCTCTTACAAGACCTTTCAAGCATGTCAGCCCCGACTCTTTTCTGGAACTGAAGGACCAATCGGCATTGTCCGCTGGATTGAGAAAATGGAGTCTGTGATGATCATAAGTAACTGTACTGCAGCTCAACGCGTGAAGTATGCAACAAGTTCATTTCAGGATGAAGCTCTAACCTGGTGGAATACTCAAATTCAGGGTCTCGGTGAGGCTAATGCCTATGGTCTCACTTGGGATCAGTTGAAAGAAATGTTGCTGCGTGAGTATTGTCCACGCAACGAAATTCAAAAATTAGAAGCGGAATTCTGGAATTTGACCATGGTAGATGCTGAGGTAAGGGAATACACGTCCAAGTTTCATCAATTGGCACGACTTGTACCCCATCTCGTAACACCGGAGCACAAAAGAATTGAGCGTTATATCTGGGGCTTGGCACCTCAGATCCGTAGTATGGTGACGTCAGCAAACCCTACGACTATTCAGAGTGCTGTGCAGTTAGCACACTCCCTGACTGACGATGCTGTTCGTATGGGGACATTGAAGAAGAGTGGTTCAGGGAAGAAGCCAGTGGAAGTTGTTGATAAAACGAATGAGAAAGGAAAACTGCCAACTGAAGGAAAGCGTAAGTGGTCTGAAGGATCTGGGAGTCATGCTAGTAACTCTCAGAACAAAAGGAGGAATCAGGGAAGGATGTATGCAGCCAACACCATGGAAACAAGAAGGTATCAGGGTCCTAACCCAAAGTGCAACAAATGTGGTTATTTTCACACTGGTCAGTGCAACGTCTGTGAACGTTGTGGCAAATTTGGACATCAAGCCCAAACCTGCCGTGTGAAATTGGGTGTGAAGAAAGAAGAATCGAACCATGGATGTTTTGAATGTGGAACTGTAGGGCATTTTAGGAAGGATTGCCCAAAACTGAAGAACCAGGGAAATCGTGGCAGAGCATTCGTGATGGAGGCCAAGAAAGCACGAAAGGATCCATCGGTTGTTACCGGTACGTTTCTCGTAAATGACCGTTATGCTTACATTTTATTTGATACCGGAGCCGATAAAAGTTTTGTTTCCAAAAACTTTGAGCCTTTTCTTAGCTCAAAATCAAGTAAATTAGATGTTAAGTATTCTATAGAGTTAGCTAACGGAAAATTAATAGAAGCCGACGAAGTTTTTCGTGAGTGTACCTTGCGTTTGGGAGATCGTATGTATAGTATTGACCTTTTACCAGTAGAACTTGGAAGTTTCGATGTCGTTATTGGCATGGATTGGTTATCAAAGAATCATGCAGAGATTGTGTGCGATAAGAAGATAGTTCGTCTTCTACCTCCGACTGGTGAACCGTTGGAAATTCAAGGTGATGAGAGTGCCCCTTTGAGAATCGTTAATAAGATGAAAGCTCAGAAGTATTTGCGAAAAGGATACCCAGCATACTTAGCCCACGTGGTTGACACTAGGGTTGAGGAGCAGAAGCTTGAAGAGATCCCTGTAGTTCGTGATTATCCGGAGGTATTTCCTGAAGAGTTACCTGGATTGCCACCGCAAAGGCAAGTCGAGTTCAGAATTGACCTAGTGTCCGGAGCAGCGCCGATAGCTCGATCTCCTTATCGTTTGGCACCATCTGATATGCAAGAGCTATCCAAGCAATTGCAAGAATTGTTGGATAAAGGTTTTATAAGACCGAGTTTCTCGCCCTGGGGAGCGCCGGTTTTATTCGTGAAAAAGAAAGATGGTTCTATCGGATGTGTATCGATTATCGAGAATTGAACAAGCTTACCATCAAGAATCGGTATCCATTACCGAGAATCGACGACTTGTTCGATCAGCTGCAAGGATCGAGTTATTATTCGAAGATCGATTTACGTTCAGGCTACCATCAATTGAGGATTGTTGAAGAAGATATTCCGAAGACTGCATTCCGAACCCGGTATGGTCATTACGAGTTTTTGGTCATGCCTTTTGGTTTGACAAACGCTCCTGCGGTATTCATGGATCTCATGAATAGAGTGTGCAGACCATACTTGGACAAGTTCGTGATAGTGTTTATCGATGATATACTCATCTATTCACGGACCAAGGAAGAGCACGAGCACCATCTGAAGCTGATTTTGGAGATGTTGAGGAATGAGAAGCTATATGCTAAACTTTCCAAATGCGAGTTCTGGATCCGAGAAGTTCATTTTCTTGGACACGTTATCAATGAGAAGGGTATACACGTGGACCCAGCAAAGATTGAGGCAATTAAAAATTGGGAAGCGCCGAAGAGTCCGACCGAGGTACGACAATTCCTAGGTTTGGCGGGTTACTATCGAAGGTTTATTGAGAATTTCTCCAAGATAGCGCAATCCCTAACGCTATTGACCCAGAAGGACAAGGAGTATATCTGGGGAGAAAAGCAAGAGGCAGCGTTTCAATTGTTGAAAAAGAAGCTGTGCAGTGCCCCTATCTTGTCTCTTCCTGAGGGGACAGATGGATTTGTGGTGTACTGTGATGCCTCTCGCCAAGGTCTTGGTTGTGTCCTAATGCAGAATGGAAAGGTCATAGCTTATGCGTCTCGTCAACTCAAGGTGCATGAACAGAATTATGCGACACATGATTTGGAACTGGGTGCGGTGGTTTTTGCACTCAAAATTTGGAGGCACTACCTTTACGGTACTAAGTGCACAATTTTTACAGATCATAAGAGTCTCCAGCACATTTTTGACCAGAAAGAGCTGAATATGAGGCAGAGACGTTGGATGGAATTGCTCAATGACTACGATTGTGATATTCGTTATCACCCAGGCAAGGCGAATGTCGTGGCCGATGCCTTGAGTAGGAAGGAGCGAGTCAAGCCCTTACGCGTGCGTGCGTTAGGATTGACCATTCACACAAACCTCACAGCTCAGATTCGAGATGCACAACAAGAAGCTCTAAAGGAAGAGAATTTAAAGGATGAAAATCTTCGTGGTATGGTTAGAGAACTTATACCCAAGTCTGACGATGCCTTGTACTTCATGGATAGAATATGGGTGCCTCTGGCAGGCAATTTACGAGAAATGGTTTTGGATGAGGCCCATAAATCAAGATATTCGATTCACCCAGGATCGACAAAAATGTATAAGGATATCAAGGAGCACTACTGGTGGCCGAACATGAAGGGTGATATTGCTTCATACGTTGGTAAATGTTTGACTTGCGCAAAAGTCAAGACCGAATACCAAAAGCCTTCTGGACTTCTGCAACAACCGGAGATTCCGCAGTGGAAATGGGACTGTATTGCCATGGATTTCATCACCAAATTACCCCGAACGTCTAGTGGCTATGATTCCATCTGGGTAATTGTGGATCGTTTGACGAAATCGGCACATTTCCTACCCGTGAAAGAATCTTACCGAATGAAGAAATTGGCCAGCATATACCTTAAGGAAGTAGTATCCCGACATGGTGTTCCGACTTCGATCATCTCCGATAGAGATAGTCGTTTCACATCGAAGTTTTGGCGGTCACTACAAAAAGCCTTGGGTACTCGTTTGGATTTAAGCACTGCGTATCATTCACAGAGTGATGGTCAAAGTGAGAGGACCATCCAGATTTTAGAAGACATGCTCCGTGCCTGCGTAATTGACTTTGGTGGAAGTTGGGATACTCACCTACCGTTGGCTGAGTTCTCTTACAATAACAGCTACCAAACTAGCTTGAAAGCCGCTCCGTTTGAAGCCCTGTATGGGAGAAAATGTCGCTCACCGCTTTGTTGGGCAGAAGTTGGTGACAAGCATATAACTGGACCAGAGCTTATCCAGGAAACTACCGATAAGGTTTTCAAGATCCGTGATCGTTTGAAGGTTGCCCAGGACCGTCAGAAGAAATACGCTGATAGAAGAAGGAAACCATTAGCATTCCAAGTGGGAGACAGAGTTATGCTGAGGGTCTCTCCTTGGAAGGGGGTAGCTAGGTTTGGCAAGCATGATAAGCTTAGCCCCCGCTACATTGGACCTTACAAGATTATTGCTCGTGTAGGACCAATTGCTTACCGACTGCAGTTACCGCGAGAACTAAGTGGAGTTCATAACGTATTCCATGTGTCCAATCTGAAAAAGTGTTTGTCTGATGAGACTCTCGTGATACCTCCAAAGGAAGTGTGTGTTGACAACAAGCTTCATTTTCGTGAAGAGCCCGTGGAGGTCTCGGATTGGAAGATTCACAAGACCAGGCGAAGCCGTATTAAGTTGGTCAAGGTCAGATGGAATTCAAAGCGTGGTCCCGAGTTCACGTGGGAACGTGAAGATGAGATGAAACGGAAGTACCCTCAATTATTTAAGTCTGCACGTAACCAGGCTTCGTAGCGTAAAATTTCGGGACGAAATTTCTTTAAGGAGGGGAGGCTGTGACATCCGGCAATTTTCAGGTTATTTACCGTTAAACCTTAGAACGCGTTTGCAATTTAATTGTGTGTGTCTTAGACTTAATTTCAGTCAATTAGGTTATTATAAAGTCTAGCAAAGCCCTTCGTATGCATAGGTTTGCATTTCGTGAAATTTCAGAAATTTCGATACCGCGTATCGGTAAAATGTCCGTATTTAACGTTGGTGACGACCCGGTTAACCTTAAAAATATCAGCTTTGATGAAAATTATATAAACTGGTCTATATTATTGGATTATGTGTGAAATTTATGTGTTATGTGTTAAATATTGCTTTTGGCGATTTTCGTTGCGTTTTACCCGGTACAATCGCGTACCGGATGAGTTAAAATGAACTGTTAGTAAAAATTATTATTTTTACTAATTATGATAGCAAATAATTAGTGGATATTTTATATATTTTTATTTTGATGAAAAACCATGTTTAAAGTGGTAGAATTTTATAAAAGTGTTGTGGTTTTTATAAAAGATCACCTACATGTGTGTAGAGGTTTATAAAATAAAAAAATGACATCTTTTCTCTCCCCCATAAATCAGCCAAGTGTGGGTCCCACTCCCTCTTTTCCCACAAAAATATTAATCATTTTATTCACTTACACATATTTCCAACACCACACTCCATCTCCCTCATTATTACTCACCTCCCAAAATCAACCAATCCACTCTCCCCCACCCTCTTAGAAATCGTCCCCCTCCACCCCACCTCCTTCATATCACACAAAAATTCATCTTTGAATTTGCAAGAGTTCTCTCAAGGTGTTCATCATTTTCAACTTTGAAACCTTGCTTTTTGGTGGAGATTTTGCAAGTTCTTGCAAGTTTGGTGGACATAGTTGGAGAAAGTATTCAAGATATCATCATCCATCATCTTCTATTTGTTCTAGTATCTCCCTTGATTTAGTTCAAGAGGTATGAACCTCATATTTCTTTCGTTTCTTTCTTTTTCTTTGATAAAAATAGTGATCTTTGCAAGAGTTGTTCATCACCAACTAAAAGACTTTTTATGAACCATTAAAATTCAGCAAATAAGAGTTTTTATAAAAGGGTTTTAGTATTTATATATGCATGCATGTAGTCATGTGAATGAATGTGTGTTTATGTGTTCATATCTTGCAAAATGATGATGAATAATGTTAGATTCTTGCATGCAAACAAATATTTTGTTATGACCAAGTTAAAACAGAAAAATAAAGTGTATTATTACATAAAAACTTGTTATTTTATGTATGGATCTTAAACCCCTACGTTTGGATGCTTGTTACTAAAGATTGTGGTTTAAAAAGCATGATAAAAGCTAGGTTTGTACATGAATTGTTAGGATTATTTGAAATCTGGAAATAAGGTGATAAATATGATGTATTTTATGTATAATGATCAGCTCTAAAAGGGTATTTTATGTTGTGATGATTAGCTAGAGTTTTGACCATGATTTGTTACAAAAAGGGTGCTTAAATGATGGATTATTACATGTAAAATGATGGATAAGTTAGGTCTGATTATATGGCTGTAAAAAGATTATATTTTATGTTAAAAATCCATATTTTTAATAAATTATATGATCCTTGGTGTTTTGATGCTTTTGGATAACATTTTAGGCATGACTAGTCGTAAAATCGGTGTTTTTCGCCTTGAAAAATGAATGCTAGTTAGGTCTGATTTCAAACAGCAAATTAAACTTATTTTATGACATATTTTCAGCTAATAATGTATATGATGAGTTAGTGTTATGACCCATGTGTTTACTTATGTGGTATGATGTTTCGGTTATCGCATATGTGCTAGAAATTGCCATGTATAGGTACTTTATGTCAAAATAATGAAAGATTGTTTTGTTTGATGAAATATATTTTATTAAGTATATTTTGATGATATATGATGTTATATGAACTCATGCGTTAGAAATTTGGAAGTTTGTTCCTTAAAAGTTAGTCTTTTTGCTTGAAAAGTGCTTATGTGCAAATATTGTGATTTTAGTGTTTTCACATGTGATTTAGAACTCATAAGCATATGTATGAGTAGATATATATATGTTACTAGTTTCATACTTTCATGTTGATCGTTGTTAGGTAATAACACTTGAAGTCTTCGTATGTGTGTATGATACACCATTTTTCGTTAAAAACATAACCGCGTGTCGAAGTCACCAACGGGTCGTTCAAATAAATATTTTCTTAAAAATATTACAAGTCTAAGTAGGTTGGGTGAACAACTTGCTAGTAAGACGTGAGTTTCAATTAGTAATGTACCCCTCATGTTTAGGGCACCGTTAGCGTTCGTGGGCGTATTTTTGCTAACACTCGTTTTTCCGCCGTTCGTTATCAAGGTGAGTTTTCACGGCCCCTTTTTAAACTATTTTGTTGCTTTATAAACTATGGGGGAAGAACATGCTTTCGTTCGTTTATCATGATACTGGACTTACGTTATGTGTTCGTTTGATGGTCTCGAGTAAGGGCTTTCGTTATGTGTTCATGTATGTCGTTCATGAATAGCCCCGCCGTTATAATCATTAGCCTCGTGTAGGCCGCAAGGTGTGTTGATAGATCTATTTGGGACTGACTGCCCACTCTCGTGATCAGTAACGCTGATCGGTCGTTCGTACGAGAGAATATATTTTGAAAGGATTCGTGGGGATATGTTGTATTCGTGTCTCGGTTTGATTATAAGCTCTAGGTACTGTCATCATGTTGTATTCCTTGCAAGCTTATGACATATCACATGTTTGTCCAAGTTACTTGATAGTTCGTTAAATTCGTTTATGTTATCGTTAAACCCGTGAAACTCGCTCAACTTTATGTTGATGTTTTTAAGCATGTTTTTCAGGTACTTAGATGCTCTCGCGCGGTTATGAAAACGGGCTTTTGGGCAAACGCTTGCATCGGATTTCTGTTGGGACATTTTAAACTTTATTTTGGATCCTCGTGTGTTGGATCATTAAAACTCGTGTTTTAAATTTTAATGCTTTCAAGTTTGGATAATTGTAAGACTTATCTTTTATCTCGTTGAACATTTTTGATGTTTTAAATTAAATGTGTTTGCTTATTATCATTGGGCTCCAACTTATGTGACCACCATGCTTACGTCTCGTTTCCGCTGCGAATCGTCGTTTTCGGGGTGTGACACGAGAGGATCAAATGAAAACAAAATACCCCTCCTTGTTTAAGGATGCACCAGTTCAAGATGGCACGAATTGAATTTCGGGACGAAATTCTGTTAACATGGGGAGAATGTGACACCCGACATTTCAGGTCAATATCCGTACATGTGATAAACGAGTTTACATTATAATTGATTTTGAGATTTACTTAATTTCACAATCAAGGACATTAAGGTCTAACAAAAACCGTACATTGTCTCATTTCATATTTTGGTAATTCTAGGAGTTACCGGTTCACGTATCAGGATAACCCGACTAAATACGAACACTAGTGGTTAAATTAAATAACCAGAAATATATATATATATATATATATATATATATATATTACACAAAATTTACGTTGAACTATAATTTATTTTTAAAACTAAATCATATAATATACGTAAAAGTGTAACATCCCGAAAATAGTAAATAAGTAAATAATAATACGATAGAGATTTAAACGTCATAAAACGAAATAAGAACGGATGGGCTTGGGCTCGGCTCCAACGGGCCGAGGGAAGCCCAGGCATAAAAGGGGCAAGGCAGCCCACTAGCTCATTTCACCTTCATTTTCACCATCTTAGAGAGAGAAAGGGAGCTCGGGTCTAGAGAGAGAAAGTCGACGGATCGTCACGAGATTAGAGGAGCACGTTACAACTGAGCTCGTGAGCAAAACCTCCGAATCAGAACTTCAATCCAGGTAATGATTCAACCATAATCTGAGTTTTTGTTCATTTTGGGGTTTCTCGAGTTTTAGCTAAATAGATGATGTTTTTACGGATGAAACTTGATAATAAGCTTAGAAATAGCATCTAGAATGAAAACCGCACGTTTTGATCAAAGAAAATTGTAAGATTGGCATGATCGGGTTTGCATGCAAGAACTTCGGAATTTTGGTCCAAGAACCAGGTACTGCGTACTTACCAAGTGCGCAGGAAGGAATTCCTGCGTACTTACCAAGTACGCAGGATACGCAGGAGGAAGATTCCTGCGCACTTGCCAAGTGCGCATGAGCAAGTCCCTGCGCACTTACTAAGTGCGCAGGCAGCAGACAGCAGGCATCAGGTTGGTTAAGTAAAGTCAGTAAGTTTAGAATGATTAAACCATTAAAGTCGGGGTTGGGTCTAATGTGTATATAACTACCTAATCCAGATCGAAAGTGACGCTGTTGGACCTTTGTTTTGGACAACCTAGAGTAGCTCATCTGGTGAGTTCTATGTGCCCCCTTCTATGTTATGTGCAAATGATTTATAAATGTTTTGGGGCTGAAGTGTATACACTAAATGAATAAATGTTATAAATGTCAATGTGATCATACGTATATATATATATATATATATATATATATATAAATACTTATATATGAAAATGAATTATGAATAAAGAATGAAGCGTATGACTATAAAGAATGAATGAAAGAAGGACATAACGTAAAAGAATGAAATCTTGCTTTATATTACATATATATTGCATGTTATGAATGAATGTAAACGTTATAAACCCTTCTATGACAACGGCTACTTCGGTAGACGGACGACCACGTGATTATTTTGCAACCGGGACAAAAACGTTCCTTCGCAAGCTAGGACGTATGAAAAGGTATAAATGGATGGTCGAAGCAATTGCCTTAACTAATGTAGAACGGTTGCATACATAATGGTCACGTGGGAAACGGATGCCCTAGGGCAGACGGACAAAAATGACGGACTACGACGGTAGGACGGTAAAGAGCGGACGGACAAAGGTTGCCGGACGGATTTAATGATATGACGGACGGTTTTCTAGAGCCGGACGGTAATGAAATGGGCTACGACGGTAGTTCTGACTGCGATGTCTTCGTGACATTCGCGACAAGTATGATGGGTTGATCTCCCTTAAGATTATGCCCAATAAGTGTTCTCTCAAAGAAATTATGTATGTACTTATGTATATACCCTCAATGAATGTTATGTGATAAAATAAAGTAAGGAATATTTAAAGGTACGAATATACATATACACGTTATATTCATGAAAAGATAAGTATTAATTATGAATGTCTTTAAACTAGAACTCACCAGCGTTAGCTGACTTTTAGTATAAATTTCAGGTAAGGGAAGAAAGGGTCGTGCGATGGCGTGAAGGTTACCCGGCACAAGACTGACATCCCACTTTTGTTTGTTAAGAATATGTTATGTTTTATTTGTAAAGACTTCCGCTGTTATGATTATGTAATTGAATGATGAATGTTTTAATTTAAGTTCAGTATTAATGACTATGTTTATGAGTAAATCCAACAAGTGAGGTTACCCAGGAAAGGGGCCTTACAAGTTGGTATCAGAGCATTTAGTTTGAGAGATTCAGACATCCCAAAATGTCTGGACTCAAACTGATTATGGGACCAACGCACGGATGTCAGTATGGGTAACCAACGCCAACGCTAGCACGGTGAGTAAGTCATAAAGTTAATGCTCTTGCATAGGAATAGATACCATAACTTAGAACAAGTAGATGTTAATGCCACGACTGATTTGAAGAGTTTCGAACCCGAAAAGCAATGTAAATTAGTAATCACAAACCGGTCACTGTAATTAAAAATTTACCTTGCTCGTACTGTTCCAAACTATGATCTGAAGAAATGACATTGATGTATTCCCTTTATAACTATCAGGAAATTAAGAATTTATGGCTGGTGGAGGAAGAACAGTAGGTAGACCTCCACTGAAGCAAAGACATGAAGAGGAAGAGAGTGTGCACGCAGAACACACTGAGAGTGTGCACGAAACAGATGTGACACCAACAGGGAACAATAGTCCAGGGCCTATACAGTTAGAACCCGAAGTCAGAGATGCTATTGCCCGCGAGGTCGTACTTACTCTGAAGAACATATTGCCTGACCTACTATCTGAGGCATTAAAGAAAAGCAAAGAAGAGGATGAAGGAAAAAATGAAGAGAAAATTTATGACAGTGACGGGGATGAAGTAAAAGTGGCATCAAGCAATCGTGGGTGTACTTACAAAGGTTTCAAGGACGGAGACCCACCTAAGTTTGATGGAACCAAGGATTCGGTGGCTACTTTCGAATGGATTGAGAGGATGAACGCTGTAATCAACATCAACGAGTGCCGACCGGATCAGGCGGTCAAATATGTTGCTCATTCTTTCACCAATGAAGCGCTAGGTTGGTGGAGAAACATCCAAAGAACAAAGTCGCCAAATGCTCTTGCCAGAATGACATGGGAAGACCTGAAAAAGCTCATAATCCAAAAGTTCTGCCCACAAAATGAGATTGATTGTGTGGAGAACGAGTTCCTAAACTTCAAGACTGGCAACAAGACTCATCGCCAGTATACTTCAAGATTCAACGAGCTGGCCCAACTAGTACCACACTTGGTGGAAACTGAAGAACGTATGATCAAATACTATGTCAAGGGTCTGCCGCAAAGGGTCCGTGTTCATGTAAAAGCTAATCTACCATCGACCTTCGAGTCGGTAGTCAACCTGTCTGGAATCGTCTACGACGATTATGCCAATGAGGACCCGGCACCTGAGACACAAAAGAGAAAGTGGGAGAACCCGTCTAGAGGCACCGGAAAAGGGAAAGAAACAGCTGAAATTAAGAAACCAAGGTTGGACGGATATGAAACAATCAAGAGATGTGGAAAGCAACATCTGGGCGAGTGTCGAATAGGCACCACCTGTCACACCCCCAATTTCAACTAACGGAATATTACCGTTTGGGAAGTGACAAACCAGGATCTCAGACACTAGTTACATTGAACGACTCTACATGGGACTCAAAATGAAAATATCTTTTAAATCAGAGTATCAATGCGGAAGCGTAAAGAAAGTAAATGCGCAAAATACACGCGCCCAAAACCAAAGTCCAAAAGTCCAAACGTCCAACCAAACAAAGTACATTAAAATAATTCAATCAATACAAATAGACACAAAGCAAAGCAGTTGAATCCCATGCATGCCCTAACGTTCACCTGTGTCTTAGCTTAGCGTCCTGAGAAAACATGTAAGAAAAAGTGTCAACACGAGGTTGGTGAGTTCACAGGTTTCAATATATAAATAAACGTTTACCAGATTTATTGTACAATCAACATAAAATACCATATGAGTAGCTAACCCATGTTCATTGTTTGCTATTACGCTCGCAACCGTAAACTGACTGTTTGTATTGCCTCCCACCAGGTCTATCAACCACGGTGCACGTTTAGGTCAATATTGCACCCGTTCGATATCCAATCGTGTTAGCGCGACTAACGCGGGTGAGGTTTGTCAAACCCAGTAGTACTACCCAACATACCTCGCTATATTCATATTTAAACGGTTCGATGTGAGGACTTTCATGATAGAGTTTACGCATAGTCATAACAATTGATATAAAATGAAGTACAAAAATCAAAAGAGTTGTATCATGTTTTCTCCCCCAGTTTAAAAGCAGTAAAAAGGGGCCGTGAAAACTTACCTGAGCTTGAGTAAGGATTTGAATCACACAAGGGAAAAGTTGGAGCCACGTGTGTAAGTCTCAAAAGACTTACGAATGCCCTAACATTATAAACACATAAATTAGGGATAAAAGAGAAATGGGAAGTGTGACAATGACACGGATTGAGAAATGTCCTAAAGAAATGCTCCAATATTCAAGAGTGGACGAAAGTGTCCATGGAGTTAGAAATTACCTTACACGACGAATGACACGAATAATAATAATTATAACCGGGTGTTTTGTCATTCACAAAAATTAATAAAATAATAATATATGTATACGAGTAAATAGTATAACCAACTATATTATTATTTAGTCTCAATCGACACACGATGTTATAAAATGATTTGAAATAATATAAATATATATTATTTAATAATACGGGTCACGGTTTGAAAATAATATAAACATATTATTTTTATATGAATTTACGGTTTAAAAATAATATAAACATATTATTTTTATTTGATAATAATAACAATATATTAATTATAAAAGTGGGTTTAATATATAAAAATATGTTAATAATTCAAACCCGAGCCTACGGGTTGTTTTCCGGGTAAAAACACAATTGTATAACCTTATAATATTATAGGGTTTGATTTTTATTAATTAAATATTAACAGAAAAATGTTTAAAAATGATTGTGGGAGCCCGGACTCGAACCCGGGTCTCTCCCACACACACTCATCGCTTTAACCAGTTCCGGCCGCTAGGCTATCGCGACATTATCCTTACTGAAATGGTTTTAATCCTGCGTTACCGAGAGTCCTTCTTTTCCAAATCAAATCGCGATCGAAACCCGGCTCTGATTCATCGATTCCGGTGTTAATCGATCGAAACAGTAGAGGGGTTTTGATAGACGGGGTTTTACGAATTAGTGTGTGTGTTTAATTTGTAAAAACATTAGTTAATTGATCGTTAATTTCATGAACTAAAAGCCGAAAACCCTAGATACGAACCTGAATTTGATTTGAACGATTTTGATATTAGCAGTTGATAGAATCACAGGGTTTTAACAAAAACCAACATTGCGAACCTGATTATATATAGTTTAATTTCGTTAAAAATGGGAACTGGTATGAATTCAATTAATCAAAAAATCATAAGAACCCTAGATTCGATTTGGCTTCGATTCGATGATAAAGCCTCTGAATTTCATAGGGCTTTCAATGTATGAATCAAGACGAGTCTATTGATGTCTTCAATTTCAGAATTCCGTATTGAAATGATAGAGTTCGACTAAGCCAAAGTCGTATGAACCCTAGGTATCGGATCACGATGATCTCGATAATGGAATCAAAACTTAACATAGGGCTTTTGATATACAGAGGATTGCGAAGCTAATCATGTATATTAATTTGATTTAAATACAGTCTAGGGTCTCCATCGATTAACTGGTTTACGATGAACCCTAGAATTTCGGTTTGAGTTGAATTCGATAATTTAAGCCCTGATAATGATAGGGCTTTTGATCTATGAATTGAGGCGAGACTGATACTGTAAACAATTACCAGAATGGTTGATGGATGGATAGCTTCCGGCTAGAACGAGTGTCGTCGGCCTGCGGGCTAGATTCCGGTGACCTTGACTGCTTCTTCGGCGTATTTGGTGTAGGCAAAAGCTTTAGGGGAGTGTGAATGAGGTGTGCAGTGGATTCAATTGCAGAATGATAAGTGAATTTGCTTGAATTCGATGATCATTGTCGCGGGTTCGACGGTTACAGTTTTAGGGAGTAAATTCGTGAATATGGAATAGTTAAAACGCCTAGGAACGGCTCATTGATGATCGATATCATCAATATGATGATTAACAGCCGAGAATTCGAGTAGCCACTTCAGTTTCTGGTTTAATTCGAATCAATTGAATGTTTGGGTTTGACTTTAGAAAGTCAACCGAACTCAAATTTGCTGATTTTGACTTTGAGAAGTCAATTTATTTGATTTAGCATACTAACACAACTAGTCCTTGTAGTTTTGAGTTGGATTTGTGACCGAATTAGTCCTTGGGGTTAAATTTGACTAACGAGGTTAAGTTTTTAATAAGAAACTTAACGGAATAGTTAACGGAATTAACTGAAAAAGTCGGATTGTCACATCATTCCCTAGTTGAAAGAATTTTCGTCCCGAAAATTAAAAAAAATATATATATATATTTTTTAGAATTTTCGTCCCGAAAATTAAAAAAAATATATATATATATTTGGGGTTTCACATCATTCCCTAGTTGAAAGAATTTTCGTCCCGAAAATTAAATAGTACCTTAGGGATTTGACGCGGAGTGCTTGAACAGATTAGGATATTTGCGCATCATCTGATCCTCGCGCTCCCAAGTGAATTCTGGTCCGCGTTTCGAGTTCCAACGGACTCGAACAATAGGGATCTTACTGTGCTTTAACGTTTTAACTTCCCTATCCATAATTTCCACAGGTTCTTCGATGAAACGTAACTGTTCATCAACATGTAGTTCCTCCAGAGGAACTGCGAGTGATTCATCTGCCAGGCATTTCTTTAAATTTAAGACGTGAAAGACGTTGTGTACACCACTAAGTCTTTCAGCTAGGTCCAGTTGATACGCGACTGGTCCGATTCTCTTTAATATTTTGAAAGGTCCAACGTAACGAGGATTCAGTTTACCTCGTTTTCCGAAACGAATGACACCTTTCCAAGGTGAGACTTTGAGTAAAACCATGTCACCTATTTGAAATTCCAAAGGTTTACGACGCTTGTCGGCATAGCTCTTTTGACGATCACGAGCTGCCGCCATACGATTTCTAATTTGAACGATCTTTTCGGAAGTTTCAAATACAAGTTCAGGACCTGTGAGTTGGATATCCCCAACCTCGGTCCAACAAATGGGAGAACGGCATTTCCGTCCATAAAGTGCTTCAAATGGAGCTGCCTTGATGCTAGTGTGATAACTGTTGTTGTAGGAGAACTCCACCAATGGTAGGTGAGACTCCCAAGTGTTACCAAAATCGATCACACAAGCTCGTAGCATGTCCTCCAGAGTTTGAATAGTACGTTCAGTTTGGCCATCAGTTTGAGGATGGTATGCTGTGCTCATATCTAGACGCGTGCCTAATGCTTTATGCAATGATTGCCAGAAACGGGAAGTGAATCGTGCATCACGATCCGAAATAATAGAGATTGGCACTCCGTGCCGAGAGACTACTTCTTTCAAATATATTCGAGTGAGTTTATCCATTTTGTTGGTTTCTTTAATTGCTAGAAAGTGGGCAGATTTTGTTAGGCGATCAACAATTACCCATATAGTATCACATCCGGTAGGGGTTCGGGGTAATTTGGTAATGAAGTCCATGGATATTTGTTCCCATTTCCACATGGGAATTTCAGGTTGTTGCAGTAGACCGGACGGTTTTTGGTATTCAACTTTGACTTTCGCGCAGGTCAGACACTTACTAACATAAGTGGCTATATCGGCCTTCATCTTCGGCCACCAATATAGTACTTTTAGATCATGGTACATTTTATCGGAACCCGGATGAATGGAGTAACGAGATTTATGAGCTTCATCCATGATTAGTTCCCTTAAATTTCCGAACACTGGAACCCATATTCGTTCGACAAAGTAACAAATTCCGTCAGATTTTACTTCAAGTTGTGCTTCCATGCCGCGTGTACCTTATAACGGTAGGTTATCTTCTTTCAAGGCTTCAAGTTGAGCACTACGGATTCTGTCAGGCAATCCAGGGTGAATAGTGAGTTGTAACGCACGAACTCGTTTGGGTTTCGTTTCTTTTCGGCTTAGTGCATCAGCCACGACGTTAGCTTTACCCGGATGATACCGGATCGCACAGTCGTAATCATTTAAAAGTTCAACCCAACGACGTTGTCGCATGTTCAACTCCTTCTGCTCGAAGATATGCTGGAGGCTCTTGTGGTCGGTGTAGATGGTGCATTTGGTACCGTACAAATAATGTCTCCATATCTTAAGTGCAAAAACTACTGCTCCCAACTCTAGGTCATGAGTGGTGTAGTTTTTCTCGTGAACCTTTAACTGTCGTGAAGCGTATGCAATTACCTTTTCGCGCTGCATTAAGACACAACCCAGACCTTGAATAGATGCATCACAATACACCACAAAGTCATCGGTTCCTTCCGGAAGAGCTAAAATAGGTGCACTGCAAAGTTTCTGTTTGAGATGCTGGAAAGCTGATTCTTGATTATCGCCCCAATTATAAGCTTTTCCTTTTTGAGTTAGGGCGGTGAGAGGTTGTGCAATCTTTGAAAATCCTTCGATAAAACGACGGTAATATCCAGCCAATCCCAGAAATTGTCGC
Organism: Smallanthus sonchifolius; assembly: GCA_023525975.1. Taxonomy (NCBI): domain Eukaryota; kingdom Viridiplantae; phylum Streptophyta; class Magnoliopsida; order Asterales; family Asteraceae; genus Smallanthus; species Smallanthus sonchifolius. The sequence goes on along the minus strand of CM042020.1, from coordinate 46,753,347 downwards.
ACCTCAGTCGGAGTCGTCAGTGCTGCCCAATTCTTGATGGCTTCTATTTTGGACGGGTCGACATGTATCCCTTTTTCATTTACCACATGACCTAGAAACTGAACCTCTCGAATCCAAAATTCACATTTGGAAAACTTAGCATAAAGTTGCTTTTGCTTAAGTAGTTCCAAAATTAGATGCAGATGTTCTTCATGTTCTTCCTCGTTCTTGGAATAAATAAGAATGTCATCGATGAAAACGATAACAAACTGGTCAAGGTAAGGCTTACACACACGGTTCATGAGGTCCATGAATACCGCGGGTGCGTTGGTTAAACCGAAAGGCATGACCATAAATTCGTAATGGTCGTACCTTGTCCTGAATGCAGTTTTAGAGATATCTTCTTCTCGGACTCTTAACTGATGATAGCCGGACCTAAGGTCTATTTTGGAATAGAAACTTGATCCTTGGAGTTGATCAAAAAGGTCATCAATACGAGGTAAAGGGTAGCGGTTCTTGATTGTAACTTTGTTCAGCTCCCGGTAATCAATACACATACGGAACGTACCGTCCTTCTTCTTGACAAATAATACCGGAGCTCCCCACGGTGATGAACTAGGTCGGATGAAGCCTTTATCCAATAAGTCTTGCAACTGAGTGGACAGTTCCTGCAATTCACTGGGTGCTAATCGATAAGGTGCCCGAGCAATCGGTGCTGCTCCGGGTGCTAGGTCAATTTGGAATTCAACCTGACGGTGTGGTGGCAGACCGGGCAGATCCTCGGGAAATACTTCCAAAAATTCACGCACAACGGGAATATCTTCGATCTTCTTCTCTTCTGACGGCTGTTCAGCAACAAGGGCCAAAATGGCCGTATGGCCCTTTCGAAGTCATTTTTGTGCTTTCATGAAGGATATGATACCCATGACAGTACCAACCCTTTCGCCCTGAACTGAAAGAATTTCTCCACTCGGGAGGGGTATGCGAACGATTTTCTCATGACAAATGATTTCCGCTTGGTTTCTAGACAACAAATCCATGCCGACGATTACATCAAAACTACCAAGTGTGACCGGCATAAGGTCGATATCAAATGTATGTGTAGCTAGCTCAAGTTTACATCCCTTAAGTATGTGAGTTGCCTCAATTATTTGACCGTCGGCTATCTCTATTGTATACTTATCTTCTAATAGAGATGAAGTTCCTTTTATCACATTACTAAATTCCTTAGATATAAAACTTCTATCAGCACCGGTGTCAAAAAGGACAGAAGCAAAGTAATTATTTAAGAGAAATTTACCGGTAACCACGTTATGATCGTAGCGAGCCTCTCCGGATCCCAGTACAAAAGCTCTTCCTTTCGCCCCATTTCCTCCATTACCACCGTTATTACCGTTATTCCCACCATTGTTGTTTTGATTGGGGTTGTTACCATTGTTGCCCTGGTTATTACCGTTACTACTACCACTGCTATTACCATTTCCACCCTTTTTCAACTGAGGACAATTTCTTTGAATGTGCCCCTCTTTACCGCACTGAAAACATCCCCTCGTGAATCCTTGTGATTGAAATGGTTGTTTGTTCGGGAGTGCAACTCTACAGTCCTTTGTAGCGTGGCCCATTTTACCACAACGCTGGCAACGTTGTCGGTCACAAGTGCCCGTGTGGTGATAGCCGCATTTGTTGCACTTGGGGTACCTCCCAGCATATTCCCCTTGATTCGGACCTGATGAGGTCGTTTGATTAAAGTTTCTAGCATGCTCAAACTTTCGCTGTTGTTGGTGCTGAGGTTGATTGGGTTGGGATCCTTTAGAATTTGAGTGGTTGTGTGAGTGGGAGTGATGGTCGAACTTGCGCTTATTGTTGTCGGTGGGTTTAGAAACCGAACCTCTTGGAGGTAAAGTTCCCTGTGTCACTGCCTGATCGGTCAATTTGTGAGCAAGTCTGATGGTCTGTTGGATGGTGGTAGGGTTGGATGAGGTCACCATGCTTTGAATCTGAGGTACCAAACCTCCAATGTATAGTTCAATCCGTTTGTAATCCGGAGTCACCATATGTGGGCACATGGTGGCAAGTTCGTGCGAGCGGGTGGTGTAGAGTTCAATTTCTGAACCCTCCATCTTAAGGTTCCAGAACTCTCCCTCTAGCTTTTGAATTTCATCTCGTGGGCAGTATTCTTCTTTCATCATTGATTTAAATTCCTCCCACGGAAGTCCATTTGCCATTGCTAGTCCCAACATTTGAACTTGGGCATTCCACCATGTTCGAGCCGGACCTTCTAAAGTTCCAACAGCAAATTTCACTTGGTTAGCCACGGGGCAGTTGCACATGGCTATTACTGATTCAACCTTCTCAAACCAGCGAAGTAATCCAACTGCTCCTTCAGCTCCACTAAAGGTGTGGGGCTTGCAGTCCATGAATGCCTTGAAAGTGCAGGCTGGCTGTTGATTTTGCTGGCCTGGATTTAGAAATACGAATTGAATTGGAATTATAGAGTTTAGAAAGATATTCTTAGGAAAAAGGGATTGACACTACTAGTCAATAGTTGAAAGCATTTACCTGCAGCATTCTGTGCTGCTAGGGCCTCTGCCACACTATTGTTTATCAAAGCTGCTAGTTCTGCTGCCGTCATGTTGATGGTACCACGACCACCGGTACGGCCTCCTCGTCCTCTCCCAGGCATATTTCTTCACAATCACAAATGAAAACAATGAGAAATATATCGCATATTAAACATTATTCAGGTACGGGTAAGGAAATACAACATCTAATATTTTGAAAATTAAATAAATTGTAAGGCTACAAAATAAATAACTCAAATATTAAACTTCTCATGCTTTTATTGGATGGGAACAACCTTACCCATCTAGGTTTGAAAAGGGAAATAACATAAGCAAAAACAAACATGAAAAGGAAGATAGAATAGGAAGATCCTCAAATATCCTCGTCATCAGAAGAGACATATGACTGTGCATCATCAATCTCCACTGGCTCTTCCTCAGCTGGTTCCCCCTCTAAGGGTTCCTCCTCGAAGGGCTCCTCCTCAAAGAGCTCTTCCTCAAAGGGTTCCTCCTCATCGTCAGATACTGGAATGTCTTCCGGGTGTAGGGCCGCTAGCAGTTAGGCTTCCAAGTGAGTCACCCTCTCTTGAAGGCCTTCAGCAGTGTGGTTAGCCACATGTAGCTGAGCTTCCATAGCAGCTAATCTCTCCAGAAATCCTTGCATATCATCATCCATAATGTCAGCCCTCGTCTCTAGGTGTGCTACACGATTCACTAAAAGGTTGTGGACATGATCCGTTGCAGCTAGTTCGGTAGTCAAATCTTCTATTCCTACCCTATTATTTTCCACTTGTTTTCCATTCTCCAGGAGTTTAGGTATCTCCTCGGTAGCATCTTGTACAAAACTTAATTCCTTTAACATATAGGACACAAATGCTGCGAAGGCTTGTTCCATGGTACATGGTAAGCTAGGCAGTGTAGACGATGAAGATGTGGATGCAAAGTACGGTGATGGAACATCTCCCATTTCGATCCACCTTTGGATCATATGTGGGTACATATCCCAATTGAGAGCATACTCCAATGCCCGTGCGTTGCTCGGTTCGCCTTGCTCAATTGAGGTAGTCCGGCGCCTTTTGGGCTCCGGGGATGAGGGTACAGGTGCTTTATGCCCTGATGCGTTAGGTGATGGAGGTGGTGTTGACGACATGATCCTGCAACATTTTGTATAAGTACTAAACATCCAAATGACATGTAACTAATGTGTGAGGCTATAGTCTAGTATGCAATCCTAGTTCTCTATAACCAATGTCTCTGATACCAACTGTCACACCCCCAATTTCAACTAACGGAGTATTACCGTTTGGGAAGTGACAAACCAGGATCTCAGACACTAGTTACATTGAATGACTCTACATGGGACTCAAAATGAAAATATCTTTTAAATCAGAGTATCAATGCGGAAGCGTAAAGAAAGTAAATGCGCAAAATACACGCGCCCAAAACCAAAGTCCAAAAGTCTAAACGTCCAACCAAACAAAGTACATTAAAATAATTCAATCAATATAAATAGACACAAAGCAAAGCAGTTGAATCCCATGCATGCCCTAACGTGCACCTGTGTCTTAGCTTAGCGTCCTGAGAAAACATGTAAGAAAAAGTGTCAACACGAGGTTGGTGAGTTCACAGGTTTCAATATATAAATAAACGTTTACCAGATTTATTGTACAATCAACATAAATACCATATGAGTAGCTAACCCATGTTCATTGTTTGCTATTACGCTCGCAACCGTAAACTGACTGTTTGTATTGCCTCCCACCAGGTCTATCAACCACGGTGCACGTTTAGGTCAATATTGCACCCGTTCGATATCCAATCGTGTTAGCGCGACTAACGCGGGTGAGGTTTGTCAAACCCAGTAGTACTACCCAACATACCTCGCTATATTCATATTTAAACGGTTCGATGTGAGGACTTTCATGATAGAGTTTACGCATAGTCATAACAATTGATATAAAATGAAGTACAAAAATCAAAAGAGTTGTATCATGTTTTCTCCCCCAGTTTAAAAGCAGTAAAAAGGGGCCGTGAAAACTCACCTGAGCTTGAGTAAGGATTTGAATCACACAAGGGAAAAGTTGGAGCCACGTGTGTAAGTGTCAAAAGACTTACGAATGCCCTAACATTATAAACACATAAATTAGGGATAAAAGAGAAATGGGAAGTGTGACAATGACACGGATTGAGAAATGTCCTAAAGAAACACTCCAATATTCAAGAGTGGACGAAAGTGTCCACGGAGTTAGAAATTACCTTACACGACGAATGACACGAATAATAATAATTATAACCGGGTGTTTTGTCATTCACAAAAATTAATAAAATAATAATATATGTATACGAGTAAATAGTATAACCAACTATATTATTATTTAGTCTCAATCGACACACGATGTTATAAAATGATTTGAAATAATATAAATATATATTATTTAATAATACGGGTCACGGTTTGAAAATAATATAAACATATTATTTTTATATGAATTTACGGTTTAAAAATAATATAAACACATTATTTTTATTTGATAATAATAACAATATATTAATTATAAAAGTGGGTTTAATATATAAAAATATGTTAATAATTCAAACCCGTGCCTACGGGTTGTTTTCCGGGTAAAAACACAATTGTATAACCTTATAATATTATAGGGTTTGATTTTTATTAATTAAATATTAACAGAAAATGTTTAAAAATGATTGTGGGAGCCCGGACTCGAACCCGGGTCTCTCCCACACACACTCATCGCTTTAACCAGTCCCGGCCGCTAGGCTATCGCGACATTATCCTTACTGAAATGGTTTTAATCCTGCGTTACCGAGAGTCCCTCTTTTCCAAATCAAATCGCGATCGAAACCCGACTCTGATTCATCGATTCCGGTGTTAATCGATCGAAACAGTAGAGGGGTTTTGATAGACGGGGTTTTACGAATTAGTGTGTGTGTTTAATTTGTAAAAACATTAGTTAATTGATCGTTAATTTCACGAACTAAAAGCCGAAAACCCTAGATACGAACCTGAATTTGATTTGAACGATTTTGATATTAGCAGTTGATAGAATCATAGGGTTTTAACAAAAACCAACATTGCGAACCTGATTATATATAGTTTAATTTCGTTAAAAATGGGAACTGGTATGAATTCAATTAATCAAAAAATCATAAGAACCCTAGATTCGATTTGGTTTCGATTCGATGATAAAGCCTCTGAATTTCATAGGGCTTTCAATGTATGAATCAAGACGAGTCTATTGATGTCTTCAATTTCAGAATTCCGTATTGAAATGATAGAGTTCGACTAAGCCAAAGTCGTATGAACCCTAGGTATCGGATCACGATGATCTCGATAATGGAATCAAAAATTAACATAGGGCTTTTGATATACAGAGGATTGCGAAGCTAATCATGTATATTAATTTGATTTAAATACAGTCTAGGGTCTCCATCGATTAACTGGTTTACGATGAACCCTAGAATTTCGGTTTGATTTGAATTCGATAATTTAAGCCCTGATAATGATAGGGCTTTTGATCTATGAATTGAGGCGAGACTGATACTGTAAACAATTACCAGAATGGTTGATGGATGGATAGCTTCCGGCTAGAACGAGTGTCGTCGGCCTGCGGGCTAGATTCCGGTGACCTTGACTGCTTCTTCGGCGTATTTGGTGTAGGCAAAAGCTTTAGGGGAGTGTGAATGAGGTGTGCAGTGGATTCAATTGCAGAATGATAAGTGAATTTGCTTGAACTCGATGATCATTGTCGCGGGTTCGACGGTTACAGTTTTAGGGAGTAAATTCGTGAATATGGAATAGTTAAAACGCCTAGGAACGGCTCATTGATGATCAATATCATCAATATGATGATTAACAGCCGAGAATTCGAGTAGCCACTTCAGTTTCTGGTTTAATTCGAATCAATTGAATGTTTGGGTTTGACTTTAGAAAGTCAACCGAACTCAAATTTGCTGATTTTGACTTTGAGAAGTCAATTTATTTGATTTAGCATACTAACACAACTAGTCCTTGTAGTTTTGAGTTGGATTTGTGACCGAATTAGTCCTTGGGGTTAAATTTGACTAATGGGGTTAAGTTTTTAATAAGAAACTTAACGGAATAGTTAACGGAATTAACTGAAAAAGTCGGATTGTCACACCACCGTGTGTTATAAGTGCGGGAGGCCGGGGCACTACTCCCGAGATTGTTGGAAGGACGCCAAATGTCAAGTATGTGGATTGTTTAGACATCTGACAAAGAATTGCAGGAAGGCCGGCCAATCTGGTTCGGGAAAGGAGAAGGAACAGGAACAACAAAAGGCAAGGACTCGAGCCTATGCCTTAACTGAGGAAGAAGTAAGGGGAAACCCTGATGTCGTGTCAGGTACGTTCCTAGTTAATGATGAACATGCTGCTATTTTATTTGACTCTGGTGCTAGTAAAAGTTTTATATCCAATGCATTTAGTCGTAAACTAGATTGCACTATCAACACCATAGTAAAGGCCTTTAGCGTACAAACTGTCGTTGGTAAAAATTCGGCAGTATTCCAAGTAACAGAGGACTGCATAATAGAAATAGTGGGACATAAGTTTCCTTCTAGATTATTCCTTCTCACCTTAGGAGGATTCGATATAGTATTGGGGATGGATTAGCTAGCTGCCAACGAAGCTCAAATCATATGTAAACGTAAGAGGATACACCTCAAGACTCCAAGCGGCAGTCTAATTACGGTTTATGGGGATTGGAATTGCACGATGCCGAGCGTCATCTTGATGATCAAGGCCGAAAGTTACATGAGGCGCGGTTGCGAAGTTTATCTGGCATATGTTATTGACGATAGAATGGAAACGAAAGAACTCAAGAATGTACCCGTGGTGTGCAATTTTCCGGAAGTATTCCCTGAGGATCTACCTGGGTTGCCACCCGATCGGGAAATAGAATTTCAGATTGATTTACTGCCAGGAGCTGAGCCCGTTGCCAAAGCCCCCTACCGATTGGCTCCGTCAGAAATGAAAGAATTGATGTCTCAACTACAAGAATTAACAGAAAAAGGATTTATTAGACCGAGCATTTCACCATGGGGCGCTCCGGTACTATTCGTAAAGAAGAAAGACGGCAGCATGCGCATGTGCATTGACTACCGTGAATTGAACAAGAGGACAGTAAAGAACAAATACCCATTGCCTAGAATAGACGATATCTTTGATCAACTGCAAGGTGCAAGTTGGTTTTCAAAGATCGATCTTAGGTCGGGTTATCACCAATTGAAGGTGAGAGAAGAAGATGTACCAAAGACCGCGTTCCGTACGCGTTACGGGCATTACGAGTTTTTAGTGATGTCATTCGGGTTGACCAACGCACCAGCAGCTTTTATGGACTTGATGAATAGAGTATGCTGGCCGATGTTGGATCGCTCAGTGATAGTTTTCATTGACGACATACTAGTTTATTCGAAGAACGAGGGTGATCACCACTGTCACCTAAGAGAGGTCTTGGAAGTGTTAAAGCAGGAAAGGTTGTATGCAAAATTCTCCAAATGCGCGTTCTGGCTTAGGGAAGTCCAATTCCTAGGTCATGTGATAAACACAAAAGGCATCATGGTAGATCCTGCAAAGATCGAGACAGTAAAGGAATGGAACGTTCCAAAGACACCAACAGAGATACGAAGTTTTCTGGGATTGGCAGGCTACTATCGAAGATTCATTCAAGATTTTTCAAGAATAGCCTTGCCACTAACTAAGTTGACACGGAAGGAAGTGAAGTATGAATGGGGTCAAACCCAAAACAACGCGTTTGAAGAACTTAAGGCACGATTAACCCAAGCTCCAGTCTTGACTCTACCTGAGGGAAATGAAGACTTGGTAGTCTATTCTGACGCTTCGGGGCAGGGTTTGGGGTGCGTACTTATGCAACGAGGAAAGGTAATTGCTTACGCCTCGCGACAACTAAAGATTCACGAGGCTAACTACCCAACACACGATCTAGAGTTAGAAGCAGTAGTTTTCGAGTTGAAAATATGGAGGCACTATCTGTATGGTGTCAAATGCACCATTTACTCCGATCACAAAAGCCTGAAGTACTTTTTCGAGCAAAAGGAATTAAACATGAGACAAAGAAGGTGGTTAGAGCTACTGAAGGACTATGACTGTGAGATATTGTACCATCCAGGCAAAGCAAACGTGGTGGCTGACGCTTTAAGCAGAAAAGAAGAATCGAAACCTATACGGATCAAAGCGTGTCAGCTGATTATAACACCAGATTTGTGAGGCCCCAAACCCGGGAGGCCCCACGCGTTGGATTTACTCATTTACAAACAGTTCTCAAACTAGAATATCAAATAACGCAGCGGAAAATTTCATTTCAAACATAACATTACATCGTTTAACATGCGGAAGCGTAACATTTTCAAATACATGTACATAACAAAAACAACTCGTAACGGGATGCCAGTCTTCACATCATCCGGGTAACTCCTCAAGCCGCCCAGCATCACCGTCCATCATCATAACTTCCTTAACCTGAATGTGCATACTAAAAAGGTCAGCTACGCTGGTGAGTTCTAGTTTTAACGTAAAACATTAACATCAAATATTTGCCAAAAACATAACATCATACTTCATTTAATAAAAGCGTACATAAAACATGCAATAACTTAACATCATCAAAACATCGTAGCATAACATCGTAACAATAGTCAATATGAACCGAATCTGCGCCTTCTCGTAACCGTCAAATCCATACATCGCATACCAGCGGATGAACTTAAGGCTCGCTACCTCTAAGTCATCCGTCATCCAGGTCTCCTAAGGCTCGTTACCTCTAGGTGGACCAAACATACGTCTCCTAAGGCTCGTTACCTCTAGGTAGACTAAACATACGTCTCCTAAGGCTCGTTACCTCTAGGAAGACTAAACATACGTCTCCTAAGGCTCGTTACCTCTAGGAAGACTAAACATACCATAGGCAATATTTCCCCGCAAGGAATAGTACCTTCCATCGGGATCCCGGTAATCCCATGGGTGACCGTCGTCACCCCATCCTCAACCAGTTGTACAACCGTTAGCCAGCCACTAAGGCCCCCCGTAAGGTAAGGCCAATACATACATACATACATACTCTAGCTCCCGTAGGAACTCGTGGCAGATTCGTTCATTCGTGACTTTCATAAAAACCTTTACCTCGTTTTAGTTAAAGCATTCGTACGTTTTATTAAATAACACTTCATTCGTAAACCTTTCACAACTTCGTTTGGCAAAATATTTTATAAACATCATCTCGTAAACCTCGTTTCGTAAACATCTCATTAACTCGTTTCGTCTTCCCCTTTCGGAAGCATCGTTCATAAACCTCGTTTCGTAAACCTCGTTTCATAAACCTCGTTTCGTAAACCTCGTTTCGTAAACCTCGTTTCATAAACCTCGTTTCGTATGTATGCACACCAGCCCAAAACATTTAATTAAAACATTAAAAGAAGGGCTTCTAGAACTCACCTTATAAGCTACTCTTGGGTTGTCCTAAACAAAGGTCCAACAACGTCACTTCCGATCTGAATTGATTAATTAAATACACATCAGACCTAAATCCCGACTCTAACGGTTTACTCGTTCTGTTACAGGTGAATACACTGACTTCACCTACTGATGCAGACCTATCGAAACTACTTAGTTTCGATACCTGCAGGCCCCTCGAAACTTCTAGTTTCGATACCTGCAGGCCCCTCGAAACTTCTAGTTTCGACAACTGCAGGTCACTCGAAACTTCTAGTCTCGACAACTGCAGGTCACTCGAAACTTCTAGTTTCGACAACTGCAGGTCACTCGAAACTTCTAGTTTCGACACCTGCAGGCCACTCGAAACTCTAGTTTCGATACCTGCAGAACTCAGCTATCTTCCCCAAAAACCCTAACTTTCGCATGCAGGTCCGATCTTGTCAAGATCCGGACTTTTTGTATTCAAAACGTGTATTTTCCTTTCGTGATTCCAGATTTATAACCCTTTCCTCATTTGGTTTATAAAAACCCGTCATTTTCACAAAAATACCCGAAAACCCAAAAACGAACAAAAACTCAGATTTGGTTCGGGTGTTACCTGATTTCGAGATTCTGATCCGGAGGTTTTGCTCACGAGTTCAGTAGCAACAAGCTCCTTCAATCTCGGGTCGATCCGCCAACTTTCTCTCTCTACGGTTTCTCTCTCTAGATTCTTGCAAATGAGAGAAATGGTGTGTGTGTTGGCTATTTAAAGGGAGGAAACCCCCCCCCCCTTCAAGATTGCCGGCCCAACCGGCCCGGCCCGTTACGCCTCGTTCTTTTATCCCGTTCGTCCCGGTTCAACCCGTTATTTAAAATCCTCATTTATTTTGGGATGTTACAAGTCTACCCCCCTTACAATAGGTTTCGTCCCCGAAACCTATCATAAGTCAAACAGTTGAGGGTACGACTCCTTCATTTCCGTCTCCGTTTCCCATGTAGCTTCCGATCCCTTCCGGTGCTTCCACTGGACTTTAACCAACTGGATAACTTTGTTACGTAAACGTTTCTCTTTCCTGTCTAGGATGGCCACAGGTTCTTCGATGTAGTTAAGGCTGTTGTCGACCTCGATGTCGGTAAGTGGTACGTGAGCCGTTTCATCCGCCAAACACTTTCGCAAGTGTGATACATGGAAGGTAGGATGAATCCCACTTAACTCATCAGGCAATTCCAACCGATAAGCGACTTCACCAACCCGTGCCATAATCCTGAATGGTCCGATAAACCTCGGACTTAACTTTCCTCTCTTCCTGAATCGTATGATTCCCTTCCAGGGCGACACTTTCAACATTACTCTGTCCCCAACATTAAATTCAATAGGCCTTCGTCGTCTATCCGCGTAGGATTTCTGACGATCTTGGGCGGCCTTCATTCGTGCTTTGATCTGATCAAACCTTTCCGACGTTTCTTTTACAACTTCAAGACTTCCCAATTCCTTCTGTCCAATCTCACCCCAACAAACCGGGGTCCTGCATCTCCTCCCATACAACATTTCATAAGGCGGCATGCCTATCGTCGTGTGATGACTGTTGTTGTAGGAGAATTCGGCTAACGGCAGATGACTGTCCCAACTGCCACCGAAGTCGATAATACAAGCACGAAGCATATCCTCCAATGTTTGAATGGTCCTTTCGGACTGACCATCCGTTTGTGGGTGGTATGCCGTACTAATATTGAGTCTCGTGCCCATTGCCTCGTGAAACCTCTTCCAGAACCTCGATGTGAATCGTGTGTCCCGATCAGATACAATCGTCAGAGGCATCCCATGCCGCGCCACTACTTCGTTAATAAATACTTCCGCTAACCTTTCCGACGAGAACGTCTCGCGAATAGGTAGAAAATGAGCACTCTTCGTTAAACGGTCCACAATTACCCAAATGGTGTCATGACCTTTAGCTGTGCGAGGTAGCTTGGTTATGAAGTCCATGGTAATGTGTTCCCACTTCCATTCTGGTATGTCAAGTGGTTGAATATTTCCATACGGTTTCTGGTGTTCAGCCTTTACTTGCGAGCAAGTCAAACACTTGCTTACATACTTCGTCACATCATATTTCATTCCAGGCCACCAGTATTCCTTTCTCAGATCTTGATACATTTTGTTGGTACCAGGATGGATAGAGTAACGAGACTTATGAGCTTCATCCAAGATTTTGGTTCTAAGCTCGCCACCCATAGGTATCCATACTCGACCAAAACGTGTCCTAACACCAAGGGTGTTATATTCTAACTTATCCTGTTGGCCAACCATCCTTTCCTTCTTTATGTTTTCCCCCTTTAGTGCCTCTACTTGAGCCTTTTCAATTTCCCTTATCACATCCGACGTTACCACCATTTGGCAAGCTTTCACTCTAATAGGAGCAGGCACATCCTTCCGGCTTAGAGCGTCAGCCACCACGTTTGCTTTTCCAGGATGGTACATGATTTCACAGTCATAGTCTTTCAAAAGTTCCAACCATCGCCTCTGCCTCATATTTAACTCCTTTTGCTCGAAGAAGTACTTCAGACTTTTGTGATCGGAGTATATGGTAAACTTTACCCCATAGAGGTAGTGCCTCCAAATTTTTAATGCAAACACAACAGCAGCAAGTTCCAAATCGTGAGTCGGATAGTTGACTTCATGAACCTTCAGCTGTCGTGATGCGTATGCGATCACTCTTCCACGTTGCATCAGCACACACCCCAACCCCTGACCCGAAGCGTCAGAGTATACCACCAGGTCTTCATTGCCCTCGGGAAGGGCCAAGACTGGAGCTTGGGTTAGCTTTTCTTTTAACTCCTTAAATGCCTCATCCTGCTTCGGACCCCATTCGTACTTTTCTTCCATTCGTGTCAACTTTGTCAATGGCGAAGCTATTTTCGAGAAATCCTGAATGAATCTCCGATAGTAGCCTGCCAACCCTAAGAAACTGCGGATCTCCGTTGGCGTCTTAGGAACATCCCAGTCCCTTATCGTCGTTATCTTTGCTGGGTCTACCATAATGCCGTTCGGGTTAATGACGTGACCTAGGAATTGGACTTCCCTAAGCCAGAACGCGCATTTGGAGAACTTAGCATACAACTTCTCCTTCTTTAGAGCTTCCAACACTTCCTTCAAATGACAAGCGTGATCACCCTCATTCTTGGAGTAGACGAGGATATCATCAATGAACACAATTACCGATCGGTCCAGCATCGGTCGACACACCCTATTCATCAAATCCATGAACGCTGCGGGGGCGTTCGTCAATCCGAAAGACATTACGCGGAACTCGAAATGTCCATAACGCGTGCGAAATGCAGTTTTCGGTATGTCTTCTTCCCTCACCTTCAACTGATGGTACCCGGACCGAAGGTCGATTTTCGAGAACCAACTTGCGCCTTGCAATTGATCAAACAGGTCATCGATCCTTGGTAAAGGGTACTTGTTCTTTACCGTACGCTTGTTTAACTCGCGATAATCAATACACATTCTCATCGACCCATCCTTCTTCTTCACAAACAACACCGGAGCACCCCAAGGCGAGATGCTCGGTTGGATAAATCCTTTCTCAAGTAACTCGTCTAGTTGTGCCATTAATTCTTTCATTTCCACTGGTGCTAGTCGATATGGAGCCTTAGCCACGGGCTGGGCATCTGGTACTAAGTCAATTCGGAATTCAATCTCTCTATCGGGTGGTATCCCAGGCAACTCCTCTGGAAACACCTCCGGGTACTCGCGTACCACGGGTACATCGTCTAGTTCCTTCACTTCCTTACACTTGTCAATCACGTACACCAGATAAGCCTCGCATCCGCGCCTCAAGTAATCTGTTGCCTTAATCATCGAGATGACGTTTGGCATCGGGACGTCACGATCTCCAAAAACCTCGACTTTGCTACCATCCGGAGCCTTGAGTCGGATTATCTTTCGTTTACATATGATTTGTGCTTCGTTGGCAGTTAGCCAATCCATACCCAGCACGACATCAAACCCTCCCAAAACCATAACAAACAATCTGACAGGGAATCTATGACCTTCTATTTTTATCGTAGAGTTGTCAACTACCTCGGTCACTCTCGCAGTTCTACCCTCAGCGGTTTCTACATTAAAGGCTCGTTCTACTTTACTAACCGTGTACTTTACTCGTTTACAGAAAGTTGCAGATATAAAACTCTTACTGGCACCCGAATCGAATAACACTGAAACAAAAGTGTTGTCAAGGATGAACGTACCTGACGCCACATCGGGGTCATTCCTGGCCTGTTCTTGCGTTAGTGCATACGCTCGAGTCTTCGCTCGGGGCCTTTCCTCCCTCTTCTCTGGGCCTTTCCCTTTCCCGGTCTCGCCCATCCTGGGCTTAGTGCATTCCCGGCTCATGTGGCCACTCTCCCCACAGTTGTAGCATTTGATACCGTTCGGGCATTCTCGGGAGTAGTGCCCGGTCTTGCCGCATTTGTAGCACAAATTTGATCCCAACCGGCATTCACCGGCATGCCTTCCCCCACACTTCCCACAGACTGCTAATTCATTTCCCCTGGCCCGTTTGTCCTGAGCCCCAAACAACTTCCCACCCGATCGCTTAGCGGGAAAACTCAGCTTCTTCTTAGGCTCTTCAATGGCAACGACATTCAGTGCCAGATCATCAAATACCACGCCGCTCAGTTCTACTACCGAATCGTAGGTAGTAGGGGCGTTTGCCTTAACATATGTGCGGACCTTGTCCGGCAACCCTTGAATATAACAAGCGATCTTTCTTTCTTCAGTAGTGACAAGGTGTGGCACCAGACGTGCCAGTTCATTGAACCGTGTCGTATACTGCCGGTGCGTCATGCTCCCAGCCTTCAAACCCAGAAATTCCCTTTCTACCTTTTCGATCTCATTCCTTGGACAGAAATTCTTGATCACCAAAGTTTTCAAATCATCCCACATCATCGAATCAACCACCTCGTTCCCCTTAGCCTGGCGTACACCTTCCCACCAGTGAGATGCTTCCTCCCTCAAGGAGTTAGCAGCAAACTTCACGACCTGATTCGGTCGACATTCACTCAGACGAATGGCGGCTTCCATACGAATTACCCAGTCAAAAGTAGCCACCGCGTCCTTCTTTCCAGTCAGAATTGGCGGGTCACATGCCTTAAAGGACTTATAATCGCATCCGCGAGCAGGCGGTGCATTGTCGGTCTCATTGTTCTGAGCACCAATTGCCGCGCTAGACCCACCCGCCCCATTGACCTGCTTCAACGCTTCAGCCAACAGACCTGGCAGAGAATTCTTCATCAATTCTGTGAATTCTCGAGCTATAGCTGCTCTCACTTCTGGTTCAAAAGTGAAAGGTTGCTCTTCGACCTGTGTCTGCTCGGCTTCATGCACACTAACCGCCGGTTCAGTGTGAACACTTCCTTCTTCACTGTGTTCTTGGCGCGCAGGAATCCTGCCACGCCCACCATTTCGACCGCCGGTACGACCACCGGTACGGCCACCACGCCTTCCGTTCCCTCTTCTTGCCATTCCGTTCTACAAGACAAGGAAATCCAATGTCATCACGCTAGTTAACAAATAGAATTCAACAAGCATTGTAAGATGTTAATATACACTGGCCATCTGCAATTAACCATTACACTACCTCTTGATTTCGATTTGACCACCTTTGTGATTTCCATCAGAACCCAAGTCCTAACCTTAACACTTCCTAAGGCATACTATATATGTAAATATATATACACTACCTTCATACCTGATGCTGTGGCTCGAGTTACCCGTACTGGCATCCGCTTTCGGTCCCATTCTCAGTTTAAGTTCAGACACAGGGAGTGTCCAAATCTCTCAAACTATTGCTCTGATACCAA
This sequence comes from Smallanthus sonchifolius, assembly GCA_023525975.1. Classification (NCBI taxonomy): domain Eukaryota; kingdom Viridiplantae; phylum Streptophyta; class Magnoliopsida; order Asterales; family Asteraceae; genus Smallanthus; species Smallanthus sonchifolius. The sequence continues at coordinate 46,737,472 of CM042020.1, read as the reverse complement.
CTTGTGAGGCCCCAAACCCGGGAGGCCCCACGCGTTGGATTTACTCATTTACAAACAGTTCTCAAACTAGAATATCAAATAACGCAGCGGAAAATTTCATTTCAAACATAACATTACATCGTTTAACATGCGGAAGCGTAACATTTTCAAATACATGTACATAACAAAAACAACTCGTAACGGGATGCCAGTCTTCACATCATCCGGGTAACTCCTCAAGCCGCCCAGCATCACCGTCCATCATCATAACTTCCTTAACCTGAATGTGCATACTAAAAAGGTCAGCTACGCTGGTGAGTTCTAGTTTTAACGTAAAACATTAACATCAAATATTTGCCAAAAACATAACATCATACTTCATTTAATAAAAGCGTACATAAAACATGCAATAACTTAACATCATCAAAACATCGTAGCATAACATCGTAACAATAGTCAATATGAACCGAATCTGCGCCTTCTCGTAACCGTCAAATCCATACATCGCATACCAGCGGATGAACTTAAGGCTCGCTACCTCTAAGTCATCCGTCATCCAGGTCTCCTAAGGCTCGTTACCTCTAGGTGGACCAAACATACGTCTCCTAAGGCTCGTTACCTCTAGGTAGACTAAACATACGTCTCCTAAGGCTCGTTACCTCTAGGAAGACTAAACATACGTCTCCTAAGGCTCGTTACCTCTAGGAAGACTAAACATACCATAGGCAATATTTCCCCGCAAGGAATAGTACCTTCCATCGGGATCCCGGTAATCCCATGGGTGACCGTCGTCACCCCATCCTCAACCAGTTGTACAACCGTTAGCCAGCCACTAAGGCCCCCCGTAAGGTAAGGCCAATACATACATACATACATACTCTAGCTCCCGTAGGAACTCGTGGCAGATTCGTTCATTCGTGACTTTCATAAAAACCTTTACCTCGTTTTAGTTAAAGCATTCGTACGTTTTATTAAATAACACTTCATTCGTAAACCTTTCACAACTTCGTTTGGCAAAATATTTTATAAACATCATCTCGTAAACCTCGTTTCGTAAACATCTCATTAACTCGTTTCGTCTTCCCCTTTCGGAAGCATCGTTCATAAACCTCGTTTCGTAAACCTCGTTTCATAAACCTCGTTTCGTAAACCTCGTTTCGTAAACCTCGTTTCATAAACCTCGTTTCGTATGTATGCACACCAGCCCAAAACATTTAATTAAAACATTAAAAGAAGGGCTTCTAGAACTCACCTTATAAGCTACTCTTGGGTTGTCCTAAACAAAGGTCCAACAACGTCACTTCCGATCTGAATTGATTAATTAAATACACATCAGACCTAAATCCCGACTCTAACGGTTTACTCGTTCTGTTACAGGTGAATACACTGACTTCACCTACTGATGCAGACCTATCGAAACTACTTAGTTTCGATACCTGCAGGCCCCTCGAAACTTCTAGTTTCGATACCTGCAGGCCCCTCGAAACTTCTAGTTTCGACAACTGCAGGTCACTCGAAACTTCTAGTCTCGACAACTGCAGGTCACTCGAAACTTCTAGTTTCGACAACTGCAGGTCACTCGAAACTTCTAGTTTCGACACCTGCAGGCCACTCGAAACTCTAGTTTCGATACCTGCAGAACTCAGCTATCTTCCCCAAAAACCCTAACTTTCGCATGCAGGTCCGATCTTGTCAAGATCCGGACTTTTTGTATTCAAAACGTGTATTTTCCTTTCGTGATTCCAGATTTATAACCCTTTCCTCATTTGGTTTATAAAAACCCGTCATTTTCACAAAAATACCCGAAAACCCAAAAACGAACAAAAACTCAGATTTGGTTCGGGTGTTACCTGATTTCGAGATTCTGATCCGGAGGTTTTGCTCACGAGTTCAGTAGCAACAAGCTCCTTCAATCTCGGGTCGATCCGCCAACTTTCTCTCTCTACGGTTTCTCTCTCTAGATTCTTGCAAATGAGAGAAATGGTGTGTGTGTTGGCTATTTAAAGGGAGGAAACCCCCCCCCCCCTTCAAGATTGCCGGCCCAACCGGCCCGGCCCGTTACGCCTCGTTCTTTTATCCCGTTCGTCCCGGTTCAACCCGTTATTTAAAATCCTCATTTATTTTGGGATGTTACAAGATTTGATGAGTGAAATATCAAAGGCACAAGACGAAGCGCTATTAGAAGGAAATATAAGACGGGAAAGAATGGTAGGACAACAAGGGAATTTGGATGCAAATGCATACGGTGTACGAACTAGGTTTGGCCGAATGTGGATACCTAAGATTGGCGAGCTTAGAGCCAAAATACTCGATGAGGCCCATAAGTCTCGCTATTCTATCCACCCCGGGACAAACAAAATGTATCAAGACTTGAAGAAAGAGTACTGGTGGCCTGGCATGAAGAACGATGTGACAGAATACGTGAGCAAGTGCCTAACGTGTTCTCTAGTTAAGGCCGAGCACCAGAAACCATGCGGTAAAATGCAACCTCTACCGATACCGGAATGGAAGTGGGAGGAAATCACGATGGACTTCATTACCAAGCTACCGCGGACAGCTAAAGGCAATGATACCATTTGGGTGATCGTCGACCGCTTGACGAAAAGTGCTCACTTATTGCCAATACGTGAGACTTCCTCGTCAGAAAGACTAGCAGAAATATTTATCAAGGAAGTTGTGAGCAGACATGGTATGCCGCTGTCGATTGTGTCCGACAGGGATACTAGATTCACGTCAAGGTTTTGGAAGAAGTTCAATGAAGCGATGGGTACTAGATTGAACATCAGCACTGCTTACCACCCTCAAACCGATGGTCAATCTGAAAGGACCATTCAGACCTTGGAGGACATGCTCCGGGCCTGTATCATTGACTTTGGTGGGAGTTGGGACAGCCATCTACCATTGGTAGAATTTTCATATAACAATAGCAACCACACAACTATTGGCATGCCGCCACTTGATATGTTGTATGGGAGGAAATGTAGGACCCCGGTTTGTTGGGGGGAAATTGGACAGAAGGATTTTGCAAGTCTCGAAGTGGTCAAAGCTACTTCCGAGAAATTTGATCAAATCAAGGCTCGGATGAAAGCCGCAAAGGACAGACAGAAATCATACGCGGACAAGCGAAGAAGGGATTTAGAGTTTCGGGTAGGGGACATAGTACTGTTAAAGGTATCACCATGGAAAGGAATCATCCGATTCAGAAAGCGTGGCAAACTAAGTCCAAGGTTTGTCGGACCTTTCAAGATTCTAGCAAGAGTGGGTCAAGTTGCTTACAGACTCGACCTTCCCGTCGAGCTTAGTTGAATACACCCTACGTTCCACGTGTCGCACTTACGCAAGTGCCTAGCTGACGACACAGCTCACATACCTTACGACGAGATCGAGGTGGATAACAGTTTAAATTATGTAGAGGAACCGATTGCCATTCTTGACCGAGCTGAAAAACGACTACGCAATAAGTCGATACCTTTAGTCAAAATACAATGGAAGCACAGAAAAGGGTCAGAAGCTACATGGGAAAAAGAAGACGAGATGAGGGGACTATACCCTCAATTGTTTAACGTATAAACAGTTTCGAGGACGAAACCTCTTTAAGGAGGGTAGACTTGTAACATCCCGAAAATAGTAAATAAGTAAATAATAATACGATAGAGATTTAAACGTCATAAAACGAAATAAGAACTGATTGACTTGGGCTCGGCTCCAACGGGCCGAGGGAAGCCCAGGTATAAAAGGGGCAAGGCAGCCCACTAGCTCATTTCACCTTCATTTTCACCATCTTAGAGAGAGAAAGGGAGCTCGGGTCTAGAGAGAGAAAGTCGACGGATCGTCACGAGATTAGAGGAGCACGTTACAACTGAGCTCGTGAGCAAAACCTCCGAATCAGAACTTCAATCCAGGTAATGATTCAACCATAATCTGAGTTTTTGTTCATTTTGGGGTTTCTCGAGTTTTAGCTAAATAGATGATGTTTTTACGGATGAAACTTGATAATAAGCTTAGAAATAGCATCTAGAATGAAAACCGCACGTTTTGATCAAAGAAAATTGTAAGATTGGCATGATCAGGTTTGCATGCAAGAACTTCGGAATTTTGGTCCAAGAACCAGGTACTGCGTACTTACCAAGTGCGCAGGAAGGAATTCCTGCGTACTTACCAAGTACGCAGGAGGAAGTCACTGCGTACTTACCAAGTACGCAAGAGGAAGACTCCTGCGCACTTGCCAAGTGCGCATGAGCAAGTCCCTGCGCACTTACTAAGTGCGCAGGCAGCAGACAGCAGGCAGCAGGTTGGTTAAGTAAAGTCAGTAAGTTTAGAATGATTAAACCATTAAAGTCGGGGTTGGGTCTAATGTGTATATAACTACCTAATCCAGATCGAAAGTGACGCTGTTGGACCTTTGTTTAGGACAACCTAGAGTAGCTCATCAGGTGAGTTCTATGTGCCCCCTTCTATGTTATGTGCAAATGATTTATAAATGTTTTGGGGCTGAAGTGTATACACTAAATGAATAAATGTTATAAATGTCAATGTGATCATACGTATATATATATATATATATATATATATATATATATATATATATATATAAATACTTATATATGAAAATGAATTATGAATAAAGAATGAAGCGTATGACTATAAAGAATGAATGAAAGAAGGACATAACGTAAAAGAATGAAATCTTGCTTTATATTACATATATATTGCATGTTATGAATGAATGTAAACGTTATAAACCCTTCTATGACAACGGCTACTTCGGTAGACGGACGACCACGTGATTATTTTGCAACCGGGACAAAAACGTTCCTTCGCAAGCTAGGACGTATGAAAAGGTATAAATGGACGGTCGAAGCAATTGCCTTAAATAATGTAGAACGGTTGCATACATAATGGTCACGTGGGAAACGGATGCCCTAGGGCAGACGGACAAAAATGACGGACTACTACGGTAGGACGGTAAAGAGCGGACGGACAAAGGTTGCCGGACGGATTTAATGATATGACGGACGGTTTTCTAGAGCCGGACGGTAATGAAATGGGCTACGACGGTAGTTCTGACTGTGATGTCTTCGTGACATTCGCGACAAGTATGATGGGTTGATCTCCCTTAAGATTATGCCCAATAAGTGTTCTCTCAAAGAAAGTATGTATGTACTTATGTATATACCCTCAATGAATGTTATGTGATAAAATAAAGTAAGGAATATTTAAAGGTACGAATATACATATACACGTTATATTCATGAAAAGATAAGTATTAATTATGAATGTCTTTAAACTAGAACTCACCAGCGTTAGCTGACTTTTAGTATACATTTCAGGTAAGGGAAGAAAGGGTCGTGCGATGGCGTGAAGGTTACCCGGCACAAGACTGACATCCCACTTTTGTTTGTTAAGAATATGTTATGTTTTATTTGTAAAGACTTCCGCTGTTATGATTATGTAATTGAATGATGAATGTTTTAATTTAAGTTTAGTATTTATGACTATGTTTATGAGTAAATCTAACAAGTGAGGTTACCCTAGAAAGGGGCCTTACAAAAAGTAAAATAATAGACTTTTCGAAGACGTTACTATGTAGCGCCACCTTTAGGTACGTATACCTACAAATAATCACCTCAACGAATTATACAATCCAAGATTTCAATATCTTTTGTTAACGAGCCATAAACTTAATAAATTTATAATACCGTGGAGAACCTAAACCAAATTAAATTACCATTTGAAACTCTAATTAATATTAATACACTTAATGGATTAAATAAATTTACACTTAAAATCTAATTATTTGATTTATTAACCCCAAACCACCCTTGACTTTCTCGACCAAAATCCCAGGGAATACTCCATTCCCACTTCCTGCGACCCATACCTTATGCCTTGGAGAATCAGATATAAACCATACCCTCTCAATCAAAATCTCACAATTCCTTTTATCTTCCTCATTTTCTTACGGCAATCTTCCTCATTTCTCTTCAAGTTGAATTCAAGTTTTAAGGCAAAATCCACATATTTCGGTGTTATAAGAAGAGTTCCAAGTGTTTTCTCAAGAATCAAGCTAAGGAGCTCAAGATCATTCTCTGTTTCTCTCGAAATCATCATCTCTGTTTAGAGGTAAAAACTCAATATTATTCATATTATTTTCTTTAAAACCGTAGCTAAACATACAGTTTACTCGAACGTAAGAAAAATAACCAGAAAAGTGTGTCAAAATTCAAGATTAAAACATGAATATATGCGTATATGTATGAACAAAGTTTTGAAACTGATTCTGTCAATCAAAATTTCAGTAATCGAAACTATAGTTTCGATACTTGTTTACTCAATCGAAACTAGGAGTTTCGATACCTGTTTGATCGAAACTAGGTAGTTTCGATACCTATTACTCAATCGAAACTAGGAGTTTCGATACATGTTTACTCAATCGAAACTAGGTAGTTTCGATACCTATTACTTAACCGAAACCAGGTAATTTCGATACCTATTGCTCAATCGAAACAAGGTAGTTTCGATACCTTTCTTGCCCAATCGAAACTAGGAAGTTTCGATACCCAGTTTGCTCAATCGAAATTCGGAAGTTTCGACATCTGTTCTGTTCAATCGAAACTAAGTAGTTTCGATACCTGTTTCAGGCCCATTGGGCAGTAACTTAGAACTATTTTATAACGAAACAACTGTTGAAAAACTAAAAAGATATTTAAACAAAAGCAATCAGATTTGCTAAGTCGGTGAACAATTTGCATATGAGACATTCGGTCATAACACGAATTACCCTTTTTGTAATTAGGGTACGGATAGTCAAGTTTGACTAGAACAATTATCATTGCAAGCATACACAAACTCAAGATGAGTTTCACGGCCCCTTTTTACTGTTTTCAATATTTGGGGGAAGAACATACTTACAACTATTTTTATGTGATAACAAGAGAATAAGACTCGACTTTTATGTTTACATGAGTTAAACGATTTTAGGCCGCTAAAGTCCCCTGGAACAATTTAGTAACCATTAACTGTAGCCTAGGGTCCTATGAATAGTACTATGGAGAGTGACGTCTCCCGGTCATGGTTAGTCGCGCTAACCACAATCTGGAGGATTTATGGCCGCATAGAACCGGATAACGAAATTAGGGGCGTGTACAATTGTCATGGTTTGGTTACGGCTCATGTAGGAACATATTATTTGTATTCCTAGCTAGTCTACAAATGGGTCAACAATTCTTATTCTGATTATCACATGCACCTGAAACTTTATAAGAACAATTGAATTTTTCAAAGAACTATTTGATTAAACCTGTGAACTCACCAACCTAGCGTTGACAATTTTAAGTATGTTTTTCAGGAAATTGAACGTGATCGCAAGGTTAGCAATGTAGATTACATGCATGCACGATGGATACAACTTTTGGGGATTTCTCTTGTATAACTCATTGTAATAGAGTCATATTTGCGAAATCTTCACTTTTTGTAAACTCAATTTACATTTTGGAATGTAAAACTGTAAACTTGTTTATGTATCCATTTATCATGTATGTGTTTGCAGTAATCATATGCTTTGGAAACCATGAAATGTTACGCCTCGCGTTTCCGCCTTGGCGGGGTGTGACAAGTTGCCTACAGACTCGACGTACCCGATGAGCCCAGTGGAATTCACCCTACATTCCACGTATCGCACTTACGCAAGTGCCTTGCTGATGACATGGTTCACATATCATATAATTAAATTGAAGTAGATAATAGTTTAAACTATTTACCGAGCTGAGAAACGGCTACACAACAAATCCATTCCTTTTGTCAAAATACGATGGAAACACAGAAAAGGGTCAGAAGCTACTTGGGAGAAATAGGACGAGATGAAAAGACTGTAACCGTAATTATTTAACTTGTAGCAGGTTTCGTCCTCGAAAACAAGTGGGGAAGACGTTATACTCAGCAGCCTCAACCCTACTCCTCCCCCATTAAGCCATTTTCGCCACTTTTAGAGAGAGAAAGAGAAAACGTGCCCAAGAGAAACCTCGGGATCAAGCTCAAAGTCTCGGGAATCATCACTCACCATCTCTGGAACGTCTACCAACATGAAGGAAGTGAAAGGAGGTAACCATCTTGCTTAGATATATGTTTTTGTGCATTTTGGGTATCGGGTAAAAAAAGGTTAAAAGGATAGGTTTTTACGTATGAAACTTGAACAAATCACATATTTGGGTTCATGGATAATAAAGGAATGTTTCGAACATAAAAATTTCAAAGCTAGTTCGTTTAGAAAAAAAGTTGGCCAGATATAGGGTTCTGGTTGGGGAAGAAGCTAGCGCAGGCGAACTTAAACACTTAATGGCGAACTTGCTATGTTCGCCCAATATACAAGGGAAGCGAACTTGCTTAAGTTCACCTACATTCCAAAGTAGCGAACTTGCCTAAGTTCACCTTAGATAGAGAGCTTATCACCTTTCAAAGATAGCGAACTTACTAAGTTCATTTAGCACAAGTTATAGCGAACTTGCCATGTTCGCCTTTGCCAAAAATGGCGAACTTAATTAAGTTCGCCTAACCCTAAGAATATAAATGTTTAGTGTTGTTTAGGTTCATTATCTTACCTTGTATGACATGATTATACAGATTGTGTGTGACCTTAGTGATGCTCAGTAACTAGCTAGTAAACTTTGGGACTGCTTATCAGATGAGTTCTATGTGCCCCTTGTGTGTTACGTGAAAACGTTTTAATTTTTTGGGGCTGAAGTGTATACATAATATGAATGAATGCTATGATATGTGTTATCTGATAATACATGATGATTATAAGTAAGACTAAGCATGTTTATGAACAAAGAAATATGACAAGTATGTTCATGAATAAAGAAACAAAAGTATGACATAACATATAAGAAAGAAATCTTGCTCTATATACGTATATATATATATATACACTGCTTGCTATGTATGAATGAACTTTATGGACGGAAATGATGATAACGGCTACTTCGGTAGACCAACGACCACTCGACTAATATGCAACCAGAAGTAATAGTCTAGAAAGATAGACTAAACTAAGGCCACTACGGTGGAGTCAGTCCCTAAATCTATGAACGGATGTATAATTAGTTCGAACGAGAAAGTGATGCCTTAGGGTAGACGGGCGAATCAGATGGACTATGACAGTAGGACGGACGGTCGAAGGTTTGCCAGACGGTTAAGCAGACGAACGGTTTCTAGTCCCGGACGGTTAAGTAAATGGGCTACGACGGTAGTTCGAGGACGTTTGTCTTTGTGACATACATAGTCAAATGATGGGCCGATCACCCTTATGTGTCTGACCAGTGATTGTGCACCAAGAAATAAGCTTGTATGTACTTATATACGTACTCATTATGAAAGAGGTAAAGTAAAGAAATAAGCATGTATATATTTATATACGTACTCATTATGAAAGTTATATGAAAGAAGTAAAGTAAAGAAATAAGCATGTATGTAATTTGTATACATTTAGATATGTATATTTAATCTCATGATACAAGTTAATGATTTTCTGTTGATAAACTAGAACTCACCAGCGTTAGCTAACTTTTAGTATGCACTTCAGGTAACAACAAGAAAGAACGTACAAAGCCGTGATGGATACCTGGCACGAGACTGACATCCCATTTCATTTTAATTATGTGTTAAAACAATGTTCTCTGTGTTAAGAATTCCGTTGTTATGTAATTGAATGATGTTTTAATTTAAGTTTAGTATTTCGATGACTATGTTTATGAGTAAATCCAACAAGTGAGGTCTCCAGGGAATGGGGCGTTACAAGTTAAGAGGGAGTCTGTTAGGACATATTTTGTAACTGTCACTAAAATTCTATGTGTAACGAACTTACTAAGTTCGCTTGAGTTATTCTTAGCGAACTTAGTAAGTGCGCTAGGGTATTGTCTAGTGAACTTGTTAAGTGTGCTAGAGGAATTCTAGGCGCAGTTAACAAGTGTGTTAGGACATATTTTGTAACTGTCACTAAAATTCTATGTGTAACGAACTTACTAAGTTCGCTTGAGTTATTCTTAGCGAACTTAGTAAGTGCGCTAGGGTATTGTCTAGTGAACTTGTTAAGTGTGCTAGAGGAATTCTAGGCGCAGTTAACAAGTGCGCTAGCAACATATCACTTCACTATAAATAGAAGGACTTGTGTTCATTTGTAGGTAAGCATGCTAGAGTTAGCATACACAGAGAGGGAAGGAGTCTCTGTGAGAAGTGAGTCACTACCCCTAGGTATAGCTCACCTAGGGGTTGGACATGGAGCTTAAACGAGATGTATACTCATTCGGTATTGAAATCTGTGATGACGACCTCGTGATTGATTATAATCGAATCATTCTGTTACATCTATCTTCTATGTTTGTGTGTTTGATTGATTCACTTCGTGCTTCCGTCTCTAGTAAAATCATTGAGTAATTCATTGTGATCGTGGTCGTTATAGGACACCAAAGGGACTTTTAAGAATCAAGCAGGGTTTGGACAATATTTAAATGTTTCCTTGGATTGCATTTGGATAAGAAAGTAAAACAAGTTTAAGGGTTGAGTGTGGGGGGTGGTTTCGCCCAAAAAGAGGAAGGGGAGAGGGTGTGGGTGTGTAAGGTCTAGGGTGGTGGTGGAATGATGATGTTTGTGTAGGTGGTTCTTGTACAAAAGTTTATAAAGTGGTGGGTTTTTATAAAAAATGTGGATATTATATAAATGTTGTAAGAGTTTTAGTCATGCATAAGTACGTATAAATAAAAGTTTTGTATAAAATAGATAAGAAGTATTTATATATATTTATGTAGGAAAGATTTATAAAATGATTTGTATTAAAGTTTTTATATAAATTAAATATCGAATAGTTGAAATAGGATTTTAAAGTAGGTGCTTATTATATGGATTTGATATAAATATGGATGGACATAGTTTGGGTAATTACACCAATATTAGGGTATAACTAAATAATTAGTATATAATTAAACATAGTTTAACCTGTAATAGAAGGTTTTATGTCTTACATCATAGTTTAGAGTTTTAACTCACATAGTTTCACATGATTAGTATAGAATAGTCGTGCACATAATTTGTTGACCTTGTTTGACATTAACTAAGTCCTAATGAATGCACATAGAATATTAAGCTATGTAGTTTATGAATGAGTTTTAGACCTGGAAATTTGGCAGATGTTACAGTCTCCCCCAGTTAAGAGAATTTCGTTCCGAAGTTCAACTGGTACTATCTTTGACTGGTTCATCCTTGAACAGGTGAGGGTATTTAAGCTTCATATTCTCCTCTCGTTCCCAGGTGTATTATGGACATCGTTTTAAGTTCCACCTTACCTTGACGATCGAAATTCTGCTTCGCCTGAGCTTCTTTACCTCTCGGTCCATAATTTCCACTAGTTCTTCGATGAAATGCAACTTGTTATCGATTCGAACCTCATCAAGAGAAATGTGTAAGGACTCATCGGCTAGGCATTTATTTAGATTAGATACATGGAACGTATCATGCACAACGCTGAGTTCTTGTGGCAGTTTGATATTGTAGGCCACGGGGCCAATCCTGTCAAAGATTTCAAAGGGTCCGACATATCGTGGGGCAAGTTTGCCATTTTTAACAAATCGGAATACTCCCTTCCATGGTTACACCTTTAACTCTAGAGGCTTTTGACGATTGTCAGCATAACTTTTTTGACAATCTCTGGCAGCTTTAATTCTTTCCTTTATTAGGACGACCTTGTGGGTAGTTTCTTGTATGATCTCTGGTCATGTTATCTAGCTATCACCAATCTCATCCCCGTATAAAGGAGACCGGCACTTACATCCATAAAGTGCTTCAAAAGGTTCACACTTGATACTTATGTGGTAACTATTGTTATACGAAAATTCGATTAGGGGTAAGTTGGAGTCCCAACTTCCACCAAAGTCTACTACACAAGTTTGAAGCATATCTTCCAAGGTCTGAATTGTTCTCTCCTATGACCTTCAGTTTGGGGATGATATGTTGTACTTAGATCAAGTCTAGTTCCAAGTGGTTTTTGTAACGACTGCAAAAATCTTGAAGTGAAGCATCCATCTCTATTAGAAATAATGTAGACAGGCACTCTATGTCTAGTCACCACTTTATTGATATACATTTTGGCTAATTTCTCCGGTTTGTAATCTTCACGGATGGCTAGGAAATGAGTTGACTTGGTTAGTCTATCCAAAATTACCCAGATAGAATCGTGGCCACTGGATGTCTTTGGCAGTTTTGTTACGATGTCCATAGATATTTGTTCCCATATCTATTGGGAAATCTCTGGTTGATTCAGTAAACCGGATGGTTTTTGATGTTCAGCCTTGACCTTTAGGCAGGTTAGGCATTTGTTAACGTATACAACAATGTATTTCTTCATACCCGACCACCAATAGAATTTCTTGAGATCTTTATACATTTTGTCGGCTCCTGGGTGAATAGAGTACTTGGATTTTTGAGCTTCATCCAAGGTTAACTTTCTTAGCTCATCAGATTGTGGAATCCACATCATGTCCTTAAGGTAAAGGACTTTAACAGAATTTGACTCTAACTGTTTCTCGACACCACAAAGTAGTTTGTTCTTCAATTTATCCTTATGTACAATCTTTTGTTGTGCCTCAAGGATTTGTGCTTTCAAACTGGTTTGAACTGTCATTCCTAATGCTCGTTCTCGGATGGGTTTTGCTATTTCCATGTGGCTTAGAGCATTGGCCACAATGTTGGCCTTCACCGGACGATATCTTATCTCACAATATTAATCATTCAAAAACTCTACCCATCTTCTTTGGCGCATATTAAATTCCTTTTGATCGAAGATATGTTGGAGGCTCTTGTGATCGGTATAGACCAGACACTTTGTACCATAAAAGGTAGTGTCTCCAGATTTTTAAAGCAAAAACCACCGCTCCTAGTTCTAGATCATGTGTGGTGTAGTTGTTTTCATTTACTTTGAGCTGTCGTGAAGCATAAGCGATCACCTTATCCTTCTGCATTAGTACCCAACCATGGCCTTGATGTGATGCATCGCAGTACACCACGAAGTTTTCAATGCCTTCGGGTAAAGCTAGGATAGGTGCGTGACACAATTTCTGTTTTAGTTGAGAAAATGCTTCCTCTTGCCTCTGACCCTAGTCAAACTTTTTATCCGTTTGGGTTAGCATGGTTAAAGGTTGGGAGATTTTTGAGAAGTTCTCAATAAATCTCCAATAATACCATGATAATCCTAGAAATTGTCGGATCTCGGTGGATGTCTTTGGAGCTTCCCACTGCTTCAAATTGCACTTCTCTTAGCTAGAACTCACACTTCGAAAATTTTGCATATAGTTTTTCTTTTATTTGTAGCTCTAAGATCAACTTGAGATGTTGCTCACGATCTTCTTGGTTCCTTTTGTTGATCAGAATGTCGTCAATGAATATGATCACGACCTTATCCAAATAAGGCTTGCAAACGCGATTGATCAGGTCCATGAATACCGCTGGTGCGTTGGTTAATCCGAAGGGCATCACCAAAAATACATAATGTCCATACATAGTTCTGAAAGCAGTCTTTGGTATGTCATTCTCTTGAATCCTTAGTTGAAGATATCCAGACCTGAGATCGATCTTTAAGAAATAAGTAGATCCTTGCAGTTGATCGAAGAGGTCGTAAATTCATAGAAGAGGATACCGATTTTTGATGGTTAACTTGTTAAGCTCTCAGTAGTCAATGCACATTCGAAAAGATCTGTCTTTCTTCTTGACGAATAGAACTGGTGCTACCCAAGGTGAGAAGCTTGGTCGAATAAATCCTTTCTCTAGGAGTTCTGTAGTTTACTTGATAACTCTTGCATCTCCGATGGTGCTAATCGATAGGGATATTTAACAACTAGTCCAGCTCCAGGAACTAAATCGATTTGGAATTCGATTTTCCGTACTAGAGGAAGTCCCTGCAAATATTTAGGGAATACTTCCATGTAATCCCTGACAACAGGAATGTCTTCAATGCGTTTCCCTTCTCGTTTATTTTCTACTATGTGAGCTAGAAAGGCGAAGCACTGTTTCTTCAGACATTTTCGAGCCTTCATGAAAGATATGATTTTTAGTTCCTTCCCGAGTCGTTCTCCTTGGATGATAAGTGTCTCACCTTTTGGTAAGGGAATCCGAATAGTTTTCTGATGACACACTATCTCTGCTTGATGATGGGAAAGCCAATCCATGCCAATAAAAATATCAAAGCTCCCGAGTTCAATAGGAAGTAAGTCTAAGGCAAAGGAAGGATCTTCAAGACATAGGATACATCCTTTGATTATGTTTTTAGCTTCGAGTAGTTTAGCGTTAGCTAGTTCTATGGTATAGGTATTATGTAAGTCGCAAGCAGGTAGGCCAAGTAATGGTGCAAAATCAGTTGATACAAAAGACTTATCTGCTCTTGTGTCGAACACAATATATGCATAGTGATGATTAATGAGGAACATACCCGTTACGACGTTTGGATCCTGTCTTGACTCATTAGCCGCTAACATAAATGCTCGTCCTTGAGCTTGATTCCCAGTATTTTCCTGTCTTTGTGCCAGCTTGGGACAGGTGTTCCTCATGTGCTTAGTGCTACCGCATTCATAGCATGCCCTTGTACCGTTGAACTTGCGGACATTAGCCAAATGACCAAACCTCTTGCCCTTAGTGCATTGGATACAAGCTCCCGTATGGTGTTGCGGGCACTTGTTGCATTTGGGTAATGGTCCGTTGTATGGCTTTCTCTTCGGAACAACTGCCACAAAAGCTTTGTCAGTTTTGGGCTTCTTATCAACTCCAATATTCTTTTTCTCAGTCCATTTTATCTTCTTCAAAGCACCTTTCTTGACCAGAACTCCAGATCTCACCATTTCATCAGTCAATTGACTAGCTAGAAGAATTGCAGCTTTCAATGTGGTTGGTTCATTTGAGGTAACCATCCCACATATCTGAGGAGCAAGACCCCAGATGTAGCGGTTAATCTTATGGTACCAGGAAAGTTAGCTGATGAATTATGTTGGTGTATGCTTTATGTTCCGCACCTTCCATGGTCAGATTCTAGAATTCTGACTCCAATCGTTGCATCTCGTTTTCGGAACAATATTCCTGTAGCAGTAAAGCTTTCAATTCTTCCCAAGACATTTGTCCAATCACTTCAGTACCCCAAGCCTGAACTTTGGTGTTCCACCATGTTAGAGCTTTACCATGGAGAAAGCAAACTACATACTTCACTTTCTGGTTGTTGGTGCATTCACTAATATTGATGACTGACTTCATCTTGTCAGTCCATTTAAGTATCCCACGGGCTCCTTAGTGGCCATGGAATTCCTTTGTCTTGCAAGAACTGAAGGCCTTGTAAGAGCATCCTCTTCTAGTCCCATTTCCTGAACCTCCTTCTCCCTCGTTCTGATGGCTTCTTTCACTATCATTACCGTTGGAAGTGTTTCCATTGCATATGACATTGCTGAGTTGAGTAACTATGTCGGGTAGTGAGTCGTTTAACTATTGAGCAAAGATTTACGCCGTGGTAGGACTTTCATTGATTTCATTATTGGTAGTGTGGCGTGTTTCACGTCTCGGAGGCATTTTCTAGACACACATTTATGCATTTATTAATATGTAAGTATTATCAACAATTAAAAAAGATGCTACAATGTTAAATTAGATTAGCACGTAATCATAAAAGTTAATACATGATTATTGAAATACATTGTTCTTGAAGATACATAGTTCTTGAGGTGCACGATTCTTGAAACACATAATACATAATTCTTGAAACACATAATACATAATTCTTGAAACATAAAGAGTCCCATAATAGACGAGAGCGTAAACGCTTTTCGTCTAGCACATAGATACTAGATAGGATAGTAGAGGTAATGTCGAAGATCCATGTCCCCCTAGATGAAGTAGTGTAGAATCAATGAAGCAAACACCAATAGCATCACAATCGTGCCCCATTTGCGGTTCTGATCTCTAGATTCCTAGGCTTCCTCACGGGTTGGCATGAGCTGATCCTTATCTGGCATCCTATCATGTTCCAGCAATTCGAGTGACTCAGTGATACCGAGAATGGAGAAACTCTGTTCAGTCATGTGACACCAGACAGACGCTATCCGATCTTACAACATCTCATGCTCCTCCTCTTGTCTAGCCTTCCACCGCTGGTACTCCTCCAAATAGTTTACAAGCGCTTCAACTCTACGCAAAGGTTCTCCAACCTCTCGCATGGATTGTGGGCTGACCGGACGGTATCCTTCGAACTTCACTCCCCTACCAAGCCATGTATTCTTTCAGGACATGGAGCGAGTGCCTCGTCGTGGAGTCTCCGGATTTCGGCTCGTCATAATAGACAGGCTTCTCCTCGGAGGAGGCGTCGTCGGATACTTCAACAGGCAACCAATGATAGGGTGGCTATACTCGCCGCTTGGCTCGTAACCTGAAGTGCAGATGTCGTTGTCAGTAGTGTTGGAGATTTCTAGAACGCTATGTGGTGGATGGGATTCGAGGACCTCATCAGGTTCTTCGTCACTGCTTTCTAGTGGTAGGAATCCGTTTCCATAAACAGTCATGGCTAGGGTAGCTAACACATAAGAAGAAACGTGAGTGTGAATTACATATATATATATATATATTATATAAGGTTTATATGCAATGCACACTATAGTTTAAAGCTTAAGGTTATAGTTTAGGTTTTCTAATGGCCTAATTCTGTATAACCAATGCACGCTATACTTTAAAGCTTAAGATTACGCATTCATTGTTTCAAAAATAATAGTTTACATGACATATTGTTTCTAATTACATATCGAGATTTTCTAACAAAAGTCATCCTAGCAAAACTATAAAGTAAGAGAATAAGAAGTTGGACAATAATTTGTACATGAATATTTGTTATGATATGTTGAAGAAATACACAAGTGAGTAAGATAATATAAACAATGAGCCCGCAACTAAACCTGTTGACATAGTATTTTGCCCCTACTTATTGCTTTATCACGGAGCATTAATTCTTGTTTCTAGAATCGAAAATATACATCCACCATGTTTTCTACTGTTTTAAACGCGTGACTCAGAAGGATGAATGGGGCGTCACCCCGATAGATCTATCAACATTCATCCATTGGTTTAGAAAAGTTAAATAGTTGCGTAATGAAAAAGAGGACTTAAGCTATGACAATAATTCTAGTTCAACTCAAGTTATATAATCAGATAAACATGTGCGTAGCCAACATAGGGAACAATATTCAAAAGTAGTTGTTAAGCATATTTTCCACTCAAAATTTTAAGAGAAATGGACGAAAACTCACCTAGTGATGATGAAATGTACATTTATTTGAGGTGGAGAATTTGTCCTACTCGGGTCCTATAGTGATGGGACTCTATGAGTTTTATGGACTTTATTCTAATTTAAGTTGGATAAAGAGATTAAGTCGTCCAATAATAATGAGTGATAGTCTTGGTTTCTTGGTAGTTATATAGAAAAGAGTTTTAGAATTTCGGAGTTAACGGTCAAATATTATGAGTTCAGAAGTCGAGATGAACTCTAATAGTAATGATAATGTTTTCAATGTGTTTCCCTTCTCGTTTCTTTTCTACTATGTCAGCTAGAAAGGCATAGCACTGTTTCTTTAGACATTTTCGAGCCTTCATGCAAGATATGATTTTTAGTTCCTTCCCAGGTCGTTCTCCTTGGATGATAAGTGTCTCACCATTTGGTAAGGGAATCTGAATAGTTTTCTGATGACACACTATCTCCGCTTGATGATGGGAAAGCCAATCCATGCCAATAACAATATCAAAGCTCTCGAGTTCAATAGGAAGTACGTCTAAGGCAAAGGAGTGATCTTCAAGACTTAGGATACATCCTTTGATTATGTTTTTAGCTTCGAGTAGTTTACCGTTAGCTAGTTCTATGGTATAGTGATGTCGCCCAGACGTTCTATATAAAAACTAACAAAACCAAACCTAGACTCCTAAGTAATAAATGGAGTACCTTCAACTAAACCGCACTGAAAGGCAAGTGGACCCATCGAGTGTAGCACAGCTTAATGGTAAACCGTGATATCGAACCCTAGAGACACTACTATAACTATACTACACTGTAACTCAGAGTAAAGATTGATGATTGGGGGGTTGACTACACTAAAGATTAACTACTAATGCAGCAAACAAGATCGACTCAAGCTATCAAGATAAAGAACTAAGGAAATAATCAGAGATGGGAAGAATACTACCTAGGTAGGAATCCTACTTGCAAAGCACAACTTCTACCAATTCTGGAAACTATGATGGATCTTGGTTTCTAAGGAAACAACTCTAGACAACGTAGTGGATCCTTAATCACTCTCAGGGTGTCACAAACTAAGGAACCTAAAGATGTAATGAACTCACCAGATAGTGGATTACCTTTCGGTCTCTCCAACAATGATAAAGTATCCGAATAGACAGATCACCTTTCAGTCTCACTGCCCACAATACATTCGAATAATGCACGAGGTAATCTCAAGATAAGAACTATGATTCAAATTAACAACAATCACTAGACACCTAATACCAACTTCCTCTCAGACAGCTGACACTCGGATTCCTAATGACGAAGACTAACGACTATCTCTCACTTCTCATGTATTGAGACAAGATACACACTTAGATCTAAATAACACTCAATCACAACTCCTATGGATCACTTTGTCTAGCAAACCACACAAACAATCACAAAACCTAAAGTCTATGACCTAGATACGTAGATCAAGCTGGAAGACATCCACAATCAACGCACGGAATTATAATCAAACAACGATCAGATCTAAGCATGCAATATTCATCAGAATTAATAACTCAAGACCTTTTACAAAATCATTAACCATCAATTAATATCCAAAACCGATAAAAATCATAACTTTAACAAATAATCATCATGTGACCCAGGCAGTACCAATGTTTTAGCCTAGAATCATTCTCAAACACATCAAAACAGAAGTATAAGACATCATCAGGGTTTCAAACAAAGAAGTCAAAGATAAAAATCAAATCTTGAAACTGAAAACGTTAAATCTAACGAACCCGGAAAAAAAGTCTTCAACTTTCCTTTTCAATTGACCTCCTAAGCTCCAAAATCGCCTATGATATCTCTTTAGACGGCTGAATGTCGAATGTTTTTGCATAATGGCATTGTAATTCTATTATAATTCGATTAGGGCTTTTTTGACGGAATTTACATCTCTCGCGTACCGCGAGTATCAAATTAGTCGGGCTGCTTTTCCTTTCCCTCGCGTGCCGCGAGGAAATCTTCTTACTCTCTCGCGTACCGCGAGAACTCAATTTTCAACATTTTTTTCCTTTTGAACTTTGGGTTTCACTTTCTTGCTCGATATCTTCATGTATTGACTTGTAATCTTCACGAGCTCCTGTAAACAAGATAAAGACTCAATAGTATACAAAAATGAATATAAAACTAAGTAAAAACGCACGAATACAATAGGAATAAAGATGTGTGCTTCGCACTACATCAAACATCCCTACACTTAACCTTTTTTCATCCTAGAAAAAGTCTACAGTGGAATCGTAACTCAGAACTATCTTAACAAACACATTTACCAATAGCAAAACATACTCGCGCGTTAAAAAAGCAACAATTAGTATTTCTATCCGATTAAACCCAAGCACCAACTATCTAGCCCAAGTAATGTGTTATACTTCCAATTTATACATTTATCAATCAACCTATGTGACTAACACATAGAAGTTACAGCTCCACCTAATCCCGTCTCACTGTCATGTCTAGGAACGGATCAAACCATATAGATTTATCCTACCACGTTAAACTAAGATATATTTGCTTAAGAAATTAGATGAAATCATGAATGAATGAATGAATGAAAATGAGCATTAATAAGCAAATTAAACTTCATCTAGAGGCTTTTTAACCAAGTCACTATCGTAGAAGGTAACACATAGACTAGGTCATAATCAATAAAGCACATAAGAATCACTTAGGGGGGGGGTTTTCTCCAAGTGCCCATCACGGAGGGTAACACATAAGCAAAACTCAGTATTCTAATCACATAAGCTCATGAATTATGGACTAATGGATGCAGGCGCCACCAAACTCGGATTTATTCTCATAAAAAGAGAATGGTCTGCCAAAAATTTCAAAAAAATAAATATTATCTTAACGTAGTACCTATCACCCTATGTTGACAGTTTCAGTATTACCGACACCCTAGGATGAGTACCTACACGATATCATGATTTAATTACGTGATTAATCCTAAGTAACACTCACAGGCTATTTAAGCTATTCAAACTTGTCACACCCCGACCGACGGCGGAATCATCGAGGCGAGACATGTAGACTGTTCATGAGCTCAAGGTTGACTAAATTGTAATATGTTAAATCCATTTCCATTCTAACAAACATGAATCAAGTTCCAAGTACATAATGAAATACAATTTGTTTTTAACTTAAGATTAACTAGGTCCAAAGCCTATGTGTAGCATGTCTTGATCAAACTCATATGAAAGCACCTGAAACATGAATAAAATAAGGTCAACTAAAAAGTTGGTGAGTATAACACAGGTTTGTATATAGATAGCATATAGTTTGTAAAACAAATCCTTACATAACATGATAAATAAGGCATTTATGGGGAGCAGCTATTGTGTAACCAAGTACAATCAAACCTTTGTAACTAGCATGCAAATTGTGTTGTCGGTATCAATCACCCCAATCTGGGTGGGTTTGTCAGACTCAATAGATCTATCATTGAAAACCGTCGGCTTGAATAGTTAATGATTGCACATAATCGCATACAAAAGTTAGCACACATATCACTCGGGCATAAAGCTCAAATTTGTACACATGAATGTAAATAGGATTTGTACTTGTGTTGTTTGTGTAAATGTAAACATGTAATTTGATAGAGTTCATGTTTCACCCCAAAAGTGTAAAAGAGTAAAAGGGGCTATGTATACTCACTTGATTCGAAGGCGTAGCTAACACGAGATACTAGATAGTAATGTGATCCTTGTATTGCACAATGTTAACCTAGAGTGTAATGTATATTGCATTAATAATGCACAATAGTCTATGTCTATATCTAAAGTTAAATTGGATAAAGTTAGTGATTGGTACTTGAAAGTATTATAAAAAAAATGAAAGATTTGAAATGAATATTTTTAGAACATTTTTGAAAAAGGTTTGAGTTTGGAATAATTAAATATGTAAATTAAATAATTATTTTTTATGAAAATAATGTAAGTGTTAGATGCAATTAAGTAAAAGCTGAATTCAAAGCATGCTCCTTTTACGCCTGTATTTTAGTCAAGATTGTGTATCAAACCTAAGCAGCATCCTTAAGCGGCCCCCAACACTCTACTCGGTTATACTTCCATGAACTAGAGTGGAAAAAGACCCGCACAAATGCATCCATCAACTCTTTACGTTCACTAAATAGAATTCGATCCCCATATAGCACGGCTTCAAGCACCTGTAGCATGCATTTTTGGCCAAAATCTTATACCTTTTCCTCGAAAGATTTGCATAATCATTGAAATGAGCTGGTTATTTTACCAATGGCAACTCCTTTGAGAAAATATAGTATCTGAACTCTACAGCAAGGTCTAGCAATGAATTCGGTCCACTAACATAGCAATGAACATCAAGACACATGTGACCCTTCACTTCAGCCCATTGAGCCACTACATCATCCTTATTACACCACCCTTTCAGCTTTTCCATCAAACCACAAGTACAATTGTTCAGTAGACAGCTTTATAAGAGTATTATTGTTTATCTGTGTGTGTGTCATAGTAGTCAAAGGCTCAAGCCACAAAGGGTGAGCCCTTGGTTTTAAAAAGCGAGAAGCGCACCAAGGCGACAAGGTATAAAACTGAGGCGCAAAGCGCACCCTTGTCTTATATAATTTTTTTTATATATCTCATAGCCAAAAAGCCAAAATTTAGTTATAATAATCTTCATATATGATTTACTATATAAACTACCTACATGTACTAACAAAATTAAAATATAAAAATAATAGAAACTAGCCTATAATAATTTAGTCTAGGGAGAACCCACTACTTAATATTACTAATTATATGACTCTTAAGTTGCTCACTATTAAACCGTACTTGCTATTCTTAACATGTACAACATAAAAGCCTGTTGTACAACATCCCGACGCACAAAAACTCCCAATGTACAAGAGGCACGAGCCTCACCATGACCTTGCCGTGTCCCCGGATGAAGTAGACACAAGTGTATTCCAGACTATTTTGAGCTGTTTTAGACATGTTTTAGGCTTGTTTTAGACCGGTTCAGACATGTTTTTTTTTAATTCAAGCTTTTTACGCAACGTGGTTTTGATGCCCTCGCCTCTCTTGGGCGCCTTTGACTACTATGGGGTGTGTGGGGGGTCGGGGGGGGGGGGGAGGGAGGGAAGGAAGAAAGTAGCCACCTGTTCATGGGCAATAACATTTGAGATGGTTAATGTGAGGTTAGCAGTGAAGTCACAATGGGAGAGATTATAGGTCCTTGGTAGAATTCGATCTTTATCTTCTCCCTTGAAAATAACTTCAAGTTTTGAGGCATCAAATGTTGCAGGAGGGCCTAAGAGTTTCACAGCCTACTCATTACAACAAAACATCTAAATTAAACATCAATTTACGTTATGAATTCTGATGCACAGACAGAGATAGGGAGAACCTGATAGACGAGGGTATTGTAAGAAGGTCCAGGGAGAAAAACCGAATCAGGTGAGGATCTTCTTGAAGGATTTAGACTGCAACTGAGAGATGTGGTTCTGTAAATTGATGTTAATGAAAGATTTGTGTTCGCCATTGCAGAATCATCTCTCGTCAACAATGCTTTGATCTTTCCAGAGGCCAGAAGAGGTGTGTGTGTGGTGTTCGAAATCTCTTTAATTTTCCATGGTGGTTTGGTTGGTATGAAGATGGTAGGGTCTACTGAAAATCCATGGGAATGGTGAGGCAACAACTCGTTTAGGTGGAGCCTCGTATTTGATAGATAATGTCATGACGTGGCCACGCATTGCTTTCTTCTTTTCTTTTTCTTTTTTCAAATAATATGTGGTAACCAATGTAATAACTTATAACCAACAAGGAAAATAATATAAACATAATAAGACGTAGAGTTGATTACATGGCAGTTTTATCGATTTGAATTTGTTTTAACTAATAAAATTACATATTTAATTGTCGTTATAAACGTTGGAACAAGATGTTGAGATTTGTATGTACGTTTTTAAATTCTGTATGTACATTTTAAAACTAACCATATTATAAATCTCTCACCATAGTCCCTTTGTAAATACCATGAAAACAATAACAATTATAGAGTGTATATCGGAAATCAAACCTTATGGAAGTAGGAGACTCGGTTAATGGACGAAGGAACCGGGTGATTCCCTCTAAGAGTATCCACACGCAAGCAATCAGACTCAAGAAGGTGCTAGGTAAAAGTAAAACCACTAATGTTAAGAAAACCGAGATTGATTGACATTGAACGACTAGTTCCTTTCTCTACAAGCTTCGTGAATGTATGTATGTAGGCTATGATTTTTGAAAAATCCGCTCCAAATTCTAAAGTTTCAAGCCTCCGTATATGTATTTGTATTTGTGATTTGCAATGTTTTCATAACATGACCGGATTATGAACCAGACGCCTTAAAGGTTCAATGCCATACAAGATTTAGTAACTAGATTATAATTGTATGTTCAAGTAAGATAAAATAAAATAAGTAAAGAAACAATTTTAAATGCTATCATGACAAACTGTGGTGTTAGTCTCTGCGTCTTCTCTATAGTCTTTACCCTATATTTGTTTATACTCATTCACCTAATCCACCTACATATCAAATTTTTTTTTTTTTTTTTGAAACGCAAATTTCTTTATTTCCATAGGAGTGTCATTTGAATCCATGGCCTTCTCAAACTTTTATATTTCTAGAGAATTTTTCTCACCACTAGACCTCCAACCCTAATCGCTATATATCTAAAACTATTAAAAATGTAAAACGATTAAAAGAACAACGGGAATCGTGAAAAGAAATCAACACAAAATATATTGTAGTTCTCTTTCCCCTCTCTCTTGTAAGTTTGTATGTTTTGAGTTTTCTCGTCTTCTCTGTTACTTCTCCATCGGGTTTTCTTTTCTTTTTAGTCTTTTGAAAAAGGCACGATTACACCACCATCGTCGACTATACAACCGAACAACTGAAGGTAGAACGAAGGTCGTATTATCTGACTTTGGTTCCCTCTCTCATTCCCTCTTTTTTTCTTCATTTTTTTGATCTGATTGCCATAACCGACTGTTTATTTTAGAAACAACTATAATATGCAAAACCGGACCGTCGATGCAACCAGTCCCCGGTCTAATGGTCTAGTCGTGAAAACATTGGTGATTTGTATACGTGATTGATCAGATCAACAAAATTATTTATGAAATATTATGTATTATAAAAGTTTAAGATTTTTTTTAGAAAAATAGAATAAACTGATTGAATATTGATGTACTTATGAACTATTTTTTATTTCTAAATGTAGTTTTTCTATGTATGATAATTTAATATAACTAGTTAGTTTTACCGCATGTTGGGGCATGGTAAATAAATATTACAGAATAAGAAATAAAAAGTTTATTTACAACAATATGAGATTTGTTAGTTTAACGAAAAGATAAAAGTGTGACCTAACAAAAAATATTAAAATATAAAAAAAATTATTTACAAAATAACATTAGCTTTAACCAACCAAAAACTGGCTTTGCTGTGGTTAGAGCGGTACGGCGGGACTTGAATTTAAAAATAAAAATTAAGAAACATCATATGTATATTATAAAATAAGAAATAAAAAACCTAACAAAAATATTACAAAATAAAAAATATATTTAAAAAACATTAGCTTTTACCAACCCATAAGAACCGCTAAAATCGGCTTAGCCATGGTTAGAGCGGTGCAATGGGTAAAGAAAAGTAAGAAACACCATCTAAACGTTCGCAACAGTATGTTTAGAATTTAAGAAAACATTGGATAAAAAGATATTATATTTTACTCATATCAGTTTTGAATAAAATTTACACCAAATCGTATAGATAAAATAAATAAGTAAGCAAAGTATATTCAGAATTAACGAAAACATTATATTTTAAAAGTTATAAGAGAATATCAAAATATGTCTAAAAGTAAACAAAAGCATTAGCTTTAACTAACCCGAAATAACCCCATAAGAACCTTAAAAGTTGGCTTAGCCGTGGTTAGAGCGGTGCGGCGGGACGTGAATTTAAAAATAGAAAAGTAAGAAACACCAATTGTATATTACAAAATAAGAAACAAAAAGTTTATTTACAAAGGTATTAAATTTATAAGTTTAATGAAAAGATAAAAACGTGATTTAGCATAAAATATTAAGAAATAAAAAACTTATTTACAAAAACATTAGCTCTAACCAACTAAAAAACCCATAAGAACCCCCTAAAAATCAGCTTAGCCGTGGTTAGAGCGGTTCGTCGGGTATTTAACACAATATTCATAATTACTTGTCTTATTTACACCGAGGGTATTCAAATCTAAGTGATACCTTGTTTAAATTTATAGTTTTCTACACTACTATTTATCTTTTATGTTCTTTAGTTTAAACTCTATATATCCATCTTTTATTGAAACACCATACTCTCTAGTATCTTTTAAAATATCAGTGTCAGTGGAATTCGGTCCCAGTTTACGAAAACCTTGTCACCACAGTGACACAGTCATTTTTTTATATAAAATATCGTTTTACAAAACAATAATTGTGATACATATTACAAGATCTAGGGATTCTTCTCTCTCTCTAACTGACCTTGTCCTTGGAAGCATCATTCGTTTCGAGTGCTCTTTCCTGCAGTATTTTGAAAACATTTTTATATTAGCTTACGCTAAGTAAGTACACTGCTTTCTTGGTTTTCAAAACTATTTCTTTTATTTGTGGAACTCTTTGGGTCCCTTATTTCGTTTCACTAGGCACACCGGCCCCCGTGGCATTTCAGACGTACCTATGCCACGTTATTCATTTATTTTAATTTGTTTCACCAGGCACCGTAGGCCCCATGACACTTCGGACGTTACCTATATCATGTCATTCATTTATTTTAATTTGTTTTACTAGGCACACCATGTTGGAATTATATGTCCGATCCTGATTAATTAACGCTACTGACCGAGTTATGGCCCGTAAGAGTTACACCTAGGGCAACGAACATTAAATCCACTTAATCTGATTAACTAGTAATTACGGGTATTTAGCGAGACGAAATATATTTATATATTTCGTTAGACGGGATTTATTATTTATAATGGTTTATAAATAATATATATATATATATATAGTTTTAATCTTTTATTAAAACAATAAACGGGTTCGGGCCTTTTCATTACGTATTGGACTTTGAGCCCGGTAGTAATTAAAAGGAGTTTATAAGGAGATTAGGACTTCAAAAAATCTAACCAACCTAATTCTCCTAACCCTAGCCGCCAGTCACATGGGAGCCGTCCCCTTCTCCTTGCGATTTTTCGGTCACCACCGGCAGCGTGGAATAGTTTCACAGCCCACTCCACCTGGCACACCCCAAATTAATGGCGTGAGCGAGAGGAGAAATCGAACCCTACTTAATATGGTTCGATCGATGATGTTGTAACATCCTGAGTTTTAGAGTGTGAAAGAATTCACGAAAATTTAAAACTTATATAAGAAAAGGGAAGCGGGCTTGGGCCGGGGTGTATAGGCCGAAAGGGACAAGGGTTTGGGCCCTTATAAGTCTCAAGACCAGCCCCAAACCCTCATTTGCAACACCATTTTCGGAATTCTAGAGAGAGAAAGCGAGAGAGAGCCTAGAGAGAGAAAGTCCCGATTTTCGGACTAGAGCTTCAAGGATCGTTAGCAAGAGTCTCGTGAGTGTTTATCAACGAAAAGGAAGCGATTTCAGGTAACCATTTGTTCCAGATCTGCATTTTTATATTATATCGGGTTTTGAAGGAAAAATCAAGTAAAGGTTGGGTTTTTACGTTTAAAAATGAAAACGAAGTATAGATCTAGACTCTCGGTTAGAAAACACAAGTTTTGAATGTAAAAAGTTCGGATCTTGACGATGTCAGATCTGCTTGCGAGTTAGGGTTTTGTGGGGAAGAAGACTGGTCTGGGACATGTATCGAAACTAGGTAGTTTCGATAGTCAACATATGTCGAAACTAGGAGTTTCGATAGTCAGCATGTATCGAAACTAGGAGTTTCGATAGGTCTGCAGGTACCGAAACTAGGAGTTTCGATAGGTCTGCAGGTACCGAAACTAGGTAGTTTCGATAGGTCACATGTATCGAAACTAGGTAGTTTCGATAGTCAGCATGTATCGAAACTAGGAGTTTCGATAGTCAGCATGTATCGAAACTAGGAGTTTCGATAGGTCTGCAGGTACCGAAACTAGGAAGTTTCGATGAGTCTGATATGTGACGAATTTTTATGATTGTACAGATTGTGTGAGATTCCAGTAGGACATCCCCGCTAAGATACCAAGTGAGTTCTAATCCCTTTTTTGCCTTCTTTAGGGGTGGTGTGCATACTTAGTGTAAAGTGTTTATTATATTTTATATATTATAAACTGAAGAGAAAAGCTATGTTTTAGTGAAAGGTTTAAAAGAGGCAAAAGTATGTTTTTCAGCAAAGTAAGATATATCATTTGGCAAGCGTTTACTATATTTTTATATACATAAACAAAGGCATGATATATATGATAAGCTATGTTTTAGAAAGCAAGATGTATTTTATGATAAGCTATGTTTTAGAAAGAAAGATATATCATTTGGCAAGCGTTTACTATATTCTCATATACATAAACAAAGGCATGATATATGTGCTAGTATGTTTTCAGTAAAGTAAGATATATCATTTGGCAAGCGTTTACTATATTTTCATATACATAAACAAAGGCATGATATATATGATAAGCTATGTTTCAGAAAGTAAGATGTATTTTTATGATAAGCTATGTTTCAGTAAAAGCAAAGATATATCATTTGGCAAGCGTTTACTATATTTTTATATACATAAACAAAGGCATGATATATGTTAAGTTATGAGCAAGATTTACAGAAATATTTATGAACAGTAAAGTGAACAGTTTTCCTTCGGGAATATGTACCAGCTATAAAGGTCCTTGGGACAGATGTTACTTGTACAAGATGTCAGATATGGGTTCTACCCATTAGTAAGAACCTTAGGGTTCGTTAACAGTTGTACAACTGGGATGAGTGACGGCGGTTGCTCGGGAGGTCCACGCAACCTCCCCTTAGCGTTAAGCGGTATTGTCGGTTCATGGACGTGAGCCATGGGGGCATTGACCAGGGTATTGTCGGTTCATGGATGAATCCATGGGGGCATTGACCAGGTACTCGTCGGTTCATGGATGAATCCATGGGGGCGGTACAGTAGTGACAAGGAATTGACGGATAAGCGGTATTGTCGGTTCATGGTCGTTGATCATGGGGGCATTGACCAGGTACTTGTCGGTTCATGGATGTAAGCCAAGAGGGCAGTACAGTAAAGAGGAATTGACGGTTTATTATACGTTTTAAACTGTTTGAAAAGTAAAGTGTGTTAAGTTTAGCCTTAATGGCAGTATAGATATATGTTTGAAAAGTAAAGTGTGTTAAGTTTAGCCTTAATGGCAGTATATATATGTTTTGAAAAGTAAAGTATGTAAAGTTTTGGCCTTAAGGGCAGTATGTATGTAATAGTAAATCTTTTGTAAAATTGATTTAAAGTAAACGTTAGAACTCACTCAGCGTTGCTGATTTTTAGTATGCACATCAGTTAAGTGTAGGTGGCAGTAGATGGAAGTGGATGCTTGGCTTGGCGAGAAGAGTTACCCGAAGACCAGAGTCTGGCATCCTGTCTATGTTATTGTTTTAGTTGATTCAGACAAGTTTCAGTTTGTATGTAGACATGTTATGTGTTTCCGCTGCGTATGTAAAGAAGATTAAATCGTTTCCGCTGTATTAATGAATGCCTTACGTTTAAAGTGCTATGTGTTGATGAGTAAATCCAATAAGTGAGGCCTTTCAGGAAAGGGGCCTTACAAGTTGGTATCAGAGCCATAGTTTGAGAGATTTAGACATCCCCGATGTCCAGACTTAAACTGAGAATGGGACCAGGTAGCGGATGCCAGTAACGGGTAACTCAAGCCAAAGCACCAGATATGTTTAGTAAGTAAAGTTTCTTTCATTGTTTAGAGTGTCAAGATAAGAATAGAGGCTTTAGTGGAAGCATGAAAACGAATAAATAGAAAACAAGAAGTGATGTAATGGTTAATTGCAGATGGCCAGTGTATATTAACATCTTACCTTACTTATTGTGTTCTACATATTCCCTAGCATGATGAAATTAAATCTTTTGTTCTCTATCTTTCAGTTAGAAATGGCTAGACGTAGAGGAACTAGAGGAGGTGGAGGAGGAAGACGTGGTGGGCGTATAGGCCGCCGCGGTGGAGCTAGTACCAACCAGGAGATTGAGGGGAGTGTTCACACTACCCATACCAATACGGTAGTCAGTCAGCACAATGTTGAGCATGCGGCAGGATATGATCAGACATTCGAGTTCGAGCCGGCCGTGCAAGCAGCTCTTGGCCGTGAATTTACCCGACTGTTGAAGGAAACCTTACCGGCCATACTAGACGAAGCCTTGAGGAAGGCCAAGGAGAACCCTAACACAACTGAAGAGCCTGTGGTGCTTCCAGCAATGGGAGGACCAAATCTAGTAGAAAATGTTGCACCGCCTGCTCGAGGCTGCGACTACAAGGCGTTTCGGGGTTGTGATCCACCCGTGCTTACTGGGGAAAAGGAAGCATCAGATACCTTAGATTGGATTAACGGCATGGAGTCGACCATTCGTCTTAGTGAATGTCGACCGGAACAAGCAGTCATGTTCGCTGCAAAGTCATTGAAAGGGGAAGCCGCACACTGGTGGGAAACTATCAGCTTAGGAGCCTTAGAACTAGATATTACCCGGATTAGATCCTCAGCGGTAGTTAATCACAATGGCCTTCATGACCAAGCTGCCTTGCATAGCTACGGTTTATGCCACCCATTCTGTGATTTGCTATCGGTATAGCTTATGGCAGGTTTCGAGGACGAAACCTATTGTAAGGAGGGTAGACTTGTAACATCCTGAGTTTTAGAGTGTGAAAGAATTCACGAAAATTTAAAACTTATATAAGAAAAGGGAAGCGGGCTTGGGCCGGGGTGTATAGGCCGAAAGGGACAAGGGTTTGGGCCCTTATAAGTCTCAAGACCAGCCCCAAACCCTCATTTGCAACACCATTTTCGGAATTCTAGAGAGAGAAAGCGAGAGAGAGCCTAGAGAGAGAAAGTCTCGGTTTTCGGACTAGAGCTTCAAGGATCGTTAGCAAGAGTCTCGTGAGTGTTTATCAACGAAAAGGAAGCGATTTCAGGTAACCATTTGTTCCAGATCTGCATTTTTATATTATATCGGGTTTTGAAGGAAAAATCAAGTAAAGGTTGGGTTTTTACGTTTAAAAATGAAAA
This sequence comes from Smallanthus sonchifolius, assembly GCA_023525975.1. Lineage (NCBI taxonomy): Eukaryota > Viridiplantae > Streptophyta > Magnoliopsida > Asterales > Asteraceae > Smallanthus > Smallanthus sonchifolius. Next base: position 46,706,894 of record CM042020.1, on the reverse strand, counting down.
CGAAGTATAGATCTAGACTCTCGGTTAGAAAACACAAGTTTTGAATGTAAAAAGTTCGGATCTTGACGATGTCAGATCTGCTTGCGAGTTAGGGTTTTGTGGGGAAGAAGACTGGTCTGGGACATGTATCGAAACTAGGTAGTTTCGATAGTCAACATATGTCGAAACTAGGAGTTTCGATAGTCAGCATGTATCGAAACTAGGAGTTTCGATAGGTCTGCAGGTACCGAAACTAGGAGTTTCGATAGGTCTGCAGGTACCGAAACTAGGTAGTTTCGATAGGTCACATGTATCGAAACTAGGTAGTTTCGATAGTCAGCATGTATCGAAACTAGGAGTTTCGATAGTCAGCATGTATCGAAACTAGGAGTTTCGATAGGTCTGCAGGTACCGAAACTAGGAAGTTTCGATGAGTCTGATATGTGACGAATTTTTATGATTGTACAGATTGTGTGAGATTCCAGTAGGACATCCCCGCTAAGATACCAAGTGAGTTCTAATCCCTTTTTTGCCTTCTTTAGGGGTGGTGTGCATACTTAGTGTAAAGTGTTTATTATATTTTATATATTATAAACTGAAGAGAAAAGCTATGTTTTAGTGAAAGGTTTAAAAGAGGCAAAAGTATGTTTTTCAGCAAAGTAAGATATATCATTTGGCAAGCGTTTACTATATTTTTATATACATAAACAAAGGCATGATATATATGATAAGCTATGTTTTAGAAAGCAAGATGTATTTTATGATAAGCTATGTTTTAGAAAGAAAGATATATCATTTGGCAAGCGTTTACTATATTCTCATATACATAAACAAAGGCATGATATATGTGCTAGTATGTTTTCAGTAAAGTAAGATATATCATTTGGCAAGCGTTTACTATATTTTCATATACATAAACAAAGGCATGATATATATGATAAGCTATGTTTCAGAAAGTAAGATGTATTTTTATGATAAGCTATGTTTCAGTAAAAGCAAAGATATATCATTTGGCAAGCGTTTACTATATTTTTATATACATAAACAAAGGCATGATATATGTTAAGTTATGAGCAAGATTTACAGAAATATTTATGAACAGTAAAGTGAACAGTTTTCCTTCGGGAATATGTACCAGCTATAAAGGTCCTTGGGACAGATGTTACTTGTACAAGATGTCAGATATGGGTTCTACCCATTAGTAAGAACCTTAGGGTTCGTTAACAGTTGTACAACTGGGATGAGTGACGGCGGTTGCTCGGGAGGTCCACGCAACCTCCCCTTAGCGTTAAGCGGTATTGTCGGTTCATGGACGTGAGCCATGGGGGCATTGACCAGGGTATTGTCGGTTCATGGATGAATCCATGGGGGCATTGACCAGGTACTCGTCGGTTCATGGATGAATCCATGGGGGCGGTACAGTAGTGACAAGGAATTGACGGATAAGCGGTATTGTCGGTTCATGGTCGTTGATCATGGGGGCATTGACCAGGTACTTGTCGGTTCATGGATGTAAGCCAAGAGGGCAGTACAGTAAAGAGGAATTGACGGTTTATTATACGTTTTAAACTGTTTGAAAAGTAAAGTGTGTTAAGTTTAGCCTTAATGGCAGTATAGATATATGTTTGAAAAGTAAAGTGTGTTAAGTTTAGCCTTAATGGCAGTATATATATGTTTTGAAAAGTAAAGTATGTAAAGTTTTGGCCTTAAGGGCAGTATGTATGTAATAGTAAATCTTTTGTAAAATTGATTTAAAGTAAACGTTAGAACTCACTCAGCGTTGCTGATTTTTAGTATGCACATCAGTTAAGTGTAGGTGGCAGTAGATGGAAGTGGATGCTTGGCTTGGCGAGAAGAGTTACCCGAAGACCAGAGTCTGGCATCCTGTCTATGTTATTGTTTTAGTTGATTCAGACAAGTTTCAGTTTGTATGTAGACATGTTATGTGTTTCCGCTGCGTATGTAAAGAAGATTAAATCGTTTCCGCTGTATTAATGAATGCCTTACGTTTAAAGTGCTATGTGTTGATGAGTAAATCCAATAAGTGAGGCCTTTCAGGAAAGGGGCCTTACAAGTTGGTATCAGAGCCATAGTTTGAGAGATTTAGACATCCCCGATGTCCAGACTTAAACTGAGAATGGGACCAGGTAGCGGATGCCAGTAACGGGTAACTCAAGCCAAAGCACCAGATATGTTTAGTAAGTAAAGTTTCTTTCATTGTTTAGAGTGTCAAAATAAGAATAGAGGCTTTAGTGGAAGCATGAAAACGAATAAATAGAAAACAAGAAGTGATGTAATGGTTAATTGCAGATGGCCAGTGTATATTAACATCTTACCTTACTTATTGTGTTCTACATATTCCCTAGCATGATGAAATTAAATCTTTTGTTCTCTATCTTTCAGTTAGAAATGGCTAGACGTAGAGGAACTAGAGGAGGTGGAGGAGGAAGACGTGGTGGGCGTATAGGCCGCCGCGGTGGAGCTAGTACCAACCAGGAGATTGAGGGGAGTGTTCACACTACCCATACCAATACGGTAGTCAGTCAGCACAATGTTGAGCATGCGGCAGGATATGATCAGACATTCGAGTTCGAGCCGGCCGTGCAAGCAGCTCTTGGCCGTGAATTTACCCGACTGTTGAAGGAAACCTTACCGGCCATACTAGACGAAGCCTTGAGGAAGGCCAAGGAGAGCCCTAACACAACTGAAGAGCCTGTGGTGCTTCCAGCAATGGGAGGACCAAATCTAGTAGAAAATGTTGCACCGCCTGCTCGAGGCTGCGACTACAAGGCGTTTCGGGGTTGTGATCCACCCGTGCTTACTGGGGAAAAGGAAGCATCAGATACCTTAGATTGGATTAACGGCATGGAGTCGACCATTCGTCTTAGTGAATGTCGACCGGAACAAGCAGTCATGTTCGCTGCAAAGTCATTGAAAGGGGAAGCCGCACACTGGTGGGAAACTGTCAGCTTAGGAGCCTTAGAATTAGATATTACCCGGATTAGATCCTCAGCGGTAGTTAATCACAATGGCCTTCATGACCAAGCTGCCTTGCATAGCTACGGTTTATGCCACCCATTCTGTGATTTGCTATCGGTATAGCTTATGGCAGGTTTCGAGGACGAAACCTATTGTAAGGAGGGTAGACTTGTAACATCCTGAGTTTTAGAGTGTGAAAGAATTCACGAAAATTTAAAACTTATATAAGAAAAGGGAAGCGGGCTTGGGCCGGGGTGTATAGGCCGAAAGGGACAAGGGTTTGGGCCCTTATAAGTCTCAAGACCAGCCCCAAACCCTCATTTGCAACACCATTTTCGGAATTCTAGAGAGAGAAAGCGAGAGAGAGCCTAGAGAGAGAAAGTCCCGGTTTTCGGACTAGAGCTTCAAGGATCGTTAGCAAGAGTCTCGTGAGTGTTTATCAACGAAAAGGAAGCGATTTCAGGTAACCATTTGTTCCAGATCTGCATTTTTATATTATATCGGGTTTTGAAGGAAAAATCAAGTAAAGGTTGGGTTTTTACGTTTAAAAATGAAAACGAAGTATAGATCTAGACTCTCGGTTAGAAAACACAAGTTTTGAATGTAAAAAGTTCGGATCTTGACGATGTCAGATCTGCTTGCGAGTTAGGGTTTTGTGGGGAAGAAGACTGGTCTGGGACATGTATCGAAACTAGGTAGTTTCGATAGTCAACATATGTCGAAACTAGGAGTTTCGATAGTCAGCATGTATCGAAACTAGGAGTTTCGATAGGTCTGCAGGTACCGAAACTAGGAGTTTCGATAGGTCTGCAGGTACCGAAACTAGGTAGTTTCGATAGGTCACATGTATCGAAACTAGGTAGTTTCGATAGTCAGCATGTATCGAAACTAGGAGTTTCGATAGTCAGCATGTATCAAAACTAGGAGTTTCGATAGGTCTGCAGGTACCGAAACTAGGAAGTTTCGATGAGTCTGATATGTGACGAATTTTTATGATTGTACAGATTGTGTGAGATTCCAGTAGGACATCCCCGCTAAGATACCAAGTGAGTTCTAATCCCTTTTTTGCCTTCTTTAGGGGTGGTGTGCATACTTAGTGTAAAGTGTTTATTATATTTTATATATTATAAACTGAAGAGAAAAGCTATGTTTTAGTGAAAGGTTTAAAAGAGGCAAAAGTATGTTTTTCAGCAAAGTAAGATATATCATTTGGCAAGCGTTTACTATATTTTTATATACATAAACAAAGGCATGATATATATGATAAGCTATGTTTTAGAAAGCAAGATGTATTTTATGATAAGCTATGTTTTAGAAAGAAAGATATATCATTTGGCAAGCGTTTACTATATTCTCATATACATAAACAAAGGCATGATATATGTGCTAGTATGTTTTCAGTAAAGTAAGATATATCATTTGGCAAGCGTTTACTATATTTTCATATACATAAACAAAGGCATGATATATATGATAAGCTATGTTTCAGAAAGTAAGATGTATTTTTATGATAAGCTATGTTTCAGTAAAAGCAAAGATATATCATTTGGCAAGCGTTTACTATATTTTTATATACATAAACAAAGGCATGATATATGTTAAGTTATGAGCAAGATTTACAGAAATATTTATGAACAGTAAAGTGAACAGTTTTCCTTCGGGAATATGTACCAGCTATAAAGGTCCTTGGGACAGATGTTACTTGTACAAGATGTCAGATATGGGTTCTACCCATTAGTAAGAACCTTAGGGTTCGTTAACAGTTGTACAACTGGGATGAGTGACGGCGGTTGCTCGGGAGGTCCACGCAACCTCCCCTTAGCGTTAAGCGGTATTGTCGGTTCATGGACGTGAGCCATGGGGGCATTGACCAGGGTATTGTCGGTTCATGGATGAATCCATGGGGGCATTGACCAGGTACTCGTCGGTTCATGGATGAATCCATGGGGGCGGTACAGTAGTGACAAGGAATTGACGGATAAGCGGTATTGTCGGTTCATGGTCGTTGATCATGGGGGCATTGACCAGGTACTTGTCGGTTCATGGATGTAAGCCATGAGGGCAGTACAGTAAAGAGGAATTGACGGTTTATTATACGTTTTAAATTGTTTGAAAAGTAAAGTGTGTTAAGTTTAGCCTTAATGGCAGTATAGATATATGTTTGAAAAGTAAAGTGTGTTAAGTTTAGCCTTAATGGCAGTATATATATGTTTTGAAAAGTAAAGTATGTAAAGTTTTGGCCTTAAGGGCAGTATGTATGTAATAGTAAATCTTTTGTAAAATTGATTTAAAGTAAACGTTAGAACTCACTCAGCGTTGCTGATTTTTAGTATGCACATCAGTTAAGTGTAGGTGGCAGTAGATGGAAGTGGATGCTTGGCTTGGCGAGAAGAGTTACCCGAAGACCAGAGTCTGGCATCCTGTCTATGTTATTGTTTTAGTTGATTCAGACAAGTTTCAGTTTGTATGTAGACATGTTATGTGTTTCCGCTGCGTATGTAAAGAAGATTAAATCGTTTCCGCTGTATTAATGAATGCCTTACGTTTAAAGTGCTATGTGTTGATGAGTAAATCCAATAAGTGAGGCCTTTCAGGAAAGGGGCCTTACAGATGTGTAGAACAAACTTGCCTAACTCCTTCTAGAGTTATGCTCTTATGACCGCCGCCCGCATTGTCAATCTGGCACCGAAAAAGAAGGTAAACAAAACTCCATATGAGATATGGCATGGGTCTAAACCCAATCTGTCTTACCTTAGAGTATGGGGATGTGATGCATATGTCACCAGCAATTTGATGACATGCTCGATCCTAGAGGCGAAAAGGTTATTTTCGTCGAATACTATAAAAGAAGCGGATATTATTTCTACCATCCCGATGCAAATGTTATTTCCATCAAAAGGAAGGGACACTTCCTCGAGAAAGAAATTCTTGAATGAAGAACTGGAAATAATGTCGTGGATCTTGAAGAAATTCGAGAACCACAAGCAACTGCTGATGAATTCGGAGCGTCTGAACAACAAGAAGTTGTTGCTGATGAATCAGACATAATCATAAGCGTTCACATAAGTGGTAGGACTCGCAAAGAACCTAATAGATACCTATGGCATCTTGAGGGTACCGATGTCCTATTGGTAGCCGAGTCTAATGACGAACCTACTAACTACAAATCTACTATTTCAGATCTTGAATATGCAGAATGGCTGGAAGCCATGAACACCGAGATGCAATCTATGCGTAACAATCAAGTCTTGGACTTGGTTGAGCTACCCCCCGTATCTCGGGCAGTAGGGGCAAATGGATTTTCAAGAGAAAAACCGACATGCATGGAAATGTACACACATATAAAGCACGACTAGTTGCAAAGGGTTTCACTCAAACTCAAGGTATTTACTATAATGAAACCTTCTCACCCGTTGCTATGATCAAATCAATCCGGATATTGCTTGTCATAGCCGCGTACTTTGACTACGAGATATGGTAGATGGACGTCAAAGCTGCTTTCCTTAATGGGCATCTCTCTGAAGATGTCTATATGGTATAGCCTGACGGTTTTGTTGATCCAAAATATCCTAAAAGAGTGTGTAAAATGAATAAGTCCATTTATGGAGTCAAACAAGCATCTCGAAGCTGGAATCTTCGTTTTGACCAAAAGATCAAAGAGTTTGGTTTTGTCCAAAATGAAGATGAGCCTTTTGTTTTCAGAAAGGCTAGTGGGAGCACTATATCATTCCTCATCTTGTATGTGGATGATATACTTATTATTAGAAACAACATCCCTATGCTAAATGAAGTTAAGCACTGATGCATTGCAAAATACATTCTTTTATCGTGTACAGTTTGTATAATTTCGTTAGTGTTAGTTTGGTTTTCGTCAGAATTTGCGTACTTCTAATCCAATTGCGTTTTGCAGGTCTTGAATCGTAGAAATAGCTGAAAAGTGAGGAAAACAAGCTGAAACATGAAAAAGTCGAGTCCTGGAACGTATTGGAGTGCTCGGGAGCTGAAACGCGTTGAAAGTGCTGGAAAAGTGGCTTCTGGCGGGCCGCGACAATAAATGTAATGTCTCTCGCGGGAGGCGAGAGACTGTTAAATGTGCTGACGTAAATAAGACGGTCGCGGGTCGCGACTAACATGGATGATTTTATCACGCCCCTCGAGTATGTGTTGAGCCCAGACTTGCAGCTGCTGGGTTTGGATTTGTTAAGTGAAACATATAAATACTTAAGTGTGTTTAACCTAAAAAAGAGTTACGAATTAACAAAACCCTAGGCGATTTTGGAGCATTGATTGAGGCGTTTCTGAGTTCTTGGAGCTACTGGTTGAAGGATTGAAGTCGGGAGAATCATTCGGGTCACGTTTGTGTCATTCGGGTGTCTTTACTTTCGTCTCTTTCTTTAAACTATGTTTTGTGTTCTTGATAATACTTCATTCTTGATGTTTTCAATGACTTTGATTGGCTAAATTTATCGTACTACCTAGACTAGATGAATGATTGTCTAAAGTTCTGATTTTTATTATGGATTTATGGATTTTATGGATTATTTATGAATTGTAGACGATTTTTTCTATTAATTAGATGTGTTTGCATATTTGATATTGTTTGAATATTGTTTATTGCTTCGTGAGATTCTTGGTGACGGTCTTTATCACATAATAGAGTCTTGCTAGGTTTTAGATTTTGGTGAGTGTCTATATCACGTAATAAATCTTCAATCTTTAGGGTTAAATTGGCCATTAAACCTTAGAAGTAATATTTGGTAATCTTATAAAATCAAGTGTTCTACTAATCATCAATAGCTGAAAGGTGCGAGATTATTGCTAGGTCTAAGTCATTAAACTGAAAGGTAGGAGCTTTGTTAGGAGTGAACCTTTTGGCTATCGTCTAGCAAGTCTAATCGAGAAAACAACTCTATCCTTGGTTTAGGTCTCGAAAGGGAGTAAGCCTCTAAGAGTACTTTCATAAATCCGTTAGGTGTCGTGAAAGAGAGTCTAATAACCGGTAATCTAAACAACCTTTAGGGTATCATAGCGTGCTTTTGAGAAGGGTTAGGAGTCCTTTAGATATCCTGAGAGGTGAGAACTTTATGATCCCGGTTCCATAGTAAACAATTTCCAGATAAAATCATTACTAAAAGCAATCAGGATTCCAGTCTAGGTAGTGTTTCCACCATCTGAGTAAAAGTCCAAGTTAATTCGTATTTGTTAATTTAGTAAATTAATTTAGTTTAATTTAATTGCATTTTTAGGATTTTTAGAAACCCCCCCCCCAAACAATTAAACAATTAGTTCAGTCAGTGTCAGTCATAGTCTAGATAGAGTCATTAACGTAATTCGATAGAGTCTCGTGGGTTCGATATCCGGACTTACATTAGCTATACTAGAGTCGATCGGTACACTTGCCGGTTAGTAGTTTAGTGTGTCTTAGTGAGTCTAGAGTATTACTTAGAGTCTAGAATTAAGTTAATTTAGTTAATTTTATTGAACTACTTTTTAGCACATCAAGTTTTTGGCGCCGTTGCCGGGGACTCTCTCTGGCAATTGCGTTAATTTCTTTGTTTGGACTTAATTGACATCATACGTGCTATTTACTTTGTTTGAGTCGTAGGAGTCTAAATAATTAAGTGTCTTTTTATTTTTATTATTTATTTTTATTTAGTCAGTATCTTTTAGAGTCGTCTTACTTGTTTGTTTTCGGTTTTGCAGTGGATGCCCCGTACGCGTTCATAAGGACCTCCGCCGAAGCCGCCTACGGACAAGTCTTCCTTCTCGTCTTTTTCTCTAAAGGTTAGTACTCCTTCATCTTCATATTTCGCCTTTTCTGACTCTACATCCCAATCAATACCACCAAGCTTTGACTTCACACCGAGGTCTTCACCCAATAACTCCCCACCTACTTCCCGTCCTCCGAGTCCGCCACACTATTTCCAAATGGCCAACAACCAAACTGTCCACCAACGCTCCACCGCGGGTTATACCGCTAACTCACCCATCATCCTTCCCGAAATCACCAATGACAAGTCTTGGCAAATCCCGTCCTACATCATGACCGCCATTAACAACTCTTGTCAGTTTCACGGTCGTGATGACGAGGATGCGCCCGCCCACATCAACCGTCTCACCCGCCTCTGCAACACCTTCGGCATCGAAGGTGTTAACCTTGATGCCCGCTATCTCCAAGTCTTCCCGTTTTCACTTGCTGGCCGCGCAGCCACTTGGCTTGATTCGCAGCCGGCAGGTACTTTTACCACATGGGCTGGACTTAGGGATGCCTTCCTAGCTAAGTATTTTCCACCTGCTAAGGCATCTCGCCTTCGTGACCAGATCCATTCGTTCCGGATGGAGTCTGACGAACCTTATCACTTAGCTTGGGAGAGGTTTCAAACCCTACTCTCACGTTGTTCCCAACACGGGTTGTCTGATTGGGCACTTGTAGAGAAATTCTACAATGGTCTCACCCCCGAGTGTAAGGCCCGATTCGACACCTCTGCAGGAGGCCATCTCATGGGCAAGAAATCGGTGGCCGACTGTAATGATCTCTTTGAGAGTTTTGCTCATGTTGATATCGATCATAGTGCTACCAGCAGGACTTCCATTCATGTTACTAGTACTTCCTCAGCCGCTCGAGGAGTAAACCAAGTTGGCTCGGATTCAAAGGTAGCATCTCAACTTGATTATATCACCAAAGAGTTATTAGAAATTAAGAAAAAGGTCGATAGGTGTGAGGTTTGTAGGGGAGGTCATGATACCGTAGAATGTCCAACACTTACCCTAGAACAGTTCGAGTACATCGCAGGTCAAAACCGAGGTCCCACTAACCCATTTAATAATAACTCTAACTGACGTAGTAGTAATAATTTCCGCTCTTCCGGTAATCCCCCTGGTTTCCCATCAGGCCAGTATCAAAGCAGGGGGCCAGGTTTCTATTCAAGTGGGAGTTCAAATCAGCAGGGTCAGGTTCAAATACAGGAGATCAGTTCAATAGTGGGGGGTCAAATAATCAGGGTTCAAAAAATCAAGATTTGGGTAGTGGTCTAGACGAGATTAAAGCTATGTTATCCCAAATTCTAGTTAAGGACCAGTCCACCCAACGAACCTTAGAAGAACATGCTACATACCTCAAGAATAACCATTCTAATTTCTTGGACCTTCAAAGGCAGGTCGGGGACATTGCACGCCAGCTGCAAGAACGACCTCCCGGTCAATTTTCGGGCAACACAAAGCCGAACCCTTCCGGCCAATTGAAGGCAATCTCGACCCGTAGTGGTAGGACCTTAGGAGAGGTAGTGATACCAGAGAGTGTAGAGGTAGAGGATGAGGAACCCGTAGATGAGGAGATAGAGATGGAGGCTCCCGGTAAAGTGCACATTAGGCTAGACCCAGCAAGTACCGCACACACCGAGGAACCTCAAGTGGAAAAGAGGGTAGCGAAGCAACCAATAGTCGTAAAGCCGTCTCCGTTAGTTGATCATTCACGCGTCCCATACCCCGCCCGCCTTAAGCACCAAAAATATGCTAAGGAATATGGGAAATTTCTTGAGATGTTCAAGCAATTGAAGATCAATCTTCCGTTCATCGAGGCCTTACAGTCCATGCCCAAATACGCCAAATTCCTTAAGGACCTTCTCAAGCGTAAGGATAGGATAGGTGAGTTTTCGAACATTCCTTTGACCGGAGGTTGTTCCGCGGTGGTCTTGAATAAGCTACCAGAGAAACTAACCGACCCGGGTACATTCACCATTCCGTGCTTATTCGGGGGTGCCATCACTCCCGCTCACGCTTTAGCCGATTTAGGTGCGAGCATCAACTTGATGCCATTCTCTCTTTATGAGAAATTAGGTCTAGGTGAGCTTACTCCTACTCGCATGTCGTTGTCCTTGGCCGACCGTTCGGTAAAATATCCTCGTGGAATCATAGAGAATTTGCTCATTAAGGTAGATAAATTCGTGTTCCCCGTAGATTTCGTGGTTTTAGACATGGAGGCCGACGAGAGAGTTCTGATCATACTAGGCCGTCCATTCCTCCGAACCGCAAAGGCAATCATCGATGTCTTTGGCGGTAAGATTTTACTTCGTGCGGGCGATGAGATCGTCACCTTTGAGATAGATAGAGCTATGCAACACTCTAGTGGTAGTGATGATTATAGTGGTCCGTGTCACTCCGTTTACTTCTTAGATTCTTTCATATCGTGCGTTGATCAGTGCATAGGTTTCATTAGTGGAGCCGATCTAGTTAGTGAGGGAGTAGATAACGAGGAGTTGGATGACGAGAGTGAGGAAGTAGAGCCGACTTGGGTTCCCGAAATTTTAGTGCTAAGTGAGATTAGGGACGGGAGTGAGAGCAAACCCGTAGATACTACGCCCCTAGAGCTTAAGGCCCTTACGTCACATCTAGAGTACGCTTTCTTAGGAGAAAATTCTAGTATGCCCGTCATAATTTCTTCCAAATTGACGGAGGAGGAGAAGGGGAAGTTAATTGAGGTGCTAAAAGAGCACAAGGAGGCTATAGCTTGGAGGTTGTCCGATATTAAGGGGATTAGCCCTACTTTTTGTACTCACCGGATTCTCATGGAGGATGAGTTTAAACCGGTGGTGCAACCACAAAGACGCCTAAACCCCAACATGAAGGAAGTAGTTAGGAAGGAGGTGTTGAAGTTGATGGAAACCGGTGGTGCAATCACTCGCCCCATGACTCGACTCCTTGAGAAAGATGTCCCTTTTGTCTTCGACAAGGAGTGTCTTCAAGCCTTCGACTTCCTTAAAGAGAAACTAGTGAGTGCACCCATCCTTGTATCCCCCGATTGGAGCTTACCATTTGAGCTCATGTGTGACGCGAGCGATTACGCGGTCGGGGCGGTCTTGGGTCAAAGACGGGAGAACCACTTTCACCCGATCTATTACGCGAGTAAAACCCTCAACGACGCGTAAGAGAACTACACCACCACCGAGAAGGAACTCCTAGCCGTCGTCTTTGCTTTCGATAAGTTTCGTTCGTACCTCGTGCTTTCAAAAACCATAGTGTTCACCGATCATGCAGCTTTGCGTTATCTCTTCCAAAAGAAGTACGCTAAGCCTCGTCTTATACGTTGGATTCTTCTTCTTTCCGAGTTTGACATAGAAATTAAGGATAAGAAAGGAGCAGAAAACGTAGCAGCGGACCATCTTTCACGATTAGAGGATCCGAGTAGGGAGGAGATTCGTGAGGAGGCAATAGGAGATAGATTCCCTCACGAGTCCATAGATTTCGTAGCGGCTGAGAAAGAGGGTTTACCTTGGTTTAGTGACTTAGCAAATTATCTTGCCAATGGGTATGTCATGAAGGATATGAATGCCCAACAAAAGAGGAAGTTGTTTAGGGATGCGAGGAAGTACATATGGGATGATCCTTACCTTTTTAGGATAGGAGGTGACCGTATTCTTAGGAGGTGTGTTCGTAAGGAAGAGGGTCTAGATATTCTGAGGCATGTGCATGAGGGGTTGACGGGAGGTCATCATGGTGCACACACTACCGCACTAAAGGTCTTTGATTGCGGTTTCTTTTGGCCTACGGTAGTTGAGGATGCTATAGAATTCGTTAAGACATGCGATGCTTGCCAACGTACCAGCAATATCTCATCCAAGAATGAGATGCCCCAAAATCCTATTCAAGTTCTTGAAATCTTTGACGTATGAGGCATTGACTTCATGGGACCTTTTCCCTCTAGTGGAAATAGGTACATCCTTGTGGCAATAGACTACGTTTCGAAGTGGGTTGAAGCTCAAGCTTTGCCTACAAACGATGCCCGAGTGGTGGTGAGATTCCTAAAGAAGTTGTTCACTCGTTTCGGTATTCCCAAAGCCATTATTAGTGACCGAGGAACGCATTTTTGTAATGCCGTAATGGAGAAGGCATTAGAGCGTTATGGAGTCACTCACCGTTTGTCTACCGCGTACCATCCACAAACAAACGGTCAAGTTGAGAATGCGAATCGGGGAGTGAAGAGAATACTAGAGAAAACGGTAGGGAAGAGTCGTAAGGATTGGTCGGATAAACTCGATGATGCGTTGTGGGCATTTCGTACCGCCTACAAAACACCCTTAGGAACCACACCGTTCATGATTGTCTATGGCAAAGCGTGCCATCTCCCGGTTGAATTGGAGCACCGAGCGCTTTGGGCTCTAAAGACCGTCAATCTCGACCTCACTCAAGCGGCTAGGAGAAGGTTTTTCCAAATTCATGAGTTAGAAGCACTTAGAGATGCGGCATATGAGCGTTCTTGGAGTATCAAAGAGAAAACGAAGGCGTTGCACGACAGGAAGCTTAAGGGGTTGAAGGAGTTTAAAGCCGGTGATAAAGCACTCCTTTACAATTCGAAGTTTAAGTTGTTTCCAGGGAAGTTGAAATCGAAGTGGACGGGACCCTATGTCGTGAAAGAGGTGTTTCCGCATGGTGCGGTTGAGTTATACGATGAAGCTAGTGGAGGGTCATGGAAGGTGAACGGCCATAGGTTGAAGCACTATTTAGGTGGCCCAATTGACGAGAACGAAAGGGAGGTAACTCCTCTCGAAGACATTCCAAATACCACCGGTTAGAGTTTTGAGGGAAGCCTCAAGTGTAGAGTTTGTACCGTTTGTATTTTCATTTATTTCGATTATTTTTCGTAGCCAATGGTTGTTTTTGGTAGTGTTTCGGTCTTTGTTTTTGTGTTTCGAGTCACTTGCAGGAATATATTACCGAGGAGATGCAACGATTGGCGAGAAAACGAGTTTCCAGGTAAGTTCCAGTGTTAGAAAATTTTTGGGGTTGAGTTTTGGGAGGTTTGGTGAATAATTGAAATTTTTCTAAGACACAAACCCTTCCAACTTTCGAAACTTTCTGTGCAAAACGTATACTCGCGGGGAGCGATAGACATCATTATATTAGTCGCGGCCCGCTAGTGTATTTTATCCCGGTCGCCGGTCGCGAGAGAATTATATATACCTGTCGCGGCCCGTGAGAAGCCCTATCTGCAGCGTGAATCATTTAATCCCCAATTTCAGCCATTTTAACCTACTTCTTCTTCCATTTCGCCGACAACCACCAAACATCACCCTTCACCTCCGAAATCAGCCACTTTCTACCATAATTTCACCCCCATTTCACCCACACATCATCCCTCATCTGATTTTAACCATAAAAATCACCACTTTCACCACTCACACGGGACTTTAAGGTAGTTTCAAGATTATAGCCGGATTGTTCTAGTTTTTCTTGTCTACTTCAACTCTCAGGTATGCTTTCCTACAAATCTTGTATTTTATGCTTTTCTAGTTCAGTTTTTAGTTAGATTAGTGATAGATTTGAGTTAGATCCTAGATTAGTCTTGTGTTTGGTTTGTTTAGTGGTAAGTTTGAGGTTGCGGGTGGCTCGGTTTGGGTAGTCTAGCATTATGCAGGTTGCGGGTGGCTCGGTTTGGTTGTTCCACATGTGTTTTGCGACTACCATGGGCTAGGATTTGGTTAAAATCAAGTGTGGGGATTCGGGTTGGTTAATTTTGTGATGAAACTGAGATTTTGACATCATTTTGACCCGTTTTCACTGATGATACTATAAAGCTTGTAACTTTATCTCGGTTGACACTTAATGTTAGTTGGTTTTGGCACTTGGGATTTAATTGAGGACAATTAAAGTGCCGAGAGGAGGTAGTGTACATTGAGTCTTGTATTTTTGAGTCGAGTCTTAGGTCTAGTTTAGTCTTGGGTTTACTTATATGCACGTACAGGTACAAAACACTTCGCCCGTACTCAATCTCCATTCAGGCGAAGTTGTTTATAACTTATGCTTTTGTAAAAGGTAACCCGATTTTGTTTCACTTTATTTTCGGTTTCAACCGCGAATGGAATGCTATACGGTTGTTCCATATTTATTATTTATAAAAAAAATAAAAATAAAAAAAAAATAAAAAAAAATTTTAAAAATTTTTAAATACCAAAAACAGTTTGTGACTAATGATCTTCTCTGTTTTGTTTTGCAGAATGTCAGGAGAAGGATCATCAAGCAGATCGGGTCGGAAAAGAGGGCCAACCGCTCGACCCCGGGGAACCATAGAACAACCACCACAACCAATTGTCTACCATAGACAAGTATCGTATAGTGGACCGGGGGTTGCACATGGACAGAGCACGAGGATAAGGGATAGCCCGTTGCTACAGTTTGAGTTGGACTCGGGGGAGATGCAGAAATTAACAACTTTGATTACGGTAGATCTGCTACCGTACAGGAGGATTGACTGGAGTCTGATGGATAGGTTGGGTGCTCGAGCTCGGGTTGAGCAACTGTTAGGTGAAAAGTTTAGAAGGGTATTGGATTGTGATGCAAGACAGTACAAGGAGATCACCTTGGAGTTTCACTCCACCTTTGATTACAAGCAAGGAAATTTTAATGAGCGGGAGGCGGTATTTTTCTCCTTGGGTAGGCGGCCCTATGAAATGACTATTCCCCAATTCGCCATGGCTACACAGTTTTATACAGATGAGGAGGTGCAGTCAGCTGAGTTTAGGAACAGTCTGCAGGGTGTTTTCAAGAGGAGACATCCTAATAGTGTGCAAGTGGAGGAGATAGCGAGGTTCTAGAGCACAATTTCGATAGTACCCTACTCGAACAATATGGTTGCGAGCGATATCATTGATCCGGTCTACCGTTTCATTCATAAGATTTTGGCAGCTACATTAGTTGGAAGAGGACAGGGGGACAATAAGGTTAATCAGGTTAGCCTCTTTTGTCTAATGTGTATGGTTGAAGGTCGGTCTGCTAATTTAGCTACCATTTTTGCTTGGTCGATGAGGAGACCGTGGAGAGGTGGTCCGGGTGCAAGAATTTACTGTGGTCCGTATGTGACGTGGTTGGCCGAGAGCCTAGGGGTTTTCGATAGGTACTCGAGGGATAGGATGAGAGAGGGCCCGCAGCCGTGTTTTATGAGTGTTCGGGATTTGCAGTCAGCCAGTATTTTGACATATACCGATCCTGTTGCGTGGGCAGACATTCGTCCGGGCCCTCAGGTTCAGCCTCCACCCGGTTCTGATGCTGCAGCTTCAATGCAGTCGGGTATCCCCACTCGTTACCAGAGGCAGACTACTCGCCAGGAGATGCCGGCGAGACAGTACCCGCTTCGACAGCCACGCCCTGACCCACTTACGTTAGATTCTTTATATGATTCCATGCAGACGGGTTTTGGGGATCTGCGTGGTTATGTGGATGAACAGTTCGGCGGGGTACGACAGGTTATGGAGGAGAGTAGACGGGTGCATGAGCAGGGTCAACACAGGTTGGAAGATGGTATGCGTTACATGATGGAGGGATTGCGTTTAGGATTTCCTCATTATTTGAGTCAGCCACAGCCGGGACCGAGTAGCATGCAAGGTGTTGAACCATATCGGATTTATGAGCAAGGGAGTGAGGAGTTGGATGATGATGAGTAGCATGGTGGTGAAGAGGATGCAGCAGAAACAGATTTAGTATCATTTGTTTTATTTCTTTTATGCTGTTTTCATCCTCATATTTTGGTTTGTACTCATATTCTAAATATTTGTTAAACAGGTTGGGTGGATCGGGTTGGTTGGTTAGTTGAACTAATGCACTTAATTTGGTTATGTATTATATTTTGGGAGGTTTGGTTGGTTGATTGAATAGGTTGGTGTTGTGATGCCGCTTCCGTTCGTGTGTGGGTTAGGAACTGTTTGCTGAGCGTGTTCGGATTGGAGGGCATATGTGGAATTGACTGGCACATTGACAGTCTCGCATATTCAGCTAAGTCTTTCCAATTGTATATTTTGTATATTTTATTTCGTTTTTAGTTTTTATTTTTAGTTGGTTAGTTTGAGTCGTATTCTCGTTCTTGCATTAGGGAAAATGCAATCTTTAAGTGTGGGGATGGGATAAATTGGTTAGTCTTAGTTAGTCGAGTCATTTATTTGTTTATTTGTTTGCATATTAAAAAAAAAATTGAAAATGTCTTTTGAATAAAGAAGTTTGCAAAATAAAACGGAAAATGATAGAAAAGAGGGTTTTTGTTCGGGTTCAAATAATGATAATATAGATTAATATAGTCGAGCTTGTGTCTAGTTTATGATGTGTAAATAGGCCCGGTTCGGTTTTAGGTTCCTTTGATCTAAATATACCTTAACTGTCGGTCTACTAGTGGGTTCTCATCTAGGGAAAATGGGAAATTGCAACCGCTAATAATAGTATAAGGAATGCCGTTATAAGCTAAAATTGTTAGAATTTCTAATAAAAAAAATAAATAAATATAGAATAAATGAGCTAGAAACTAAGAAAAGTAGCGCAGGCCTACGTAATCTTCGTTGGGGATGGTGACTCTGACTTAGAATGCCTCTGGGATGTGTCGAAACAAAATTGCAAAAAAATTACCGACGCTCACGTTGTCACTCTCGGGGATGATGACTCTGATTGAGACAGCCTCTGGGTTAGGTGAAGCAAGGTCTAAGTTCAAGAAAGAAAAAAAAAATAATAAAAAAAAAAAACATAAATTTCAAATTCTCTTGATTTTGGTATAAAACGGTTAGGAAGTGGTCCAATGATCGTTTCCTTTTGTTCTATAAGCTTGAGGTGGGATTAGGTGGACTGTGGTTTCTAGTGTGAGACCCTAGGTAGATTGACCGAATTTGAACTTAAATTGCATGATAAGGGCTTGGAACCGGATTTGGGTTTAAGGGGACAAATATATTTGCAATCGCGGCTAACACAAGTTTTGAATTTTTTAATAAGTATAAATAACTTTGATCCGAGTATTTACTCCTCTCTGATTCCGTTTGCATAGATTCTTTTTCGAGGACGAAAAAAGAGTAAGTGTGGGGATATTTGATGCATTGCAAAATACATTCTTTTATCGTGTACAGTTTGTATAATTTCGTTAGTGTTAGTTTGGTTTTCGTCAGAATTTGCGTACTTCTAATCCAATTGCGTTTTGCAGGTCTTGAATCGTAGAAATAGCTGAAAAGTGAGGAAAACAAGCTGAAACATGAAAAAGTCGAGTCCTGGAACGTATTGGAGTGCTCGGGAGCTGAAGCGCGTTGAAAGTGCTGGAAAAGTGGCTTCTGGCGGGCCGCGACAATAAATGTAATGTCTCTCGCGGGAGGCGAGAGACTGTTAAATGTGCTGACGTAAAGAAGACGGTCGCGGGTCGCGACTAACATGGATGATTTTATCGCGCCCCGCGAGTATGTGTTGAGCCCAGACTTGCAGCTGCTGGGTTTGGATTTGTTAAGTGAAACATATAAATACTTAAGTGTGTTTAACCTAAAAAAGAGTTACGAATTAACAAAACCCTAGGCGATTTTGGAGCATTGATTGAGGCGTTTCTGAGTTCTTGGAGCTACTGGTTGAAGGATTGAAGTCGGGAGAATCATTCGGGTCACGTTTGTGTCATTCGGGTGTCTTTACTTTCGTCTCTTTCTTTAAACTATGTTTTGTGTTCTTGATAATACTTCATTCTTGATGTTTTCAATGACTTTGATTGGCTAAATTTATCGTACTACCTAGACTAGATGAATGATTGTCTAAAGTTCTGATTTTTATTATGGATTTATGGATTTTATGGATTATTTATGAATTGTAGACGATTTGTTCTATTAATTAGATGTGTTTGCATATTTGATATTGTTTATTGCTTCGTGAGATTCTTGGTGACGGTCTTTATCACATAATAGAGTCTTGCTAGGTTTTAGATTTTGGTGAGTGTCTATATCACGTAATAAATCTTCAATCTTTAGGGTTAAATTGGCCATTAAACCTTAGAAGTAATATTTGGTAATCTTATAAAATCAAGTGTTCTACTAATCATCAATAGCTGAAAGGTGCGAGATTATTGCTAGGTCTAAGTCATTAAACTGAAAGGTAGGAGCTTTGTTAGGAGTGAACCTTTTGGCTATCGTCTAGCAAGTCTAATCGAGAAAACAACTCTATCCTTGGTTTAGGTCTCGAAAGGGAGTAAGCCTCTAAGAGTACTTTCATAAATCCGTTAGGTGTCTTGAAAGAGAGTCTAATAACCGGTAATCTAAACAACCTTTAGGGTATCATAGCGTGCTTTTGAGAAGGGTTAGGAGTCCTTTAGATATCCTGAGAGGTGAGAACTTTATGATCCCGGTTCCATAGTAAACAATTTCCAGATAAAATCATTACTAAAAGCAATCAGGATTCCAGTCTAGGTAGTGTTTCCACCATCTGAGTAAAAGTCCAAGTTAATTCGTATTTGTTAATTTAGTAAATTAATTTAGTTTAATTTAATTGCATTTTTAGGATTTTTAGAAACCCCCCCCCCCCAAACAATTAAACAATTAGTTCAGTCAGTGTCAGTCATAGTCTAGATAGAGTCATTAACGTTATTCGATAGAGTCTCGTGGGTTCGATATCCGGACTTACATTAGCTATACTAGAGTCGATCGGTACACTTGCCGGTTAGTAGTTTAGTGTGTCTTAGTGAGTCTAGAGTATTACTTAGAGTCTAGAATTAAGTTAATTTAGTTAATTTTATTGAACTACTTTTTAGCACATCAAGCACCGGTTGGAAACTTGTTTTGCAATGAAAGATCTTGGAGAAGCAGCTTAAATTCTAGAAATCAAGATCTACAGGGATAGATCTAAGCGGCTTTTAGGGCTAAGTCAAAGCATATACATATACAAAGTGATGGCACGCTTTAAGATTGAAAATTCCAAGAAATGAGGTGTTCCTATGACTAAAGGCACTGTATTGAACAAATCGCAATCTCCTTCCACGGACATTGAAACTACGCGTATGGAAGCAATTCCATATGCTTCGGCGATTGGTTTTATCATGTATGCTATGTTATGTACTAGGCCTAATGTCTCGTATGCTTTAAGCGTGACCAGTCGTTTTCAGCAAAGTCCTGGCATTGCCCATTGAACTATAGTAAAAAACATTCTAAAGTATTGTTTTGGGTAAAAATTAACAAGACTAACTTTGTTACCAAATTTCGTTTGTGAGGTAGCGTGCTTGTAAAATCAATGTAAAACAAGGTAAGAACGTAAAAAGTGACACAGATGTTTATGAGGAAAGCCCTTGATCGTTCAGGATCTCCGGCATAAAACCTCCGGAGGTGACAATCGACACCTGCCTCGTTACTTCAATAAATGGTAAAGAATTACAAGTGGTGAGCAGCAAATGATCGATATCTAAGTGTTACAAGACTGATTGCGAGTGTATTCTATTGCTAAGTGCGTTGTTGTGTGTTTTCTAATTGACCAAGCTGCTGATTTTATACAGAGATCATACTAACTAACTATCCGAGAATCCCGGAATCGACCAGGTCTTCAAATATGACCGTTAAAGGTTACGCGTCTTCTACACGTTTATTTCAACTTCCAGACCGATTCTTTAGGGATTAAATTGACTTCACGTGTTTTACCTGCGTATTGATCAAGACAGAGAAAAGATACAACGGTTAGATAATAAGGAAATTAGGGATACCGAAACTTGTCAGGATACCGAAGTATGTCGAAGATCCAGGATCCCTAGCCATAAAAGTGACCCCTAACAATTGTCCCCAAAATTTGACAATTGTCCAAGGAAGTTACAGCTGTAAAAATTTTAAAAATTCAAAAATCAAAAATTCAAGTGGCGCATGATGAGACGTGGTGCAGTAAACGAGGTAACGATACAGCGTCGTTCGAGGTAGTTATCATTACTTCTTTATAATTACCCTTCTTCTTATCTCCGATATTATCTTCTACATCTCTGGGATTTCAGGTAAAAACCCTATTTCCTTTACATTTTAGCTTTCCGATTTATACCAAAAATGTCTAAGAAGACCACTCGATCATCTTCGTCATCGGATAATCTTTATAGTCAACATCTGCTTTCTAACCCTGATTCCGAAAAATGCACTTTTATTGACCATGATATCAAATCCTTAGAGTCAAGGGGATCCTTTCCGAAAAACACCATCTTTAGACGTTTCGACCCTAAGACAAGGCCGGGTTTCACTTCCGACACGTGGGTCTGTTTTCCGTCCTTTCTGTTTACCATCGGCTTTTCTTACCCTTTCCCATCCTTTACCACTAAGTTTTTCAAAAAGACTGGTTTGAGCTATGCTCAGATCATGCCCATGATTTGGCGAACCCTGCATGTTTTGGAAATCTTGATTCGTAACCACGCTATTAACTTCACCATCTCAGATCATGCCCATGATTTGGCGAACCCTGCATGATTTGGCGAACCCTGCTACCGAGGATACTGCCAAAAGAGTTGCATTTTTCTACAGTATTGAGCCGTTTGAAAGAACTTTCAAGGTCGGGGCTCCATCAGTGGAAGAAAGCTCAGAAACCTATCATTCCGTCTCGGAGATGTCTAGTAAGGAAAAATCATAGTATTTTATTAGTCAATAATATTAGTAATGAACTAACCTGTTATTTTGATTTAGGAATCCGCAAACCAAACTCCAAATTTGCTCTTGAGGATATTGACAGTATGCTTTCCAAGGACAAGGCTATCAAAAAGGAGCCTAAGCAATCCGCTACTCCAATGCTCAAATCGGATCTTCCTAAGCCTGAGGTCTCTACTGCTCATCCTAAGCCATCTTATAGCAAGAAGCGAAAAGCCATCGATCTTGCTGAACTGGCCATTCGGGAATGCTATGATTTTGCTGATGCTCACAAGAAGCTGCATAACTTCAGCCATTTGGTAAGAAATGTCTATTATCCTAGATCTTGAATTTAATCCTGCATTTATATTAACATATATATATATATATATATTGTATATAATAGGCTATGGATAAAATGGTCATGTTCTACGATCAGCTTTCAATGGAGGTTGAGGTGAGCAAGTTGAAGATTGCTGAATTGCAAAAGAGCGAGGCTGCCAAGAGTAAAAAGCTATCTGATGTCACCAAGGATCTCAGCAATGTGAAAGCAGAACTGCAGGACGTGCATCTCCAACATGCCTGGGATCTTGATGAGTCCACCGAACAGGCTAAAGCCTCAGCCGTAATGTCCATTCTTCAAGCCAGAATTAAAATGGCTAAAGAAGTTGAGGACAAGAATTTTGATAGGGCTGCTTGGGATGTAAGATGGTGGAAGAGACTTGTTGTTGAGCTGGGAGGAGAGCCGGTGCCGGTGCCGGTGCTGGAGGAGGATGTGAGCAAATTAGTAACCGAAGACGAGACCGAGGGTTCAGCGAAGGTAGCAGAAGAGCATGGAGCTGTTGTTACTAGGAAGCAAGTTGACCAAGGCGATGAGGGTAATGACTCCTAGACCTGAGCCTTGGTATTTATGATTTTTCTGTTTGATAACTTGTCTTGAAACAATTTCATTTCATGTCTTTGGTTGATGAACAGTTTTACTTTTTCCGCTTTTGGGATCCCTGTCATGGGATAGACAACTTATGGACCGGGTGGATGGTTCCTTTTTTGGATGAAACCCGGGACACTTTCCTGCACTTTTAATGTTAGTAGACGATTTATGACTATTTACCATTATTGTTATGTGTTTGGTTTGCTTAGACATTTTTAGAAAATTAGGATCTCTATGTGATAAAACTTTGAGATATGTTCGAACATATTTTCAGGATACCGGATCTTTAATAATAAATTCCCAGGTTTTTATCAAATTTAGACTTAGGAAAACACAATTTGGTTTTATAGAGTACCAAACGTATCATGACTTAGTCATTCAGCTTTCAAATTTTCTTATAATTGAAAAATTAGTAACACATACCTTTGTTGAGTACGAATTTGGACATATAGACATACCGAATTATATCACGGAGTCCGAAATACAGCAACCTTTGGTTGTCCCTCTGTGTACAGTCATTGAATACATTGTAGGCTTATACTTCGGGATCCTCATTAGTCTTCAACTCGTTTAAGGATCCTGAGTCAGTATATTGATGCCAAGTTTTTGAGTTAACACGTAAGTGTTACATATTTAAAATCGCGGGCCAAGCCAGAAAACGTGGGCTAAGCCAATAACGTGGGCTAAGCCAAATAATCGTGGGCTAAGCCAAATAATCGTGGGCTAAGCCAATATCGTGGGCAAGGCCAAATCTGAGTTAGCATGAAAATGCTAAAACCTTAGCTCTAACACGTAAGTGTTAAATGATCGGGAGAAACTTGAGTAATAACATGTCTGTTATGGTCGTAGCACCCAATATATAGCCAATAGTGATGAAATTATTAGCCACTGTTACATGGACTGGTCGCACCACCTTGAACTATAATTGGATATCCAATACTTAGAAAGGCGAAAGCCGTTTAAACCTTTGAGGTATTTGAGGATACCCAAACTTAGGAGAGATGTCCAATGTCTTTCTTCTGTCGGGATGCCTGGAGATACTTCCTGCAAAATAGGAAATCTTGGTGAAGGTGAGTGTTAGCCTGGCTAACACCCCTCCGACGCTCAAGTCAGTACTTTGATCAAGAATAACAATAATAAAAATAAATAAAGACGTACCACTTTTAGTTAGGATATAAATTCCAACTTACATAAAGTAGGTTTTGAGATAGATGGCATTCCAGGATCTTGGTAGGATTTCTCCTTCCATAGTAGCCAATCAGTACACACCTTTTCCTGCTTCCGAATCAATCAAGTATGGGCCTTCCCATTTTGGTGCAAGCTTTCCATCATTGGGGTTGGTAGTATTTTGGAATGCTTTCCTTAATACGAGATCACCTGCTTGGAATCTTCTGACCCTTATGTTTTTATTGTATGATTTTGCTATCCTCTACTGATAAGCTGCAATGCGAACTTTGGCAAGATCACGGTATCGAGATCCTTGAGCTCATCCACGGTATCGAGATCCTGAGCAAGAGCTTCGTCGTTGGTCTCTGAAGATTGAAAGTTGGTTCTGGCAGTAGGGATGTCAGGATCATTGCTTCAGTTGCAAATACCAAGGAGAATGGAGTCTGCCCTGTCGCATTTTTCGTGGTTGTCCTATCCGCCCTAAGTACAAACGGTAGGTCTTCAGCCCATCTTCCTTTCTTTTCTCCTAATCTCTTCTTGAGGTCGTTAACGATGATCTTGTTGCTAGATTCTGCTTGTCCATTGGCTTGAGGATGTACTGGGGTAGAAGTTATCATTTTGATTCCCCAACTGACACAGAAGTCAGTTTTTCTCTTGCCAATGAACTGAGATCCGTTATCACATACTATCTCCGATGGGATCCCAAATCTCGTCAGGATATTGCGCTTGATGAAGGAGATGACTTCTTTTTCTCTGACTTGGACAAATGCCTCAACTTCAATCCATTTAGGGAAGTAATTCGTCATTGCTAGCATGACGACCTTTCCTCCTGGTGCTTTGGGGAGTTTGCCATTCTCCATTTCATGAATGGCCATGGAGAGATGATTGGATATAAAGGTTCGGCCGGTTGATGGAGTATGTTGCTGTGTCTCTGGCAAGCGTCACATTTTCTAGAGTAAGTCACATCATCTTTCCTCATGGTAGGCCCGTAATATCCTATCCTCAGGATCCTTGAAAATAGCGCTCTGCCCCCGGTATGATTACCACAATCTCCTTTGTGTAGATCTTTCAGGACTTCATGTGTTTCAGGGTCCTCCAAGCATCTCAAGTATGGATCTGCAATTGATTTTCTATACAAAACATTCTCGAAAATTATAAAATGAGACATTCTCATGCTAAAAGCCTTG
Organism: Smallanthus sonchifolius; assembly: GCA_023525975.1. NCBI lineage: Eukaryota > Viridiplantae > Streptophyta > Magnoliopsida > Asterales > Asteraceae > Smallanthus > Smallanthus sonchifolius. The sequence continues at coordinate 46,682,301 of CM042020.1, read as the reverse complement.
TGGTTTTTTTCATCACTTGGGATTTCACCATCCTGCAAGTATTTATTAATAGGGGAAATCCAGGATCCTGGAATAGGTTCTAGATTCCGAATGTCTGCTTCTTCTTCAGTGTTGGAGACTTCATTTACCTTCTCAATTGTCGGGCTCAGAATGTGTATGATAGGTATTTTAGTACCTTCTGGTACTCTAAGAGCAGAAGCAAGGTTTGCTAAGTTATCTTATCTAGGCACATGTGTAATGTTAAAAGTTTTGAATTCCATGGATAATTGTTTAACTATTGTGAGATATTTGGCTAACTTCTCACCTTTGACTGTATACGAACCATTGAAATGATTAGCAATTAATAATGAGTCTACATACACTTGAAGATACCTGATCTTGATATCCCTGGCTAATTGTAATCCTGCGATCAGCGCCTCATACTCTTCTTCATTATTCGTAGCCTCGAACTCATAGCTTATGGATTGGGGTAATATGTCCCCTTGTGGCGATTTTAGTATGACTCCCAGTCCTGTTCCTCTTACGTTTGAAGCACCATCTGTGAATAAAGTCCATTCTTCCTTTGATTCTTCTAGTTGTTGGACTTCTAAATATGCTTCTTGTTGGATATCACTGCTGAAATCAGCCACAAAGTCCGCCAGTGCCTGAGACTTTATTGTTGTTCGAGGTTCATATATGAGGTCATAGGCGCTGAGCTTGACTGACCATTTAGCCATCCTTCCCGACATCTCTGGCTTTCTTAAGACACACTTAATAGGATATTTAGTTTTAACATGAATAGCATGAGTTTCAAAATAATGTCTAAGTTTAGTTGATGCCATTATTAAGGCTAAAATTAATTTTTCTAAATAAGAGTACCTTGTTTTCGCTGGTAGCAAACTTTTACTTACATAGTATACCGGATGTTGTTGTCCCTCATGATCCTTGACTAATACAACACTTACGATGCTTCGGGATACTGCCAAGTATAGGGATAGTGGTTCATCGTCTTCTGGCTTCATCAGTACAGGAGCTGACGACAAGTATTCCTTAAATGATTGGAGTGCTTGTTCATGCTTCTCTTCCCATTCGAATCTCTTGTTCTTCTTCAGGATGTCGTAGAATTCCTTGCATTTTTCTGAGGATCTTGATATAAATCTGTTGAGTGCCGCTACTCTGCCGGGCAGCCTCTGGACATCCTTAGTATTTGCTGGGGATTTTAGATTAATGATAGCTTTGATAATGATAGCTTTGATTTGTTCTGGGCTGGCTTCTATTACTCTCTTGGTCACCATGTAGCCCAAGAACTTTCCTGCCCCCACTTCGAAGTGACATTTCGAAGGGTTCAGCTTCATATTGTATTGGTCCAGGATATCAAATGCTTCTTTAAGGTCCCTGAGATGATCCTCAGCTTTCTTTGATTTTACCACCATATCATATATGTAGACTTCCATAGTGTCCCCAATTTTGTCTTTGAACATCATATTTACCAGTCTTTGATATGTGGCACCTACATTTTAAAGACCAAATGGCATAGCTGTGTAATAATAAATACTTGTCGGGGTCATGAACGTCGTGTCTTCCTGATCCGATGGTTCCATTTGGATCTGTTGAAATCCTGAAGAGGTATCCATAAAGGTCAGGATCTCGTGGCCTGCTGTAGCGTCCACCATTGAGTCTATATGCGGTAATGGGAAGGGGTCTTTAGGACACGCCTTGTTGAGGTTCGTGGAGTCTACACAAACTCTCCACTTCCCGTTCTTCTTCTGGACTACCACCACGTTGGCTAGCCACCTTGGGAATTTTACTTCCCTCATTTCAGACTTGAGAAGCCTTTCCACCTCTTCTTGGACGATTACGTTTCTCTCAGGAGCAAATTTCCTTCACTTTTGATGTATTGACCTGAAACTTTTATCAATTCCAATTTTTTGAGTAATGATATCTTTGGATATACCTGTGATGTCTTCGTGCCCCTCAGGAAGTTCAGATATCTTCTTCAATATCCTCAGGGATATTGCTCCCTACCAGGATCTTTATATCTGGATTCTCAGCATCCAGGGATACCTCTTTAACATCCTGTTCTTTAGCTTCCAGAACATCCCTGGCCTGCTTCGTTAATTGCTATGCTTGCCTAGATTTGACAGAGGCTTTCATTGAAGAAGTGTAACAGTTTTTGGCCTCTTGTTGATCGCTGTTGATTTTCACCACTCCCCAAGGGGTCGCATCTTGACACATTGGTGATATGTTGAGGGTACTGCTTTCATGTCGTGTATCCAGGGTCTTTGTCACACCCCCAAAATCCACTAACGGAGTTTTACCGATAGGAGCGTGACGTCCCAGGATCTCAGTCATTAGTTACTTTGAACGACTCTATATGAGTTTAAGAAAACCACTAGTATTGCTCATAGTCACGATGCAATACTAGTAATGAAAACACTGATTTAATGTAAGACTGCGGAAGCGAAAAGTTAAATGAAAAGCTTGCGCCAAAACAGTCGCGCCAAAAATAAATAATCCAACAATAAATAAAATAAATAGTTCTTGAGTTTGAAAATGATGGACTTCGAATGCATGCATTCCTTAGCTTGTGCTTGTACCTTAATGACCTGAGAAAACATGCTAAAACGTGTCAACACTAGGTTGGTGAGTTCACAGGTTTCAATGTTAGTAAAGAATACTAGATAAAACCATTTACAATTTATATCATAGGTAGCTAACCTAGTTACATGTTACTAAAGCGTTTCGACACCGAAGCTGACTGTTTATGTTTGAACTGCCTCCTACCATGACTATCATGATCAATGGTAAATGTTTAGGTCAATGTTACACCCGTTCGACTACCTGTCGTGTTAGCACGACTAACGCGGGTGGGGCTTGTCAATGCCCAGTAGTACTACTCAAGATTACCTCGCTATCCCATATATTAAACGGTTCGATATGTAAGGACTTGCATGATATGTTTGCGCTTAGTACAACAAGTGATATAAATGAAATGTAAGATATAAATGTTTGTACCCATGTTTTCTCCCCCAAGTTTAAACCATAAGAAAAGGAGCCGTGAAACTTGCCGCCATACGGTTTCGGATTTGCACGATTTTCTCTGAGGTTTCATGCACAAGTTCAGGACACGTAAGTTGACTATCTCCAACTTCAGCCCAGCAAAGTGGTGATCGACACTTTCTCCCGTACAAGGCTTCGAACGGTGTTGCTTTGATGCTAGTATGATAGCTGTTATTGTAAGAGAATTCCACTAAAGGCAAGTGAGTCTCCCAACTGTTACTAAAATCAATCACACAACCCCTTAACCTGTCTTCTAGGGTTTGAATAACGACGTTTTGGAAATGTCGGGTGTCACATTCTCCCCTTGTTAAAGAAGTTTCGTCCTCGAAACTTGATCTGAATTACCCTCTAGGGTTGATTCGCTCTATCTCGATTAGGGCTTTGTGTCCTTAGTTCGTTTCTAGACCATGAGGAGAATTGTTGATTTCTATGTACTTAGTAGGTGGTATTTGAAAGTAAAGCGAGTACTTCTCCGACTAACGATATTAGATGTGCAAGGATTTGAGATGTTATAGTATAATAAAACAGTGTATCGGTACCGTTGAACATATGTTATCTCAAAGTTGGGATTTAGGAAAATTCTTTGAATATCTCGACAATTGAACGACGTTGACTATACCCTGAGAGGATAAAATCATTACCAGAATCCCATGAGCAAAAGGGATTACACTAAGTGAGATCACCTCCATGTAATGATTGAGTGATTAAGAGGTTCTTCGATCGATGAGAATTAATGAAAATGAGTTTAATTACGTGGTCATTCTGATCATAGTGAAACCGTATGATAATTATCATGGGTAATGAAAAGGAAACGATGCATTCGTGCACGTGAAATTCTGAATGTATGTGGCACATACACTTTATTCGTATACATATTTTAACACACGAAGACCAAATCATGATAGAATTTAAAAGAAATTATCGGAAGTCTAGTAAGATATGTCAGACGATTTGATGAGATGTTCAGGCCTTACATCGAAATCAGATATCTGATTGTTTCTTGCCACTAGGTGATGCCACGATGCATTCAATCTTTTCAGGGCAAAAGATTCTACTTGGCATTTCATCTGTCAAACCAGTATGTAGGTTTAATTGAGTTCCAGGAAATAACATCCTCGTATGCTATCTCTTTTAAATAAGCCGGAATGGTTTAGAGGAACCGTTAGTAGTTGTCTAGATAGCGACTTAGACAGCTAAGATATGGAATAAAGTTTTATGAAGATATGATCTTCAAATGTTGACCTTGGTCTTGTTAAATCTTAATACGGGTAATTCTATCACGAATGTTATTCATAACTTGGTTTAGATTGACCTCTTAATGAAATAGATGTCGAATTATGCTTGAAACATCAAAAATCTCACAGTAACAAGGAATCGTCAAGATTTATGTGGTTCATCTATAGATGAGGGTGAATCTGGATGAAGCAGAAAGATAGTGTCAAAGTGTTTAGGAACAGTATAGCTGATTTGGCTTATCAAATACTAGAGATAAATTGTGACATTCGACGATTTTCAGGTTAATTACCGTTAAGCCCTTATACGCATCGTAAATTAATTATACGCATCTTAGACTTAATTTTAGTCAATTAGGATATTATAAAGTCTAGCAAAGCCCTTCGTTTACAAGAATTGGCATTTCGTGAAATTTCGGAAATTTCGGTACCGCGTATCGGTAAAATGCCCGTAATACGAGTCGGTAACGACCCGGTAAGATAAAAATATCCGTTTGTGTCAAAAATTACTTGAATAAAAATTAAATTGGTGGATTATATGTGAAAATTTTGTGCTACTTATTAATTGTTGCATTTGGTAATTTTTATCGCGTTTTACCGATATTTTAACCGTTTGGCGCACCGGAAGTGTTAAAAATTCACTTTTAGTAAATATTATGATCTTTATCAATTATGATAGAGAAAAATTAGTAGTTAATTTATATAATTTTTATTTGGTGAAAAACCATGCTTAAAATGGTTTATTTTTATAAAAGATTGGTTTTTATACAAAGAATTACCTACTTATGGGGATTTTTATAAAAATGGTCTTCTAGAAGCCCTTCCCCTTTAAAAATCTGCTGAAAAATGTGGGTCCCACCTACCACAAATAATCAAATCTAATCTAATTATTTTACCCAAGATTACACATTTGCTTAAAACCAATCTTACACACCAAATCCTCATCATTTATTTGCATGAACACCCATTGGACCAACTCCCCTCTCTCCCTCCCTCTTGAGTTCGAAAACCACCCCCCTCCCCTATTTATACCCTTCAACTCTTGCAACAAATCTCCACACCATCTCCAAGCATTTTCTCCTAAAGTTCTTAAGTATTCTTGAAGTTTTTATGGTGTTTTGAGTCTTGGAGTATCTTGGAGCTGAATTTCCAGCAGAAAGTACTCTCTTTTCACCTACATTTATAGTGCTTCCCTTGATTTACTTAAGTGGTAAGAGAACCCCATCCATTCCTTTACTTATTTTTACCGAATTTGACACTTACAAGTGATTGTTCACCACCAACTAAGAAGAACTTTTTATAAAGTTTTAAATCAATAAATTATGGCTTATTATTGAAGGTTTTGAAATGTTTATGGATGTGTATGTGTGTCGTGTATATATGTATACATGTATTTGTTCATATCTTGCAAAATGTTATGATTTATGACTTGATCTTGGCATGCAAAACAAATGTTTATTATGGTTAGTTTCAAATAGTAAATTAGGATATATTATTGTATAAAAGCATGATAGATTATGGACGGATCATTGATTTGTTGATTTAGGTGTTTATTGCTTAAAATTGTCATTAAAATGCAAGGATTAAAAGGATTATTGAAATCTGAAAATAATATGATAAATGTGATGTATTTTGGCTATAATAATTTGTTCTAAAAGTATATCACGTGTTGGGATGATTGGCCAAATAGTGGACTAGCTTATGATGCTTAAAAGTACGCTAAAACGGTGAATTTTTGCCATAAAAAGGAAATTGTTAAAAATCTGGAGCTATGCCAGTAACTTGATGATATTTCATGTTTAAAACTTAGATTTTTAGTTATATGTATGAATCTTGGTGTTTGGATGCATTTCGTTAGGTTTTACGGTAAACTAGTCGTAAAAATCGACTATTTTTGGTATGAAAAATAAGTGTTCTATCAATATAATTTTGAGCAGAAAGTTTGGACATATTTTATGGATTATTTACAGCATTTATGTTATAAATGGATTAACGTCATTAACATGTTTCTATATGCATTATTTGACTATTCGATTACCTCGTATGCGTAGAAATTGCCATGTTTTAGGTACATTGATGCTAATGTGATGAAAGATTGTTTTGATTCATGAAACATGGTTTGTCAATTATGATTTCATGTTACGAGATGATATGTGGTCACTAGTATTGGTAAATTGAGAATTTGACTAATAAAAATTGACCGTTTCACTTAAATAATGTGCATATGCAAGTAGTATGATTTGGGTATGTCCATATTGATCTAGGACTTATGTACATAAGTATGAATGTTTTTATGTGCTATTTGGTTATAATTTCACATTTTGATCATTGATTAGCATTTTATCTAAGGGTGCGTAATCCATCATTTTCATAAAGTCTTAACCGAGTGTCGAAGTCACCAACGGTTCTCGTAAATCAATATTTTCTTAAAAATATTATAAGTCTAGTAGGTTGTATGAACAACTTACTTGTAAGACTTGAGTTCAATTATAAAAATGTCTATCTTATTTAGGGCACTATTAGGTCCGACCGGCGCTCGTGGGCGTAGTTGCTAGTACTTGTCAATTTCAATTGTTCCTTGCTCAAGGTGAGTTTTCAAGGCCTCTTTTTTGAATTATCTTAATCGTTTATAAAATATGGGGGAAGAACATGCTTTCGTTCGTTTATCATAATACTTGACTTACTTATGTGTTTGTGTGATTGTCTCGAGTAAGGGCATTTATATATGTGTATATATATATATTCGTGTAAATCGTTCATGAATAGCCCCGCCGTTATAATCATTAGCCTCTTATGGGCCACAGGGTATATTGATAGATCTATTTGGGTATGACCACCCACTCTCGTGATTAGTAGCGCTAATCGGTCGTTTGTACGAGAGAGTATATTTTGAAAGGTTTTGTGGGGACATATTGTATATTTCGTGTCTCGGTTTGATTATAAGCTCTAGGTACTATCATCTTGTTGTATCCCTTAAAAGCTTACAACTTATCACGTGTTAGTCAAAAGTTGCATGATGGTTCGGTTAGTAATTATTTAAACCAAAGAAACTCGCTCAACTTTTTGTTGATGTTTTTAAGCATGTTTTTCAGGAAAATAGAAGCAAGAACGCGCGGTCATGAAAATGGGCTTTTGGCAAACGCTTCACATGGGAAATTCATTTGGGACTATCTTTTGTAATATGATCCACCTTGTATCGGATCATTAAACTTATGTTCAAACTTAATTTCATCTTATGTAAGACTTATTTTCCCTAATTTATAAATAAAAGTGTTTGCTATTATATTATGGGCTCCAACTTATGTTACCACCATGCTTTCATAAACATTTCCGCTGCAAGTCGTTGTCTTGGGGTGTGACAGTTAAGTTGGTATCAGAGCCCATGGTTATAGCGAACTAGAAAATATTTTTCTTAAAAATCTAGTCTATAACAAATAAAAAAAGGGGTAAAAGAGTTTTTGGGTTAAGAAGCGTTTTTCAAACCGCGTGCATCTTAGTTAGGTATGAGTATATTTTTTTCCTTATATCTAAATACTTAATTGTTTGCATGCGTATGTGCTTACAAGTTATTCGTTTATTTCTTAATAGTTTGCATGCGTATGTGCTTCCAAGTTTTCCTCTCTATTTGTTTCGTGCCTTAATATGTTGCATACGTATGTGCTTATATTATGGGCTAGTTATTTACACCGTGTAAATATTTTCGTGTCACAGATGACTTCTTCTTCTCCGATTATTCCAATCTCATCAGACGACGAGCCGGAGTTCTCACCAGTTTCACCCATGTCACCAGACTCGATCCTCGATGGCTTCGCAATCCACATGGCCGAGGATGCTAATCATCCAGATAATCGAAATGGGTGGATAGAAGAATCAGAAGAAGAAGAAGAGGCCCCTTTGGAACTTACACCTGTGACCCCTACTGCTGACAGCCCTGTATACAGGGGCGAGGACGTTGCTATTGCCGTTGAGCCACCTAGGCCAATGACAGGGGCATTACGTCTTCCATCTCCCCATTCTTTTCGTGAGTCTCCTAGGGGTGCGCTGTTTAAAATGACTGCTAGAAAATCTGTATCACCGGTTAAGAAAAGAAAGATGGATGAAAGGGAAAATGAATCGGCTACGGTTGGTTACATAGTGGAGCGTCCTCCACAAAAGACGAGGGCCTTTGTTGCAAGGCGTTGGGGTTGGCTATCTGAGCGTGTGCAAGAATGGACCAATGAAGAGGGTGTCCCCAATATTCGTTGTGTTGGAGAGTCCCCCTCCTCGAGGGTATTACCCCTCACAGGCCAGCCCATTGAGCGGACAGTTCCATTATTAGCCGCTAGGTGTGCCCATGAGGAGACTAGGATGGATTCTATGGGAGCCAAAGGTGATCGTGTTGACCGTAGTTCTGAGAGGATTAGTGATCATGTTAAGGCAGTGAGTTGCGACCAGGTGAAGACGCGTGACGAGATTACTGAGTTAAAGAAGAGGATGGATGAGTGCGAGAGAGTGACTGAGCAGGCTAGGTTGGTGGCTGAAAATGCCACACTTAGAGCCGCAGCAGCGTATGTTAGGGAAGCCGAGGCTCTGCAGCGTATGGACGCACTCGAAGAGCGCCTCGAGGCTACACTAGCCCTAGCTGTAGCATGTGTTTTCCTTGCTGCTACTATTGCTCATGTCGGTGTTGTCACCCGTCGTACTCGTTAGTTATTGGTGGTTGTTCCTTTTGGGATTATTCATGTCATTTCATGTACTGTATTGGTGAACTTGAGGGTTGGTTGTATGCCATACCCATTTTTGGTTGTCATTCTAGTTTAAAATGATGTTGTCAAGTCAAACATTATCTATTATGGAAATGACATGAATTATCTTTTGGTTTTATGCGTTGTGCTTATTTATTTCCCTTACTTACGGGCATGATTTAATCAAATATTGCGTATGATATTGTCGTAATTATCTTGTATCGTATGTATTAGAGTGAAAATGGCACCAAGACGTGAAACTAGTAGAATGATGCTTCCAGCCACTGCTGAAGAGTTGAATCAAGTGATTACTCAACATGTGAATGCTGCTCTTGCCCAATTTGCTGCTACTCATGGTGTTCAAGCGAACCAAGGTATGCCAAACTCTCCTAATGATGCTTTATAGCACCAATGGATGATGTTTTTGTAGGGTTCCAAGTAACTGTTCTTGTATAACCACTTATTGAGAAATGGTTTGTACTTGTGAAAACAGGGAACCCGAACGAGGGCTGTTCGTACAAGACTTTTCAAGCGTGCCAACCACGATCTTTCTCTGGAACAGAAGGACTCGTGGGAATCGTTCGTTGGATCGAGAAGATGGAGTCCGTAATGGTCATAAGCAACTGCACTCCTGCTCAACGTGTAAAGTATGCATCAAGTTGCTTTCAAGACGAAGCATTAACCTAGTGGAACACCCAAGTACAGGGGCTCGGTGAAGCGAATGCTTATGGTCTCAATTGGAATCAACTGAGGGAAATGTTGATGCGTGAATACTGCCCGCGCAATGAGATCCAAAAGATTGAAGCTGAATTTTGGAACTTGACTATGATTGATGCTGAAGTTAGAGAGTACACTACCCAGTTTCATCAGATGGCAAGGCTTGTACCCCATCTTGTCACCCCTGAGCCGAAAAGGATTGAGCGTTATATTTGGGGGTTGGCACTTCAAATTCGTGGTATGGTGACATCAGCAAACCCCACAACCATTCAGGATGCTGTGCAACTGGCACACACTTTAGCTGATGATGCGGTTCGTACTGGACTATTGAAGAAGGGTAGTACTGGGAAAACGCCAATGGAAGCTTGTGAGGAGAAAGGAAAGTGGTCTAATGAAGGGAAGCGTAAGTGGACTGAAGCTTCTGGGAGTCGTGTTAATAACTTCCAGAACAAGAAGAAGAATCCGGGAAGGATGTTTGCAGCAAATATTACTGAACCAAGAAGGAATAGGGGTCCAAGCCCTAAATGCAACAAGAGTGGTTACTTTCACACTGGCACATGCATTGTCTGCGCTCGTTGCAACAAGTTTGGGCACCAAGCCCCAACCTGCCGTGTGAAGTTAACTGTGAAGAAGGAAGAACCAAACTCTGGATGTTTCGAATGTGGTGTTGTTGGGCATTTTAAGAAAGACTGCCCAAAACTGAAGAATAATGAAGCCCGTGGCAGAGCCTTTGTGATGGACGGAAAGAAGGCGAAGAAGGACCCGTCAGTTATTAGTGGTACGTTTCTCGTTAATAACCATTATGCTTGCGTTTTATTTGTTACTGGAGCTGATAGAAGTTTTGTTTCTAAAAACTTTGAACCTCTCCTGAGCTCGCAGTCAAGTAAATTAAATGTTAAATATTCTATAGAGTTAGCTAACGGTAAATTAATAGAAACAAATGAAGTGTTTCGTGGGTGCAATTTACGTTTAGGAGATCATACGTTTAGTATTGACCTTCTGCCAGTAGAACTTGGAAGTTTCGATGTTGTTATTGGCATGGATTGGTTATCAAAGAATCATGCGGAGATTGTGTGCTCCGAAAAGATAGTCCAATTAGCACTCCCAAGCAGCAAGGTGCTGAAGATTCAAGGTGATGAGAGTGCCCCATCGAAAATTATCACTATGATGAAGGCGCACAAGTATTTGCGAAAGGGATATCCGACATTCTTAGCTCACGTGGTTGACACTAGAATGGAAGAAAAGAAGCTTGAAGAAATCCCGATAGTCCTTGATTATCCGAAAGTGTTCCCCGAGGAATTGCCTGGTTTGCCGCCGCAAAGACAAGTTGAGTTTAAAATAGATCTAGTGCCAGGAGCCGCCCCAATTGCTCGATCTCCTTATCGTTTGGCGCCGTCCGAAATGCAAGAGTTATCCAAGCAATTGCAAGAATTGTAGGACAAAGGCTTCATAAGACCGAGTTTCTCGCCCTGGGGAGCGCCGGTTTTATTTGTGAAAAAGGACGGATCAATGAGGATGTGTATCGACTATAGAGAGTTGAATAAACTTACTGTCAAAAATCGGTATCCTTTGCCAAGGATTGATGACTTGTTCGACCAACTAAAAGGTTCGAGTTATTACTCAAAGATTGATTTGCGTTCTGGTTACCATCAATTGAGAATCATTGATGAAGATGTTCCGAAGACTGCGTTCCGAACACGGTATGGTCACTATGAATTTTTGGTCATGCCCTTTGGGTTGACCAATGCCCCTGCTGTATTCATGGATCTCATGAATAGGGTGTGTCGCCCGTACTTAGACAAATTCATTATAGTATTCATTGATGACATACTCATCTATTCGCAAACAAAAGAGGAGCATGAGAAACATTTGAAGCTGATTTTGGAGTTGCTAAGGAATGAGAAGCTCTATGCAAAGTTCTCAAAGTGTGAGTTCTGGGTCCGAGAAGTTTATTTTCTTGGACACGTGATCAATGAGAAGGGCATTCACGTGGATCCAGCAAAGATTGAGGCAATTAAGAATTGGGAAGCGCCTAAAAGTCCAACCGAGGTTCGACAATTCCTAGGTTTGGCAGGTTATTACCGAAAGTTCATTGAGAATTTTTCCAAAATAGCACAGCCTATGACGCTATTGACGCAAAAGGAAAAGGAATTCGTTTGGAGTGAAAAACAAGAAACAACCTTTCAGTTGCTGAAACAAAAGTTATGCAGTGCCCCTATCTTGTCTCTTCCTGAAGGGACGGATGGTTTTGTAGTATACTGTGATGCCTCACGACAAGGACTCGGATGTGTTCTGATGCAGAATGGAAATTATGCTTCGCGCCAGCTAAAAGTGCACGAACAGAATTACGTAACTCATGATTTGGAATTAGGTGCCGTGGTGTTTGCACTTAAGATTTGGAAGCATTACCTTTATGGTACTAAATGCACAATATTTACCGATCACAAAAGTCTCCAGCACATCTTTGATCAAAAGGAGTTGAATATGAGGCAGAGACGTTGGGTGGAATTGCTCAATGACTACGATTGTGATATCCGTTATCACCCAGGCAAGGCTAATGTCGTGGCCGATGCTTTAAGTAGGAAAGAGCGAGTTAAGCCTTTACGGGTGCGTGCACTGGGGCTGACCATTCACTCAAACCTCGCAGCACAAATTTGTGATGTACAACATGAATCTTTGAAGGAAGAAAATTTGAAGAATGAGAATCTCCGTGGTATGGCTAGAGAATTAGTGCCCAAGTCTGATGATACCTTGTACTTTATGGATAGAGTATGGGTGCCCCTTATTGGGAACCTACGTAAATTGGTTATGGACGAAGCACATAAATCCAGGTATTCGATTCATCCAGGATCGGATAAGATGTATAAGGATCTCAAAGAGCACTATTGGTGGCCAAACATGAAGGGTGACATTGCTACATATGTTGGTAAATGTTTGACTTGCGCGAAAGTCAAAGTTGAGCACCAAAAACCGTCTGGACTTCTTCAACAACCTGTGATTCCGCAGTGGAAATGGGATCGTATTGCCATGGATTTCATCACCAAGTTACCCCGCACTCGTAGTGGCTATGATGCCATTTGGGTAATTGTGGATCGTTTGACGAAATCAGCGCATTTCCTACCCATTAAAGGATCCTATCGTATGAAGAAATTATCCAACATTTATATTAAAGAAGTAGTGGCTAGGCATGGTGTGCCATTATCGATCATTTCGGATAGAGATAGCCGATTTATGTCAAGGTTTTGGAAAGCCCTACAAGAAGCCTTAGGTACTCGCCTGGATATGAGCACAGCTTATCATCCGCAGAGTGATGGCCAAAGTGAAAGGATCATCCAAATTTTAGAAGACATGCTTCGAGCCTATGTAATTGATTTTGGTGGAAGTTGGGATACTCATCTACCGTTGGCTGAGTTTTCCTACAATAACAGCTACCAAACCAGCTTGAAGGCCGCTCCGTTTGAAGCTTTGTATGGTAGAAAATGTCGTTCCCCACTTTGTTTGGCAGAAGTTGGAGATAAGCAATTAACTGGACCTGCACTTATCCAAGAGACTACTGATAAGGTTTTTAAGATCCAAGATCGGTTGAAAGTCGCTTTGGATAGGCAAAAGAAGTATGCCGATAGAAGAAGAAAGCTGTTAGAATTCCGGATAGGAGATAAAGTTATGTTGAAAGTCTCTCCTTGGAAGGGGGTTGTTAGGTTTGGTAAGCATGATAAGCTTAGCCCCCGCTATATCGGTCCTTATAAGATTATTGCTCGCATTGGCCCAGTTGCTTACCGACTCGAGTTGCCGCAAAAATTAAGCGGAGTGCACAACGTGTTTCATGTTTCCAATCTGAAAAAGTGTCTAGCCGACGAGACACTCATGATACCTCCTAATGAAGTTCGTGTCGATGACAAACTTCATATTCGTGATGAACCCGTGGAAATCACGGATTGGATTGTTCACAAGTTGAAACGTAGTTGCATCAAATTGGTAAAAGTACGGTGGAATTCGAAGCGTGGTCCCGAGTTTACGTGGGAACGTGAAAATGAGATGAGGCAGAAGTACCCGCATTTGTTCAAGTCTGTTCGTAACCAAACTGTATAGTTGAAAATTTCGGGACGAAATTTCTTAAAGGAGGGAAGGCTGTGACATTCGACGATTTTCAGGTTAATTACCGTTAAAGCACTCTTACAATGAAGTGTTTACAGATTATTTATACTCACTTAGAATCAAGACAGCCCCTTGATTCTAAGGATCAGATCTAACATAGACCGTTGATCTGTTGTATCTAGCTAACTATTACACGTTTTGTCTATTTCTAGTTAACTTTATTGAAGCATCTTCTTTATGCATCATTACTTGCATGATTGGAGAAGAGCATTGTTGTCCGTCATTGGTTGTGCCATTGCGGTTCCTTCTGCTTTGAGTGTGTCAGTTGCTTTTGCAGAAAGTTGTCAGTGACGCTTGGTATGGATAGTCAGGTGCAACGATTTGTCTTCAAGGCACAAGGCTGTCAGCAACAAAGATATTGATCAGCAGTAAGATGTAACCATCCAAAGCTGCTGATGATTTGCCTGTCAGCAGCATCAAGTGTTGATGCTGCTGAGAAGCCTATCCGCAACAACTTTGGTCTTCAGCAGATAAGGCTATCCGTAGCAGATTTGTTCTTCAGTAGGAGAACAAGTATCCGCAGCAGTTTGTTGGTCAGCAGCAAACTCTGAGATCAGCAGCATTTGTACTTAGAGAATTTTGTAGCCATCAGTCTTTGGTTCTACAAACTCCCCCTAGACTGATGCTACCAAAATTCTCTTACTGCCTTTGTTGCTGAAGCTTTTGCACATTTCTGACTATCCTTTCAACCAAAAGAAAAAGCTTCAATAACAGCCATCTTGTACTTTGAAATACAGCCTGCAGTCGTCAAAACTGTCTGAGTCTTCCTCCATTGGGACCATCTCCCCCTTTTTGGTTGCATCAGTGGATAAATGTGCATCAGTTGATACAAAGGAGGGTGAAGGTAATGAAAGTAGGTGCTGGCAGTGTGGTTATATCTGCCACACACAAAGCATGATTTTGCCAGTTTGTCTCTTGAAAGGTAGACATAGTCCTTTCTTTGGAACAGATCCTTGAAGTTCCATGGATGAGCTTTGTTATGTTCAAAGGTGGCTTCTTCTAGGGTCCTTTGAACATATGGAACCTTTTCTTCAGGCTTACGACATATATCAAATACCTTCCTCTTTGTGATTGGCTTTGACTGAGGCTTGGGGTTTGTGGGTCCTGATGTCTGTCCCTTTTCAATGTTTAGCTTTCTTCCATCTGGATGATAGCTGATCTTGATCTGTTTGAATGGTATAGGGGCTGGAACAGCTGGAAGAACAGCAGGAACTGTAACTCTATTCAGAACAGCTTCAGATGGGACTGCACTGGTTTCATCATGGTATGAGTGGGTTGACTCAGATTCCGATGAGGTAGTGCAGTCTTCGATGAAAGGTTCATCCGTTGAAGGATCAAGGTTTCGGTTAGCAGTGTCAAGATTTTCAACATTGAAGCTTGGTTCCTATATGGCAATATAGTCAGCAGGAGGAGGAACAACATTGTACTGATCATTGTTATACCCAAGTCCAGTTTTTACCTTCTCATGGACTTGAATATCTAAAATTCTTTGTAACTTTTGGAGGAAAATTCATATTTTTCAACATGAACTTTCTGTTCTGCCAGTTCAGCTCTGGTAGCTTTTAGTTTGACCAGTAGATCATCAATCTGAGTTTCAAGATTAGTTTGTTCGTGTTTTAGCGATGAAATCTCTTTCTCAAGGCAGTTAATCTTTTCTTTATGAGTATTTTCAACCTTTCTGAACTCAGATTTCATCTGATGAAACTCTTCATTTTGATCTATAAGGTTTTGGTTATGCTTTCTATAACCCAAAACTTTATCAATACAGGCTTGAGAGCAAAGATGTTCAAATACTTGAGGTGGTATCTCTGTAGTGTCTGCCATCAGAGCTTGATTGTTGACAGACAGTTCTTCATATTGAAAGCTCCAGTCGAACTCAGAAGTTCCAAGTACATAATGAAATACAAGTAGTGTAATGTGACTTATAGATTATTAAGTATTGTATCATATGATGTAATTATATAGTATAACATATGAGAATATTCGCATAAAAAATAATCATATAGCATGTAGATAGTAATGGGTGTAAGCACAAAAGTTATCAAGTAGTGTGACACATAAGTCATTATGTATTGTATCATGTAGTGTAAGTACTTATGATAGCATGTAAAAATATTTGCATAAGAACTAATAATGTAACATGTAGTAGCATGACATTGTATGGGTGTCCTAAAGTTATAGTCTAGGTCAAGGGTGTCTAATAACCTAGTTCCCTATAACCAAGGCTCTGATACCAATCTGTCACACCCCAACCGACGGCGAAAACGTCGGGGCGGGACATGTAGACTGTTCATGAGCTCAAGGTTGACTAAATTGTAATATGTTAATTCCATTTCCATTCAAATAAACATGAATCAAGTTACAAGTACATAATGAAATACAATTTGTTTTTGAATTAAGATTAACTAGGTCCAAAGCCTATGTGTAGCATGTCTTGATCAAACTCATATGAAAGCACCTGAAACATGAATAAAATAAGGTCAACTAAAAAGTTGGTGAGTATAACACAGGTTTGTATATAGATAGCATATAGTTTGTAAAACAAATCCTAACATAACATGATAAATAAGGCATTTATGGGGAGCAGCTATTGTGTAACCAAGTACAATCAAACCTTTGTAACTAGCATGCAAAATTGTGTTGTCGGTATCAATCACCCCAATCTGGGTGGGTTTGTCAGACTCAATAGATCTATCATTGAAAACCGTCGGCTTGAATAGTTAATGATTGCACATAATCGCATACAAAGGTTAGCACACCTAGCACTGGGGCATAAAGCTCAAATTGCACACATGAATGTAAATAGGATTTGTACTTGTGTTGTTTGTGTAAATGTAAACATGTAATTTGAATAATGTTCATGTTTCACCCCAAAAATGAAAAAGAGTAAAAGGGGCTATGTATACTCACTTGATTCGAAGGCGTAGCTAACATGAGATACTAGATAGTAATGTGATCCTTGTATTGCACAATGTTAACCTAGAGTGTAATGTATATTGCATTAATAATGCACAATAGTCTAAGTCTATATCTAAAGTTAAATTGGATAAAGTTAGTGATTGGTACTTGAAAGTATTGTACAAAATGGATGATTTGAAATGAATATTTTTATAACATTTTTTAATAAGGTTTGAGTTTGGAATAATTAAATATGTAAATTAAATAATTACTGTTTATGAAAATAATGTAAGTGTTAGATGTAATTAAGTATAACTAAATAAATGTTTTTGTTTAATTATAAATCAAATAAATAATTATTACCTTATTCATTTATTTATATAATGTAACTTAGACATTAAAATATTATTTAGGTGTAGCGTTTATAAATTAAATGTTGAACTTTAAATAATTTCCATTTATTTTAAGATTAAATATTTGATCTTTTCTAAATAAAAATAATACAGATTTTTATAAATTCAATTATTTTTATTTTAGAAATTAATCTGAAATACTAATTGTTTAGAAATATATAAAAAAATTATAAACATTCTGCCAACACACACGACCGTGCCTAGGGTAGGGCATGATCGTGCTAGGGCGGGCGCGACCATTCTAGACAGGGCGCGACCGTGTTGGTCAAACAGAGGACAACTAGCCAAACCACTAGGCACGACCGTGCCTTCGATAGGCACGACCGTGTCTATGCTTCTGGGATACGATCAAGTCTAACCATGAGCATGACTGGGTCTGAGCAGGAGGCACGACCGCGCTGGAAGTCGACACGACCACGTCTCCCGAGGCACGACCGCGCTAGATGATTAGCGCGACCGTGACTCTTTCAAAACAGGAACGAATTGATTGATTCTTATATTGATAGTGCTGGAATGTATAGGGCTTTCATTCACAAGGTTAGTACGAGTCTGTTGGTGTAGATTAATTGTGTTTAAAACTGTTTAAAGTTGGATTCGATTAAACCATTTTTAAATGAAACTTAGGATCGGGTTCGAGTAAATTTCGATATTGAGAGTCTAAATTGGATTAGGGCTTTTGATCTATAGAATAAATAGATAGTTTTGAAAGTTTCAATTACCCTGTGAGACGATGAATTGATGGCCTACGGTGGGGACGAGTTCCGGCTATGACAGGTGTGGTCTCCGGTGCTTTCTGCTACAACTCCGGCCCAGTTGATGTGTTCTGGAGCTTTAGGGGGAATCGACTAAGGTGTTGGTTTGTTTGGTTGAGAGAATTTACAACGAAACGATGAAATCGATGGTCACAATGGAGGGTTTTGGTACATAGGAGAGGGATCGACAAAAAAACGGGTTTATTTGATATAATTGAGATGGTTAAACTCATAATGGGTGGTTACGAAATCAAATGGTCCCGTGATTAAAGACGCAAGGCGCGACCGTGCCAACACAAGGCGCGACCGTGCAAGGCGAGGCGCGACCGTGCCAACAATAGGCGTGACCGTGCCAGACGAGGCGCGACCGTGCCAAAACGTGGCGCGACCATGCCTACTAGGGTTTCTGGTTATTTACAAAATCAGCCCTTGCAACTTCAGTTTTGACAGAATTAGCCTGGTTAGGATTTAACAGAACACCTAACGGGATTACTAACTGGATTAACTCTAGGAGTGTTACCACATGATTATGAGTTCTAAATCTTTGAATTGAATACGATCGGCTAACGATTAATGAGGTGTAGGTTTGAACAAGTATATGTTTTAGTGTCGTGTTGTTATTTTATTAGTTAAAATAAATTTAAAATAGGGTCGGAAAAATCAGAAATGTTACAGTCTCCCCATGTTAAGGGAATTTCGTCCCGAAATTTAACTAATGGAGGCTACTAAAAATCAAGAAAAAGGTGGGAGTTTTGGGTTCTCAGTGAGTTTTGATTGTTGGATTATCGGGAGTGTAACCATTAACATGGCTTAGGCCTGATACTCAAAGTTGAATATGAAGGGTGATAATGAATTTTGTTTTGGAATGAATTTAAGGAGGAGATTGTCGAATACAAATTCTGAATTCTAAATGTGAGATGTATTATTTGTAATGAATTCGATGGGACCTTGATCGTTAGGGTTTGTGCATGATGTAGTCTAATATGTTTAAAAATGTCAGTGGTAAAAATTTCATAAACATTGGTCTAGGTCAATACTTCACGTGACACGAACAACGCTACTTCTGATAACATGATAGGACACTTATATATAGGAAGTACCATCGGCGTATCCACCATGTCCTTGTCATATCGCATCAGTTTCGTTGTTACATATCACGATAAGTTTTAGGTCACAACACACGACAAAATTTCACTATGTTTTCCATGCGCTGATTTTTATAATTCCGTGTGCACCCGTAATTACTCAAATCATCGTATGGTCCGTATAGGTCATCTCGTTGTGTGCGGGTCAAGGGGCACAATTTCACTCCGTCCATGTCCATTGTTTTCACATAAAAGTCGCTAACAAGTAACTATGTCCTTAAGTAGGTAAGTTCACAACTAAAGAGTAGTAAAGTAGAACAACTTAAAGTTTCTTAGTTTGCTCGTGTTTGAACAAGAATACGTCAAACCCCGAGTCGTTTCCATGTATTATGGTCTTCAACTTTGGTGAACAAAGTGCATGACCATGTCTTGTGTATAATGTAATCAACCAATTGTAATAATTGTAAGCAATTTCGTTTCATGTATAAAGTAAGCTACACAAGTCTCTTGTGTAGCATGAACAGCTAGCATTATGTATTTTGTAAATCAATGAGCTCTCGCGTGTAATGTAAACAACATAGTATCACATGTATTATAGGAAATGAATTTCATGTATGGCGTTGACGACTTAACATCATGTATTTTGTAAATCAATATGCTCTCACGTGTAATGTAAACAACATAGCATCATGTGTACTGCATAATGTGTACACTTTAGTATGATGTACTTTGAAACTAAATGAGTTTCATGTTTAATGTGATTAATCTATAATTATGTATCAATCAAACAATTGTTATGTATCACGTATATCGCAAACAACTAAGTTTCGTGTATTATGTGCTCAATCCGGTAGCATGTGTATTGTAAATGAACATGTTTCGTGTGTTATGTGATCAATCCAGTAAATTGTGATTTGTAGGAAAACTAGTTTCTTGTATAATGTAATTTGTGTAGCATTGGGTATATTGAGAATAATTGAGTTTCATGTACCATGTGGTTGCGTTGGGTATATTGTGAACGTGTATACGTAAGTTGTTGGACTTCGTGTGTGATGTATACTAACGGGTTTTGCATGTGATCAAGTGTTGCGGACAAGCGTGTTGTTTGACGTTCCTGTATAATGTGGTAGTTAGGTTGTAGCTCTTAAATCTCATTGAGGTTGATGGGGAGGGTTAAAGTCTACGCGATATGGATCGTCTCTTGAAGCGACAAACGAAAGGTAGCGAGGAGGTTTTGAAAACGTTCGGGGAAATGTGTTTACAAATACTGATCTTTGTTTGAAAATAGAAAGTGGTAAATTGTTCCTTGTCGTAGATATATAAAGTAGTGAATCCATTGATTCACATAATTTAAATAAATAGACAATTTATGGAAAAATCTTTTAATTTAAATTTTCAGCTATTATTAAAAGAATATTTCTAAGCGGAATTATTGGCTAAACAAGTAGTCGTATACTAATTTAGCCAGGGTTTAGGAATATTTTTCTTTAATGAGGAAAATCATAATTATTTATCAATTCGGAATAATATTTTTATAAAATAGATTGTGTTAAGTTTCTCTATCAGGAGAGAAGTTTTATGGAAAATTTATGTTTTTTTTACTATCTAAAAGTTTGATAAACATTTTGTTTGAACGAAATAACGAGGTTTGTTTAAATCAAATAATTGGATGATTTGTTTACGAAGGAGATTGCTGGTAGTGTACTAAATTGTGGTGAATGGGAAAGATAATACTTGGAGAATTTTGATGAAAATATGATGGGTGTAATTCACACTCAACGTATTGAATTTATGAATAAGAACTTTGGAAAATATAAAATTTAGAAATGCTGAAATGTATTCAAAACACAGGGAAATGGTTCTCAAACTGAAATAAATAAGAAAAATAATCTTGTTAACGCCTCTTGTAGCTTTCCACTAGAAGGAGAAAAATTCCCAAGGCGAGCACCGCTTCGAGGATGGAGATTAATTCCTTTTGGTACCCTAATTGGTTTGCTAGGCTATTCATTCCTTGTCCTTGCAAGTCGTGCATTAACCCTTACTCCATTCTTTGCCTCTCAAATTCTGAGGTCCTTACATATTGGTGTGTGTCATTGATTGGAAATTCTATAGTACTAGTGAGTGCCATGATATGCCCTACTCAAAGATTAGAGTAATACGGGTCGGGCATTAGATATGGGCCTCTTAGTGGAAGTGGTAGTTGATTGTGGGGATGAGGTGTCTGATACGGGTTTCTGGGCGCGGCTGATCCAGGTGTTCGAAGTCTTGGGTCGGTGTTCCTAATCCAATCTACCCTTACATCAAACCTTGGTCTAGCAGCTACGGGTGTTGGTGATTGATGTACGGGTGATCCGGTGTCTTCTTCCCAATCAGACTCTTCTTCGGGACGGCATACCGGGGAGGTAGGAGAGTAGGAGTCCATGCTTAGCAGGAAAACAATGGAAAGGTTGTAAGCGATAAATAAATAATGAGTGTCAAACACAGGAGTTCTCATAGGTTTAGAGATTGACTAGTCATAACGCCGAGTCTTCACAATAGTATTTTAGGAGTACACTTGACCTATAAGTAGTGTATCCCTGAGGAGAATTCCCAGGAAAGAGGGGTGGGTCACTAGGACACACTTAAGTACCCTATCTTTCCTTAGTCAGAATCCCTTATGGGTCTACACACTCTTCCAGCCATCATGTATTAATAACACTAGTGTTGGGCTCATGGTCATGATGAGAATTGTTGTGAACTAGGCCTTGTGGCCCAAAAGTAAGGTTTATGCATTCCAGTGGGCTTTTGCTTCTTGGGGGATAGGTGGACTGCTTAGTTTATTATTGATGGTCCTTAGGCCCAATAGTTTAAAAAAATTTTGTTGTCCACAAGAGGTGATGTATGTGAGTTTAGGGGTGCATGAATAACTGAGTGTGTATGAGTGTGTGTGGAAACTTAGGATAGCACTTTAAATAAATTAAATAGGTAGCAATGAATAGGAGAGAAAAAAAAAAATTGGCAGGTAATGTGACTTATAGATTATTAAGTATTGTATCATATGATGTAATTATATAGTATAACATATGAGAATATTCGCATAAAAAATAATCATATAGCATGTAGATAGTAATGGGTGTAAGCACAAAAGTTATCAAGTAGTGTGACACATAAGTCATTATGTATTGTATCATGTAGTGTAAGTACTTATGATAGCATGTAAAAATATTTGCATAAGAACTAATAATGTAACATGTAGTAGCATGACATTGTATGGGTGTCCTAAAGTTATAGTCTAGGTCAAGGGTGTCTAATAACCTAGTTCCCTATAACCAAGGCTCTGATACCAATCTGTCACACCCCAACCGACGGCGAAAACGTCGGGGCGGGACATGTAGACTGTTCATGAGCTCAAGGTTGACTAAATTGTAATATGTTAATTCCATTTCCATTCAAATAAACATGAATCAAGTTACAAGTACATAATGAAATACAATTTGTTTTTGAATTAAGATTAACTAGGTCCAAAGCCTATGTGTAGCATGTCTTGATCAAACTCATATGAAAGCACCTGAAACATGAATAAAATAAGGTCAACTAAAAAGTTGGTGAGTATAACACAGGTTTGTATATAGATAGCATATAGTTTGTAAAACAAATCCTAACATAACATGATAAATAAGGCATTTATGGGGAGCAGCTATTGTGTAACCAAGTACAATCAAACCTTTGTAACTAGCATGCAAAATTGTGTTGTCGGTATCAATCACCCCAATCTGGGTGGGTTTGTCAGACTCAATAGATCTATCATTGAAAACCGTCGGCTTGAATAGTTAATGATTGCACATAATCGCATACAAAGGTTAGCACACCTAGCACTGGGGCATAAAGCTCAAATTGCACACATGAATGTAAATAGGATTTGTACTTGTGTTGTTTGTGTAAATGTAAACATGTAATTTGAATAATGTTCATGTTTCACCCCAAAAATGAAAAAGAGTAAAAGGGGCTATGTATACTCACTTGATTCGAAGGCGTAGCTAACATGAGATACTAGATAGTAATGTGATCCTTGTATTGCACAATGTTAACCTAGAGTGTAATGTATATTGCATTAATAATGCACAATAGTCTAAGTCTATATCTAAAGTTAAATTGGATAAAGTTAGTGATTGGTACTTGAAAGTATTGTATAAAATGGAAGATTTGAAATGAATATTTTTAGAACATTTTTTAATAAGGTTTGAGTTTGAAATAATTAAATATGTAAATTAAATAATTACTGTTTATGAAAATAATGTAAGTGTTAGATGTAATTAAGTATAACTAAATAAATGTTTTTGTTTAATTATAAATCAAATAAATAATTATTACCTTATTCATTTATTTATATAATGTAACTTAGACATTAAAATATTATTTAGGTGTAGGGTTTATAAATTAAATGTTGAACTTTAAATAATTTCCATTTATTTTAAGATTTAATATTTGATCATTTCTAAATAAAAATAATACAGATTTTGATAAATTCAATTATTTTTATTTTAGAAATTAATCTGAAATACTAATTGTTTAGAAATATATAAAAAAAATTATAAACATTCTGCCAACACACACGACCGTGCCTAGGGTAGGGCATGATCGTGCTAGGGCGGGCGCGACCGTTCTAGACAGGGCGCGACCGTGTTGGTCAAACAGAGGACAACTAGCCAAACCACTAGGCACGACCGTGTCTATGCTTCTGGGGTACGATGAAGTCTAACCACGAGCATGACTGGGTCTGAGCAGGAGGCACGACCGCGCTGGAAGTCGACACGACCACGTCTCCCGAGGCACGACCGCGCTAGATGATTAGCGCGACCGTGTCTCTTTCAAAACAGGAACAAATTGATTGATTCTTATATTGATAGTGCTGGAATGTATAGGGCTTTCATTCACAAGGTTAGTACGAGTCTGTTGGTGTAGATTAATTGTGTTTAAAACTGTTTAAAGTTGGATTCGATTAAACCATTTTTAAATGAACCTTAGGATCGGGTTCGAGTAAATTTCGATATTGAGAGTCTAAATTGGATTAGGGCTTTTGATATATAGAATAAATAGATAGTTTTGAAAGTTTCAATTACCCTGTGAGACGATGAATTGATTGCCTACGGTGGGGAGGAGTTCCGGCTATGACGGGTGTGGTCTCCGGTGCTTTCTGCTACAACTCCGGCCCAGTTGATGTGTTCTGGAGCTTTAGGGGGAATCGACTAAGGTGTTGGTTTGTTTGGTTGAGAGAATTTACAACGAAACGATGAAATCGATGGTCACAATGGAGGGTTTTGGTAATTAGGAGAGGGATCCACAAAAAAACGGGTTTATTTGATATAATTGAGATGGTTAAACTCATAATGGGTTTGTTAATGCAAGAATTGGTTACGAAATCTAATGGTCCCGCGATTAAAGGCTGTATTTACGTTTCAACTGACGCAAGGCGCGACCGTGCCAAGGCGAGGCGCGACCGTTCCAACAATAGGCGCGACCGTGCCAGACGAGGCGCGACCGTGCCAAAACGTGGCGCGACCGTGCCTACTAGGGTTTCTGGTTATTTACAAAATCAGCCCTTGCAACTTCAGCTTTGACAGAATTAGCCTGGTTAGGATTTAACAGAACACCTAACGGGATTACTAACTGGATTAACTCTAGGAGTGTTACCACATGATTATGAGTTCTAAATCTTTGAATTGAATACGATCGGCTAACGATTAATGAGGTGTAGGTTTGAACAAGTATATGTTTTAGTGTCGTGTTGTTATTTTATTAGTTAAAATAAATTTAAAATAGGGTCGGAAAAATCAGAAATGTTACAATATGCATTGGAGAAGAGTGTGACAAAGATACTTCCATGGAGGGCCCATCAGCGCCTTCTCGATCGTATACTCGGTTTGTTTTCCAGTGTATCCAATGGAGACAAAGGTCCTCATGTATTCGTCCTTCGAGTATGAGATGGCTGCTCCATCATCTTGAAGCTTAAGATGTTTTCTGAGTGTGGCTTCCAAGATGGTGATATCCTTGCCGTCTACTTTGGCTTTAATTTGGGGAATTCCCTGTTCGGTTGAGTAGACAGCGGTACTCCAGAAATCCTCCATATGAGGGATATATATGGTAGGGTTGGTGGTGAGGGCAAAGTAGATCTTTGATCGACATAAGAAATCGATCATATCATCAAATCCTTCGGATATCTTTCACTTGGTTGGGTATGACAGTGAGGGATGAAGGGCTTTGAACGTGATGCAGACTTGATAGAAAGTACCAACTGTGGATGAGGACTTGAGAGAAAGTGATGTTGATTTAGGGAGAAGTGGAATGTGAAGAGGTGGAAGGAAATTTGATTTGTTTTTATAACGGCAGAAAAGGGAAAAAGCAAAATGACTTGTACAGTACAACCCAATTTACCTTTTATTGTTACAACTGTAATACACCGAGGCAGTCATGGTAAAGACTGACGGGAATTTTAACAGCGGGTAAAAGTTAATTTGGACTTAAATTTACCAATCAGCAGCAAACTTGATTGCTGTGGATGCGGAAGGTTAAGTCTGTCAGCAGTAAACTTATCTGCTACTGATGGATTTAATAATCCGCAGCAAGGATGTTGCTGCTGACAGGCTTAAAGAAATCCACAGGAAACCTGTTCCTGCTGATAACTTAAAGCAGTCAGCTGCAAATCTTTTGCTGCTGAAGATTAAACCTGTCAGCGGCTGAAGGACAAAAAAATGCTGCTGACTTATAACTTTTATTCACAACATTAAGACAAAACACAAAAACTAATTTTAGAGATAGATTTTAATCAAAGTTCATCATGCCAATGGATTCAACTAAATATTTAAATCTGGCTTCATCAAAAGGTTTTATAAACAAATCAGCATATTGCTCATTCGTATGAACTTTGGTTAAAATAATCCTTCTTTTCTCAGCTTGATCTCTTATGAAATTATACCTGATGTCAATGTGCTTTGTCTTTAAGTGCTGCACCGGATTGTTTGTGATTGAGATAGCACTCATGTTGTCAATGTGAATTGGGGATGAAAGTCATCCCACAATCCAACATTTGATTTTGTATCCAGATGACTTGTGCACAGCAACTTGAAGCTGCAATGTATTCTGCTTCAGCTGTAGAAGTTGAAACACATGTTTGCTTCTTGCACTTCCATGAAATCAATCTCCCTCCCAGAAACTGACATCCCCCTGAAGTGGACTTTTTGTCCAAGTTGCATCCCCCATAGTCACTGTCAGTGTATGCATACAGATTAAACATGTCATTTTTAGAGTACCATAGCCCAAGTCTTGGGGCACCCTTTAGGTATCTAAAGATTCTCTTGACAGCCTGAAGATGTGAAACTTTTGGAGCTGCTTGAAATCTTGCACAGGGGCATACTGCAAACATGATATCTGGCCTTGAGGCAGTGAGATACATGAGAGACCCTATCATTGCACGATACAGATGTTGATCAGTGTCTTGGCCATCTTTGTCTGGAGTCAGTTGATGATGCACTTGCATAGGGGTTCTTGCAGCAGAGCAGTCAACCATTTTGAATCTTTCCAAAATGTTCTTTACATATTTGGATTGGCTGATGAAGATTCCATTTGGGACCTGTTTGACTTGTAGACCCAAGAAGAAATTTAGTTCACCCATTGAACTCATTTCAAACTTTGAGTGCATCAGAGTCTCAAAGTCTTTGCACAGCTGTTTCCTTGTTGATCCAAAGATGATATCATCAACATAAATTTGAACGAGCAAGATTTCTCCCCTTCATCTTTGATAAACAAGGTCTGGTCTATGGCACCTCTTCTGAAGTTGTTGCTTAGTAGATATCCTGACAAGGTTTCATACCAGGCTCTTGGTGCCTGATGTAGGCCATACAGAGCTTTGTCTAGTTTGAACACTTGAGTAGGATGTGCAGGATCTATAAAGCCTAGAGGCTGTTTGACATATACCTCCTCACCAATCTTCCCATACAGAAAGGCACTTTTTACATCCATTTGATAGACAGTGAAATTCTTGGATGCAGCATATGCCAGGAAGATTCTGATGGCCTCCAGTCTGGCAACTGGAGCAAAGACTTCATCATAGTCAATTCCTTCTTCTTGAGTGTAGCCTTGAGCTACAAGTCTGGCTTTGTTCTTGACTACTATACCTCTCTCGTCTTGCTTGTTCCTGAAAACCCATCGGGTGCCAATAGCATATTTACCTGGTGGAAGATCAACAAGTTTCCAGACATCCTGCCTCTTGAATTGCAGCAATTCTTCCTGCATTGCTTCAATCCAACTGCTGTGTTTGAGTGCTTCATCTATCTTCTTGGGTTCCACCTGAGATAGGAAACATGAAAACAAGCATATATTGGCCTCGTGAGATTTGCTTCTTGTGAGAACTCCTTGGTGTATTTGGCCAATAATATTCTCTTGAGGATGTTCTTTGTGGATCCGTTGTGCTGGTACCGCCTCCAGCTGTATCCCTTGCTCCAGATTGCTTTGATTTTGATCAGGGGTCTCTTCATTCATGGTGGAAGAGTCTTCAACCGCAATATCCACATCAATCTTTTCAGCAAGAGCATCAGCAGCATCTATAGCATTTACCGAAGAGTCTTCATTTAGATTTTCTGTTTCAGACAGGCTGCTGCTGGTTATATTAGACAGTCTTGTTCCTGCTTCACTTACTTCAATTGCTTCCACAACTGATGGAGGATCAATTGATGGTCTTCTCAGACTGATAGAAGATTTGGGAAAATCCAGTCTGTAGTCAGTGGATGAAGTGGAGGTAGGTGTTTGTGTAGACGTAGACTCCATATTTGAAAAGGTGAGAGGCTCAAATATTTGGGAGAAGGAGTCTATGTCAAAGAGCCAGTTTGGTCCTTTTCGATGCTCACAGACGATGTGTTCTCTGCATTCCACATTTGCTGATTCTTCAACAATTCTTGTTCTTGAATTGAATACTCGATAGGCCTTTGATTGAGAGGAATAGCCTACGAAATATCCTTCATCAGATTTGGCACCAAACTTAGGAAGAACCCTATGTGTGATGAGAATGTTGCATGGACACCCAAAAGGTTTTAGGAACCCAATATAGGGAATTCTTTGAAACCAAAGTTCATAGGGTGTTTTGTTGAGGGGTTTGACAATTAGAACTCGGTTTTGCACATAACAGGTTGTGCTAACTGCTTCTGCCCAGAATGTGAGTGGCAGTTTTGAGTCAGCCAACATAGATCTTGCTGACTCAATAAGAGTTTTGTTTCTTCTTTCAGCAACTCCATTTTGTTGAGGAGTTCTTGGAGCATTGTACTGTCTTTCTATCCCCTTTCTTTCACAGAAAGAGTTCAAGGTGTGGTTCTTGAACTCTGTGCCTTGATCACACCTTATGATCTTCACCTTTTGATTGCTTTGATTCTCTACCCTGAGAATGTAGGATTTGAGAATTTCAGTAGTTTCATCTTTAGTTCTCAAGAAGTATACCCATGAGACTCTGGTGTAGTCATCAGTTATCACCAGACAGTACGACTTCTTACCCATTGACATGACATTTGTAGGACCAAAGAGATCCATATGCAGCAGTTGCAGTGGAGTGTCATTTGTATTCAAGGTCTTGGGCTTGTGAGAGCTTTTGTGTTGCTTCCCCTTTAAGCATGCAATGCAGTGGTCTTCTAGCTGAAATTCTTTGTCAGGAATCCCTCTGACAAGATTATTCTTCACCAATTTGTTGATAGTTTTGATATTAACATGGCTTAATCTCCTATGCCAGAGAGCTGATTCATCAACTGAGGCCTTTGATAAAAAGTAGGAAACACTCCCAGATGGAGTGACTTCATTCATGTCCAGTACATAGAGATTTTCTTTTCTTTGAGCAGTTAATAAAATGCTTTCTGGAGGAGGTGTGGATAAGCCTGGAGTCAGTACAAAACATTCTTTATCTGTGAAGAGCATCCAATGCTTTTGGTCACAAACCTGGGAAACACTCATGAGATTGAAGTCCAATTCTTTAACATAGTTGACCTTATCAATGCTCATTCTTTCGTTGGACACAGTTCCTTGTCCAATAATGGATCCTCCCTTTGAGTCACTTCCAAAAGCAACATATCCTCCATTGAAATGTCTGAAGTTGGAGAGGATGGATCTGTTGCCTGTCATGTGCCTGGAACACCCACTGTCTACCACCCAGGTGTTATTCTTGTGACCTGGCTATCCCTGAGGTGGTATCTCTGTAGTGTCTGCCATCAGAGCTTGATTGTTGACAGGCAGTTCTTCATATTGAAAGCTCCAGTCGAACTCAGAAGTTCCAACAGTTTCACAGGCTGTAGTTTGAACTGGAGGAGTAGCTTGTTGTTGTTGTCTGGTTCTGAGAAGTAGTTGGATTTGCTCTTGGTGCCTTGCATTCTCTAGCAAAGTGACCCAGTAGGTTACATTTGTAACATCTTAGTTTGCTTTTATCCAAGCCAACTCTGGTGTTGGAGTTGTTACTTGGAATGGGTCTTCCGGTTCTAGAGTAGAACCTTTTTGCTCTTATAGAGAGCATGGCATATGAGTGTTGTATGTCCATTTCTTCTAAATCATCTGGATGAAAGCATTCTAGATCCTCCTTGATAAAGGACATGTTGCTTGAGTTTTCAGAAACAAAAGCAGCAGAGGTTGATGTTTGAGGAGGAGCTTCTAGGAGAAATGGTGAGCTGTTTGTTTGAGAGATTGGAGTTTGAGGATGAGTGATGATGGGAGGATAGTAGTTACTTGAACTAGGACCCGAGTGCTCAGAATGAAGGGCAGAGGAGGTGGTGGTGGATGTTGTGGCTGTTTGGAAGCTTGAGCTTCTTTCTTTTGCCTGAATCATCTCTAGCTCATAGGTTTTTAGCATTCCAAAGAGCTCAGTCATCTGGAGAGTCTTCAGATTCTCAGTTCTTCTGATTGACAATGTGTAAAGTGTCTAGCAGCTTGGTAGAGACCTGATGAACTTCTTGAGGATATCTTCATTCTCTAGCTTCACCTTTGAGCACTGCAGCTCTCCTACAAGATAGGTAAATCTGTTGTATAGAACAGTTAGAGATTCACCTTCCTTCCAGACGAAGTTTTCTGTAAGGCCCCAAACCCGGGAGGTCCCACTCGTCGGATTTACTCATTCACAAACAGTTCTTAAACATGAATATCAAATAACGCATCGGAAAATTTCATTTAAACATAACTTAATCGTTGTTCATACATGCGGAAGCGTAAACATTGATTAAGACATAATTACATCATAGACAAAACATAACGGGATGCCAGTCTTCAAAAGCAGTCGGGTAACTCTTCATCTCTAGCCAAGCATCACCGTCCATCCTCATAACCTGCCTTAACCTGAATGTGTACACTTAAAAACGTCAGCTACGCTGGTGAGTTCTAGTTTTCGTTCGATTTAAGAATTGGTTCATCATTCAAACATTCATTAGGGTTTAACATTCGTATAAGAAAACAGGGCCTTTCATTCGTAAACCTTCGCACATTTAAACACATTGAACAGATCATTTGTTTAAAACATTAACATTCATTTAAATCATACATTACTATCTAAAATCTGTATCGTTACGCGTCTCTATGTCCCCGTAGGAACCTTTAATGTTGTGGGCAACCGCTACGTATCGCCGTCATTGCCACAACCATTCATTACATGGGGTCAACCGTTACGTATCGCCGTCATTGCCCAACACGCATCTTTCCTTTGGGAATCAACCGTTACGTATCGCCGTCATTGATTTCCCATTACCCTTTCCCTTAGGATGATCGTCATCACCCGAGTAACCGTCGTTACTTCCTTACCAGTTGTACAACATCAAAACCATTGGCAGGCCACTAAGACACTACCCCTGTTGTTCTTATGGCAACTATGGCTCGCTGTCCATAATCTACCACAAGGCTGGGAATCTCGTTCCCAGACTTCATTCGTCAATTCCATTCATTCGACAGATTAGATTTGTAATGACTTCTTTAAAACCTTTGCCCCTTTTTGTTTTCTTTTCATAAAACCTTTCCTTCACTTTCAAAACCCTTTACCTTTTCATTAAACCATTTCTTTATAACATTCGTTCGTAAACATTCCGTTCATAAACTTTCTTTCCATAAACCCTTCGTTTCAAATCATTTCCTTTCGTAAACGTAGTTTCATAAACATCATTTTATAAAACAACATTTCATACGTGTACACACCAGCCCGAAAACATTATATAAAAACATTTAAAAGAGGGCTTCTAGAACTCACCTGATATGCTAATATGGGTTGTCCTAAACGAAGGTCCAACAACGTCACTTCAGATCTGAATTGATTAGTTAAATACACATTAGACCAATCCCGACTCTAACGGTTTAACCATTCTAACATACTGACTTCACTTAATCAATTCTGATGTCTGCGCACTTAGCAAGTGCGCAGACTCTGCTTCCTGCGCACTTAGCAAGTGCGCAGACCATGCTTCCTGCGCACTTAGCAAGTGCGCAGGTCCTTCCTCCTGCGCACTTAGCAAGTGCGCAGGTTCCTCTTCCTGCGCACTTAGCAAGTGCGCAGGACCTGCTCCGTGCGCACTTAGCAAGTGCGCACGACCTGTTCTTCGCGAAAATCCTAACTTTCGCATTCGGGTCTGATCATGTCAAGATCCCGAACCTGTTGCATTCAAAACGTTCGTTTTCCATTAAGGAACTCAAATTCGTGATTATCTTTCAGTTCCATCCGTAAAAACGTTGCCCTTTCACCCAAAACCCGAAAAACCCAAAAACGAACAAAAACTCAGATTTAGGTCGGATCGTTACCTGAATCGAGCTTCTGATCCGGAGGTTCTTCTCACGAGTTATGGAGCAACACACTTCTCAAATCTCGGGTCGATCCGACAACTTTCTCTCTCTATGGTTTCTCTCTCTAGAAGTTGCAAATGAGAGAAATGGGTTGTGACCTTGGCTATTTATAGGGGAGGCTCCCCTTCTAGCCCATACGACCCGACCCGACATGCCTCGTTCGTTTATTCCGTTATTATATCTGTCGTTTTATTTTTGGGATGTTACATTTTCATACTGCTGCTTCAGGATGTCTCTTCTGTTCTCTTTGACTTCTCAGATCCAGCAAACATTTTCTCAAGAGCTTCCCAGAGCTCTTTGGCAGTTTTGTAACTTCTGAAGTTATGAAAAACTTCATTTGGAAGGCACATTTGGATAGCTCCTAGTGCCTTGAAGTCTACCTCCATCTTCTTTACGTCCTCTTCTGAGTACTTGGAGGGCTCCTTTGGAACTGGTAGTCCTCCAAAGTCAGCAGAGGCCACCATGGGAGTGTAGGGTCCATCCCTGATGGATTTCCACATTCCGTACTCTGGATAGCAGAAAAAACTTCCCATGCGATTTTTCCACGTGTCGTAGTCCTCCCCAGATACCAATCTTGGTGGTCGGTTGATGCTGCCGATGTCTTCAAATTCGTTGCTCTGTGCCATCTTTGTTCTTGGTGACTTGATGAAAGAGAGAGAGTTTAGAATAGAACCAGAAGTGATTAAACAAGTGTGAGTTTGTTTAATCTGAGCCAAAGCTCTGATACCACTTGTAGGATCGTTAAATTACAAGATGGTTTTGTTCTTATTTGAAATTGGAGGAAACAATAACTACACAAATGTAATCGAGCAAGCAGAAAGAATACTTTTAAGAACACTGTTGTATTAAGCTTTTGCAGATAAACGATTACAATTGAAACTCAATCAGAAAGCACAAAAAGCACTCTTACAATGAAGTGTTTAAAGATTATTTATACTCACTTAGAATCAAGACAGCCCCTTGATTCTAAGGATCAGATCTAACACAGACCGTTGATCTGTTGTATCTAGCTAACTATTACACGTTTTGTCTATTTCTAGTTAACTTTATTGAAGCGTCTTCTTTATGCATCATTACTTGCATGCTTGGAGAAGAGCATTGTTGTCCGTCATTGGTTGTGCCATTGCGGTTCCTTCTGCTTTGAGTGTGTCATTTGCTTTTGCAGAAAGTTGTCAGTGACGCTTGGTATGGATAGTCAGCTGCAACGATTTGTCTTCAAGGCACAAGGCTGTCAGCAACAAAGATGTTGATCAGCAGCAAGATGTAACCATCCAAAGCTGCTGATGATTTGCTTGTCAGCAGCATCAAGTGTTGATGCTGCTGAGAAGCCTATCCGCAACAACTTTGGTCTTCAGCGGATAAGGCTATCCGCAGCAGATTTGTTCTTCAGCAGGAGAACAAGTATCCGCAGCAGATAAGCTTGTCCGTAGCAGTTTGTTGGTCAGCAGCAAACTCTGAGATCAGCAGCATTTGTACTTAGAGAATTTTGTAGCCATCAGTCTTTGGTTCTACAAATTTCTTGTCACACACTTGAGATACACTCAAAAGATTATGTTCAAGTTGCTCCACATAGTTTACTTTCTCAAATTTGACTTTATCGTTTTTAAAGTACCCTGACCAGTTATGTACCCGCCTTTATTTCTAGCAAAAGCGACATAACCACCATCAATATTAATAACATCTTCCAGCAAACGAATATTCCCTGTCATATGTCAAGAACAACCACTATCCACATACCACATATTGTTGATAGTCCTCCTTGGTTGTCCCTGCATAAACAAAGAAAATTAGTTAGAAATTCGAACCCAAGCCATTGTGGTCTTGGGTCGTCCAGATGGATCAAAATAAACAACTTGTAACATCCGGCCCCTCATACCAACAATATTGTCCGCTTTGCCCACTAAGAGCTCACGGATTTGTTTTTGGTTGCCCGGGTGAAAACTTCCCAGGGGGTCACCCATCCCTGGATTACTCCCACCCGAGCACGCTTAACTGTGGAGTTCTCCTCTCATCCACTACATTAAGCCCCAAAACGCGTTTTTGATTTAAGAGGCAGGACATTCCTTATGAACCAAGGATCTCTCCAGTCCACGGCCGATGTGGGATTTGCCTAAGGTGTTACAATCACCCCCCCTTTGGACTCACCGTCCTCGATGAGGTTTGCCCCACCATCCCAATCAGAGATGTGGGATTTGCCTAAGGTGTCCCTCTGAACACCCCCGGGGACTCACCATACTCGATGAGGTTTGCCCCACCATCCCGAACGGCACAGGAGTGGCTCTGATACCATTTGTAACATCTGGCCCCTCATACCAACAATATTGTCCGCTTTGCCCACTAAGAGCTCACGGATTTGTTTTTGGTTGCCCGGGTGAAAACTTCCCAGGGGGTCACCCATCACTGGATTACTCCCACCCGAGCACGCTTAACTGTGGAGTTCTCCTCTCATCCACTACATTAAGCCCCAAAACGCGTTGTTGATTTAAGAGGCAGGACATTCCTTATGAACCAAGGATCTCTCCTGTCCACGGCCGATGTGAGATTTGCCTAAGGTGTTACACAACTTCAAGCAATTCAAAATCAACTGTAAGGCCCCAAACCCGGGAGGCCCCACTTGTTGGATTTACTCATTCACAAACAGTTCTTAAACATGAATATCAAATAACGCAGCGGAAAACTTCATTCATTCATCATAATTAAAACTTGTTCATACATGCGGAAGCGTAAACATAGTTTAAAA
This sequence comes from Smallanthus sonchifolius, assembly GCA_023525975.1. Taxonomy (NCBI): domain Eukaryota; kingdom Viridiplantae; phylum Streptophyta; class Magnoliopsida; order Asterales; family Asteraceae; genus Smallanthus; species Smallanthus sonchifolius. Next base: position 46,647,730 of record CM042020.1, on the reverse strand, counting down.
CATATTTACATCATAACTAAACATAACGGGATGCCAGTCTTCATGATCAGCCGGGTAACTCTTCTCGCTTGCCAAGCATCACCGTCCATCCTCATAACCTACCTTAACCTGAATGTGCACACTTAAAAACGTCAGCTACGCTGGTGAGTTCTAGTTTTAACATAAAACCTTAACTTCAAATAAATTGCCAAAAACATCACTTCATACTTCATTTAATAAAAAGCGTACGTAAAATAATGCAATAACAAACATAACACTTCATAAGTCAACGAACATATAGAATCTGCGCCTTCTCGTAACCGTCAAATCCAAACGTTACATACTGGTTGAATAACTTAAGGATCACCACCACTAGGCCCATCATCACCGTACTGTCCTTCGGGTGAGGAACTCCTAGGGCCCGATACTTAGGTCATCCAACCCTTCAAGCACGGCGTCCCAAAGGATAGCGCGTACCAAACTTCAAGCACTGCGCCCCGTCGGACGCAAGTACCAAACTTCAAGCACGACTACCCCGTAAGGTAAATCGTACCAACTTCAAGGATCACGATAATCCCCTTGACGACCGTCATCGCCCCAGTTGTACAACAGTTGGCCAGCCACAGAGTCCCCTAAAAGGTAAAGGCCCATAACATACTTCCCATCCCTTAACCTTCATTCCCTAAGGAATATTGGCAGATTCGTTCGTTTGTGACTTTCGTAAACCTTCGCTTCTTTTACTTCAAAAACTTCAGTTAAAGCATTCGTACGTTTTATTAAAAACATTCTTCATTTATTAAAACACTTCGTAAACTTCTTTTGGCAAAATATTTCATAAACACTCCCTTCATAAACCTTCCTTCTAAAACATCCTTCATAAACATCATTTTATAAAACGTTACATACATCCTTCGTAAACATCGTTTCATAACATCGTTTTATAAAATCATCACGTGTGCACACCAGCCCAAAAACATTATTAAAACATTTAAAAGAGGGCTTCTAGAACTCACCTTATAAGCTAGTCTCGGTTGTCCTAAACAAAGGTCCAACCACTTCACTTCCGATCTGAATTGATTAGTTAAATACACATCAGACCAATACCGACTCTAATGGTTTAACCCTTCTAAACATACTGACTTCACTTAATCAGTTCTGATGTCTGCACATATCGAAACTTGTAGTTTCGATGGACCTGCACATATCGAAACTTGTAGTTTCGATGGACCTGCACATATCGAAACTAGTAGTTTCGATGGGGTCTGCACAGATTGTCTTCCCAAAAATCTGAAGCTTTTATATGTGAGTCTGATCCAGTCAGTATCTCAACTTTTCTTAGATCAAAACGTTCGGTTTTCATTCTAGATGCTATACCTAAGCTCATTTTTAAGTTCCATCCGCAAAATCGTTGCCTTTTTAGCCAAAACCCGAAAATCCCAAAAACGAACAAAAACTCAGATTTAGGTCGGATCGTTACCTGAATCGAGCTTCTGATCCGGAGGTTCTTCTCACGAGTTATGGTGCAACACACTTCTCAAATCTCGGGTCGATCCGACAACTTTCTCTCTCTACGGTTTCTCTCTCTAGAAGTTGCAAATGAGAGAAATGGGTTGTGACCTTGGCTATTTATAGGGGAGGCTCCCCTTCTAGCCCATCAGACCCGACCCGACATGCCTCGTTCGTTTATTTCGTCATTTTAACCGTCGTTTTATTTTTGGGATGTTACATCAACATTGTCATCAACCTTTGGAACATAAGATTCACAATTAGACCTTCTCAATGAAGACATAGTATGATTAATTGGAAAAACATTATTAGATTTATGATTATCAGATTCAAATATTTCCAAAAATTTCTTTAGTTTTCTGTTACGTCTTCTTCGTTGTGGTCTAGAAAGTTTGACCTCAGGTTGAGAACCTTTTGGAATTCCAACATGTGGAATCTCAAACTTCTTTTGAAAAAAAACTGGTTTATAAATATGCTTATCATGTTGCTTAAATCCCGAAGATTTAGCAAATGATTGACAAGGCACATTCTTTACAACACTAGACGTAGGCTTTCCCACATTTTGTCTTTTCAGAATCGGCACCACTTGTTGTGATGAAACACTCTTTAATTGACCTTGATTCTTATAAGGACAGTGAATCAGAATATGACCAGCCTCATTAAAGTGAAAGCAAACTCTTCTATATTGATGATTTCTGATATAAGGAGTTTTTCTTGAATTTGATGACTCTTCCGATGAACAATCTTCAGAAGATTTTACTGAACATTTGACTAGCTTCTTTTGAACAAGAACTTGTTTAGTCACCGTTGATAAATCTTCTTCTGATGACCAGCAGCAACAAAACCACTTGATTGTAACATTTTGGAAATTTTAGGTTGATCAACTTTCACCTCATCAGGTTCTGTTACAATGCATCTATCACGGGTAACATTTTTCACTACCTTTGGTTCATCAAGTTGCACTTCCTTAGGAATGACTTCAACCTTTTTATCATCAAAAACCTCATCCTCATAATCAGAATCATAGATCATATCCTCACCAGTTACTAGATTTACTTTCAACACCGTCTTTGGATCAATTTCCTCTTCGTGAATAATTTCTGATTCAACCACATAATTTGCATTGAATTGTGACACCCAGCATACCAGGTCAATATCCATATTTCATAATTGCACGTTCATTAATTATATTTCCTGGTTTATAATTTTGACATAGTTTTGTCATGGAGTCTAGCAAAGAAACAAATATTATACTTTAGTAATTTTTAGAATTACTAGGAAGTAAACGGTTATAACCCGCAAGGAACGTCGTTGGTGATTAACAAATCTTTATTCCGGAAAAGTCTAGTAATACGCTTTGATATAAAACATATATATTGGTGACAAGATCATTAAAAAAATGAACAACGATATCAGTTCATGATGACGAGTTATTATTACGAGTGCACGTATATATTATAGTTAAACATTTACTATGACGTGTTAAATTAGTGGATTATTGAAAAATAATCAAGATACAAAATATGTAGGGTTTTAATAATAAAAGTTCATATATCGGGTATTAGATCACGGGAGCGCCTACCGGGTATACCCTACCTAAGAGCCACCCATTCACCAAATCCATCTAATTGTCATAATATTGTGTCATAAGAGCCATCCTTCATTGAGTGTTAGACCAACTAATGGTCAAATCCATTCTATCATCATGAAGGATAATGATGATGGAGTGTTGAAGCCTCCAACACTCAAACTCTCTTTCCATATATATAAATATATACACATACGACACACACACATGCATACACATTCACATACCAAATTCAAGAAACAAAGTTAGAAAAGCTAACTAGAAGGATTAGAGATCCAAGGAGTTCTCGAAGATTCAAGAGGTCGGTTTTGCTAGAGTACCAAGCATCCATCACCTTCTATACGTTGTTTCTTCTCCTAGCTTGTCTAGTGGTAAGGAAAAACGACACCCGACTCTAATTCCATCTCTTTTTCTTAATCTAAACATGTTGTTCATCATAATAAATAAAGAGATTTAAAGATTAAAAGAGTTTTCTTAAAAATCTAACTTTATAAAATATAAAAGCTAGGATTTTGTACAAATATATATAAATGGGTCGAAAATATTAAAGATAAATGTAAAATTTGTTGGTTTGATTAGTATTATATAATCTCGTGATAAAAGTAAATTAAAACTAAAATAGATGAATATATATATGTATGTTGGTCGAAAATATACATGCATATGTTTATACATGTTTGAGTTGGTTAAGACTTAGAAGTGTATGATTTCATATATATAAATGGAGACTAGAACATACATGCATATATATAAATGGATTGAAATAAACATCTATATGTTTGTGTTTGATTTGATAAATGGTTGAGAAATAATCAAATAGTTGGATTCATAAATAGTATGAAATTATACTTGAGGAAAAAGGAAAATATAAGTGTATGTATACATGTAAAAATTCTATGGAATATACCTAGATGTATAAGTGTTTAAGTTGTTAACTTGGAAAATGGTTAAGTGTGAAAGTATATGTTAAATGTATATGTGGGTGTATGATTTTAAGTTGTAGAACTCGAATAATGATTTAACATTCGCATGTAAATATATATAAAAGTCATAATATATATTTGTAAACAACGGAAACTTGTTAAATCGAAATGGAATATGAAACGAATAAATAAATGTAATAATATATATTTAGAACACGTTGATAACATAGAACTTAGACACGAGTAATAAATTATAAAGACGTTCGGATTAAGGATAAATGATCGTATGTTATCGTGAAACTTGTTTAAATATATATTGGATTGTTAAAACATGATTATATTTGTGTGCATAAATAGATATAAATAAATGCATGTTGAACGTAAACACGTTAATAAATGTCGTTCGGAACGAGTAAATTGTATGAGTACGTGTTAACATGGATTATGTGCACGTAGGACGACTCGCATGCTTAGAACATACTTGAACGACATTTGTGGTTTATATAATTTTTAATGCAAAATGATTATATGATGATACGTGAGATATAATATAAATATATTATATTGTGATGCAAAAATAATATTTATTTTTGACAAACGTAACTAGTCGCCAATATGAAAATATATTATTTTCTTAGAAAATAAGTAAAGCGTCTAGACTGGAATAATAATCACCAACGGGTAGTCACGTTAAAACACGGCTTTATTAAACAAAAACGCACTTAACAGGATTCGTTAAGGCGGGTGAACAACTTGTGTTTAAGACGGTTAGTCTTAACATGTAAGGTATCCTTGTGTATTTAGGGCACGGATAAGCGGGGTTTACGGTTATTCAAGTGTTTGCTAGCAGTCATACTGTCGAGGTGAGTTTCACTAATCCCCCTTTTTCTAAAATTTTTGAAATGATTTGGGGTGGAAACATACTTGTAAAAGACTTTTGTATGTAAATGAATTGAACTAATGATCTGACTGTATGTGTGTATTGAGGGAAAAGTAAAGCGCTTAAAGTCCTCTGAATAAGTTAGTAACCATTAGCTATTTAGCCCGGGATTATATGGATAGTACTATTGGGGGTGACGCCTCCGGTCATGGTTAGTCGCGCTAACCAGGGGTCCACATGGCCGAATGACCGCATATTATCTTACTCGCAAAAAGGCGAGGGGGAGGCACAAAAGGTCGGGGTTTGGTTACGGTCTCGTACATTACATACTATTTTGTATTCCTTGCAAGCTTACAAATGGGGTCAATAGATCGGATTAGTATTCAAATTCATTGGTAATACATGCAAAGGGTTTTGATCAGGATAAAGTGATCAGGTTTTAAACCAAAGAGTTCTGATCAGGTTTAAGTGATCAGGTTTAAACAAAGGGTTTTGATCAGGATAAAGTGATCAGGTTTTAAACCAAAGAGTTCTGATCAGGTTTAAGTGATCAGGTTTAAATAAAGGGTTTTGATCAGGTGAAAAGGATCATATTTAAACATTGGGTTTATGATAACTCTTTATAATAATTTGTGAACTCACCAACCTCGTGTTGACATTTTAAAGTATGTTTTCAGGAAATTGAACGTGGTTTTCAGGTTAGCAATGTAGGATTTCATGCATGCATGCGGATACGACTTTTGGAGGATTTCTCTCGTATAACTCATGGTTTTGAGTTATATTTGCGAAATCTTAAACTTTTGTAAACTCCAGTTGATATTTTGTGATGTAAATATTTTAAACTCGATTATGTATCCAACTACATGTATGTGTTTGCGATAATCATATGCTTCGAAAACCAGTGAACGTTACGCCTCGCGTTTCCGCCTTGGCGGGGTGTGACAGAACTTGGTATCAGAGCCAGGTTTTTTATAGCGAACTAGGAGTCTAAAACGGAGCCTAGTCTATAATTTGAATGACTCACTAAAACGTTTTCATTGCATAAGCATTGCATAACCGGTCATCATGTCATATGGATATTGTAGTCACGCCATGTCACACACTAACCCCACCTAAACTCCATAGTTAGGAAACGTCTTACACTAAAATGGCGGAATCCACTGGAGAGACCATGCCTAGAGGACCAAGGATCGACGTATCATACTGGGAATGGCTTTGCCAAGTAGTTCAAATGTGGAGGGTGGAGGAGGACCTTCCTGCGACATGCGACTCTGTCGGACTGACATGCGAATCACAACCAGTGCCGCTCATCGGGGAGTGCGCAGAATGCACCATTCCTTTACTTGTGTCCCGAACCAGTAAGCACGGGACAGAGATTGATCTCTTGGAGATGAATGTGAAATCCATCCGAAGGGACTTGGCAACTCTTCCAACTTTAGTGGAAAATGTTAATGGGATGGCGGAGGATCAGAAATTAATCGACCAGTCTCTTCAGCATGCATCCAGTCACATGATGGAGTTCGAGAAGAGATTGGCGGAAATGGGGAGGAGGACCGCTGCAGCCGAACGGAGGGCAGAAGTAGCCGAGCTGAGGGCGATAGATGCTGAACTTCGAGCTACTCTAGCTGAGGCACGCGTGGAGCAGATGCTGACCTCAGCTACCGTTCCGACAGGAACGCTTGCCTATTTCTAGACCTATTACGGGCGGGTTGTGCCCGTAGCACGTTATGTAGTTTAAAACTTAGTACGATGTGGTCATATGAACCCATCCCTTTTGTATCCTTGTCTTTTGGAACAATGTACTATGTATGTTTTAACTATGTATGTGTAATATATGTTGTGATGATGGTTGTCTACGTTTGATGTTGTTGTATCCTTATGTCATGTAATATCATTATTATTATTATATAATGTTGTTTCTTTTTAAATCTTATGTTAGAAAGAACACAATGGCGCCTAAGTGAAGGATGCCGCGTGACACTACTGGTGACAACAACGAGACGATATCCCCAAACGTGGAGCAACTCATATCACAACGGGTAGCTGCCGCCATGGAACAGTACGAAGCCAATCGAAATAGTGGCGGAAGGAACGGCAGCGGTACCGGCGGAGGAGGTGCAAGAGGTAGCGGTACAGCAGGAGGTAGCGGTACAGCAGGAGGTTCCGGAGGTAATAAAATAAATAAGCCATAACACATAGTCATGATCCGAATTAATGACGTTATGACTTGTGATTCTACAGATGCTCCAAATAGGAAGTGCACCTACAAGGCCTTCCTATCCTGCAACCCCCGCAGTTTCAATGGCACCGAGGGTGCAGTAGGTCTAATGAGATGGATAGAAAAGATGGAGTCGGTGATTGATATTAGTGAATGCACCGCTGACTGCATGGTGAAGTATTCTACATGCACACTCACTGATAAAGCTTTAACCTGGTGGAATTCACAAGTCAAGACTTTGGGGAGAGAGACAGCGTATCAATTGTCTTGGGAAGACTTGAAAAACATGATGATCGAGGAATATTGTCCTCGAAATGAATTGCAAAAGATTGAGACCGAGATGTGGAACTTACAAATGATCGGAGATGATGTGGCGGGATACACCAACCGTTTTAATGAATTGGCAATTCTGGTACCTCATATGGTCACACCAGAACATAAGCGTGTGGAAAGGTATCTGTGGGGCCTTGCGCCTCAAATTCATAGTATGGTAACATCATCTAATCCAATGGATGCCAAGAGTGCCATAACTTTAGCATTCAAACTGAAGGATGACGTAGTGCGTAATGGAGTGTTTAGAAGGAAGGAGAATGAGGAAGGTAGATTGGGAGAGAAAAGGAAGTGGATGGGAAATTCAAATAACAAGTCTGGGAAACAGGGGTTTAGGAAACAAGAAACTGTGAAGGCTTTTGCAGCCAACACAATGGAAAGGAAAGGGTATGATAGGGGCCTACCGAGGTGTAAAAAGTGCGGATATCATCATGCTGGTGGGTGCATCAAGTGTGGAAAGTGTGACAAATTTGGTCACGCCACACAAAATTGTCAAACCAACACCAACCGTATGGGTAAAGCAAAGCAAGGATGTTTCAAGTGTGGTGATCTGGGGCACTTCAAGAAAGATTGTCCCAAGTGGGGGAACCAGAACAACGCTCAGGCACCAGGAAGGGCATTTGTGATGGGTGCAAGGGACGCACGCCAGGACCCGAATATCGTCACTGGTACGTTCCCAATCAATAATCACTATGCCTCTGTACTTTTTGATTCGGGTGCTGATATGAGCTTTGTGTCAAATGATTTTAAATCATTACTCGGTGTTAAGGCCAGTAAACTAGAACAAAGATATACAATTGAATTAGCAAATGGGAAATTAATAGAAACCGGGGAGGTCATTAAGGGTTGCAATTTATGTCTAGAAAAACATGCATTTAGTATAGACCTTCTACCAGTGGATCTGGGAAGTTTTGACATTGTTATTGGCATGGATTGGTTGTCGAAAAATCATGCCGAAATCGTGTGTTTCGAAAAGATTGTACGTATCCCACTACCGAGCGGAGAAATTCTTTCTATTCGAGGCGAAAAGTGTAGAACGATGTTGAAGACGATAAACTGCATGAAAGCTCATAAGTATCTACGCAAGGGTTATTGTGCATTCCTGGCTCACATCGTCAAGAAGAAACCCGAGGAACGTCGACTTGAGGATATACCAATCGTTAGGGATTACCCTGAAGTATTTCCCGAAGACTTACCTTGATTACCACCATCGAGGCAAGTCGAGTTCCGGATCGACCTAGTACCAGGAGCCGCACCAGTTGCACGATCTCCGTATCGTCTAGCCCCTTCCGAGATGCAGGAACTGTCGAGCCAATTACAAGAATTACTTGACAAAGGTTTCATAAGACCGAGTTTCTCACCATGGGGAGCTCCGGTCCTATTTGTAAAGAAAAAGGATGGAACCTTTAGAATGTGTATTGATTACCGGGAATTGAACAAGCTGACAATCAAAAACCGGTATCCTCTTCCTCGAATAGACGACTTGTTTGATCAACTTCAAGGTTCCAGTTTCTATTCTAAAATTGATCTACGATCAGGGTATCATCAACTGAAAATTCAAGAAGAAGATATACCAAAGACGGCTTTTAGGACTCGTTACGGTCACTACGAGTTCCTAGTTATGCCATTTGGCTTGACTAATGCACCGGCTGTTTTCATGGATCTCATGAACCGCGTGTGCAAGCCGTACTTGGATAAATTCGTGATTGTGTTTATCGATGACATATTGATATATTCACGAACCAAGGAAGAACATGAACATTATTTGAAATTAATCTTGGAACTACTCAGGAATGAGAAGCTTTATGCCAAATTCTCTAAGTGTGAGTTTTGGATCCGAGAGGTTCACTTTCTCGGACATGTCATCAATAAGGATGGTATTCACGTAGATCCATCCAAGATTGAAGCTATCAAAAACTGGGAAGCACCAAGAACTCCGACTGAGGTGCGTCAATTTCTGGGTTTGGCAGGATATTACAGGCGATTTATCGAAAAATTTTCAAAGATAGCGTTGCCTATGACCATGTTAACTCAGAAGGACAAAAAGTTTGATTGGACTGATAAACAAGAATCAGCTTTTCAATTGCTGAAGCAGAAACTTTGCAGTGCACCAATCCTATCCCTTCCCGAAGGGACTGACAATTTCATAGTGTACTGTGATGCATCACACCAAGGTCTGGGATGTGTATTGATGCAGGGAGAAAAGGTCATAGCATATGCATCCAGGCAGTTGAAAGTCCATGAGAAAAACTATACGACTCACGATCTAGAATTGGGTGCTGTCGTGTTTGCACTCAAGATTTGGAGACATTACTTATACGGTACAAAATGTACTATCTTTACAGACCACAAGAGTCTCCAGCACATCTTTAACCAGAAAGAACTCAACATGAGACAACGCCGTTGGGTAGAGCTACTGAATGATTATGACTGTGATATCAAGTATCATCCTGGTAAGGCAAACGTCGTAGCAGATGCCTTGAGTCGTAAGGAACGGGTTAAAACTCTTCGTGTTCGTGCCCTAGGATTGACAATTCATACGAGTCTCACGACTCAAATCCGGATGGCACAACAAGAGGCAATCAAAGAAGAAAACATTCAGAATGAAGCTTTACGAGGGATGTTAAAGCAGTTGGAACCAAAGTCAGATGATACTTTATACTTCATGAATAGAATTTGGGTGCCATGTTATGGTAACTTACGGGAGTTGGTTATGGACGAAGCCCACAAGTCCAGGTACTCCATTCACCCAGGTTCGGATAAGATGTATAGGGATTTGAAAGAACACTATTGGTGGCCGAACATGAAAGGAGAAATTGCCATTTATGTCGGTAAATGCCTCACATGTTCAAAGGTAAAGGCAGAACATCAGAAACCATCGGGATTGTTACAACAACCCGAGATACCTCAATGGAAATGGGAGCAAATTTCCATGGATTTCATTACAAAGTTGCCCAGGACGTCGAGCGGATATGACTCGATATGGGTAGTTGTCGATCGTTTGACAAAATCAGCTCATTTCCTACCCATCAAAGAAACGGATAAAACCGAGAAACTTGCAAAGCTTTATATCAAGGAAATTGTGGCTAGGCATGGGGTACCAATTTCTATTATCTCTGATAGAGACAGCAGATTCGTGTCTAGAATCTGGAAATCATTACAAGAAGCCATGGGCACACGTCTTGACATGAGCACGACATATCACCCGCAAACCGATGGTCAAAGCGAAAGGACCATTCAAACCTTAGAGGATATGCTCCGTGCGTGTGCAATCGACTTCGGTGGAAGTTGGGATACTCATTTGCCGCTAGCTGAGTTTTCATACAATAACAGTTACCACACCAGCATCAAAGCCGCTCCGTTTGAGGCTTTGTATGGTCGAAAGTGTCGTTCACCGCTATGTTGGGCGGAGGTTGGCGACAAGTATTTAACTGGTCCTGAGGTTATTCAGGAAACTACTGACAAGATTTTCAAAATCAAGGATCGTCTGAAGGCCGCCCGTGACAGGCAAAAGAGTTACGCGGATAACAGACGAAGACCATTAGAATTCCAAGTTGGGGACCGGGTCATGTTGAAGGTCTCACCATGGAAGGGAGTTGCAAGATTTGGCAACCGTGGCAAGCTTAACCCTAGGTAGGTTGGACCATTTGAAATATTGGCTAGGGTTGGCTCTGTAGCATACAAGCTCAAGTTGCCACAGGAACTAAGCAATGTACATGATACGTTTCATGTGTCCAATCTCAAGAAGTGCTTATCAGACGAGACGTTAATTATACCGCCTGATGAGATTCACATAGATAACAAGCTGCACTTCGTTGAGGAACCCATTGAAGTCACAGATTGGAAGGTTCAGAGAACAAGGCGTAGCCGGATTAAATTGGTTAAGGTACGTTGGAACTCAAAGCGCGGCCCCGAGTATACGTGGGAGCGGGAAGATAAAATGAAAGCCAAGTACCCATTATTGTTCACGAACACTCCAAGTCAAAAGGACAACAACTGAATTTCGGGACGAAATTCTCTTTAACATGGGGAGAATGTGACACCCAGCATACCAGGTCAATATCCATATTTCATAATTGCACGTTCATTAATTATATTTCCTGGTTTATAATTTTGACATAGTTTTGTCATGGAGTCTAGCAAAGAAACAAATATTATACTTTAGTAATTTTTAGAATTACTAGGAAGTAAACGGTTATAACCCGCAAGGAACGTCGTTGGTGATTAACAAATCTTTATTCCGGAAAAGTCTAGTAATACGCTTTGATATAAAACATATATATTGGTGACAAGATCATTAAAAAAATGAACAACGATATCAGTTCATGATGACGAGTTATTATTACGAGTGCACGTATATATTATAGTTAAACATTTACTATGACGTGTTAAATTAGTGGATTATTAAAAAATAATCAAGATACAAAATATGTAGGGTTTTAATAATAAAAGTTCATATATCGGGTATTAGATCACGGGAGCGCCTACCGGGTATACCCTACCTAAGAGCCACCCATTCACCAAATCCATCTAATTGTCATAATGTTGTGTCATAAGAGCCATCCTTCATTGAGTGTTAGACCAACTAATGGTCAAATCCATTCTATCATCATGAAGGATAATGATGATGGAGTGTTGAAGCCTCCAACACTCAAACTCTCTTTCCATATATATAAATATATACACATACGACACACACACATGCATACACATTCACATACCAAATTCAAGAAACAAAGTTAGAAAAGCTAACTAGAAGGATTAGAGATCCAAGGAGTTCTCGAAGATTCAAGAGGTCGGTTTTGCTAGAGTACCAAGCATCCATCACCTTCTACACGTTGTTTCTTCTCCTAGCTTGTCTAGTGGTAAGGAAAAACGACACCCGACTCTAATTCCATCTCTTTTTCTTAATCTAAACATGTTGTTCATCATAATAAATAAAGAGATTTAAAGATTAAAAGAGTTTTCTTAAAAATCTAACTTTATAAAATATAAAAGCTAGGATTTTGTACAAATATATATAAATGGGTCGAAAATATTAAAGATAAATGTAAAATTTGTTGGTTTGATTAGTATTATATAATCTTGTGATAAAAGTAAATTAAAACTAAAATAGATGAATATATATATGTATGTTGGTCGAAAATATACATGCATATGTTTATACATGTTTGAGTTGGTTAAGACTTAGAAGTGTATGATTTCATATATATAAATGGAGACTAGAACATACATGCATATATATAAATGGATTGAAATAAACATCTATATGTTTGTGTTTGATTTGATAAATGGTTGAGAAATAATCAAATAGTTGGATTCATAAATAGTATGAAATTATACTTGAGGAAAAAGGAAAATATAAGTGTATGTATACATGTAAAAATTCTATGGAATATACCTAGATGTATAAGTGTTTAAGTTGTTAACTTGGAAAATGGTTAAGTGTGAAAGTATATGTTAAATGTATATGTGGGTGTATGATTTTAAGTTGTAGAACTCGAATAATGATTTAACATTCGCATGTAAATATATATAAAAGTCATAATATATATTTGTAAACAACGGAAACTTGTTAAATCGAAATGGAATATGAAACGAATAAATAAATGTAATAATATATATTTAGAACACGTTGATAACATAGAACTTAGACACGAGTAATAAATTATAAAGACGTTCGGATTAAGGATAAATGATCGTATGTTATCGTGAAACTTGTTTAAATATATATTGGATTGTTAAAACATGATTATATTTGTGTGCATAAATAGATATAAATAAATGCATGTTGAACGTAAACACGTTAATAAATGTCGTTCGGAACGAGTAAATTGTATGAGTACGTGTTAACATGGATTATGTGCACGTAGGACGACTCGCATGCTTAGAACATACTTGAACGACATTTGTGGTTTATATAATTTTTAATGCAAAATGATTATATGATGATACGTGAGATATAATATAAATATATTATATTGTGATGCAAAAATAATATTTATTTTTGACAAATGTAACTAGTCGCCAATATAAAAATATATTATTTTCTTAGAAAATAAGTAAAGCGTCTAGACTGGAATAATAATCACCAACGGGTAGTCACGTTAAAACACGGCTTTATTAAACAAAAACGCACTTAACAGGATTCGTTAAGGCGGGTGAACAACTTGTGTTTAAGACGGTTAGTCTTAACATGTAAGGTATCCTTGTGTATTTAGGGCACGGATAAGCGGGGTTTACGGTTATTCAAGTGTTTGCTAGCAGTCATACTGTCGAGGTGAGTTTCACTAATCCCCCTTTTTCTAAAATTTTTGAAATGATTTGGGGTGGAAACATACTTGTAAAAGACTTTTGTATGTAAATGAATTGAACTAATGATCTGACTGTATGTGTGTATTGAGGGAAAAGTAAAGCGCTTAAAGTCCTCTGAATAAGTTAGTAACCATTAGCTATTTAGCCCGGGATTATATGGATAGTACTATTGGGGGTGACGCCTCCGGTCATGGTTAGTCGCGCTAACCAGGGGTCCACATGGCCGAATGACCGCATATTATCTTACTCGCAAAAAGGCGAGGGGGAGGCACAAAAGGTCGGGGTTTGGTTACGGTCTCGTACATTACATACTATTTTGTATTCCTTGCAAGCTTACAAATGGGGTCAATAGATCGGATTAGTATTCAAATTCATTGGTAATACATGCAAAGGGTTTTGATCAGGATAAAGTGATCAGGTTTTAAACCAAAGAGTTCTGATCAGGTTTAAGTGATCAGGTTTAAACAAAGGGTTTTGATCAGGATAAAGTGATCAGGTTTTAAACCAAAGAGTTCTGATCAGGTTTAAGTGATCAGGTTTAAATAAAGGGTTTTGATCAGGTGAAAAGGATCATATTTAAACATTGGGTTTATGATAACTCTTTATAATAATTTGTGAACTCACCAACCTCGTGTTGACATTTTTAAGTATGTTTTCAGGAAATTGAACGTGGTCTTCAGGTTAGCAATGTAGGATTTCATGCATGCATGCGGATACGACTTTTGGAGGATTTCTCTCGTATAACTCAGGGTTTTGAGTTATATTTGCGAAATCTTAAACTTTTGTAAACTCCAGTTGATATTTTGTGATGTAAATATTTTAAACTCGATTATGTATCCAACTACATGTATGTGTTTGCGATAATCATATGCTTCGAAAACCAGTGAACGTTACGCCTCGCGTTTCCGCCTTGGCGGGGTGTGACATCAATGGTGGAGGAACAAGTCCAATTCCGACAACCCTCTTAGTAGGATCAGCATAAGCATTAAAGTAATCAAATACCACAGATGAATTTTCAAAATTTTCCAGCTTTCTGTGTAATTTGATCACTTCAGATTCTTTATCAGAAATTTCTTTGTTCTTCTGAGCGACAATTTCATTTCGCTTCTCAATCTCAGCATAAGCCATATCTAGATGATATGCTTGTTCCTTATATTTCAATCTCAAAGAGTTCAAATCTCTTTTCAAAGACTCAATTCTATATATACACAATTTATCATTATCTTTTAATTTTTGATTAACTGAATGCATCGATTTCATATCACAAATTAAATTTGTGTTATCATCCATTAGCCATTCATGAACCAAGTTTCAATCTTTCCAACCTTGACATGGCCAACCGAAATCTTGACCCTGTTGTCCAAGAAACCCTTGTGCAAGAATGCACTACTTCATCCGAGTCTGAGTCAACATGCTCAGAATCACTGAAACCAATAAAGTTTCATCACCACCTACCTGTGAAGTTATTAAAGCCAACAATTAAAGCCCTTTCATCCCTTCAAAAACCGTACCAGTATCTCAACCAACCAAACAAATCAGAATCAGCTATCCTCCAGAAGGAAGAAAGCTTACAGTTGAAAAGGGACAGTATTCAACCTCCACCAACTCAAAGCCTCAATCCAAATCACAACAAAGGAAGGTGTTTGACATATGTCATGCGCCTGGAGAGAGGGCTCCATATGTTCAAAAGACATTGGAAGAAGCCACCTTTAAGCACAACAAAGCTCACCCCTGGAACTCCAAAGACTTGTTCAAAAGAAAGGACTATGTGTACTTTCAAAGGGACAAACTGGCGAAGTCATGCTTTGTGTGTGGGGAATACAATCATACTGCTAGCACCTGCTTCTATTACCTTCAACAACAAAGAAACCTAAAGAAACACGCTTTTGAGAAAACAAACAAGAACAAAAATGTAAGAAGCTTTGAAGCCAAAGCAACTCAGTTCAGAAACTCTCTATCCCTACCAAGAAAGCATTTGCCAAGAACTCAACAATCCTACATCATCTGTGGTGAATCAGACCACTTTGCTGCAAATTGTAAGTTTAATCCTCTCAAACAGGTTCTTCATCAAATTCCTCTTCAACAAAAGCCTATCAGTAAGATGAAGAAGGGTAGGCATACTTCGGAAGTTAAACCATCAGCAGCAAACAAAACTGTTGTTGATCAAGTAAGACTCAAGCAACCAAAGAAAAAGCTTTCACCAACAACCAAGATTGTTGCTGCCCAAGTTAAACCATCAGCAGCCAACAAAAATGTTGCTGATCAATTAAAGCCCAAGCGACCCGAAGACAAGTCTTCAACAGCAACCAAGATTGCTGCTGCTCAAGTAAAACCATCAGTAGCAACAAAATCTGTTGCTGATAAGCCAAAGTGCTCTGTTGCAACATCTGCTGCTGACAAAGCAAAGAGAGCTGGAAACCACCAATTCAGCATTGGAAAGCTAAAATTCCTCCAAGAATCATCATTGGTTCCGTTGAATGCACACATGCTGATACTGATAATCCGAGAACCCTTTTTTACAAGGATGCAAGCTCTTGGATTCCTCCTACTAACTAGATCTCTCTCATGTGCAGGGACAGCCAGGTCACCAGACTAACACCTGGGTGGTAGACAATGGTTGTTCCAGGAACATGACAGGCAACAGATCCATCCTCTCCAACTTCAGACATTTCAATGGAGGATATGTTGCCTTTGGAAGTGACTCAAAAGGAGGATCTGTTACTGGACAAGGAACTGTGTCCAATGAAAGAATGAGTATTGAAAAGGTAAACTATGTCAAAGAATTGGACTTCAATCTCATGAGTGTTTCACAGGTCTGTGATCAGAAGCATTGGATGCTCTTCACAGATAAAGAATGCTTTGTACTGTCTCCTGGCTTATCCAAACCTCCTCTAGAAAAGATTTTCTTAACTGCTTAGAGAAAAGAAAATCTTTATGTGCTTGACATGAATGAGGTCACTCCATCTAGCAGTGTATCCTGTTTTCTGTCAAAAGCTTCAGTTGATGAATCAGCTCTCTGGCACAGGAGATTAAGCCATGTTAACATCAAAACCATAAACAAATTGGTGAAGGATAATCTTGTCAGAGGGCTCCCTGACAAAGAATTCCAACTAGAAGATCATTGCATTGCTTGTTTGAAAGGGAAGCAACACAAGAGTTCTCACAAGCCCAAAACCTTGAATACAAATGACACTCCACTACAGCTGTTGCATATGGATCTCTTTGGTCCTACAAATATTATGTCAATGGGTAAGAAGTCATACTGTCTGGTGATAACTGATGACCACACCAGATTCTCATGGGTATACTTCTTGAGAACTAAAGATGAAACTGTTGAAATTCTCAAATCTTACATTCTTAGGATAGAGAATCAAAGCAACCAGAAGGTAAAAATCATAAGGTGTGATTAGGGCACAGAGTTTAAGAACCACACTTTGAACTGTTTCTGTGAGAGCAAGGGAAGAGAAAGATAATACAGTGCTCCAAGAACTCCTCAACAAAATGGAGTTGCTGAAAGAAGAAACAGAACTCTAATTGAGTCAGCAAGATCTATGTTGGCTGACTCAAAACTGCCTCTCACATTCTGGGCAGAAGCAGTAAGCACAGCCTGCTACGTGCAAAATAGAGTTCTCATAGTCAAGCCTCTCAACAAGACATCTTATGAAATATGGTTCCAAAGAGTTCCCTACATTGGATTTCTAAAACCTTTTGGATGTCCATGCACAATTCTAATCACACATGGGGTTCTTCCTAAGTTTAGTGCCAAATCTGATGAAGGATATTTTGTGGGCACCTCTCAATCCAAGGCCTACAGAGTATTCAACTCAAGAACAAGAATTGTGGAAGAATCAGCCAATGTGGAATGTAGAGAACACATTGCCTGAGAACAGGGAAAAGGCCTAAACTGGCTCTTTGACATAGACTCTTTCACCCAAATATTTGAGCCTCTTATCTTCTCAAATATGGAATCTACCTCTTCACAAGCACCAGCTTCCTCTTTCTCCTCTGACTACAGACTGGATTTTCCTAAATCTTCTATCAGTCTGAAAAGACCATCTATTGATCCTCTATTTGTTATGGAAGCCATTGAAGCAAGTGAATCTGGAACCAAACTCTCCAATGTCACAAGCAACAGCCTATCTAAAAATGAAAATTTGAATAAAGACTCTTCGGTAAATGCTGTAGATGCTGCAAATACTATTGCTGATAATACTGGTGTGGTTGCTGATAATACTGATGTAGCTATTGATACTGAAGACTTTTCCACCATGAATGAAGAAATCCCATATCAAAATCAAAGTAATATTGAGCAAGGGATATAGCTGGAGGTGGTACCAGCACAAAGGATCAACAAGGAACATCCTCTGGAAAATATTATTGGCCAACTTCACCAAGGAGTTCTAACAAGAAGCAAATCTCATGAGGCCAATATATGTTTGTTTTCATGTTTTCTATCTCAGGTGGAACCCAAGAAGATAGATTAAGCACTGAAACACAGCAGTTGGATTGAGGCAATGCAGGAAGAGTTGCTGCAATTCAAGTCACAGGATGTCTGGAAACTTGTTGATCTTCCGCCTGGTCAATCTGCCATTGGCACAAGATGGGTATTCAGGAACAAGCAAGATGAGAGATGCATTGTAGTCAAGAATAAAGCCAGACTTGTAGCTCAAGGCTACACTTAGGAAGAGAGAATTGACTATAATGAAGTCTTTGCTCCTGTTGCCAGGCTGGAGGCCATCAGAATCTTCTTGGCATATGCTGCATCCAAGAATTTCATGATCTATCAAATGGATGTCAAGAGTTCCTTTCTGTATGGGAAGATTGGTGAAGAAGTATATGTCAAACAGCCTCCAGGCTTTGTAGATCCCGCATATCCTAACCAAGTGTTCAAATTAGACAAAACTCTATATGGCTTACATCAAGCCCAAGAGCCTGGTATGAAACTTTGTCTGGATATCTACTAAGCAACAACTTTAGAAGAGGTGCCATTGACCAGACCTTGTTTATCAAAGATGAAGGGGGAGAAAGCTTACTGGTACAAATCTACGTTGATGATATCTGTCACACCCCGCCAAGGCGGAAACGCGAGGCGCGACGTTCATGGTTTTTCAAAGCATATAATTATTGCAAACGCATACATACAACTGGATACATAAATTAAGTTTAAGGTTTTACAGCCCAAAATAGTATATAAAGTTACAAAATATTAAGATTTTGCAAATATGACCCGAACATTATGGGTTATACAAGAAAAATCTTCAAAAGTAGTATCCACCATGTATGCATGAACCCTATGGAGTATTACTCTTGTTGCCGCGATTAATTTCCTGAAAAACATACTTGAAAATGTCAACACTAGGTTGGTGAGTTCACAGGTTTTATATATGAATACAATGAGCAAACCAATTGCATGAAAATGATTTTACGTATATGATAAACAAAACAAGTAATGTTTGACCCATTTGTAAACTAGCTAGGAATACAAATAATATGTACATACATGAGGCATAACCAAACCAAGACCAGGTGTTTTGCCCCTCACTCGTACCTCACGAGCAATATTAGAACACTATGCAGTCATTTGGCCAGAGGGACCCATGGTTAGCGCGACTAACCATGACCGAGGGTGTCAGACCCAATAGTACTATCCATAGAATCTCAGGCTAATCTATAGCTAATGGTTATAAATATGATGATCAGGGGACTTTACGAGCTCCAAATGTGTTCACTCATGCATACAAAAAGGTCGGGTCTTGTTTTCTTGTTATCATATAAAAATAGTTATAAGTATGTTCTTCCCCCAAATAGTACAAAACAGTAAAAAGGGGCCGTGAAACTAACCTTGAGTTTGTGTATGCTTGTAACGATATTTGTTCTAGTCAACTTGACTATTTGTACCCTAGATACCAAAGGGTAAATTGTGTTAAGACCGAACGTCTCATATTGCAAATTGTTCACCGCCTTTGTAAATATGGTTGTGTTTGTTTAAAATATCTTCTTAGTTGTTCAACACTTGTTTTGTAGTAAAAACAGTTCTAAGTTACTGCTAAATGGGACTGATGACCAGGTATCGAAACTACCTAGTTTCGATTGAACAGGACAGAACAGAACAGATGTCGAAACTACCTAGTTTCGATTAAGCAAACTGGGTATCGAAACTAACTAGTTTCGATTGAACAATAGGTATCGAAACTATCTAGTTTCGATTGAGTACTAGGTATCGAAACTCCTAGTTTCGATTGAATAATAGCTATCGAAACTACCTAGTTTCGATTGAGTAAACAGGTATCGAAACTCCTAGTTTCGATCAAATAGGTATTGAAACTCCTGGTTTCGATTGAGAAGCAGGCATCGAAACTATAGTTTCGATACTGTCATTTCGTTTTGACAGAATCAGTCCTGCATATTTTTATGTTTTAAACTTGAATTCGACACACTTTTCTGGTTATCTTTCTTACGTTCGAGTAAACTGTATGTTTAGCTACGGTTTTAAAGAAAATAATATGAATGATATCGAGTTTTTACCTCTGGACAGAGATGACGATTTTGAGAGAAATAGAGAATGGTCTTGAACTCCTTAGCTTGATTCTTGAGAAAAACACTTGGAACACTTCTTATAACACCGAAATATGGTGGATTTTGCCCTAAAACTTGGATTCAACTTGAAGGAAAATGGGGAAATTGCCGTAAGAAAATGAGAAAGAAAGAGTGTGCTTGAGTGAGTGGTGAATGACAAGAGATGGTAAGTATATGGAAATCTTGGGAATAGATGGGGGGGGGGGGAGGGAATGGGCTTCTCTGATTTTCGGCTGAGAAGTCAAGGGAGTGGTTTGGGTTAATTTATCTAATATTTAATATTTAGATTTAAGTGTTAATTAATTAATTCATTAAGGGTATTAATATTAATTAGGGTTTCAAATGGTAATTTAATTTGGTTTAGGTTCTCCACGATATTATAAATTTATTAAGTTTATGGCTCGTTAACGAAAGATATTGAAATCTTGGATTGTATAATTCGTTGAGGTGATTATTTGTAGGTATAAATACCTAAAGGTGACGCTACCCGGTAATATCTTCGAAAGAGTTCGTTAGTTTACTTTTACGTATTATATATATATATATTTTAGTCTAAAAATGAATTATTGTCCAACGTAAAGTTCGTGTAATATATATGTCTAGATACTTTGCTGGTTATTTAATTTAATTACTAACGTTCGTATTAAACGAGTTATACGAGTATGTGAACCGGTAACTCCTAGAAATACCAAGATATAAAATGAAACAATGTACGGCTTTTCTTGGGCTTTAATGTCCTAATTTATGCAATTAGGTAAATCACGAAAACAAATATGATATAAACTCGTTTATATCGTGTACGGATATTAACCTGAAATGTCGGGTGTCACATTCTCCCCATGTTAAAAGAATTTCGTCCCGAAATTCAATTCGTGCCATCTTGAACTGGTGCATCCTTAAACAAGGAGGGGTATTTCGTCTTCATTTGATCTTCTCGTTCCCATGTATACTCAGGACCACGTTTTGAGTTCCAACGTTCCTTAACAAGTTTGATTCGACTGCGTCTCATCCTTTGAACTTTCCAATCTGATATCTCAATCGGTTCCTCGATGAAATGAAGTTTATCATCAATATGAATTTCATCTGGCGGTATGATCAAGGTCTCGTCGGACAAACACTTTTTGAGATTTGACACATGAAATGTATCGTGTACGTTGCTTAGTTCTTGCGGTAGCTTGAGCTTGTAAGCTACAGGGCCAACCCTAGCCAGTATTTCAAACGGTCCAACGTATCTAGGGTTGAGCTTACCACGGTTACCAAACATTGCAACGCCTTTCCATGGTGAGACTTTTAACATTACTCGGCCACCAATTTGAAATTCTAATGGTTTTCGTCTGTTATCAGCATAACTCTTCTGTCTATCTCGGGCCGCTTTCAGACGGTCCTTAATTTTGAAGACCTTATCAGTGGTTTCCTGGACAATCTCAGGGCCTGTCAAATGTTTTTCACCAACTTTCGCCCAACATAACGGTGAGCGGCATTTACGACCATATAAAGCTTCAAACGGAGCTGCCTTAATGCTCGTATGGTAGCTGTTATTATAGGAAAACTCTGCCAATGGTAAATGAGTATCCCAATTTCCTCCGAAATCAATTACACACTCACGGAGCATATCCTCTAAAGTTTGAATGGTCCTTTCGCTTTGCCCATCTGTTTATGGGTGATATGCCGTGCTCATGTCAAGACGTGTGCCCATGGCTTCTTGTAAGGATTTCCAGATTCTAGACACGAATCTGCTGTCTCTATCAAAGATAATAGAAATTGGCACTCCATGCCTAGCCACAATTTCCTTGATATAAAGCTTTGCAAGTTTCTCGGTTTTATCTGTCTCTTTGATAGGTAGAAAATGAGCTGATTTTGTCAGACGATCAACAATTACCCATATGGTATCATAACCACTGGACGTCTTGGGTAATTTCATGATGAAATCCATAGAAATCTGTTCCCATTTCCATTGGGGAATTTCAGGTTGTTGTAACAAACCAGACGGTTTCTGATGTTCGGCTTTTACTTTTGAACACGTTAAGCATTTACTGACATACGTGGCAATATCTCCTTTCATATTGGGCCACCAATATAATTCTTTTAGATCCTTATACATCTTATCTGAACCTGGGTGAATGGAGTATCTGGACTTGTGGGCTTCGTCCATAACCAACTCCCGTAAGTTACCAAAACATGGCACCCAAATTCTATTCATGAAGTATAAAGTGTCATCTGCCTTAGTCTCCAATTGTTTGATCATTCCACGTAGTGCTTCATTTTGGATGTTCTTTTCTTTAAGTGCCTCTTGTTGTGCTATTCGGATTTGAGTAGTAAGACTCGTATGAACTGTTAATCCTTGGGCACGAACACGAAGAGTTTTAACTCGTTCCTTGCGACTTAAGGCGTCTGCTACGACATTGGCTTTTCCCGGATGGTGCTTGATATCACAATCATAGTCGTTTAATAGTTCTACCCAATGACGTTCATGTTAAGTTCCTTTTGATCGAAGATATGTTGAAGACTCTTGTGATCAGTAAAGATAGTGCATCTCGTACCGTAAAGATAATGTCTCCAAATCTTGAGTGCAAACACAACTGCGCCCAACTCCAAGTCATGGGTCGTATAATTCTTTTCGTGCACTTTTAGTTGTCGTGAGGCATATGCGATGACTTTGTCTCTTTGCATTAACACGCAACCAAGTCCTTGGTGTGATGCATCGCAGTATACGACAAAATTGTCGATTCCCTCAGGAAGGGATAAGATCGGTGCACTACACAGCTTCTGCTTCAGTAATTAAAAAGCTGACTCTTGCTTGTCATTCCAATCAAACTTCTTTTCTTTCTGGGTTAGTGTGGTTAAAGGCAAGGCTATTTTTGAAAAATTCTCAATGAATCGTCTGTAGTAGCCGGCCAAGCCCAAAAATTGACGTACTTCTGTCGGAGTCTTTGGTGCTTCCCAGTTTCTGATCGCTTCTATTTTAGATGGATCAACGTGAATTCCTTCCTTGTTGATGACATGTCCAAGAAAATGCACTTCTCGGATCCAAAACTCACACTTAGAGAATTTAGCGTAAAGTTTCTCGTTTCTGAGTAGTTCCAAAATTAATTTCAGATGATGTTCATGATCTTCCTTGGTTCGTGAATATATTAATATATCATCAATAAATACTATCACGAATTTATCCAAGTATGGCTTGCACACTCGGTTCATGAGATCCATAAAAACAGCTGGTGCGTTCGTCAAACCAAAGGCATAACTAGGAATTCGTAGTGGCCATAACGAGTCCTAAATGCCGTCTTTGGTACATCTTCTTCTTGGATTCTTAGTTGATGATACCCCGAACGTAGATCGATTTTAGAGTAGAAGCTAGAACCTTGTAGTTGATCGAACAAATCGTCTATTCGAGGAAGTGGATATCGGTTTTTGATTGTAAGCTTGTTTAATTCTCGGTAATCAATACACATCCTAAAGGTTCCATCCTTTTTCTTTACGAATAGGACCGGAGCTCCCCAAGGTGAGAAACTCGATCTTATGAAACCTTTATCCAGCAACTCTTGCAGTTGATTAGATAATTCTTGCATCTCGGAAGGTGCTAGTCGATACGGTGATCGCGCAACCGGGGCGGCTCCTGGTACTAAGTCGATTCGGAATTCGACTTGCCTCGGTGGTGGTAATCCAGGTAAGTCTTCAGGAAAAACTTCGGGGTAATCCTTAACGATTGGTAGGTCTTCAAGTCGACGTTTCTCGGGTTTCTTCTCGACGACGTGAGCCAGGAATACGCAATAGCCTTTACGTAGATACTTACGAGCTTTCATGCAGTTTATCATCTTCAATGTCACTCCACTTTTCTCACCTTGTACCGAAAGAACTTCTCCGTTTGGGAGAGGAATATGAACAATCTTCTCAAAACAAACGATCTCGGCGTGATTCTTCGACAACCAATCCATACCAATAACAACGTCAAAACTTCCCAAGTCAATAGGTAACAGGTCTATACTAAAGGTGTGGTCTTTCAAACATAGAGTACAACCCTGAATGACTTCTTCGGTTTTAATTAATTTCCCGTTTGCTAATTCAATTGTATAATTTTGGGCTAGTTTGCTGGACTTAATACCGAGTAGGGACTTAAAGTCATTTGACACAAAACTCATATCAGCACCCGTATCGAAAAGTATAGAAGCATAATGATTGTTTATCAGGAACGTACCAGTGACAATGTTAGGGTCCTGGCGTGCGTCCCCAGCTCCCATCACGAACGCTCTTCCTCGGGCCTGATTGTTATTCTGATTGTTCAACTTGGGGCAATCTTTCCTGTAGTGCTTCAGATCTCCACATTCGTAGCATCCTTGCTTAATCTTATCGGTGGGGTTGGCATTGAGTCGACATGTCTGCGCTCGATGACCAAACTTTCTACACCTTTCACATTGAGTGCATTTCCCCACATGGTGATACCCGCACTTATCACACCTCGGTTGGGGGCTAGCATAACCCTTTTTCTCCACAGCGTTAGCAGCAAATACTTTCACAATCTCTTGTCTCTTATAGGATTGATTCCTAAATTGGTTATTTGGTTTTCCCACCCATTTCCTCTTTTCTCCTAACTTTCTTTCCTCAGTTTCCTTTTTCTCGAACAAACCATTACGAACAACGTCATCCCTTAGTTTGTAGGCTAAGACTATGGCACTCTTGGTATCCATGGGGTTCGACGAAGTCACCATACTACGAATTTGAGGTGCAAGACCCCACAAGTACCTTTCAACCTTTTTGTACTCTGGCGTGACCATGTGTGGCACCAAGATTGCCAGCTCATTGAACCTGTCAGTGTAACCAGCCACATCATCTCCTATCATTTGAAGGTTCCACATTTCAGTTTTGATTTTCTGCAATTCATTTCGAGGACAGTACTCCTCGATCATCATGGCCTTTAGATCATCCCAAGATAGCTGGTAGGCAGTCTGTTTTCCCAATGTTTTCATCTTAGAATTCCACCAGGTTAATGCTTTGTCAGCAAGTGTGCAAGTGGCATATTTCACCATACAGTCAGCTGTGCATTCACTAATATCAATCACAGATTCCATCTTCTCAATCCACCTCATCAGGCCTACTGCACCCTCGGTGCCATTGAAGTTGCGAGGGTTACAGGATAGAAAGGCCTTATAAGTGCACTTCTTGTTCAAAGCATTTGTAGGGTCACAAGTCAATATTTTTAATAATGTTGTTAATTTAGATCGTGACTGTGCTACGGATGTGATTACACATTCTGTTACCTCCAGAACCTCCAGCAGTGCCACTGCCTCCTGCACCTCCTCCGCTACCACTACCATTTCCTCCGACGTTATTCCGATTGGCTTCGTACTGCTCCAAGGCGGCGGCTACACGTTGTGATATGAGTTGCTCAACTTCTGCGGAAATCGTCGTGTTGTTTTCACCAGTAGTGTCACGCGGTGCCCTTCTTTTGGGTGCCATGGGTCTGAAGTCGAAATGGGGTTAGTGTGTGACGATATTCAACGTCTACGATATCCGTACAATATGATGATAAGTTATGAAATGCATATGCAATGAAAAACGTCTCAGTGAGTCATTTAAATTATAGACTAGGTTCGATTTTTAGACTCCTAGTTCGCTATAATCAATGGCTCTGATACCAATCTGTCACACCCCGCCAAGGCGGAAACGCGAGGCGCGACGTTCATGGTTTTTCAAAGCATATAATTATTGCAAACGCATACATACAACTGGATACATAAATTAAGTTTAAGGTTTTACAGCCCAAAATAGTATATAAAGTTACAAAATATTAAGATTTTGCAAATATGACTCGAACATTATGGGTTATACAAGAAAAATCTTCAAAAGTAGTATCCACCATGTATGCATGAACCCTATGGAGTATTACTCTTGTTGCCGCGATTAATTTCCTGAAAAACATACTTGAAAATGTCAACACTAGGTTGGTGAGTTCACAGGTTTTATATATGAATACAATGAGCAAACCAATTGCATGAAAATGATTTTACGTATATGATAAACAAAACAAGTAATGTTTGACCCATTTGTAAACTAGCTAGGAATACAAATAATATGTACATACATGAGGCATAACCAAACCAAGACCAGGTGTTTTGCCCCTCACTCGTACCTCACGAGCAATATTAGAACACTATGCAGTCATTTGGCCAGAGGGACCCATGGTTAGCGCGACTAACCATGACCGAGGGTGTCAGACCCAATAGTACTATCCATAGAATCTCAGGCTAATCTATAGCTAATGGTTATAAATATGATGATCAGGGGACTTTACGAGCTCCAAATGTGTTCACTCATGCATACATAAAGGTCGGGTCTTGTTTTCTTGTTATCATATAAAAATAGTTATAAGTATGTTCTTCCCCCAAATAGTACAAAACAGTAAAAAGGGGCCGTGAAACTCACCTTGAGTTTGTGTATGCTTGTAACGATATTTGTTCTAGTCAACTTGACTATTTGTACCCTAGATACCAAAGGGTAAATTGTGTTAAGACCGAACGTCTCATATTGCAAATTGTTCACCGCCTTTGTAAATATGGTTGTGTTTGTTTAAAATATCTTCTTAGTTGTTCAACACTTGTTTTGTAGTAAAAACAGTTCTAAGTTACTGCTAAATGGGACTGATGACCAGGTATCGAAACTACCTAGTTTCGATTGAACAGGACAGAACAGAACAGATGTCGAAACTACCTAGTTTCGATTAAGCAAACTGGGTATCGAAACTACCTAGTTTCGATTGAACAATAGGTATCGAAACTATCTAGTTTCGATTGAGTACTAGGTAACGAAACTCCTAGTTTCGATTGAATAATAGCTATCGAAACTACCTAGTTTCGATTGAGTAAACAGGTATCGAAACTCCTAGTTTCGATCAAATAGGTATCGAAACTCCTGGTTTCGATTTAGAAGCAGGCATCGAAACTATAGTTTTGATACTGTCATTTCGTTTTGACAGAATCAGCCCTGCATATTTTTATGTTTTAAACTTGAATTCGACACACTTTTCTGGTTATTTTTCTTACGTTCGAGTAACTGTATGTTTAGCTACGGTTTTAAAGAAAATAATATGAATGATATCGAGTTTTTACCTCTGGACAGAGATGACGATTTTGAGAGAAACAGAGAATGGTCTTGAACTCCTTAGCTTGATTCTTGAGAAAAACACTTGGAACTCTTCTTATAACACCGAAATATGGTGGATTTTGCCCTAAAACTTGGATTCAACTTGAAGCAAAATGGGGAAATTACCGTAAGAAAATGAGAAAGAGAGAGTGTGCTTGAGTGAGTGGTGAATGACAAGAGATGGTAAGTATATGGAAATCTTGGGAATAGATGGGGGGGGGAATGGGCTTCTCTGATTTTCGGCTGAGAAGTCAAGGGAGTGGTTTGGGTTAATTTATCTAATATTTAATATTTAGATTTAAGTGTTAATTAATTAATTCATTAAGGGTATTATTATTAATTAGAGTTTCAAATGGTAATTTAATTTGGTTTAGGTTCTCCACGGTATTATAAATTTATTAAGTTTATGGCTCGTTAACGAAAGATATTGAAATCTTGGATTGTATAATTCGTTGAGGTGATTATTTGTAGGTATAAATACCTAAAGGTGACGCTACCCGGTAATATCTTCGAAAGAGTTCGTTAGTTTACTTTTACGTATTATATATATATATATATTTTAGTCTAAAAATGAATTATTGTCCAACGTAAAGTTCGTGTAATATATATGTCTAGATACTTTGCTGGTTATTTAATTTAATTACTAACGTTCGTATTAGACGAGTTATACGGGTATGTGAACCGGTAACTCCTAGAATTACCAAGATATAAAATGAAACAATGTACGGCTTTTCTTGGGCTTAAATGTCCTAAATTATGCAATTAGGTAAATCACGAAAACAAATATAATATAAACTCGTTTATATCGTGTACGGATATTAACCTGAAATGTCGGGTGTCACAATATCATCTTTGGATCAACAAGGAAGAAGTTGTGTAAAGACTTTGAGATCCTGATGCACTCAAAGTTTGAAATGAGTTCAATGGGTGAACTAAATTTCTTTCTGGGTCTTCAAGTCAAACGAGTTCCAAATAGAATCTTCATCAGCCAATCCAAATATGTCAAGAGCATTTTGAAAAGATTCAAGATGGCTGACTGCCCTGCTGTAAGAACCCCTATGCAAGTGCACCATCAACTGACTCCAGATAAAGATGGTCAAGACACTGATCAACATCAGTACCGTGCAATGATAGGGTCTCTCATGTATCTCACTGCCTCAAGGCTAGATATCCTGTTTGAAGTATGTATCTGTGCAAGATTCCAAGCAGCTCTAAAGAATTCACATATTCAAGCTGTCAAGAGATTTTTTAGATACCTAAAGGGAGCCCCAATACTTGGGCTATGGTACTCTAAAAATGATAAGTTCAATCTGTATGCATACACTGATAGTGATTATGGGGGATGCAACATGGACAAAAAGTCCACATCAGGGGGATGTCAGTTTCTGGGAGGGAGACTGATTTCATGGCAGTGCAAGAGGCAAACATGTGTTTCAACTTCTACAGCAGAAGCAGAATACATTGCAGCTTCAAGTTGCTGTGCACAAGTCATATGGATACAAAATCAAATGCTGGATTATGGGATGACTTTCATGGCAACTCCCATTCACATTAACAACATGAGTGCTATATCAATCACAAACAATCCGGTGCAGCACTCCAAGACAAAGCACATTGACATCATGTATCACTTCATAAGAGATCAAGCTGAGAAAAAGAGAATTATTTTAACCAAAGTTCATACCAATGAGCAATATGCTGATTTGTTTACAAAACCGTTTGATGAAGCTAGATTTAGATATTTAGTTGAATCTATTGGTATGATGAACTTTGATTAAAATCTTTCTCTAAAATTTTGTTTTGTAAATGTGTTTGTCCCTTGTTGTAAATAAAAGTTATAATTCAGCAGCAATTTCGTCTTTTAGCTGCTGACAAATTTAATCATTAGCAGCAAAGAATTTGCCATTGACTGCTTTAAGTTATTAGCAGGAACAAGTTTCCCGCGGATAGCTTTAAGGCTGTCAGCAGCAACATCCTTGCTGCAGATTATTGCATCCATCAGCAGCAAAGAATTTGCGACTGACTGCTTTAAGTTATCAGCAGGAACAAGTTTCCTGCGGATAGCTTTAAGGTTGTCAGCAGCAAAATCCTTGCTGCAGATCATTGCATCCATCGCAGCAATTGAGTTTGCTGCTGACAGACTTAACCATCAGCAGCAACCAAGCTTGCAGTGGATAGGCTTAACCATCCACAGCAACCAAGTTTGCTGCCGATGGTTAAATCTAAGTCCAAATTAACCTTTACCCACTGTAAAAATTACCTTCAGTCTTTACCATGACTGCTTTAGTGTATTACAGCTGTAACAGTAAAACGTGAATAAGGTTGTACTGTACAAGTCATTTTTATTTTTTCCTCCTCTGCCGTTTTAACACAAATCAATTTTCTTCACCGCCCCTTCACATTCAATTTCACCCTAACTCCCATCTCTTTCTCTTAAGCCTCCACAACATTCAAAGCTTTCCATCCTTAACCACCTTTCAAAAACCTTCCTCTTTCCCTCCAAACCCAACAAAATGGCAGAGGTCGACATAAACCTTCCTAATGACAAGTTTTCTCCCTACCACAATCTCACTGCATACCTGGTTAAAGGAAAGAAGTCCAAAGGGTTCGATGATATGATCAATTTTCTTTGTCGATCAAAGATATATTTTCAACTAACCGTCAACCCTACCATATACATCCCTCATATGGAGGATTTTTAGAACACCGTCATCTACTCTACTAAACAGGGGATTCCCCAAATCCAAGCCACGGTAGACGGCAAAGATATCATCATCACTGAAGCTACTCTCAGAAAACACCTCAAGCTTCAAGACGAGGGGGCCTCCATTTCATACTCAAAAGAAGAATACATGAGGACCTTTGTATCCATAGGGTAGTCTGGAAATCAAAACGAGTACATAATCGAAAAGGCGCTGATGGGCCATCCGTGGAAGTTTCTATGCCACACTCTTCTACAATGCATATCCCAGAAGAGAAGTGGATGGCATCAAGTGAGCTCTGCTCTCGCCTCTGCTGTTCATGGTATGGTTTCTGGCCAGGGTTTCAACTTTGCACATCTCATCTTTGAAGGTTTGAGATATAACCTTCAAGAAGGTGCAAAGCAATCATTTTTTATCTACCCAAGATTCTTACAGGAAGTTTTCAATAACGAATTAAAAGATCTTTCAAAATCTGAAAAAATCTATCTTATGATGTGACATAAAAATAACATTTTTCAAAGTATGAGAACTATTTCCAAAAAGTTCTCCAGGGTCAATGTTCCATAGTTATCTACAATGATGAACATACAAAGTACCCTGGGTGACAGTTTAGCAATCCCAGCTGATACTGATCCCACACGCTCCTCTTCACATCCTGAACAGCAATCTGCTTCCACAGTTCGAACCCATGTGCATACTACTAAGGATGCACAGGCACAAAAATTACTTACACCTATTTTGGATGTTATCGTTCAACTGGAACAAAGGGCCCCAGTTGCAGCAAAATATACTAGAAAAATGAGCAAGAAGACTCCTTCTCTTCTTGTATCAAAGGCCCAATCCCAACCTAAAATCCCTCATTCAGAATCCCAAAATTCTGATGAGAATATCAAAAGGGATAGCCACATTATTAGAGAGACTTCCTTGGAGGCTTCTCTATTAGGATCAGGATACATCCCGGATCCATAGAACAACCCACTAAGCCATTCCATTATTTTTCTTCTATGGACTTAAGTGCAGAGGCACCTTGTCAAGATGATATACCTTCTCCAACAACCACTATCTTGGAGGTATTGATTGACTTGGCTGCTAGTGCACCTAACCCAAGTTCATCAACCAAGAAGGTTAACTCTGGGAGTACTAATAGAGTGAATGTGGAAAGGGCTGTCACTACTCCTGTTACATCAACTGACTAGGAGGACAGTGATAACATCACTAAGACCCTAACCATGGCAACTCACAATGAGGATGTTTCTTTGAAACACTCTTCACTGAGAGGAATCACAGGTGCCAAGAAAACCAGGGTGATGGGGATGCAGAGGATAGGCCTAAGGCCCCATCCAGCTCCAAGGATTCCACAACTGTGGATGAGGACAGTCTGAAACTCAAAAATATGGAATTGATGGCTAGGGTAGCTATGCTAGAGGCTGAAGTGTCCAAACTAAGGCACCAAGTCTCTATGCATGAAGCCCATCAATGCCCAACTCTGCCTACTCCTTCCCTTGTATCAGTGGGAACTCAAACAGATGTAACCCTTTACATTAATGCAACCAAAAAGGGGGAGAGAGTCGAAGTAGAAGATGATGCTGACAGCCTCGAAGAATGGATACAAGAGCAGGCTGCATTTCAAAGTTCCTTATTCAAACCTGCCTTTGTTCAAGTTCATGACTTGCTAGACTCAGTTGATGAAGAGGAAGATATCACTGAGGATTGGAAGTTAGTTATCCGAGCTGTTGATGAGGTGTTAAAGAATGAAAGTCAAAATGAAGACACACCTTCATCATTCAGCATACTTCCTACTGTTGCAGCCATATCAAGACAGACCATTGCCCCTCAATTCACTCCAACTACAAATAAGTTAGAATTTGACTCCATTCTAGCATGGGGGTATGATGGTCTATTTGAGAGATTCTGGATTGGATGGGAGTTTGGTGGAATAGAAGAGCTGAATTGGAATACACTAAATCCACTTCAGGTTCTTGAAATGTATCTATCAAACTGCATCAACACTTCCACAGATCTCTCAACAAAACTTGCAATCGAGAGGTTCTACGTCTTGATGGAGGATAATCTTCCCTGGTTTGAAAGGCTCCTAAAAGAAGCAAACAGGGTGGCCTATCCTAAACACCATGCAGAATCTTCAACAACATCAGAACAAAGACTGGCTCCAAGACTTGCCTTGATCAGGAGCAGTGCTTTAACAGAAGAAGAAGTTCTATGTTGGAGAAGATTTTTCTACAATGAAGTGGTCACAGGCTTGGAAGTGCAAGGATGGTCAAGCACTGGGTTCTCTGGCTTTAAATTCTTCCTAAGTGATGGATCATCATTCACAATCAACAACATCCAAGAGATCCTGCTCCTCAACTCAGACTTCCTATACAACATTTTTGAGCTCAGAACACATATCTGCAATGTCAACTCCTTAGAGAGCCAAGCAATGATCAAGACTATCAAAGCTCATCTTGAAAAGGAGGGACGCCTTGCAGAAGATGCCTCCTCTGACTCACATTTATCTTTTTTGTCCTCACCAACCGCCACTCTGAACACTACAACAGAATCTAGAAGAACAGAGTTGGAGGATGTAAGGAAAAGTTGGAAGGAAGTAACTGGGTGTGAATGGGAAGAAGATAAAGCAAGAAACCTTCCCCTATCCACTCCCCAAACTGCCAATGAAGTTGAAGCAGAGATCCCAACAGTATCTAAAACATCTGCTGTTGTGATCCATGAAGCTGAAGCAGAGGCATCAACCAAAGCCAAGGGGAAGGGAATAATGATTGAAGAGGTGGAAGAGATACTTAAGAAAGAGCAAAAAGAATGGGAGGAAAGAAGAAGAAGAGAAGAATAGGAGATGGCAGAGCTAAGAAAAATTCAAGAAAGAAAAGCTGCCATGCTCTTCAGAGAACAACAAATCCAGCTGTATGCTAAACAGTTGGATGATCTCAAAGCCAGAGTTCCTGCAGCTTATCAATTACAAGAAGATGAAGCCCTAGCTCTTTAGATACAGGAACAGTTTAATAAAGAAGAAAAAGAAAGGGAGAAGAAGAAAAGGGAAGAGGCTAAGTTCAGAATAACTGATTCTGAACTAGCCAAAGAAATGAGAGAAGAATGGATAGCGGCTCTGATTTCTCAATGTGAGGATGCAGACTACCTTGAGAAACTATCAAATAAAGAAATCTACAGTGCCTTCATGGGTCAGTAAGGTCAATTGGCATATAAGAAAAGGGGTGAAGAAGAAGAAAAAGCCAAGCAAAAATCCAAGAATACCATTGCATTCAACATAAGGACCCCTGAAGAAAGGATGGTCATGACTGACTTCCTGAAGGCCAGAGGAGAAAGTGGAAAAAGGCTAGGCCCCATGAGTTTAATGAACTTTCAAGCCTTATACTCCAAAGTCAAGAAGGAAGAGGAAGAAAGATTGGGGAAGACAGGCTCCAAGAAAAGGGTGATAACTCAAACTGCTGAACACAAATCAAAGAAACCCAAGCCTTCTCCCTCATCCACTACTTCCTCCTCCCACCAACTTCCACTCTCCAGTCTAGACCTCATTCTTGTCTTCTCACAAAGTACAAATCCCTCCACCCAGCTCCTCCTCATCAGCAGCCATCCAAGAAGAAAACCAAACCTACCATCACCCAGAAGACTCAAGACAAATAGTTTTCTTGTTCTACAACACTCAAGACAAATGGTTTGAAGTCTTCAGGGGAAAGGAAGAACTAAAGCAGTCAGTCTATAAATCTGTTGATGAGGTACTGCAACTCCCAGACTCAGATCTAAGAAGAACATTGGAGTTGGGTGAAGCCCATAAGCCAGAGAATGAAGGTGGGAGACATCTTTTGCTAGCAATCAAACATCACTTCAACCCTAGTAAAGATGTAATCATTGATGCCAAACCTCTTTAATCCCATTATCCATTCACCAGTTGGTCCTTCAAGGCTGATACCAACGAGTTTATCCTTATTGATGTTAAAGGACAGAAGATGATATGTTCAAGCAAGGCCATCTTCAAAATGCCAAGCAAAGACATAAAGACTCTATCTGAGCTTCCTCTAAATAATCCCAGCCAGGACCCAAGAGGCTATGAGGTAGAAAGGATAGCCTGCAACATGAAAAAGCTTCAGCAGCAAAAGTAGTAAGAGAATTTTGGTAGCATCAGTCTAGGGGGAGTTTGTAGAAATAAAGACTGATGGCTACAAAATTCTCTAAGTACAACTGCTTGGACCTCATATTTTGCTGCAGATCGACAAACTGTCGCGGATAAGCTTATCTACAGCGGATACTTGTTCTTCTGCTGAAGAACAAATCTGCTGCGGATAGCCTTATCTGCTGAAGACCAAAGTTGCTGCTGATAGGCAAATCATTAGCAGTTGTGGACAGTTGTGTCTTGCTGCTGATCAACAACATTGCTGCTGATAGCCATTCCCTCTGAAGATCAAACGTTGCAGCTGACTGGCTTCGATAAAGCAATCATTACCACTGACAACTTTCTGCTTCAACACTGACACACTCCACGTAGAAAGAATGTTACTGGTGCAAGACAATAAAAGACAACGACGCTCTTTTTCCAAGGACTCAAGCAATGATGCCTAAGAAGACGTTTGAGTAAAGATAACTTTTGTAGTATTTATTGTCGTTACATGTAGAATAGCTTCAATACAAGATCAACGGCTTGTGTTAGATCTGATCCTTAGAATCAAGGGTCTGTCTTGATTCTAAGTTACTATATAAGTAGTACTTAGAGTCATTGTATACAAGTGCTTTTGCTTAAGAGTTTTCTCTGTAATCTTGTAATCTTTGAATCTTAATACAAATTGCATTTATCAGTATTATTCTTGTTTACTTGTTTACATTGCTTAGTTGTGATTGTTTCTGCCAATCTCAACTAGAATAGAACCATCTTGTATTCACCGATCCTACACATGGAGTGCCGCTTTCTATTGTATGTGACCGAGAAACGAGGTTTACGTTAAAGTTTTGGAAGAGGTTTAATGAGGATGGGGACGAGATTACATATTAGCACAGCGTATCATCCTCAGACTAATGGACAGTCTGAGCGGACGACACAAACATTGGAGGACATGCTTCGTGTGTGTGTGATAGATTTTGGTGGTGCATGGGATAATCACCCACCGTTGGCGGAATTCTCTTATAACAATAGTTATTATATGACTATTGGAATGCCGCCATACGAGATGCTTTATGGGAGAAGGTGTAGAACACCGGTGTGCTGGGGAGAGATCGGACATAAAGAGTTAGGAAGTTTAGACATTGTGAAAGCAACTTCTGAGAAGTTTGAGATGGTAAAGCTGAGAATGAAAGCCGCTCAGGATCGACAAAGGTCTTATGCTGATAAGAGACGGCGGCCTATAGAGTTTAATGCAGGGGATTATTTGATGCTTAAGGTGTCGCCCTGTAAGGGCATCATCCGTTTCCAGAAATGGGGAAAGCTTAGTTCAAGGTATATCAGACCGTTTATGATTGAGGAGCATGTAGGTAGGGTCGCCTACTGACTGTTGTATCCTGACATACTGGCAGGGATACACCCGGCTTTTCATGTGTCTCATTTACGGAAGTTCTTGGCTGAGGCTACGGAACACGTGCCTTTAGACGACATTGTGGTAGATGTTAAGCTAAATTATGTAGAGGAACCGGTAGCTATATTGGACAGAAAGGAAAAGAGATTGAGAAGGAAAGTAATCCCGATTGTTAAGGTGCAGTGGAAGACTCACAAAGGATCAAAGGCTACTTGGGTGCCAGAAGTAGAAATGCGCGAACGTTATCCGCATTTATTTCCAGATGACGTAGGTTTCGAGGGCGAAACCTCTTCTGGGGGGAAAGACTTGTAACATCCCAGTTTTTATAGAACTAACTGGATGAATGTGTATACATGTATATGTTGTAACATAATGGATAGATTTCTACGAGATGGTTACGAGACCTAGCAAAGGCGTAGTGTCGGGTTTCTTTTTGTGTAAATATATCTAGAGGGGTTGGCAAGCAATTAACGTATTTAGTGGGGGGTTTTACTTAAAAACACGAGTCGGGCCAAGCCAGGGGACTAGCCGGTCATGCGTAAGGGTCGAGCCCGGTTGAGGAGACACCCTATTAGGGTGTTACGCAAGGGAAGAGACCCATTTTGGGTTGTTTGCGGATGCCGTGATTGGGAGAGATGAGAGACACGAGGGTTTCTTATTCCAGGGCGATTCTAAGGTAAAGAGTCTCAATCTTTCATCCCCCGTTTCGTTTCATCATTCGTGGAACCATTGTTTACGCGTTTGGGTGTTAGGGTTTTCCCGCAAGGACCGAGATCAAGGAGGGGTTCGTTGGTGATTTGATGCAGACGAGTCACTCATAATAGAGGTATAAACTTGTAAATCCAACCCGGTAGTTACTATTTTCGGTTTGTGAATGTTTGCGGGTCTAGGGGTGTTCGGCTGAACCCTTAAGGGGTGGTCGACGTGCGTTGCGAGCATGGGTAAGGGCCAGATAGAGTTAGATGAAGCTGACAGAGGCTGAGACGGGGCTGTGGTGACCCCATGGGGGCAAAGATGGGCTGTGATGGTTACGGGAGGTCGCGGCGGCGACCGTGGATGCCCGACGATGAGGACGCTGGACCGGCTTATGGTGGGAACGCGTTGGAAGGCACCACGATGGTGCATGGCATGAACTAAGGTGGTATTTGACGAGTTTGGGGACCCGAAGTGCAACCGAATATAAATTTTAGACGTCAAGAACGTGGACAGGGGCTTCACGTGGTGCATGAAAGTCATGCATGGCGCCATGCACGTGCATGTGGCCTTGTGCGACGTAGGGTTAGTCTTATAGGTGTGAGAGTATGTCTGGTCACATTATTGATTCGTGTATTCTATGCATTATAGGTGCGAGGTCGAAAGGCGGGCACGGGGTGTTAGTAAATTCTAAAGATCGTAGTGTGTCGAGCAAAGGTGAGTTTCTATCGCCCGCTTTTAAATGTTTTAATGTTTTGGGCATGAATACATGTGAAACGTGTTTTAGTGAATGCATGCATAGAAGACGTTTTGGTGATGAAATATATATATTTTCAAATAATCGTTATGCTTGCATGTGTATGAGTTTTGTGTCATGTACATAAACGTCGTGGCAGGAGATCAAGCGTAAGCATGATATTGTGTTGACGTTAGTCAATGGGATATTGAGTCTGGCATTAGTCAGGAGGGAGATCGAGCGTAAGCTTGATATTGTGTTGACGTTAGTCAGCGGGTTATTGTGTCTGACGATAATCAGGCGGGAGATCGTGTTTGCTTGTGTCTTCGGACCAGACAACATGGTATATTTGTTTGTCGATAAAATATATCCGTTTGAATTGTTGAGAAAGTATTATGAATAAACCTTTGAGATGGAAACCATTTTATAAAATTTTGGGATTTTATATTCCCTAAAGAACTACTATAGAACTCACTCAGCGTAGCTATTTGATTTTAAGCATGTATTTCAGGTAAAGAGAAGGTGTGAGTTGGCGGCTTCTGGATAGCATTTGGTCACCGTGGGCGTTTGTGATGACATTATTTATTAGTCATTTTTTTGAGACATTTTGATATTAGTACTTGGTTTGAATTAAGTTTGGGTCGGGTCGTTGACTTTTGTTGACTATTTGATTTTCGCTGCAATGAATTGAGTTTAGTTTGATGTCTATGACTACTTAGCTTGTGTTTTAGCAAAAGTAGGGTTCTCGGGTTTGGGGCCTTACAGTTTTAACACGTAAAATGTTTTAGATCTTATCATGGTGAGCGTTAATAAGCGACACAGGAAAGAGGTCAAGGTTGTATCTTGACTGACAGAGGTCTTCACATTTATTGTCATGACAAGAAAGAGAGAGAGAGAGATTTTGGCATGCTTTGTCTTGTCAAATATTTTGACCATAATGGTCTAAAGAAAAGATTTTGCCACGTCTGGCCAAATGCCACATGATATCTTGCAACTTAAGAGAGACAGAGGTACTGCATTATTTTGTGGGATGTAGTATAGACACCTTGTGGTGATGACCGCTTAGAGGTTAACGTGACCTCAGACAAACAAGTGTGCAAGTATAAAATATTATGTTTGGGCAAGACGTTAATGTCATGTGTCATATAAATACATTTATGTATGAGACAAAGGTTAAAGATATTTTTCATTAAACTTAGAACTCACTAGCGTAAGCTGACATGTGTTTGAGCATGTGTATCAGGTAAAGATGTAGCCTCATGCTGTAGAGGCAAGGGGCTAGAATAGAGTCATCATGCAGGCTATCTGATATCCTCTGATAGGCTGGCATTAGAGTAGTTATGCTTATACTTTCTTTAGAATGTACATTAAAACAAGTTATGAGTTAAAATTTTAGGACTTTCGCTGTGTATGATCTCTGTTACTAAAAGTTCATGAGTAGATCCGACAAGTTACCGACATCTCTGGTGATCCGGGATGTGGGTGTCACAAGTTGGTATCAGTGTAAGTCCCAATATTCTATGGATCTTCGAATAAGACAAACACGATATCAATTCTCACACTTAGTGGGCGGAAAATACCAAGTATGGTGATTCAAGAACACAGAAATCAAAGTAAAACCCATGTATTACTATTGAGAATTACAGAGAACAATAACCAAAAACCGCTAACTGAACTCGGTTAGGGTATACATGTATATATACCAGGTCTATACGATACTAGGCCCCTAATACATATACCCAGCCTTGTGGCGGCCCATTAACACCCAACCCATGAACCATTGGTTCACGGTTACACCTAAACAACGAAAACAAGCTTAATCATAAACTTGTTCCTACAATCTCCCCCTAGGATTAAGCTACAAATAATGTATCAAAAGTTGATATCTTCATTGTGGCTTCTACTTCCAGCATAAATTTTCTTGCTCACGATATCGGCAACTGCTTTTGTAAAGAATTTAGCTTGTTTTTCAAAGAGTTGTTCACTTCTGATCTGACTTCTTGCCAATACATTGATGTCTTGTTCACCAAATTTAGACAAATCGAATGGATCAATAATTTTGAACCCGGTAGTTCTAGTCACAATCATAGCTTCAGCAGAAACTGGATCATAAGCCTAGAACTGAAAGTCCTTCAGTGAGTTAACATGCATCTTCTTGTGAACATGCACTTTCTTAGTGATCTTGGTAGCTATCTTGATAACATTGTATATACTTCTACCAGTATGAGGGTCTTTCACACCCTTTGCTTTCTTCAATTTTGATTCAGCAGTTTTCATACCGACAAAGTAGGTCAGACATTGTTGTTTAAGGAACTTATATAACATGTCTGCCATTGTAATGTTTCCTCTGTTGAAAAAATGTGCTTCATTTAACTCCCAGAGATCGAGCTTGGTCCATGAACTAAAATCATTAGCGTGATTGTAGTATTCCAGCCTACCACTATTCCTTTTTACCACGAACATGTTCTTCTCTTGATCAAATTTCCAGGAGGCAATCCCCGACCTGTCACATCTCTTCGAATAATAACCTTCTATATTTGTAGTAACATGAGTTTCAGAAGGTGGACCAGGCGGTAACAACCATGAAGGACGTTTTTTTTCTTATCTTTGCTCCTGCACTTGATGATTCATTGCTTCATTTGTGGAGCTAACTAGATTGACTTCATTATCAATGTCTTGATTCATTCACTCTAGCTCAAAATAAGAAGAACTGTCAAACATTTCAACTTAAGACGAATCCAGGGGGCTAGTATCATCATCTTTGTCTAAGTCACTAGGAGACACTTCATCTTGATTATCACCAAGATTCCCTTCAAAATCGAAATTAAAAAGTTCATCATATTGATTTTCTTCATCTTGCTTTCCCTGGTTAATTCCCTCGACATCTCCACCTCCCTGATTATCATAATCATCATTATTATCATCATCAGCTGGCTATTCAGTACCTTTGCTCTCTAACTCTTCTATTTTTTTAAAGATCATATACGAGGGCAGTTAGAAAGCCCTGATTTGCTTCCAAGGCCATTATCTTTGAATTCTGAGCAGCAACATGTAATTCCAGAGCAAACACCCTTTCTTGTAGAACATGTGAATCTACAAGAGTAGGGGTGGAAGAATCTACAGGAATCTTGGCTTTCGCTTTCTCGACTCTATATGCTTCAGCCGATGACACAAGGAATTGATTAGAGTCGAAAGCATCTATAGAGGGGCTCACCTGGGATGATGACTGAGGTAGGATTGATATGGGTGGTGGTGAATGTGATATCTGAGTGGATGAGGAATGTGTTGGAGTTGGTGTAGGTGTTGGTGTTGGTGGCATTCTCACTATTCTCGGATCTCTTCGTTTTCTTGGTCTAGATTGAATATCATGATCCGGTGTGTATTCAGGATCGGCGTCAGCTTGGTTAGATGAGGAGGTGAGATGAGGATTTCCCTGACAAACTGATTGATTGGTACTAAAGGTCTTTCCGGTGTGCCTTCACTATCAAAAGAAGATATAACTTCAGCATCTTCTGACTCAGGCACAACCGGTTCTTGTGTTTGTGATTCATTGGTTTGCTCTATCTGTGGTTGAGCAGGTAGTTGTTGTTCCTCAGTAACCTCGGCTTCAACTTGGATAGCCGGCTCTTCAACTTCGTCATTTGCTAAGGCAGCGAATGTGCCAAACTTCTCAAGGGGATGCATCCCCTGATATACTCTTTTCCCTTGCTTGTTGACGTTCATGAACTTGAAAATCACTGGACCCATGGCCTTCAAATCAAGGGTTTCTACTATAGGTTCTAGATCCGCATGATTTATGTTGAAGATGATCTGGAGAAACCTAGGATACATCAGAAAGATGTCCTTCTTTTAATTCGTCAAATACCATCTTGGAGTAGTTGTAATCCTAGCTCATGGTTAGGGCAACCATAATAGATGAAACAGTGGCATTGAGTTCATAAAATCCCCCTTTTTCTTCAAGATAAACAGTTCATGCACACATGTACAAGATATCTCCAGTACGGATTATGTAGCTTCTTGTAAACAGGCGGATATCCTCCATCATATCCCATTCTCAGTAGGA
The DNA here is from genome assembly GCA_023525975.1 of Smallanthus sonchifolius. Lineage (NCBI taxonomy): Eukaryota > Viridiplantae > Streptophyta > Magnoliopsida > Asterales > Asteraceae > Smallanthus > Smallanthus sonchifolius. The sequence goes on along the minus strand of CM042020.1, from coordinate 46,606,556 downwards.
TAGGGGTAACAGTATCTGCAGCTAGCTTTGTTGGAAATGCATGTTCATCTCCAAATTGTAAGGCCTCCCTGACAATAGCCTCTGACACTCTTAGTCTCTTGTTCTGAATTGTTCCAATGATTCATTCCTCCCCATTGTCATTGGGACAAATGGAGGCAGTTGCCCAGAACTCCTGAATCAAGCTTTTGTAGATGACCGGATTCTCCATAATAGCAAAGTTGATGGGGGAAAGTGTCAACCCCACAACCATAGATTGAAATTACACATGCTTTCTATTATTATCTCATTTAAATTCAACAAGCAGATTCCCAGTTCTACCTATCATCTTCAATTTATTTGTAAAAATTCTAATTCAAAGAACATTTTTTTTCAAATTTTTCAATTTTTTTTATTTTTTCTAACTCAACAAACTAAGTAATCCTAAAATAGACGTAGTCTCCTATCCCCACACTTAAAATTCACATTGTTCCCAATGTGAACCAAGAAACGACAGAAAATAAAAATAAAGACTCAAAATACAAGAAAATAAAATATACACAAATTAAATTGGAAAACACTTAGCTGGTATTGTAGCAATCTTCTTGGTCAGCTTTGCACTTCCACTTCACTTCGTACAACCGTATAGCATTTCATTCGCAGTTGTAGACACACTTTGTAGGGATGCTCTTTACATAATAATAAACTCTAAATCGACCCCGCCCGAATGGAGATTGAGTACGGGGGTGTGATCTATTCTTGAAAATTAAGCTCAAGCATACCCAAACAGTATTAAACTGACTTAAAATACAGACTTGACAAAAGACTAAAAGACTCTACTAACTCAACAAGACACAAAATAAAACAGGAACACGGAAACCGAACATACACAAAAAGCACGAAAATAGACACAAAAGACTTATACAAACTTTACACTCGGGTACTAACCCGAGAACCAAACAAACCTAATCAGGAGGGTTCTCCTTTATCCTCCTCGAAACTGCCTTCATCCTGCGTGGTACCTTCTCTCACCAGCATACACTCATCAACTATCCTTGAATGATCACCACTACTCTCTCTCAGATCCTTCCACTAGCATTTAAACCTACCAGGTCCAAAAATAACCTGTATCATGTACCACAACAGTTTCTCACCTCTAAACATCCGCACACTTGGGTTTTCCACCACTCTCAAATCACAAATGCCTCATGTCTCTCATATCCTCTTACGTGGGGGCCAAGAATCAGGGGTGACTCAGTGTATCTCCCCACATAATGAATAACACTAATGGGCAAGGGCCCAGGAATAAGTATCTCTAAAGATATGGTCTCTACACTTTGACCCGGATCTACTTGATCCTCTACTCTCTCAACCATCCCCACACTTGGGGTTTTCCATATCATCTCCTCTATTTCTGCCATCATGTCCTGCAGATCACTAGGCTCTTCATCAACATCCTCATATCGTGAATTCAGCAACTCCTCTAAATCCAACGCCTAGTCCGATAACTCTCCTAAATCAGGTGCGGGCTCTCCAACATCACTCTCAACTGACTCACTCGATGTATCTCCCGCTGCACTCTCTGCTAAACCATAATCCTGATGGTCATCCATGAAGGTATCAATCAAAAAAACAGACTTGCTTTGCTCACTGGCCCCCTTCATGGGCTTCATAGCATCGAAAGTAACTTTCTCATCCCCTACACAAAGTGTGAGCTTTCCATCATAAACATCGATCAATGCCTTGCATTACGCAGAAAAAGGGCGTCCTAGGATGAGTGGGACTTTGTCATCGACCTCCATGTCGAGAATCATGAAATCCACGCGAAAAAAATCTATCTACCCTCACCAATAAGTTCTCCACTATTCCCCGAGGATGTTTGACCGAGTGGTCAGCCAAGGATATACTCATGCGTGTCGGCTTCGGGTCCCCAAGGTCTAGCTGCTTATATATCGATTATGGCCTCATATTGATGCTATCACCTAGATCAGCCAACGCGTGGTTCATAGTCAAACCTCCAAACAGACACGGGATTGTGAAATGACCTGGATCTGCCAATTTTTCTTGCAGCTTGTTATGGACCACCACAGAACACCTCTCACTTAGAGAGACTTTCGAGACCTCCTCCAGCTTCTTCTTGTTAGAAAGCGGATCATTGAAGAATTTAGCATATTGGGGCATATGCTGGAGGACCTCGATAAATGGAAGTTTGACCTTTAATTGCTTGAATAGATTTAGGAATTGACCGTATTCCTTAGCATATTTATTAGGCAAAATACGGGCTGGGTAAAGAACACGGCTCAGGTCAGCTTTGAGGGTCTTCATCTCCCCCTCACTCTTCTTCTCCTCTTCTTTCTCAGCAGGCTTCTCCATCTCTAACTCTTCATCCACTGGCTCTTCTTCCTCCACCGGTGGTTCCTCTCTCTCATCTCCTCTTCTACTTCGAGTCGTCACGGCCATCACTGCTTCATTAGAACTCGAAGATGAGCGTACCTGCATATCCTTCAGATTCTCCGCGATGTCTCCTACCATTCGCTGAAGATCTAGGAATGCAGAATGTTGATTTCTCAACAAAGTATCATGTGCATCTAATCTCTGCTGGGTCTCCCTATTTTTCTGTACCAAATAGGTAAGCATCTAAGTTTGATTCTCCAACATCTCCTCTATATTCTTATCTCTAGCACTGCTCCCTGAACTCGGACCTGCATCTTCACTGCCGAACTGATTCTGCCGCGATTGAAACCCAGGTGGGTTTCCTCCTAATCTCCATCCCGAGTTATATGAATTACCAAAGGCGTTGTTGAATCCTCGGTTCTGGTTACCTACAAAATCAACTTGCTCATGTTGACTGACGGGGCAGTCTCTGGTTTCGTGGCCTCCTCTTCACACCTCACACCTCACACCTCTAAGAGTTGAACTTCAGCTCCTTAATCTCCTTCTCCATAGCTGTAAGTGCAGCTGCCACACTAGCATGAGGGGTAACCTAATGAACACCTCTAGTGGACGAGGTGGGTGTCCTAGCACTAGGAATGGAAATCCTAGTAGATGGCTGCTGTTGCTCGGCCAAAGCAAAGCTCTCGAATATCTCCTCTCACTCAATTGACTCCTTCCTGTCCATGATGTGCCCCATGCAGCAGTGTTAAACATTTGCTGCTTCTCGAAGGTCAAGCCATTATAAAACTTCTCCACTATCGCCCAATCAGAAAGGCTATGCTGGGGGCATCTGCTCAATCAGGGTCCATGTGGAATGAATGAATCTGGCCCCTTAGACGAGCGGCATTGGAAGGTGGATAATACTTCTTCAGGAATTTAGCCTGAAGATCTTCCCAAGTGGTGATGGAATCATCTGGTAGGGTATCCAACCAGGTGCCGGAACGACCAGAGAGTGAAAATGGGAAAAGACGCAAATAGGTGTAATCCCTTCTGATCCTTTGATACTCAAGTCTCTAATCTTCAAACAGCTTCTGGAGAGGCGGAAACAATCCAGAAATCAATCAACACCAATAAAATCGAATCAAAACACGGACTAGAATGAGAAATGCCACAATCATGAAATGCACAATCAAACTAACGATTTCCATTGATTATCTTTGTTAATTACACTTTGAATCAACAACTACAAGCTCTGATTTCACTTGGATACTACTAAATCAGACAATACAAAAATGTGAAATCTCTTCTTGAAAATATAAAAGACAACATAGTTACACTATTATAGAATTTCGATCGAAAACTTCTGATCGAAAAGTGTTTTCGGTCGAAAACACTTTTTGATCGAAATCATCAGTTTTCGACCGAAAACCTTAGAGATACTATTTCAGTCTATAGTTGATTTCTATGGACTACTAGGTTCTAACAATCTCCCCTTAGTCCACAGAACATCAATTCTTCACTTGTTGTCTTTATCAGGCTTGGCTTTGGCTTCGGCTTTCACTTTCTTGGAATCCAGTTCTGCAAGTCTTTTCTTGATTACATTTGCTTCATATCGTCTGGATAAACATCGTGCTACAACTCTCATATACAATTTCACTTCAGCCTTTATCTTCAAGCTCATATCACATTGAATCGGATTGTGATATAGAGTCTTCAGATCTTCATCAGAGAAACTGAACAAATCCACCGGATCAAAGACTCTGACCTCTGGTAAGCTATGTTGTGAGATCACAGCTTCATGAGTTCTACTGTCATACTCCCATCTTTTGAAGCTCTTGATAAATACTTCCTTTCGTGCAGGAACGTAAACAGTAGAAACCGTATCAACTGGCTTGACAATATACCCGGATATTCTTCTTCCATCTTTATCTTTCTTCTTTAACTTCTTACATTCAGGCACCTGTGGTTTGAAACTTTCAAATTTGTCTTTCGTACATTCTTTCTTTAGAAATTCTTCAAAGTTTCTAGCAAAAGTATTATTGGATGGATTGATCAACTTCATATGACTCAGCTCCCGAATATCCCAGTAGGGTAAAGTCTGTAACTTGGAGCTTGGGTCAAAGTACTGTATATTCCCTTCACCTTTCTTTATAACATACATCTTCTTCTTGTCATCATACGTCCAACCTAAAATCTATCCAGTTAAAGCTTGCTCTGGATTTCTTATCTAATTCGTTTAACAAGAGTCAACTTTTCTGTTACTTTCCACCATGTACTCTTATCAACACCTGTGGTTTTATGATGAACAGATGACTCTTTCACTTCGTCAGGTACTTGAAAAGACTGGTCTTCATCTACCAAGATGTCCATCTTTCCAATCACTGACCCATCTTCTTCTACGTAAGTCTATTTATGTTCATATTCATACTTTTTATATTCTGTGTTGGACTCAGATTCTTTTTCAGTCTCTTCAGCTGTCTTTTCAATACCACCAACACTTCCAGCTCCACCACTGTCACTATCATCATCAGAAGATTTATCATCATCTTTCTTTTCACCTGTTATCACCAACTCTTCATCATCTTCTTCTTGTTTCTCAGTCTCTTTATCATTCTCATCAGTCACCTCCATTCCTTCACCTTCATTATTCAGCAACATATCAATATCTAGTATGGTATTGTCGTCGTACATATCAACATAAAATACTGGAGAAGGAATAGGTTCAGTAGCAGCTGGACTTTCTTGATTTTCAAAGTTTACTTCTTGATTTACATTCTGTTCATTTGTTGGAGCACCAACATATGCTATCAAATCTTGCACCATCCTCTGAAGTTGATCAATTTGTTGATGTTGTTGAGTAATAATACCTTGCTGCCTATTACTTTCAATCCTCAACTCCCTAATTTCTCTAGAATTAGCAGCTTCACTGCTATGTAATTTTGAAATATGAGTCTTCAGCTGACTCACCACATCTGTGGTTTCTCTTGTAGCATAATTAAGAAACTCTTCATCTACAAGACCATAATCTTTTGACTTTTTAGACTTGTGCTTTTCATGAATTTCCTTAGCCTTGCCCTTGCCTTTGTCATGCTTTGTTGTAGTTGTTGTCTTTTGCTTCTTCAACTATGGATCAGTAAACACGATACCCTTAGACGGAGGAAGAATAGAAGGTACAGTTTTAGTCATTTCAGGCTCTTTTCTCTTCTTTGAAGATGTTGTTGCAGTTGCTTGAACATCAGATACTTCAACCACTTCAGTATTTACACTTAACACCTCATCATTTTCAGCTACAAACTCTTTAGTATGGCTCAACACTGGTTCATTAACTTCAACATTAACTTCTGAATCTATACTATCTCTAACATTCACATTAGCAACTTCATAATCACCAACATTAGTATCAGCATGCTTTTCTGCTTCTTGCACCTGTACTTCTGGTTGTACCTTTGTTATAACATTGCCATCACCATCATCATTACCCTGATCATCATCACCATCACTATCACTATCAACACCATCTTCAATGTCACTTGCCATCAAATCATCTACCTCATCATCTATGTTAAATTCCGGATCAGGATTTTCCCTCAACATATTTGGAAACAAAGGCGTTACTGTTCCACTAAACCTGCTTGTCTTTCTTATGTTGTTCATACTACTGAAAATAACTTCTTGCATTGGCTCAAATGGAAGATCAAACCCATCATTAGGTAGATCTGGTATCAACATGTTGATAAACATTTGAATGAATCTTGGGTACATCAAAAACTTATAATTCTGCCTTGTCCCACAAAATTACTAATCATCGCTTCAAAGATCATTCTTTAAAAGTTAAATCTTCTGTGAGTAGCCAAACATACCAATGCCCTACTAGACACTTCACCAATTTGATCAAACGTTGCTGTTCTTGTGTAACATCCCAAAAATAAAACGACAGATATAATAACGGAATAAACGAACGAGGCATGTCGGGTCGGATGGGCTAGAAGGGGAGCCTCCCCTATAAATAGCCAAGGTCACAACCCATTTCTCTCATTTGCAACTTCTAGAGAGAGAAACCGTAGAGAGAGAAAGTTGTCGGATCGACCCGAGATTTGAGAAGTGTGTTGCTCCATAACTCGTGAGAAGAACCTCAGGATCAGAAGCTCGATTCAGGTAACGATCCGACCTAAATCTGAGTTTTAGTTCGTTTTTGGGTTTTTCGGGTTTTGGGTGAAAAGGCAATGTTTTTACGGATGGAACTGAAAGATAATCACGGATTTGAGTTCCTTAATGGAAAACGAACGTTTTGAATGCAACAGGTTCGGGATCTTAACATGATCAGACCCGAATGCGAAAGTTAGGGTTTTCGCGAAGAACAGGTCGTGCGCACTTGCTAAGTGCGCACGGAGCAGGTCCTGCGCTTGCTAAGTGCGCAGGAGGAGGAACCTAAGTGCGCAGGAGGAAGGACCTGCGCACTTGCTAAGTGCGCAGGAAGCATGGTCTGTGCACTTGCTAAGTGCGCAGACATCAGAACTGATTAAGTGAAGTCAGTATGTTAGAATGGTTAAACCGTTAGAGTCGGGATTGGTCTGATGTGTATTTAACTAATCAATTCAGATCGGAAGTGACGTTGTTGGACCTTCTTTTAGGACAACCCATATTAGCGTATCAGGTGAGTTCTAGAAGCCCTCTTTTAAATGTTTTTATATAATGTTTTCGGGCTGGTGTGTACACGTATGAAATGTTGTTGTATAAAATGATGTTTATGAAACTACGTTTACGAAAGGAAATGATTTGGAATGAAGGGTTTATGGAAAGAAAGTTTATGAACGAATGTTATAAAGAAATGGTTTAATGAAAAGGTAAAGGGTTTTGAAAGTGAAGGAAAGGTTTTATGAAAAGAAAACAAAAAGGGGCAAAGGTTTTAAAGAAGTCATTACAAATCTAATCTGTCGAATGAATGGAATTAACGAATGAAATCTGGGAACGAGATTCCCAGCCTTGTGGTAGATTATGGACAGCGAGCCATAGTTGCCATAAGAACAACAGGGGTAGTGTCTTAGTGGCCTGCCAATGGTTTTGATGTTGTACAACTGGTAAGGGAGTAACGACGGTTACTCGGGTGATGACGATCATCCTAAGGGAAAGGGTAATGGGAAATCAATGACGGCGATACGTAACGGTTGATTCCCAAAGGAAAGATGCGTGTTGGGCAATGACGGCGATACGTAACGGTTGACCCCACGTAATGAATGGTTGTGGAAATGACGGCGATACGTAGCGGTTGCCCACAACATTAAAGGTTCCTACGGGGACATAGAGACGCGTAACGATACAGATTTTAGATAGTAATGTATGACTTAAATGAATGTTAATGTTTTAAACAAATGATCTGTTCAATGTGTTTAAATGGGCGAAGGTTTACGAATGAAAGGCCCTGTTTTTTTATACGAATGTTAAACCCTAATGAATGTTTGAATGATGAACCATTTCTTAAATCGAACGAAAACTAGAACTCACCAGCGTAGCTGACGTTTTTAAGTGTACACATTCAGGTTAAGGCAGGTTATGAGGATGGACGGTGATGCTTGGCTAGAGATGAAGAGTTACCCGACTGCTTTGAAGACTGGCCTCCCGTTATGTTTAGTTATGATGTAAATATGTTTTAATCAATGTTTACGCTTCCGCATGTATGAACAACGATTAAGTTATGTTTAAATGAAATTTTCCGCTGCGTTATTTGATATTCATGTTTAAGAACTGTTTGTGAATGAGTAAATCCAATAAGTGAGGCCTCCCGGGTTCGGGGCCTTACAAGTTGGTATCAGAGCAATAGTTTGAGAGATTCGGACACTCCCAGTGTCTGAACTTAAACTTTGAATGGGACCGAAAGCGGATGCCAGTACGGGTAACTCGAGCCAAAGCATCAGGTATGAAGGTAGTATATGTATTTACGTATATAGTATGCCTTAGAAAGGGTTAAATAAGGACTTGCGTTCTGATGAAATCACAAAGGTGGTCAAATAGAAATCGAAAGGTAGTGTAATGGTTAATTACAGATGGCCAGTGTATATTAACATCTTACAGTGCTTATTGAATTCTATTTGTTAACTAGCGTGATGACATTGGATTTCTTGTCTTATAGAACGTAATGGCAAGGAGAGGAAACGGAAGGCGTGGTGGCCGTACCGGTGGTCGTACCGGCGGTCGAAATGGTGGGCGTGGCAGGATCCCTGCGCGCCAAGAGTATAGTGAAGAAGGAAGTGTTCACACTGAACCGGCGGTTAGTGTGCATGAAGCTGAGCAGACACAGGTTGAAGAACAACCTTTCACTTTTGAACCAGAAGTGAGGGCAGCCATAGCTCGAGAATTTACAGAGTTGATGAAGACTTCCCTGCCAGGTCTGTTGGCAGAAGCATTGAAGCAGGTCAATGCGGTGGGTGGGTCTAGCGCGGCAATTGGTGCTCAGAACAATGAGACCGACAACGCACCGCCTGCTCGCGGATGTGATTATAAGTCCTTTAAGGCATGTGACCCGCCGGTCCTGACTGGGAAGAAGGACGCGGTGGCTACTTTTGATTGGGTAATACGTATGGAAGCCGCCATCCGTCTGAGCGAGTGTCGAGCTAATCAAGTAGTGAAGTTTGCTGCTAACTCCTTGAGGGAGGAAGCATCCCACTGGTGGGAAGGTGTACGTCAGGCTAAAGGGAGCGAGATTGTGGATGCGATGATGTGGGCTGACTTGAAAACTTTGGTGATCAAGAACTTCTGCCCAAGGAACGAGATTGAAAAGGTAGAGAGGGAATTTCTGGGTTTGAAGGCCGGGAACATGACGCACCGGCAATACACAACCCGATTTAATGAACTGGCACGTCTGGTGCCACACCTTGTCACTACTGAAGAGAGAAAGATTGCCTGCTATGTTCAAGGGTTGCCGGACCAGGTCCACACCTATGTTAAGGCAAACGCCCCTACTACCTATGATTCGGCAGAAGAGTTAAGTGGCGTGGTATTTGACGATCTGGCACTGAATGTTGTTGCCGTTGAAGAGCAAAAGAAGAGACCGAGCTTCTCAAACAAGCGAACTGGGGGAATGATGTTTGGGGCTCGTGATAAGAGAGCTCGGGTGGGACAGCCGACTGATTGTAAGAAGTGTGGAAGGGAGCATGTAGGTGAATGCAGACTGGGATCTAACTTGTGCTTTAAGTGTGGCAAGACCGGGCACTACTCCCGAGAATGCCCGCAAGGTTACAAATGCTACAATTATGGGGAAAATGGTCATATGAGTAGGGACTGCCCGAAGCCCAGGATGGGGGAAACCGGGAAGGGAAAGGGCCCGGAAAAGAAGGGAGAGGGATCTCGTGCGAAGACGCGGGCGTACGCACTGACACAGGATCATGCTAGAATGGACCCCGACATGGCGTCAGGTACGTTCGTCCTTGACAACACTCTTGTTTCTGTGTTATTTGATTCGGGTGCCAGTAAGAGTTTTATATCTGCGAGTTTTTGTAAGCGAGTGAAGTACACTGTTAGTAAACTAGAAAGGGCCTTTATCGTAGAAACCGCTGAGGGTAGAACTGCAAGAGTAATTGATGTAGTTGACAACTCCACGATAAAGATAGAAGGTCATAGATTCCCCGTCAGATTGTTCGTTATGATTTTGGGAGGGTTCGATGTGGTGTTGGGTATGGATTGGCTAACTGCCAATGAAGCGCAAATAATATGTAAACGAAAGATAATCCGACTCAAGGCTCCGGATGGTAGCAAAGTCGAAGTCTTTGGAGATCGTGACGCCCCGATGCCAAACGTCATCTCAATGATTAAGGCAACGAATTACTTGAGGCGCGGATGCGAGGCTTATCTGGTATATGTAATTGACAAGTGTAAGGAAGTGAAGGAACTAGACGATGTACCCGTGGTACGCGAGTACCCGGAGGTGTTTCCACAGGATTTGCCTGGGATACCACGCGATAGAGAAATTGAGTTCCGAATTGACTTAGTTCCAGATGCCCAGCCCGTGGCTAAGGCTCCATATCGACTAGCACCAGTGGAAATGAAGGAACTTATGGTCCAACTAGACGAGTTACTTGAGAAAGGATTTATCCAACCGAGCATCTCGCCGTGGGGTGCTCTGGTGTTGTTTGTAAAGAAGAAAGATGGTTCGATGAGAATGTGTATCGATTATCGTGAGTTGAATAAACGAACGGTGAAGAACAAGTACCCTTTTCCAAGGATCGATGACCTGTTCGACCAGTTGCAAGGCGCAAGTTGGTTTTCGAAAATCGACCTTCGGTCCGGGTACCATCAGTTGAAGGTGAGGGAAGAAGACATACCGAAAACTGCATTTCGCACGCGTTATGGACATTTCGAGTTTCGCGTAATGTCTTTCGGATTGACGAACGCCCCCGCAGCGTTCATGGATTTAATGAATAGGGTGTGTCGACCGATGCTGGATTGATCGGTAATCGTGTTCATCGATGATATCCTTATCTACTCCAAGAATGAGGGTGATCACGCGTGTCACTTGAAAGAAGTATTGGAAGCTCTGAAAAAGGAGAAGTTGTATGCTAAGTTCTCCAAATGCGCGTTCTGGCTTAGGGAAGTCCAATTCCTAGGTCACGTCATTGGCCCGAACGGCATTATGGTTGACCCAGCAAAGATAGTAACGGTAAGTAATGGGACATTATTAAGACCCCAACTGAAATCCGCAGTTTCTTAGGATTGGCAGGCTACTATCGGAGATTCATCCAGGATTTCTCGAAAATAGCTTCGCCATTGACAAAGTTGACTCGGAAAGAAGTAAAGTACGAATGGGGTTCGACCCAGGATGAGGCGTTTAAGGAATTGAAAGAGAAGCTAACACAAACTCTAGTCTTGGCCCTTCCCGAGGGCAGTGAAGATTTGGTGGTATACTCTGACGCTTCGGGTCAGGGATTGGGGTGTGTGTTGATGCAGCGTGGTAGAGTGATTGCATATGCGTCGCGGCAGTTGAAAGTTCACGAAGTCAACTATCCGACTCACGATTTGGAACTTGCTGCTGTCGTATTTGCATTAAAAATCTGGAGGCACTACCTGTAAGGGGTAAAGTTTACTGTTTACTCCGACCACAAAAGTTTGAAGTACTTCTTCGAACAAAAAGAGCTTAATATGAGGCAGAGGAGATGGTTGGAACTCCTGAAGGACTATGACTGTGAAATAATGTACCATCCTGGAAAGGCAAACGTGGTGGCTGACGCTCTAAGCCGAAAGGATGTGCCTACTCCTATTAGAGTGAAAGCTTGCCAGTTGGTGGTAACATCGGATGTGATGAGCGAGATCGAAAAAGCTCAAGATGAGGCACTTAAAGAAGAAAACATAAAGAAGGAAAGGATGGTTGGCCAACAGGACAAGTTGCAATATAACACCCTTGGTGTTAGAACACGTTATGGATACCTATGGGTGGCGAGCTTAGAACCAAAATCTTGGATGAGGCTCATAAGTCTCGTTACTCTATCCATCCCGGTACCAACAAAATGTACCAAGACCTGAAGAAGGACTACTGGTGGCCTGGAATGAAATGTGATGTAACGAAGTATGTAAGCAAGTGCTTGATTTGCTCGCAAGTAAAGGCTGAACACCAGAAACCGTATGGAAAGATTCAACCACTTGATATACCAGAATGGAAGTGGGAACACATTACCATGGACTTCATAACCAAGCTACCTCGCACAGCTAGAGGTCATGACACCATTTGGGTAATTGTGGACCGATTAACAAAGAGTGCTCATTTCCTACCTATTCGCGAGACGTTCTCGTCGGAAAGGTTAGCGGAAGTATTTATTAACGAAGTAGTAGCACGGCATGGGATGCCTTTGACGATAGTATCCGACCGGGACACACGATTCACATCGAGGTTCTGGAAAAGATTTCACGAAGCGATGGGCACGAGGCTTAATATCAGCACAGCATACCACCCGCAAACGGATGGTCAGTCCGAAAGGACCATTCAGACATTGGAAGATATGCTCCGTGCTTGTATTATCGACTTCGGTGGCAGTTGGGACAGTCATCTGCCGTTAGCCGAATTCTCCTACAACAATAGTTATCACTCGACGATAGGCATGCCGCCTTACGAAATGTTGTATGGTAGAAGATGCAGGACCCCGGTTTGTTGGGGTGAGATTGGACAGAAAGAATTAGGAAGTCTTGAAGTCATAAAAGAAACGTCGGAAAGGTTTGATCAAATCAAAGCTCGAATGAAGGCCGCACAAGATCGTCAGAAATCCTATGCGGATAAACGACGAAGGCCTATTGAGTTTGATGTTGGGGACAGGGTAATGTTGAAAGTGTCCCCCTGGAAGGGAATCATTCGATTCAGGAAGAGAGGAAAGTTAAGTTGGTTTTCGAAAATCGACCTTCGGTCCGGGTACCATCAGTTGAAGGTGAGGGAAGAAGACATACTGAAAACTGCATTTCGCACGCGTTATGGACATTTCGAGTTTCGTGTAATGTCTTTCGGATTGACGAACGCCCCCGCAGCGTTCATGGATTTAATGAATAGGGTGTGTCGACCGATGCTGGATTGATCGGTAATCGTGTTCATCGATGATATCCTTATCTACTCCAAGAATGAGGGTGATCACGCGTGTCACTTGAAAGAAGTATTGGAAGCTCTGAAAAAGGAGAAGTTGTATGCTAAGTTCTCCAAATGCGCGTTCTGGCTTAGGGAAGTCCAATTCCTAGGTCACGTCATTGGCCCGAACGGCATTATGGTTGACCCAGCAAAGATAGTAACGGTAAGTGAATGGGACATTATTAAGACGCCAACTGAAATCCGCAGTTTCTTAGGATTGGCAGGCTACTATCGGAGATTCATCCAGGATTTCTCGAAAATAGCTTCGCCATTGACAAAGTTGACTCGGAAAGAAGTAAAGTACGAATGGGGTTCGACCCAGGATGAGGCGTTTAAGGAATTGAAAGAGAAGCTAACACAAACTCCAGTCTTGGCCCTTCCCGAGGGCAGTGAAGACCTGGTGGTATACTCTGACACGTCGGGTCAGGGATTAGGGTGTGTGTTGATGCAATGCGGTAGAGTGATTGCATATGCGTCGCGACAGTTGAAAGTTCACGAAGTCAACTATCCGACTCACGATTTGGAACTTGCTGCTGTCGTATTTGCATTGAAAATCTGGAGGCACTACCTGTACGGGGTAAAGTTTACTATTTACTCCGACCACAAAAGTTTGAAGTACTTCTTCGAACAAAAGGAGCTTAACATGAGGCAGAGGAGGTGGTTGGAACTCCTGAAGGACTATGACTGTGAAATAATGTACCACCCTGGAAAGGCAAACGTGGTGGCTGACGCTCTAAGCCGAAAGGATGTGCCTACTCCTATTAGAGTGAAAGCTTGCCAGTTGGTGGTAACATCGGATGTGATGAGAGAAATCGAAAGAGCTCAAGATGAAGCTTTGAAGGAAGAAAATATAAAGGGAGAAAGGATGGTGGTCCAACAGGACAAGTTGGAATATAACACCCTTGGTGTTAGAACACGTTATGGACGGGTATGGATACCTATGGGTGGCGAGCTTAGAACCAAAATCTTGGATGAGGCTCATAAGTCTCGTTACTCTATCCATCCTGGTACCAACAAAATGTACCAAGACCTGAAGAAAGACTACTGGTGGCCTGGAATGAAATGTGATGTGACGAAGTATGTAAGCAAGTGCTTGACTTGCTCGCAAGTAAAGGCTGAACACCAGAAACCGTATGGAAAGATTCAACCACTTGATATACCAGAATGGAAATGGGAACACATTACCATGGACTTCATAACCAAGCTACCCCGCACAGCTAAAGGTCATGACACCATTTGGGTAATTGTGGACCGATTAACGAAGAGTGCTCATTTCCTACCTATTCGCGAGACGTTCTCGTCGGAAAGGTTAGCTGAAGTGTTTATCAACGAAGTAGTAGCACGGCATGGGATGCCTTTGACGATCGTATCTGACCGGGACACACGATTCACATCGAGGTTCTGGAAAAGATTTCATTAGGCGATGGGCACGAGGCTTAATATCAGCACAGCATACCACCCGTAAACGGAGGGTCAGTCCGAAAGGACTATTCAGACGTTGGAGGATATGCTCCGTGCTTGTATTATCGACTTAGGTGGCAGTTGGGACAACCATCTGCCGTTAGCTGAATTCTCCTACAACAATAGTCATCACACGACGATAGGCATGCCGCCTTACGAAATGTTGTATGGGAGAAGATGTAGGACCCCGGTTTGTTGGGGTGAGATTGGACAGAAAGAATTAGGAAGTCTCGAAGTCGTAAGAGAGACGTCGGAAAGGTTTGATCAGATCAAAGCGCGAATGAAGGCCGCACAAGATCGTCAGAAGTCCTATGCGGATAGACGACGAAGGCCTATCGAGTTTGATGTTGGGGACAGAGTAATGTTGAAAGTGTCGCCCTGGAAGGGAATCATACGATTCAGGAAGAGAGGAAAGTTAAGTCCGAGGTTTGTCGGACCATTCAGGATAATGGCACGGGTTGGTGGAGTCGCTTATCGGTTGGAGTTGCCCGATGAGTTAAGTGGGATTCATCCTACTTTCCATGTATCACACTTGCGAAAGTGTTTGGCGGATGAATCGGCTCACGTACCACTTACTGACATCGAGGTCGACAACAGCCTTAATTACATCGAAGAACCCGTGGCCATCCTTGATCGGAAGGAGAAACGTTTGCGTAATAAGGTTATCCAATTGGTTAAAGTCCAATGGAAACATCGAAAGGGATCGGAAGCCACTTGGGAAACGGAGAAGGAAATGAGGGAGTCGTACCCTCATCTATTTGACTTATGATAGGTTTCGGGGACGAAACCTATTGTAAGGGGGGTAGACTTGTAACATCCCAAAAATAAAACGACAGATATAATAACGGAATAAACGAACGAGGCATGTCGGGTCGGGTCGGATGGGCTAGAAGGGGAGCCTCCCCTATAAATAGCCAAGGTCACAACCCATTTCTCTCATTTGCAACTTCTAGAGAGAGAAACCATAGAGAGAGAAAGTTGTCGGATCGACCCGAGATTTGAGAAGTGTGTTGCTCCATAACTCGTGAGAAGAACCTCCGTATCAGAAGCTCGATTCAGGTAACGATCCAACCTAAATCTGAGTTTTAGTTTGTTTTTGGGTTTTTCGGGTTTTGGGTGAAAAGGCAATGTTTTTACGGATGGAACTGAAAGATAATCACGGATTTGAGTTCCTTAATGGAAAACGAACGTTTTGAATGCAACAGGTTCGGGATCTTGACATGATCAGACCCGAATGCGAAAGTTAGGGTTTTCGTGAAGAACAGGTCGTGCGCACTTGCTAAATGCGCACGGAGCAGGTCCTGCGCACTTGCTAAGTGCGCAGGAGGAGGAACCTGCGCACTTGCTAAGTGCGCAGGAGGACGGACCTGCGCACTTGCTAAGTGCGCAGGAAGCATGGTCTGCGCACTTGCTAAGTGCGCAGGAAGCAGAGTCTGCGCACTTGCTAAGTGCGCAGACATCAGAACTGATTAAGTGAAGTCAGTATGTTAGAATGGTTAAACCGTTAGAGTCGGGATTGGTCTGATGTGTATTTAACTAATCAATTCAGATCGGAAGTGACGTTGTTGGACCTTCGTTTAGGACAACCCATATTAGCGTATCAGGTGAGTTCTAGAAGCCCTCTTTTAAATGTTTTTATATAATGTTTTCGGGCTGGTGTGTACACGTATGAAATGTTGTTTTATAAAATGATGTTTATGAAACTACGTTTACGAAAGGAAATGATTTGGAACGAAGGGTTTATGGAAAGAAAGTTTATGAACGGAATGTTTACGAACGAATGTTATAAAGAAATGGTTTAATGAAAAGGTAAAGGGTTTTGAAAGTGAAGGAAAGGTTTTATGAAAAGAAAACAAAAAGGGGCAAAGGTTTTAAAGAATTCATTACAAATCTAATCTGTCGAATGAATGGAATTGACGAATGAAGTCTGGGAACGAGATTCCCAGCCTTGTGGTAGATTATGGACAGCGAGCCATAGTTGCCATAAGAACAACAGGGGTAGTGTCTTAGTGGCCTGCCAATGGTTTTGATGTTGTACAACTGGTAAGGGAGTAACGACGGTTACTCGGGTGATGACGATCATCCTAAGGGAAAGGGTAATGGGAAATCAATGACGGCGATACGTAACGGTTGATTCCCAAAGGAAAGATGCGTGTTGGGCAATGACGGCGATACGTAACGGTTGACCCCACGTAATGAGTGGTTGTGGAAATGACGGCGATACGTAGCGGTTGCCCACAACATTAAAGGTTCCTACGGGGACATAGAGACGCGTAACGATACAGATTTTAGATAGTAATGTATGACTTAAATGAATGTTAATGTTTTAAACAAATGATCTGTTCAATGTGTTTAAATGGGCGAAGGTTTACGAATGAAAGGCCCTATTTTTTTATACGAATGTTAAACCCTAATGAATGTTTGAATGATGAACCATTTCTTAAATCGAACGAAAACTAGAACTCACCAGCGTAGCTGACGTTTTTAAGTGTACACATTCAGGTTAAGGCAGGTTATGAGGATGGACGGTGATGCTTGGCTAGAGATGAAGAGTTACCCGACTGCTTTGAAGACTGGCCTCCCGTTATGTTTAGTTATGATGTAAATATGTTTTAGTCAATGTTTACGCTTCCGCATGTATGAACAACGATTAAGTTATGTTTAAATGAAATTTTCCGCTGCGTTATTTGATATTCATGTTTAAGAACTGTTTGTGAATGAGTAAATCCAATAAGTGAGGCCTCCCGGGTTCGGGGCCTTACATCTTGGGCTCATGCAATGAATCAATACATGTACAAGATATCTCCATTGTTTTCCGAACATTGTCTTTGTAACCTGTCTTCTAATAAAGTTCCCTTCATATCCCATAGTCATGATTATTCTAGAAACTGCAGCGTGACTGATCTTGAATGGAAATTCTAGTGAATCCCTGAAGTTAAGAACTTCTCTGATTACTTGCTCAGTGATCTTTATAGTTTTTCCTCCAACCGTGCTTTCAATCCAAATTTCCTTGTTCACATGTTTGTATTCCACATTATCCCAAAATTCTCTGACGTGATTTTCAAAAACTCTAACTTGAGTTGATATTGCTGTGTGAATCCTTGAGTTAATTAGAAAACGAACAATCTCTTCATAACCTCTTGATTTCTTTGTAGATGTGGTCAAACAAGCACAAATATTGTGTCTTGGCTCGAACTTTAAACGATTCATACCTGAAAGATACAGTCAGATCAAAGTTAGAAACTTATGAAAATTTTTCGGAATAAGTCACAACTCCTGACATTTCGGTCGAAAACCCCTTAACATTCACCTTTTCGATCGAAAACTTTGTTTAACTTTTTGACCAAAACTTGTATACCAAACACCACAAAAACTTTTCGATCGAAAACCCTTTTAATAAGAAACAAACATTTTGTTCGAAGACTCACATCAAACTCTATGAACATTTCGACCGAAAACTCCCGAACATTATCTTTTTCGATCGAAAACTCATTTCGAACAGATCAGATGACTCTTCATTTCCATCCGAAAACAGATTTCGATCCATTCATAGGACTTTTCGGGCAATTTATCAAACTCTTCGTGTGATTCAAATATTCAAAATTAATCTAAGGCTTTGGATCTACCCTATGCACCTCTACAATTTGTGAAAACGTACCTGCATGATCGAAAAGCTATAAAAATCAGGATGACGTCACAAACAAAACGATTTTTCGCTCAGAATCTTTGAACTTGTAAAATCAACGATTACGACAGAGAGAAACAAGGTGGGAAAAGATTTTTGATCGAAAATTCCAGAATATATAGAATTTGAGATTTCGACCGAAAACTTTCGGTTTAGAGATTTCGATCGAAAACACGTTTCGGACAATCTTATTCGGTCGGAGATTTTGACCGGAAACTTTGAACTTTAAAAACGTTGAACAACAATAATTTTGTTTTTCTTTTTCTTGTTCATGTTGACATCATTAAGACCTGTTCCAGAACTTTATTTTTTACACACACACAAAACAACAAAAAAAAAACTTTAAACATACAATCCAGATCATAACAACTATTTTATTCACATACATTTTCACAAACACTTGATATCACTGTAACCCTTAGTTTATTTTCTTTAATGACTTTTGGTGAACTGAAATGACATAGGATCATAAATGCACACTGTCTTAATCACACTGCATATCAAATCAGGATCTAAACAGTTCAACATTGATTGTCAGTATTATTATCCACATAAACTCATGCATCAGGTTTCAGCAAATACTGTGTGACATTTAAGGTTATATTAACCAATACAACGTGTACCCCACAATCGAGATGGAATGAACTTAGAATTTAACACAAAATTTCATCAGATCATGATCTAATCTCCAGCATGAAGGTAGCATTCTTAGCACAGGAAAAAATAATCCAAGTGGATTTGATTGGAATCATATTGATTCAGAATCATTTTGATTCATTGTCTTGGTTTCTGAGATAGTACGTAATCATATTGATTCATATGAGATGTGAAGAATCATGAATGATTCGAGTATGCAGATATCCGTAAGATATAGGATATGTCAATTGAAATCACGAATGATTCAAAGGGTGAAACAGACTGACTTCCTGGTTTCCATCCGAGATTTTCACAAGAACCATCAGCTGTATGAAGGTGTTTAACTCTAAATAATATATTTGACGTATATAGTCAATAGAGAAAACAAATTGTGCTAAGAACTCATCAAGATCCTGGTCTCATGGTATGACTAGATTCACTTTGCATTTGAATGATGAAAGTACCGATATTCGATGTGGGTAAAACACAAAGATTGCAATTTAGTTAATCACACAAATATCGCCTAATTTATACATGCAGAGCCTACCAACATATCAATAATTGTGACCGGTGTCACCATCATATCCAATTCATGCGTAAGCTCAGTACACAAATATACTATCATTTCCTATTTGCATGTCAATCAGTCACACATAGTTCATTTTCAGTACAATATCAGCTTTTATTTACAACATCTTGCAATATCACTTTTGCACAAACACAGATAAAACAAACACTTCACAGATGATAATTTCTTTTATTTTCTTTTATTCTCCCCCTAAAATTGAGATACAATTAATTGAATCTAAACAACCACATAAAACAACACATTTAGAACAAACACACAATTCAACACAATTTTAATACTAAAATAAAAATCTTTTTGAGGAACATTGAAAGGTCTTTCAATCAACACACACAGATTTAAAAAAAAACATTTATTCAAAAAGATATCATCCCCAACATTTCTACCAGAGAGTTAAACTGATCTGTTGAAAATGCTTTTGTAAAAATGTAGGCTTTTTGCTCTAAGGTATCAACGTGGACCACCTTAATTAAACCATTATCAAAACAATCGCAAATAAAATGTAACCAGATGGCGATATGCTTTGTTTTCGAGTGCTGAATTGGATTTTTCACGATGCCTAGCACTGGCTTATTATCACAGTAAATTGGGGTTTCCAAGAGATTAATTCCAAAGTCCATCAGTTGATGCTGTATCCAGATGACCTGTGAACAACAGCTTGACGCGACTTTGTATTCTGCCTCAACAGTTGAAGTGGACACATTTGTTTGTTTCTTACACTTCCATGAAACAAGTCTCTCCCCCAAAAATGGACAACCTCCTGATCTAGATTTCCAGTCCAAATTACATCCACCATAATCCCTATCAGTATAAGAATAAAAATTAATTTCAGAATCAGAAGGATACCATAAACCGAGATTAACTCGACCCTTAAGATACAAAAAAATTCTTTTAACAGCCGATTCATGGGAATCTTTTGGAGCTGCCTGATATCTAGCACACGAGCAAACTGCGAACATAATATCAGGTCTAGTTGAAGTCAGATACATCAAGGAGCCAATCATTGAACGATATGTTTTTTGATTAACTACAACTCCAGATAAATCCACAGTGAGAGGTTCATGGGGAGCAATGGGAGTGGATGTTGCCTTGTAATCATTCATGTTGAATTTTGTCAAAATATCTTTAACATACTTCGCCTGATGAATAAGAATTCCAGCATCAGATTGTTCCACATGCAATCCTAGAAAGAACTGCATTTGACCCATTAAACTCACTTTGAATTTTAGTTTCATAACATCTTCAAAATCTTTATAAAGAGATTCGTTTGTAGAACCATAGATGATGTCATCAACGTAGACTTGAACAATAAGCAAATCAGAATCAACATTCTTGAGAAACAAAGCTTTGTCAATTGTACCACGAACAAAGCCATTAGATGTGAGATGTGTCGACAAGGTCTCATACCATGCACGGGGTGCTTGATGTAACCCATACAATGCTTTATTGAGCTTGTACACCTGGAATGGATGATCAGGATCTTCAAAACTAGGTGGTTGATTAACATAAACTTCTTCTTTCACAACCCCATAAAGAAATACAGTCTTCACATCCATTTGATAAAACTTAAACTTCATAAAAGAAGCATAGGCTATAAAGATACGAATAGCTTCAATTCGGGCAACAGGAGCAAAAACATCCTCATAATCCAACCCTTCTTCTTGATAGAATCCTTGTACAACAAGTCGAGCCTTGTTCCGAACAACAATGCCACGATCATCCTTTTTGTTGCAAAAAACCCACTTTGTACCGATCAGGTACTTGCCTTCAGGAAGATCAACAAGATGCCACACATTCAGCTTCTTAAATTGAAGTAACTCTTCTTGCATCGCTTCAATCCAATTTGAATCTTGAAGTGCGATTATTACATTCTTTGGTTCTTCTTGTGACAAGAAGCACGAATATAAACATACATTAATGTTTCCAGATTGGCTTCTTGTTTTCACACCTTCTTCAATAGATCTAATAATATTCTCAACAGGATGAGCTGAATGAATTCTGTGAATTGGAATTTCTACAACCTGAACTGATTCTAGCATACTAGTTTCATTTAACTCTGGTGATTGGTCACTTGAAACACTTGAAGAGTTTGATTGACAATCATTCTCAGCTTGAACATTGGAAACTTCTAGCTGATCTTCAGAAACAAATGGTTCATCATTAGTAACAGGAACCTGTACTTCAGTTTCATCATTTGTAGTTGAAATTTCAATTTGCTCTTCTTGTGTTTGGGTAGATTTAGTAACATCCTCAGAGTTTTCACTTTGAATCATTACTTTTTGTGGACCAACCAAGAAATTGTTAACAGTTTGATCAATCTTTGTTACTGACTCATAAACTGTATTTGAAGAAGTTGCACCAACAGAATCAGATAAAGATTGTTGATCAAAAGTTTTGAAAACTATATCCACATCAAAGAACCATTTTGGCCCATTTTGCTCGGGAGAAATAGATGACTCTTTCCACACCACATAATACGACTCCTGAACAATCTTTGTTCTTTTATTATAAACTCTGAAAGCCTTTTGATAAGACAAGTATCCCAAGAAATAACATTCATCTCCAACTGCAGCAAACTTTGGCAAAGAATATTGTGTATTTAGAAGTGTGCACGAACATCCAAATGCTCTGAAAAACTTGATATACGGCTTTCTTTTGAAAAACAACTCATAAGAAGTCATTGTATATTGCTTCACCATGAGAACTATGTTCAACACATAACACGTCGTGTTTACAGCTTCAGCCTTGAAAATAATGGGCAATTTTGAATCCACAAGCATTGTACGAGCAGCTTCAATTAAAGTTATGTTCTTTCTTTCAGCCACTTCATTTTGTTGCGGAATCCTTGCTGCACTAAATTGATGAATTATGCCTTTTTCTGCACAAAACAAATTTATCAGTTTATTCTTAAACTTTGTTCCATTATCACTGCGAATAATTGACACTTTGCTATCACAAATGTTTTCAATACACTTTATAAATTCGATGATTGTTTCAGGTGTTTCATCCTTTGTTGCAAGGAAGAACACCCTGGAAAATCTTGAAAAATCATCTGTGATAACAAGACCGTAAGATTTCTTTGCAATACTCTTTACTCGAACTGTACCAAATAAATCCATATGAATAAGAAATAAAGGTCGAGTAAATGTTGTCACAGTCTTCTTTGGATGAGACTTCTTGTGTTGTTTTCCCTTTACACATGACATGCAACTTTCTTGAATAATGAATTCATTTCTTGGTAATCCACGCACTAAGTCTTTATGAACCAAGTTGTTCATATTTTTCAAATTCACGTGTCCCATTCGACGATGCCACAGATAAGACTCCGAGCCAGTGGCCTTTGACAACAAACAAGAATCGTTCGCTGGTGTAGAATGGTCGTTCATATCCACCATGTAAGTGTTGAACTTTCTTGGAGCTCTCATCAATATCATTTCTACATGGATAACCAGTCCTGGATTTAAGAATAGGCACTCCTTTGCTGTAAAATAGACCGGTATATCTTTATCGCATACTTGCGAAACACTTAGCAGATTAAACTCCAACTGTGATACATAATTGACTTTCTCAAGAGTTATTAAGTCATTTGAAAATGTTCCCTGACCAGTTATCTTACCACCTTTTTTATCTCCAGCAAAAGCAACAAAACCACCTTTAAAGGATCGAAAATCATTCAATATCTCTCTTTGTCCCGTCATATGCCTTGAGCAACCGCTATCAACATGCCAAGCATTATTAATAGTCCTCCCGGTTTGACTCTGCACATTTCAAGACAACTTAATGAGAAACAGGTACCCAGATCATCTTTGACCCGGGCTGACTTTGACTTTTTACAGTCTTAGTCACAACGACTTGTTCCTTCAAATTCTCAACATTCTTTGTTCCAGATATATGTGAAGTTTGTTCAATTTTAACTTTCCAAAAACAACCAACATTTTTCCCATATTTCTTATTGAATTTTTCTTTAGCAAAATAGCTTGGTTTGGTTGATTTTTTCACATATATTTGACTGTTTTGGACCTATTTGTCCACAAAATTAGGTAGCACATAATCATGACAAGCATTTGAATAAAGTTCACTATGATCTCTAGAAGGCAAGTAATCATGACTGTAACAATGATTCACTTCGGACTCAACCACACTGTCATTCACAGATGCATTATTGAACCACTTGTTGATATTGCTTTTTGTTCTCTTATTGTACCCTTTGACCTTTTACTCACTTGACTTGTGTTTGCAATTTCTAGCAAAATGTTCAACTTGACCACAAGTGAAACAATTTTGACTTTTAAACTTTGACTTTGTCTTTGACTTTGAACATTCGCGTACTTCAAACATGGATTTCCCTTTCTCACACTCTATTGAACTTTGACTTATTACTGACTTCCCTTTACTTTGAACGGGCTTATCTTTGACGTCAATGAACTGGTCTTTGACATCATTTGATTTGCCTTTGACATTCATTTGATTTGACCTTCCACTAACTTTTTGACTCTTTGTTGGTGTACTGATTTTAATTTGTACAGACTTCACATTCTCTCCTTCACTTGTCAGGATGTGATTTTCAGGAACTATGAATTCATTTTTCTTTGGCCTCTCATGAGAAAG
Organism: Smallanthus sonchifolius; assembly: GCA_023525975.1. Lineage (NCBI taxonomy): Eukaryota > Viridiplantae > Streptophyta > Magnoliopsida > Asterales > Asteraceae > Smallanthus > Smallanthus sonchifolius. The sequence goes on along the minus strand of CM042020.1, from coordinate 46,582,637 downwards.
ATCATAATCTTGTATTAATGGATTTCCAAATTCATCCAACACGACATCTTTGGCTAGACATGACATTTTGTGAATTGGAATATACTCTCTCGCTGTATGCACCACTTTATCGAAGAAAGTAGAATCAGAAGAAACCTCAGACATACAATCAGAAACATCACACACAGAGTTAGTAGAACAAGCAGAAACATATGAATTATCAGAATCTGAAAAACTGTTTACATCAAAACCATTGTTAGCATGTGACTTAACAAACTTGTTTGCAATACATGTATCAACCACAAATTGTCTACAATCCCTTAATGTTTCTCTCACACAAACTTTATTGAATTCATTAAAACTCCTCACATCATCAACTGAAACATTCTCATCTACATGACCTGTGTTATTTGCTGCACTAACATATAAGTCATGAAAATTAGAGTTATCATCTCTAAGTAAATCATTTGAAACATGAGGTTCAGGAAATGGTTTGAAATGATCAAGATGAGGTACCGCTTTGTGACCAACACCATCTTTAATAAAAAACTTCTTTGCTTATCAACACAGTTTCAAAAAATTTTCTTTGCATACCCCATTTAGAAATCAAAACCCTTTCTTTGATAAGATCGGATTGGGCAGCAATAAGTTTGTTTGTTAGATCCTTGACTAACACATCCTTTTTGTTTAAGTATTCTTAAAAGTTCATGTTATCTTTTAACAAAGCATTGATTTTTCTGGTGTAGGTGACCTCATTCTGTTTTAATTCCTTATTTACCCTTTTCAATTTATCATTTTTAGCAATCAAGAATTTGTTTGCTGCATGATAATTCTGCATTTTCTCAATACAGTCAGAAGAACATATGAATGAATCATCATCAGAAATTACCTCACTGTCGGATGACTTTTCCTCAGAGGTAGAAGCTTCTGCTTTACCTTTATCACCAGATTTCAAAGCACAATCACTTGGTTCTTCTTTTTCAGATACTCCAATTTCTGCCACCAAGGCTTCATCGAATTCTTCTTGAGCATCTCCAATCTCAGACTCCCATTCACAATTGCTGAGCTGTTTCGACATCAAGGCTGTTGGAGCTTTCTTTGACTTTTCATCCTCATCGATCAATTCGATTAGCTTCACTCCATTACCATCAGCTTTTTCTTTTTCTCCTTTTAACACTCTGTAGCAAAGTGTCCAAGTTGCTGACAGTTATAACATCTCAGCTTTGCCTTGTCAAAACAGACTTTCTTTCTAAACTGCAGCTTATCCTTTCCAACCTTCTGAAGATACTTCTTAGCTCTTACTGCAATCATAGCCATTTGCCATTGTAGATCCATATATTCCAAATCCTAAGGATTAATCTGCAATAGATCTTCAGCATCCAGAACATCTGGTTGTAACTTTCCAGTAACAAATGCATCATAGCTACTCATAAATGCCCCAAATAATGCAATCTGATACTCATGAATGTGACTAGTTGCTTTTCCCTTTTCTTGAGAAGAATTCTCACAACACCCCTTACCCTTTTCAGACTTAGAACCACTGCTTCCATCACTTGTTCCAGAAAACAGAGCTGCATTAGCTGAACCCGAACCATTTGGCTTGTCTGGATTATTCAACTCTCGTTTCTTTGCATCCAGCTCATATGACACAAGCACGCAGATAATATCATCAAGTGACTTGTTCTTCAAATCTGGAGTAGTATTTTTGATCAACATACATGGTATGCTCCAGCAGTCTGGTAATGAATCCAGTAGCTTCTTTCCCAAATCATACTCCTCAAACTTGACACCCATCTTCCTTAGTCTGTTAATCATAGTAGTAAACCTTGTGACCTGTTCACTCAGGGTTTCATTCTTTTTGTAACTAAACATATTATACTGATTCAACAGAAGATCAATCCGGCTCTCTTGCAGTGCTGCATTTCCTTCAAACCTTAGACATAATGCATTCCACAATCCCTGAGCATTCTCATGTTGTTCAAAATTTAGATACAATTCAGTCGGAAGAGCTAAGATGATTGATCTCAAAGCTCTGTTATCTTTCTCAATCAGCTTCTTGTCTTCCTCGGAATACAAATCAGGATATGCAATAGGAACTAACCCATCAGCATTCGCATTTTTCGGTATATGAGGACCTTTTGCAATTGACTCCCATAGAGTGTGTTCAGTGAACTTGAAATATGCTTTCATCATAATTTTCCATTTTGAGAACTCTGAGATTGACTTCAGCATTGGTGGTGACTTTCGCATAACTCTCTCAGTATCGTAAACCTTACCAGCCATCTTAAACTAGTACTTTGAATTACTTAGTCAAAAACTGAAAAACTTCCAACTCAGGACTTTTCAGTCGAAAACTATTTCATACAAGACTTTTCGGTCAAAAAATCAAGCTTTCGAACATAGGAGATTCCGGACACTTCTGAATATTTTGAACACTTTTCGATCGAAAACTGATGACAAAACAACTTTTCGGTCGAAAAGTAGATTTCGACTCCTTCAAAACAGACTTTTCAGGCAATTCTTCCCAAGAACACTTCAATTGACCAAAAACTACCTGCAACAATCCAAATCCAAAATCAAGCCTCCAAACCAAGTGTAGAATTCATCTCCAGCTCTTTTAGCTCTGAAAGTACAACAATGGCACATAAAAACACTCTGATTTGATAGAATTTTGATGAAAAACTTCTTGAATACCAAGAGCTTTAACCAACAGCTCTGATACCACTTGTAATCCCTTCTGATCCTTTGATACTCAAGTCTCTAATCTTCAAACAGCTTCTGGAAAGGCGAAAAAAATCCAGAAATCAATCAACACCAATAAAATCGAATCAAAACATGGACTAGAATGAGAAACGCCACAATCATGAAATGCACAATCAAACTAACGATTTCCATTGATTATCTTTGGTAATTACACTTTGAATCAACAACTACAAGCTCTGATTTCACTTGGATACTACTAAATCAGACAATACAAAAATGTGAAATCTCTTCGTGAAAATACAAAAGACAACATATTTATACTATTAAAGAATTTCGATCGAAAACTTATTATCGAAAAGTGTTTTCGGTCGAAAACACTTTGTGATCGAAATCATCAGTTTTCAACCGAAAACCTTAGAGATACTATTGTAGTCTATAATTAATTTCTATGGACTACTAGGTTCTAATAATAGGTCGCGTCATCAGAAAACACCAGTAATGCGAAAGGTATCGCAAATACGAACGAAGCGGGTGTGCATCCTCGTCCTCGAGCCCATGGAACTGAGTGGAATGGATGATGGTATTCATGACATGAGACGGAATTTGCCAATTGTTGGTGTTAGGCACAGCTGGGCGGGTGATCGAAGATCAGGCCCCTGTAACTCCATCACTGGCTCTCTGGTGCACGGTATGTCTAGCAGGTGGATTAGCATCACCCATGTTAGGAAATGGAATAGGGCTAGGACTACGTACCTGATTCTCACACAAAACTCTCAAACGCTCATGAAGCTCTCGCTCGGGCTCTAAAGAAGATGTAAATTAGGGTGATCCCAGCGAACGAGTATGTTGCATAAACTGGAAGAACACAAAACAAAGGAATAATAACTAAACACAGAAAAGACTCAACCTAAAATTAAGACACACAAATAGCAAACAATACAAAGCACGCAAACAAGACCTAAAATAAAAGACAAACTAAACTAAACTAAAAAGAGAAAATAAAAGAAATAACCAAATAAAGAACTAATCGAAGCTAATTTTGCTATTGCCAAGTGTCCCTGGTAACGGCGCGAATAACTTGATGTCGTCCAGACGGTCTATAAAAACTAATTAAAAGCCTAACCCAGACACTCTAGTAATACTCTAGAAATCCTCTAAACTAGATCACAATGACAGGCAAGTGTACCTACCAATTGTAATACAGCCCAACGGAAGTCCGGATATCGAACCCTCGAGACATGTTTAACAAATATTCATCATAAACCTAAGTAGCTACTATAGTCTAGCCAACAACCATGATTAAAAACATCAAACCAGAAGTAAAAGTCATAATCATAAAGTCAAACAAACTAATTCGAAACAAAAGAGTGAAGATCAATAACCGAACGAGTAGAATCTAACCACCACGATCAATAAAGCTTCAAACTTTGGCTCAAGATGCTTACTTTCCTCTCAAAATTGCCTTTCCTGGCTGCTCTGACGGCTGAAAATCGAATAATAATCATTTGGATGGGTTCTAATCTTTTAAAACATCAAATTAGGTCAAAAAGCCTGTAACTGCATGTTTTCGCGTGTCGCTAAGCCTTCCTGACCAATCCTTCGCGTGTCGCGAATTCCAAAATAGTCAGGAAAAGTTCCTGAACCTGGAACCTTGGTGTGTCACGAAGATGGCCCACCCAGAACTTCGCGTGACGCCAACTTTTAAAATTCACAGAAAGTTTCTCTTATTTCATGCATCATTTCCACCAAACAAATCACATCATAACTTCTTTTAACAAAAACCCAAAAATTAAAGTTACTATAATAGAACCGAGCATGAAATCTCATATGACCAAAAGTTCTAGATAGCAAATCTACACATGTTATTATCCATTCTTTATGCATATCTAACCATTTTCCATCATCTAATCACCCTAAACATGGCATCTAGCATGAAACCCAAAATTAAAGTTTCCTAAAATAGCAAAACCAAGCATGCATGTATCATCCAACAATTTTGACAACAAAGTTTGCACATATTATCCATCTACAACTATTATTACAACATAATCCATCATCAAATCAACAAAATCTCATCATCTAGCACATGCATACATAATAAAGTTTTCTTAAACGGAAACCGAGCCTATGAACAAAACCCGAGTCCAAAACCACCAACAATGTGTACCTTTTTAGTGTTAAAACACATTTCCTTCAAGAATCTATGGATAATATTTCATAAAAATGGGTTTTCTTTGGATGCATGTTTATATGAACATGAAGATGAAAAATGAAAAAAAGAGGATTTTGATCTTACCAAACTTGAAAATGGATGGAATGATGGATGAAATCTCTTGCAAATGCTTGATTCTTGATCTTGGAAGCTTGGATTTGATGAATGAAAGATCAAAAAATGGAAAAATGGTGAGGATGGTGGTGTGGGGGTTGATCTCGTCTCAAAGGAGGAAGAAGGGAGAGAGAGAAAGTGAAAGAGTGGTGGTGGAAATGTGGGGAAGAGTAGGGGTATTTATAGGGTTTTCTAATACCGGGTGGTGGAAAACGAATAGTAACCGATATATTGACGGAAATCCCGAATAGGTATGAACGAAATTATTTAAAAATAATTTTACTCATATTGGTATATTTAACATATAAAATTTTCATATTTTTATTTGGAAATGTTGGTACATACTGCAGACTCTCCGGATAGCGTTAAAACAGAAAGTTTCTCAGAAAATTCCCGAAAAATTCACAGAGTATTGGAATAACATATCACAGTACTACATGTAATTCGTGCACATCAAATACATGTCTAAGTGTCTGCTTAGAATTATGGACCTAGCTAGTGCACAATGCGTGTCTACCGGACTGTGCTGGAAATAAAAGTATTTCCATAAATCACCGAAAAATTCATATAGGCATTATTAATTAAATCACAGTGTATAATTTTCACACACAGATTATATGTCTAGGTATTTGTTTTAAATTATCACCAACAGTCGTGTTGTGTGACGCGTGTTTGACCGGGTAATCTTCCGTATTACCATCGCGTGTAAACGGATTGACTTGCTAAGTGTGAAATGGACTTAATTACTATAAAATTAAGTGTGATGCATGTCTAATAATGTAATATGATTCTCAGTCAGGTATGAATATCAACCTGAAATTTGTCGGGTGTCACAATATCATTTATGTAAATCTTTCTAGCATGCTTACCGGCCCAAAATATTTAAAGTAAAACATTTATAAAGGGCCTCGTAGAAATCACCTCTAACTTCCTTCTCTTTTAATCAATATTTACGTGCTTATGTAAACATCACAATGACTTGGATCAAAGCCGTAAGCCATTATAACACTACTTAATCATAAGTCCCTAACTTAGTGAAAATAACCAAGTCATTAGGAACTAGTCGGAGCCTTACCTCGAGACTATCTACTGTGTATTGGGGCTGAAAGACTGGAAATCGGACTTCCCTACTTCTTAGAACCTTCAGTGTGTATTTTGTATGGTGTATGAGGAGTGTGGGATGTTCTAAAACTGAAACCATCATTCATCTATTTATAGTGCAAACCCAAGGCTCGTAACTGACCGTTACATATGGTGACGGTCCGTCACCAATTTCTTGCGACGTCCGTAACGGATTGTTTTCCCCCATGACGGTCCATCACGAGTATAAGTCCCTTCCACGCCTCACCACCCGGTTGAGCGGTCTAATTTATAGCTGTGACACACCGTTATCCCTCGTGACGGTCCGTCATAGGGTTCCATGCGCCCCCTCGTCAACTGACACGTGTCATTGTCTCAATCATTGCCATGGTCAAGTCGTAACGAACCGTTATGCCTTGTGATGGTCCGTCACCGTCCGTAAAGGACCATTACTCATCTGTGACGGTCCATCACGGCTCTAAAACTATGAACTTTTATTTTTGATCCTTGAATTTTTTATCCATCTCCACTCTACCACCTCGGGGGTTCACTTAATGATTATTTTAATCCATGTACTTATACGTCTTATAAAAATTGGGGTGCTATAGTTAGGGTGAGTTTGTCTAGATGTTATTGGTGTGTTCTTGGGTGATCTTCTACATGCAAATAAATTGGGTTTGTGTAAGATGTTAAGAAATGTTCTTGGCTTCTCCAGTTTCATCTACATCATAACATAAACAGTTTTAAAGGCAAATTGGTTGGCTACCACTATCTTCAAAGGTTATAGACCTAAACTCTTATGGTTGTTTTTGGTTTCCCGTGTTCTTGCAAATGGATCCGTGGTGGGGCTTTTCAAAATCGTTTTATGTCAAAATGTCTTATATTGCCAAGAGTTTTAAAAACCAACAAACAAATCCCAATTATACACTGATCACATCTTAATCAACGATGAGCTAAGTGAAGACATATGTGATGTAAAGTTGATCATTTATCGACTAGATTTTGGCGTCTTACATTGTTTTCATATCAGTTCTCTAGCTTATAGGCTTGGTACAATATCCATAATCTTTTAACACGGTCACATAATTGTCATATATGCAACTTGTAGCCGTTCATTCTAAGAGCATCAAGAATAAGGAGACCCATAAACACTTAAATCGTTCCTAGTTAGCTACCCCATCAGAAAAACATACATAATTCAAAAACACCAAAACCACCCCAATAAGAAGACTCAAAAACATTTCCACATCATCATCATCACTACCTTTTTATTTTTATTAACTTAATTATGTCTCTATATTTATTTAATATAGATAAAAAACAAACTGGGTCCACCAACAAGCCATTCTTGGTTTTCTTGTGTATGAAAGGAAGGGCCAAAACCGGTCATAGTAAAAATCACCCCAAAAGGCATGAACGACCAAGAAGTGCCATGTGGGCAAAAAACAGGTCACACCCCGTCGAAGGCGGAAACGCCATGCAAGATGAGAGTGGTGCGTCGAACACTTAGGTACACGGGATTCTAAAGAAAAAGATTGCATGTTATATTGAACCACTACACTTTACAAAAAGAATATTGTACCATTACATGACTTTACCAAAAATAAAACCATGTGACTTTAAACACAAACTACAACTGATGTGTTCTAAAACACATATGTTTATGGAGTTGTTTTTGACCCATTTTACCTGGTTTTGTTAGCAAATATATAAACAAATTGGTACTTAATGAGATTGATGTTGATTTTGCAGGCTTGTATGATAAACCGAAAAGTTATACTTAAGAAACGGAGCCGGAAAGACGCGGGAATAAAGAGTTGGAGTTAAGCAAGAAAAATAACAAGTAATTCTGAATTTCACCTGAAGTCGGACCGACTTCTGCTACCATGTCGGTCTAACGCGTGTTTAGAAGACACCATCATTGCTTAATCATTGAGCCGTAATCATTAAGGGATGCGTCAGCCCTAGTCGGACCGACATCCATTCCTAGTCGGTCCAACATACCTCCAGTCAGGCAGAAAACCCTAATTCACATCTTTTAAAAGGTTGGGTCATTTTTCTTTGAGGGGGATCGACTTCTTGCGACTGTAGAAGACTGGAGAGGTCTGTGGATTGAAGAATCAAGGTCTGGTATCACAAGGATTGATACGAATTGACATATTTCAGTTTGCAAACATCGGTTTTATGTTCTAATTCTCTTTCTAGCCAATTATTTCGAGTTTAAACTATGTTTCCACTAATCTTTTGCTTGTTTTTAAGTATCATGAGTAGCTAAACTCATAGCTATCTAGATTAGGATGAATATTGACATGTTTTGATTGTTTTCGGGTTTTAATCGATCGTATGACGAATATTAGTGTAAAGATTCTTGATTTATTGTTTATGAATGTGTTTGAGTACTGATTTGCTACTGATCTTGCATGAATTTTTTGCTCTTGAGGTTTTACTTGAATGCTTTGTGTGTTTTGGGTGAGATTTCGGGTTCTTGGGTCATTTACTTTGTGTTCGTGATCTAGACGATTAGGCCAATTGTTGTAGCAGGTGTGTGTAGTCTTGTAAATCAGTGTTTTACCAATCTTGAGTCCGAGAAGAGATAGGTTGTCGGGTTGTCTTGTGGTTTGTCGGTTTGGGTAGCAATTGCATTGTGAGGCCCCAAACCCGGGAGGCCCCACGCGTTGGATTTACTCATTCACAAACAGTTCTCAAACTAGAATATCAAATAACGCAGCGGAAAATTTCATTTCAAACATAACATTACATCGTTTAACATGCGGAAGCGTAACATTTTCAAATACATGTACATAACAAAAACAACTCGTAACGGGATGCCAGTCTTCATATCATCCGGGTAACTCCTCAAGCCGCCCAGCATCACCGTCCATCATCATAACTTCCTTAACCTGAATGTGCATACTAAAAAGGTCAGCTACGCTGGTGAGTTCTAGCATTTCATAAAAACTTTAACATCAACATTTGCCAAAAACGTATCATTCATTTAGTAAAAACCTTTCACAAAAGCATGTAATAATTTAACATCTTTAAAAAAAAGGTTTCGTACCCATATCATCATCAACATCATAATCATAAACACCGTTAAACGGATCGTTCATTAAAACTTTTAACATTCATTTAAGTCATACATTATTATCTAAATCTGTGTTACCCTTCGTTCCGTCATTTAGTATGGTATTGCCCCTAAGGCTTAACTGCACGAAGACCGACAATACCATACATTCCGTCAATTCCCTTTTGGTATTGCCCCCAAGGCTAACTGCGCGAGGACCGACAATACCCATTCAGTTGCCCTTATGGCTCTCATGTCCATAAACCGACAACTTCCATCGACGGTTATGACTCTCAGCCATAACATCGTCGGATCATAATTTAACCTTACATGGGGTCACGTTAACCCCTGAGTAACCGTCGTTACTCCCTTTTACCAGTTGTACAACATCATAACCATTGGCATGCCACAAAGACATGCCCCTGTTGTTCTTGTGGCAACTATGGCTCGCTGTCCATAATCTACCACAAGGCTGGGAATCTCATTCCCAGACTTCATTCGTCAATTCCATTCATTCGACAGATTAGATTTGTAATGACTTCTTTAAAACCTTTACCTCTTTCTCTTCTCATTAAACATTTCCTCATTTAAACCGTTCATAAAGCATTCGTAACCCTTTTTGGCAAAAACATTTCAAAACCTTTCCTTTCGTAAACATCGTTTCAACATTTCAAAACCTTTCCTTTCGTTAAACATCATTTCGTTAAAACATCATTTCGTTAAACATCATTTCTTTAAACATCATTTCGTTAAACATCATTTCGTTAATCATTTCGTAAGTATGCACACCAGCCCAAAAACATTAACAAAACATTTAAAAGAGGGCTCTAGAACTCACCTGATACGCTAATATGGGTTGTCCTAAACGAAGGTCCGACAACGTCACTTCCGATCTGAATTGATTAGTTAAATACACATCAGACCTAAATCCCGACTCTAACGGTTTACTCGTTCTGTTACAGGTGAATACATTGACTTCACTTACTGATGCAGACCTATCGAAACTACTTAGTTTCGACAGGTGCAGGCCCATCGAAACTTCTAGTTTCGACAACTGCAGGTCACTCGAAACTTCTAGTTTCGACAACTGCAGGTCACTCGAAACTTCTAGTTTCGACAACTGCAGGTCACTCGAAACTTCTAGTTTCGACACCTGCAGGCCACTCGAAACTCTAGTTTCGATACCTGCAGAACTCAGCTATCTTCCCCAAAAACCCTAACTTTCGCATGCAGGTCCGATCTTGTCAAGATCCGGATTTTTTTTACATTCAAAACGTGCATTTTCCCTTCGTGATTCCAGATTTATAACCCTTTCCTCATTTGGTTTATAAAAACCCGTCATTTTCCCGAAAATACCCGAAAACCCAAAAACGAACAAAAACTCAGATTTGGTTCGGGTGTTACCTGATTTCGAGATTCTGATCCGGAGGTTTTGCTCACGAGTTCAGTAGCAACAAGCTCCTTCAATCTCGGGTCGATCCGCCAACTTTCTCTCTCTACGGTTTCTCTCTCTAGATTCTTGCAAATGAGAGAAATGGTGTGTGTGTTGGCTATTTAAAGGGAGGAAACCCCCCCTTCCTTCAAGTTTGCCGGCCCAACCGGCCCGGCCCGTTACGCCTCGTTCTTTTATCCCGTTCGTCCCGGTTCAACCCGTTATTTAAAATCCTCATTTATTTTGGGATGTTACAAGTCTACCCCCCTTACAATAGGTTTCGTCCCCGAAACCTATCATAAGTCAAACAGTTGAGGGTACGACTCCTTCATTTCCGTCTCCGTTTCCCATGTAGCTTCCGATCCCTTCCGGTGCTTCCACTGGACTTTAACCAACTGGATAACTTTGTTACGTAAACGTTTCTCTTTCCTGTCTAGGATGGCCACAGGTTCTTCGATGTAGTTAAGGCTGTTGTCGACCTCGATGTCGGTAAGTGGTACGTGAGCCGTTTCATCCGCCAAACACTTTCGCAAGTGTGATACATGGAAGGTAGGATGAATCCCACTTAACTCATCAGGCATTTCCAACCGATAAGCGACTTCACCAACCCGTGCCATAATCCTGAATGGTCCGATAAACCTCGGACTTAACTTTCCTCTCTTCCTGAATCGTATGATTCCCTTCCAGGGCGACACTTTCAACATTACTCTGTCCCCAACATTAAATTCAATAGGCCTTCGTCGTCTATCCGCGTAGGATTTCTGACGATCTTGGGCGGCCTTCATTCGTGCTTTGATCTGATCAAACCTTTCCGACGTTTCTTTTACAACTTCAAGACTTCCCAATTCCTTCTGTCCAATCTCACCCCAACAAACCGGGGTCCTGCATCTCCTCCCATACAACATTTCATAAGGCGGCATGCCTATCGTCGTGTGATGACTGTTGTTGTAGGAGAATTCGGCTAACGGCAGATGACTGTCCCAACTGCCACCGAAGTCGATAATACAAGCACGAAGCATGTCCTCCAACGTCTGAATGGTCCTTTCGGTCTGACCATCCGTTTGCGGGTGGTATGCCGTGCTGATATTAAGTCTCGTACCCATCGCCTCGTGAAATCTTTTCCAGAACCTCGATGTGAATCGTGTGTCCCGGTCGGATACAATCGTTAAAGGCATCCCATGCCGCGCCACTACTTCGTTAATAAATACTTCCGCTAACCTTTCCGACGAGAACGTCTCGCGAATAGGTAGAAAATGAGCACTCTTCGTTAAACGGTCCACAATTACCCAAATGGTGTCATGACCTTTAGCTGTGCGAGGTAGCTTGGTTATGAAGTCCATAGTAATGTGTTCCCACTTCCATTCCGGTATCTCAAGTGGTTGAATTTTCCCATACGGTTTCTGGTGTTCGGCCTTTACTTGTGAGCAAGTCAAGCACTTGCTTACGTATTTCGTCACTTCGTGTTTCATTCCAGGCCACCAGTATTCCTTCTTCAGATCTTGGTACATTTTGTTGGTACCGGGATGGATAGAGTAACGAGACTTATGAGCCTCATCCAAGATTTTGGTTCTAAGCTCGCCACCCATAGGTATCCATACCCGACCATAACATGTCCTAACACCAAGGGTGTTATATTCTAACTTGTCTTGTTGGCCAACCATCCTTTCCTTCTTTATGTTTTCCTCTTTAAGCGCCTCATCTTGAGCCTTTTCGATTTCCCTCATCACATCCGATGTTACCACCAACTGGCAAGCTTTCACTCTAATAGGAGTAGGCACATCCTTTCGGCTTAGAGCGTCAGCCACCACGTTTGCCTTTCCAGGGTGGTACATAATTTCACAGTCATAGTCTTTCAAAAGTTCCAACCATCGCCTCTGCCTCATATTTAACTCCTTTTGCTCGAAGAAGTACTTCAGACTTTTGTGATCGGAGTATATGGTAAACTTTACCCCATAGAGGTAGTGCCTCCAAATTTTTAATGCAAACACAACAGCAGCAAGTTCCAAATCGTGAGTCGGATAGTTGACTTCATGAACCTTCAGCTGTCGTGATGCGTATGCGATCACTCTTCCACGTTGCATCAGCACACACCCCAACCCCTGACCCGAAGCGTCAGAGTATACCACCAGGTCTTCATTGCCCTCGGGAAGGGCCAAGACTGGAGCTTGGGTTAGCTTTTCTTTTAACTCCTTAAATGCCTCATCCTGCTTCGGACCCCATTCGTACTTTTCTTCCTTTCGTGTCAACTTTGTCAATGGCGAAGCTATTTTCGAGAAATCCTGAATGAATCTCCGATAGTAGCCTGCCAACCCTAAGAAACTGCGGATCTCCGTTGGCGTCTTAGGAATATCCCAGTCCCTTACCGTCGTTATCTTTGCTGGGTCTACCATAATGCCGTTCGGGTTAATGACGTGACCTAGGAATTGGACTTCCCTAAGCCAGAACGCGCATTTGGAGAACTTAGCATACAACTTCTCCTTCTTTAGAGCTTCCAACACTTCCTTCAAATGACAAGCGTGATCACCCTCATTCTTGGAGTAGACGAGGATATCATCAATGAACACAATTACCGATCGGTCCAGCATCGGTCGACACACCCTATTCATCAAATCCATGAACGCTGCGGGGGCGTTCGTCAATCCGAAAGACATTACGCGGAACTCGAAATGTCCATAACGCGTGCGAAATGCAGTTTTCGGTATGTCTTCTTCCCTCACCTTCAACTGATGGTACCCGGACCGAAGGTCGATTTTCGAGAACCAACTTGCGCCTTGCAATTGATCAAACAGGTCATCGATCCTTGGTAAAGGGTACTTGTTCTTTACCGTTCGTTTGTTCAACTCGCGATAATCGATACACATTCTCATTGAACCATCTTTCTTCTTTACAAACAACACCGGAGCACCCCACGGCGAGATGCTCGGTTGGATAAATCCTTTCTCAAGTAACTCGTCTAGTTGGACCATAAGTTCCTTCATTTCCACTGGTGCTAGTCGATATGGAGCCTTAGCCACGGGCTGGGCATCTGGTACTAAGTCGATTCGGAACTCAATTTCTCTATCGCGTGGTATCCCAGGCAACTCCTCTGGAAACACCTCCGGGTACTCGCGTACCACGGGTACATCGTCCAGTTCTTTCACTTCCTTACACTTGTCAATTACGTATACCAGATAAGCCTCGCATCCGCGCCTCAAGTAATCTGCTGCCTTAATCATCGAGATGACGTTGGGCATCGGGGCATCACGATCTCCAAAAACCTCGACTTTGCTACCATCCGGAGCCTTGAGTCGGATTATCTTTCGTTTGCATATAATTTGAGCCTCGTTGGCAGTTAACCAATCCATACCTAACACGACATCAAACCCTCCCAAAACCATAACAAATAATCTGACGGGAAATCTATGGCCTTCTATCTTTATCGTGGAATCGTCAACTACTTCGGTTACCATTACGGTTCTACCCTCAGCGGTTTCTACATTAAAGGCTCGTTCTACTTTACTAACCGTGTACTTTACTCGTTTACAGAAAGTTGCAGATATAAAACTCTTACTGGCACCCGAATCGAATAACACTGAAACAAAAGTGTTGTCAAGGATGAACGTACCTGACGCCACATCGGGGTCCTTCCTGGCCTGTTCTTGCGTTAGTGCATACGCTCGAGTCTTCGCTCGAGATCCCTCTCCCTTCTTTTCCGGGCCCTTTCCCTTCCCGGTTTCCCCCATCCTTGGCTTCGGGCAGTCCCTACTCAGATGACCGAAATCCCCACAGTTGTAGCACTTGTAGTGTTGTGTGCACTCACGGGCGTAGTGTCCGGTCTTGCCACACTTAAAGCACAGGTTAGATCCCAGTCTACATTCACCTACATGCTCCTTTCCACACTTCTTACAAATAGTCGGCTCATCCACCCGAGCCCTTTTATCGCGAGCCCCAAACATCTTTCCACCAGTTCGCTTGTTTGAGAAGCTCGGTCTCTTCTTTGGTTCCTCGATGGCGGCGACATTCAGTGCCAGATCATCAAATACTACGCCGCTCAGTTCTACTACCGAATCATAGGTAGTAGGGGCGTTTGCCTTAACATATGTGCGGACCTTGTCCGGCAACCCTTGAATATAACAAGCGATCTTTCTTTCTTCAGTAGTGACAAGGTGTGGCACCAGACGTGCCAGTTCATTGAACCGTGTCGTATACTGCCGGTGCGTCATGCTCCCAGCCTTCAAACCCAGAAATTCCCTTTCTACCTTTTCGATCTCATTCCTTGGACAGAAATTCTTGATCACCAAAGTTTTCAAATCATCCCACATCATCGAATCAACCACCTCGTTCCCCTTAGCCTGGCGTACACCTTCCCACCAGTGAGATGCTTCCTCCCTCAAGGAGTTAGCAGCAAACTTCACGACCTGATTCGGTCGACATTCACTCAGACGAATGGCGGCTTCCATACGAATTACCCAGTCAAAAGTAGCCACCGCGTCCTTCTTTCCAGTCAGAATTGGCGGGTCACATGCCTTAAAGGACTTATAATCGCATCCGCGAGCAGGCGGTGCATTGTCGGTCTCATTGTTCTGAGCACCAATTGCCGCGCTAGACCCACCCGCCCCATTGACCTGCTTCAACGCTTCAGCCAACAGACCTGGCAGAGAATTCTTCATCAATTCTGTGAATTCTCGAGCTATAGCTGCTCTCACTTCTGGTTCAAAAGTGAAAGGTTGCTCTTCGACCTGTGTCTGCTCGGCTTCATGCACACTAACCGCCGGTTCAGTGTGAACACTTCCTTCTTCACTGTGTTCTTGGCGCGCAGGAATCCTGCCACGCCCACCATTTCGACCGCCGGTACGACCACCGGTACGGCCACCACGCCTTCCGTTCCCTCTTCTTGCCATTCCGTTCTATAAGACAAGAAATCCAATGTCATCACGCTAGTTAACAAATAAAATTCAATAAGTACTGTAAGATGTTAATATACACTGGCCATCTGCAATTAACCATTACACTACCTCTTGATTTCGATTTGACCACCTTTGTGATTTCCATCAGAACCCAAGTCCTAACCTTAACACTTCCTAAGGCATACTATATATGTAAATATATATACACTACCTTCATACCTGATGCTGTGGCTCGAGTTACCCGTACTGGCATCCGCTTTTGGTCCCATTCTCAGTTTAAGTTCAGACACAGGGAGTGTCCAAATCTCTCAAACTATTGCTCTGATACCAACTTGTGAGGCCCCAAACCCGGGAGGCCCCACGCGTTGGATTTACTCATTCACAAACAGTTCTCAAACTAGAATATCAAATAACGCAGCGGAAAATTTCATTTCAAACATAACATTACATCGTTTAACATGCGGAAGCGTAACATTTTCAAATACATGTACATAACAAAAACAACTCGTAACGGGATGCCAGTCTTCATATCATCCGGGTAACTCCTCAAGCCGCCCAGCATCACCGTCCATCATCATAACTTCCTTAACCTGAATGTGCATACTAAAAAGGTCAGCTACGCTGGTGAGTTCTAGCATTTCATAAAAACTTTAACATCAACATTTGCCAAAAACGTATCATTCATTTAGTAAAAACCTTTCACAAAAGCATGTAATAATTTAACATCTTTAAAAAAAAGGTTTCGTACCCATATCATCATCAACATCATAATCATAAACACCGTTAAACGGATCGTTCATTAAAACTTTTAACATTCATTTAAGTCATACATTATTATCTAAATCTGTGTTACCCTTCGTTCCGTCATTTAGTATGGTATTGCCCCTAAGGCTTAACTGCACGAAGACCGACAATACCATACATTCCGTCAATTCCCTTTTGGTATTGCCCCCAAGGCTAACTGCGCGAGGACCGACAATACCCATTCAGTTGCCCTTATGGCTCTCATGTCCATAAACCGACAACTTCCATCGACGGTTATGACTCTCAGCCATAACATCGTCGGATCATAATTTAACCTTACATGGGGTCACGTTAACCCCTGAGTAACCGTCGTTACTCCCTTTTACCAGTTGTACAACATCATAACCATTGGCATGCCACAAAGACATGCCCCTGTTGTTCTTGTGGCAACTATGGCTCGCTGTCCATAATCTACCACAAGGCTGGGAATCTCATTCCCAGACTTCATTCGTCAATTCCATTCATTCGACAGATTAGATTTGTAATGACTTCTTTAAAACCTTTACCTCTTTCTCTTCTCATTAAACATTTCCTCATTTAAACCGTTCATAAAGCATTCGTAACCCTTTTTGGCAAAAACATTTCAAAACCTTTCCTTTCGTAAACATCGTTTCAACATTTCAAAACCTTTCCTTTCGTTAAACATCATTTCGTTAAAACATCATTTCGTTAAACATCATTTCTTTAAACATCATTTCGTTAAACATCATTTCGTTAATCATTTCGTAAGTATGCACACCAGCCCAAAAACATTAACAAAACATTTAAAAGAGGGCTCTAGAACTCACCTGATACGCTAATATGGGTTGTCCTAAACGAAGGTCCGACAACGTCACTTCCGATCTGAATTGATTAGTTAAATACACATCAGACCTAAATCCCGACTCTAACGGTTTACTCGTTCTGTTACAGGTGAATACACTGACTTCACTTACTGATGCAGACCTATCGAAACTACTTAGTTTCGACAGGTGCAGGCCCATCGAAACTTCTAGTTTCGACAACTGCAGGTCACTCGAAACTTCTAGTTTCGACAACTGCAGGTCACTCGAAACTTCTAGTTTCGACAACTGCAGGTCACTCGAAACTTCTAGTTTCGACACCTGCAGGCCACTCGAAACTCTAGTTTCGATACCTGCAGAACTCAGCTATCTTCCCCAAAAACCCTAACTTTCGCATGCAGGTCCGATCTTGTCAAGATCCGGATTTTTTTTACATTCAAAACGTGCATTTTCCCTTCGTGATTCCAGATTTATAACCCTTTCCTCATTTGGTTTATAAAAACCCGTCATTTTCCCGAAAATACCCGAAAACCCAAAAACGAACAAAAACTCAGATTTGGTTCGGGTGTTACCTGATTTCGAGATTCTGATCCGGAGGTTTTGCTCACGAGTTCAGTAGCAACAAGCTCCTTCAATCTCGGGTCGATCCGCCAACTTTCTCTCTCTACGGTTTCTCTCTCTAGATTCTTGCAAATGAGAGAAATGGTGTGTGTGTTGGCTATTTAAAGGGAGGAAACCCCCCCTTCCTTCAAGTTTGCCGGCCCAACCGGCCCGGCCCGTTACGCCTCGTTCTTTTATCCCGTTCGTCCCGGTTCAACCCGTTATTTAAAATCCTCATTTATTTTGGGATGTTACATGCATGAGAGTGGGTTGTCCGAGTTATCATCTTGTAATTCCGTGTCATAAACAGTATTTTGGGAGTTTACTCCTTGCTCTTAGGTCTGTCTAGGATAGTCTCTGAGTATAGGACGGCTGAGACAGAGAGGTGAAACCGTTGTTGAGTACGTGGTATTCTAGGTTTTGGTGAGTCCGAGAGGAAATCCAATTCCTTACCGGAGAACTTAATCCAACCCTTAGGATAGTTGAGGTGTGTAGGTGAGTCCGAGAGGAGATCCTACATGTTTTAGTGATTCCTGAGTCAGTCTATCTTTAGAACCGGTGTCATAAAGTCGGTTGTCCCAAAAGAAGTTGAGTCAGTAAATAGGATTCCTGGTCTAGGTAGTGTTTGTCCCATATTTGGTCTTCGTCTGAGTTCTATTGTGTTTGATCTTTCTAGAGTCGTTTATTTATCCGTAACCTTTAGTGTCTTGTCTGTCTGTGAGTCGAGTCAGTATTTAGTTGCTTTATTCTAAATTGCATGTCCAAAAAGTATTAATTAGAATCGTCTTAGGTGTTACATCGGTTAGGAGTCAATAAAGGTTTAGTATCGAGGGCCGTCGCCTATTGTGTCCACGGTTCGATAACTCGGGCTTACGGTCTTTACTACGTGCGACCGGTACACATGCCGTAAGCGTTTGATTTAGTTGTGAGTCCATTTCTACATTTAAAACTTGGTAAAAATTATATAAATATATTTATCATGCATCAACAACCAAAGTACAAAAACCAAGAGTACATAATGATAAGTCTTCCCAAAAGTAAGCCACTTAAAGCTTGAAAATCTTTCTGTTTGTTTACCTGACAAGCATGTTTCAAAAATGGTTAACGATAAAAAGTTTACGTTTGAAAACCCAAAGTAATTAAACAATGTTGATTAAGTACACATGTAAAAGAAAACATAATTACCATAAGCCACAATCAAACCCTTGACTTATTGTACGCCCCTACCGATGTGTAATCCAAACATCAAAAACACTGGCTAATTATGCGCCCAAATGACCCTCCAAGTCCGGTTGGCATGACCAACCATGAACGGGGATGTCAACCCAAGTAGTACGACCCACAATTCCCAACGGATTCACTAAGCTAATTGATTGTATAAAGTGGGGACTTGGAGCATTAAAAAGTTAACTAATGTAATCTACGTCTCATGTAACATGCGCAAAAAGTGAAACAACGTTTCCTCGCAAATAGTAAAAGTAAAGTGGTGTCACCCCCCCCCCCCCCCGAGCACCCCCGGGACGTTACCGGGCTGCAGCATCCATTGACACCTTCGGTACCTGCTTTGATTTCAGAGTTTGGTTTTGTGCAGCGGAAAAACGTTTGAAAATGGATCGTTTCAACTCAACCTTAAGGGTTGGTTTTATAAATATCGAAATCTCATCGTGTAGACAAAAGATTATCTTTATTTAATACTGGGCATGAACACCCAAATCTTTATACATTTGATTTCAAATCAAACTCTGACACAATTCAGTAAAACTACAAGCAGGTCATCTGCCTAGGGAAACGTAGTCCCACGGTCACCTTAACCTTGTCTTTTTCTTAGGTTCTTCCTGTACGTAGCACGAACCTGTAAACATAAATATTTTCGGGTTGCACCGGGCCTAGGTGTGTGGCCTGACCCGGCTATGCAACAAAACTGTCCTCCGGACTTAGGCCATAGCCGGTCCCGGTATGATGAGGTCATTTCATTCTTTTCCTGAAAACATTTGAAAATGAACGTCAGCTACATGCTGGTGAATACTTCATGACCTCAAATCATTTTCGTAAACATGGCAAAACTGTTTAATTAAACAGTTAAACATTTCATAGGTGGATTCTAGTGATCATATCACTTTCTTCCATGTCATCCATTTGTTTACATTGGACAAGTACTCGGGGGCTACGCGGCCTAACCGACACTTCTGCATTTTACGCAATCACCCGACATACAACTGGATCCAGAGCGAGGGTAAATATTTGATCAAACTTTACGTACACTTCTTGGGTAGTTTAAAGTCCGCTGGGATTGATCTCGCTCGTCAGTCCCGTCTGGGACTGTATGAATAAATATTTAATTATGGTGTTTTGCCCTTTTTGTAAAACATGATAGTCTGTCTAGTTGCGTGATGATAGCCTATAGCCCAAGTATGTCTTATAAATCGTTTTTGACAGACTCTCGTTCACCATGTGAACGAGCGTTTACGACATAGACAAGTATGTCTTTTGTAAACTGTTTTGATAAGCTTGTTCTCACCATGAGAACGAGTATTTTTGATACAGATGAGTATTCACCTTTGTTTTGAAGTCGGAGATCGAAGGATAATAATCTTAGTGCTAAGTAGCTCTTAGAGTTAAGTCTTAGGGCTCTAGCACCTTAACTTGCACTTCTATGAGTTCCCCGGCTCTTAAACGCTCGAGTCCGGTTGAAAAGTTAACGTCGGTTGAACCGAGAGGAGCGGTTCGGGAGTCGGGATGTCTGGAAGGCTCGGGAGAAGAGGAGATTCGAGAGTGTTGTAGGTCCACATGACTAATCTACAGATCGATCTCGTGACAGGACGTCTCGATAACATGGAGTGTGGAATCCTTCATGTTAACGTATGTATACGAATTGACAATAGAAACAGCAGGTAAATAAACTTTCTCTTTGTATTCCACCAAACACACAGAGTTTATAGAATACAATTGTTTGATTATTCTCTCTTTCACAAAATCTGTAAACTTCTATCTATAGACACAAACTCTGCAATAGGAGAACTTTTCGCCTCAAATAGACTAGGCGATCTTAACAAGTTCGCATCACATGAGACTAGGGGAACTTAACAAGTTCGCCTCTACTAGACTAGGCGAACAAGATAAGTTCGCCTCTAGCAGAACTTGTTCTAACACTTAGACAAAATCTATACAATTACCTAAAAACATAAAAACAATAAGACCTAAACTATTACAAAGCTTTTGTCATACATTCTATGTCCTAACAGACTCCCCCTTGACAATAGCTTGATCTTCTGTCTTCAGTCTTTGTGACGAGCACTTCTAGTTATCTGGTAATCTACTTCCTGCATGCACTCCATATCTCCAACACTCTTTTATACTGCAATCCTTGTTCTCTCCATTCATCAGTAAACATAATCTCATTTTTTCTTAATGTCCTCTGATCTTTCTTTGAGAAGTTAATAAGATTCATTGCATCATAGAAACTAACAATGACCTTATTATCTGTAGCATCAATTCTAGCTTCACCAGTATTCACATCTACATACCACCATTTCATATTTCCTAGAAAATATTGTGGTATATTCTTCAATGGTATCTTATGTACAGCACGTACTGGCTTGAACTTATACTTCCAGGTCACAATCTCAGTCTTTTAATATACAATTTTCACTCTTTTTCCTTTCTGTGGCTTTAATCTTTCATACTTCCCTCAACCACCTTCTTTTTTAATCAAGTTGGCAATCACATCGGCTAATCCACACTTTGATCTATTAATCAGTGGTTTCGTAGCTAGATCATTCATTTCACACCTTGGCAAGGTATTGAAATACTTGATCCTAGGCTTTAAGTATTGAACACCATCATATCTCTTAAGAGCAAACAACTTCGTGTCATCATCATAAAACCAACTAATGATTTTTTCAATACACCTCTCTTTATTCACATATCTTTCTTTTTGAGCAGGTTGTATAAGTGACTTGGGTAGTACTTTCATCCAAATGTTAACTACTTCTCTCCACAGTTCTCTAGTCATTCTTGTATTTCTATACATCACAGGTTCTTCATTCGGCTTAGGAGACACAGGATGAGTAGTATCAGCATCAGTATCTATCTTGGATTGAGCAGTATCATCAGGTGTAGTGATATCTTCAACAGAGTCATAGAATCTGTTACTCCTTCATAAGAAAACTCAGGAATAACATCATCTTGGATGAAGTTATACGGTACATTCAGACCATCACTGCCTTCATATGTAACTTTATATTTACTCTTTTCTATCTCAATCTCTACAATCTCTCCTTCTTCAACTTCATTATCCAACACATCATCAAATAATTCATTAATATCATCCAGACATTCTAACTTCTCAGCTTCTTCTTCTTCAGAATCAGCAAAGAATTCCAATAATAAAATTTCTTCATTCACTGTAGAATCATTCTTGGTTCCTTCAATAGTATGTGATGTCGACTCCCCCTGAACTCTTGATATGGGATTTACATCAGCAGCGTATTGACGATCAACCTCAACATTACAACTAGGATAATTGGCATCATCATCCTTTCATTGAATTGACTCAGCATGACAAGTATCATGTATCCTTAACTTCCCCTGAGCGTCAAGACGCTCAACAAGTTTGGAAACTAATAACTGCATGTCAGCAATCTATGTAGCTTGAGCCTGAAGGACCAACTGTCTCTGAGTATCAATAGTCACAAGAGTATCTACTTGAGTCTGCAATGCAAACACTTGTGATTCAAGGAAGGTAATCCTTTCAGAATCAGAAGGTTTTGAAGTACCAGCAGAAGATTTAGAAACTGTAGGAACAGGAGTAATCACAGGAGACGGATGTGTAGATGAAGGAGGTGTAACCAGTAAGGATGCAACAAACGCAGCGTCCTCAACACCTTGAGATGAATGTGCAGCAGCAATAGAAGCAGACAAAAGTGTCACACCCCGACCGATGGCGGAATCATCGGGGCGGGACATATAGACTGTTCATAAGCACAAGGTTGACTAAATTGAAATATATTAATTGTTAAATTCCATTACAAACATTCAATCAAAAGCAATTCCAAGAAAAGAAACATAATTGAAATACATAAGTTCTTTATTTATTTTAACTAAGTCCAAGCCTATATGTAGCACATCTTGATCAATCTCACATATTAGGACCTGAAACATGAATAAAATAAAGTCAACTAAAAAGTTGGTGAGTATAACACAGGTTTGTATATAGATAGCATATAGTTGTAAAACAAATCCTTACATAACATGATAAATAAGGCATTTATGGGGAGCAGCTATTGTGTAACCAAGTACAATCAAACCTTTGTAACTAGCATGCAAATTGTGTTGTCGGTATCAATCACCCCAATCTGGGTGGGTTTGTCAGACTTAATAGATCTATCATTGAAAACCGTCGGCTTGAATAGTTAATGATTACACATAAGTGTTCACAAAAGTTAGCACACATAGCACTCGGGCATAAAGCTCAAATTTGCACACATGAATGTAAATAGGATTTGTACTTGTGTTGTTTGTGTAAATGTAAACATGTAATTTGAATAGTGTTCATGTTTCACCCCAAAAGTGTAAAAGAGTAAAAGGGGCTATGTATACTCACTTGATTTGAAGGCGTAGCTAACAAAGATACTAGATAGAATAAAGATCCTTGAAATGCACAAGTTAACCTAAAGTGTAATGTATATGGTATTAATAGTGTGCACAAAAGTTTAAGTCTAAAGTTGCATTTGGACTTGTGTAAAAAGTCATTGATTTGTAATTGAAAGTATTGAATAAAATATAAAGTTTGAAAGAATATTTTTAGAGTATTTTTTTTAAGGTTTGAGTTTGAATAATTAAATAAATAATATAAATAATTATTGTTTATGAAAACATTGTAAGTATTAGTTATAATTTGGTATAAATAATTAATTGTTTTTGTTTAAATATAAATTAAATAAATAATCATTTATTTATTTATTTATTTATAATATATGTAACGTAAGCATTAAAATACTTTTTAAGGTTTAACAATAAACGTAAATTAAATTTTATAAACTTTAAATAAATAATTTTCTATTTATTCCAAGACTAAATATTTGATCTTTCTAAATAGGATTAAATGCATTTTTATAAAAATCAACTATTTTTATTTTGCAATTTGATCAGCATATTTATTGTTTGAAAAATATATAAAATTATAATTCTACCAAAAATTTAACTCACACACGACTGTGCTTGGGAAGGGCACGATCGTGCTCGAACCACGGGCGCGACCATGCTAGTCAGGGCGCGACCGTGTTGATCAAACATAATGCACAATTGGGTTGTTCTCTAGGCACGATCGTGTCCTGGACTAGGCACGACCGTGTCTAGGGTTTTGAGGCATGAACAAGTCTAGCCAAAGACATGACTGGGTCTAAGTGTGTGAGGCACGACCGCGCTGGTATTTGGCGCGACCGTGTCTCATGAAGCACGACCGCGCTATATGATTAGCGCGACCGTGTCTGTTCCAAAACAGATTCAATTTGACTAATTCTTATATTGTTAATGTTGGAATACATGGGGCTTTCACCCATTAGATCATCACAAGTCTTTTTGTATAAATTAATTGTATTTAAAACGTGTCTAAGGTTCGATTCGATTAAATTATTTTTAATGAAAATGTAGGTTCGGGTTCGTGGTGATTTTCGTCATGAAAGTCCAAATTAATATAGGGCTTTTGACCTGTGAACTGAATCGAGTGAGAAGAAGGATTAAATTACCCGAAGGAGTAGCGAATTGATAGAGAACGGTAGGGAGGAGTTCCGGCGTAGGCGAGCTTGGTTTCCGGCTTCTTCTGCTATGATTCCGGTTGCTTCAAGTGGGTTCTGGGAGGATCATTTGTGCGTTTGCTTGGGAGAATTGCAGACAAATTGGGGAATTCGATGGTATAGTGGACTATTTTGATGATTATTAGATGAATTGATGTAATTCCGTTTATTTGTTGTAATTATGATAATCAAGTGGCATAACTCTGTTTGTTAATAGTTGGAACGTGTAAAACGGTTACGAAATCGAACGTCTCTGTGATTAAAGGCTGCATTTACGTTTCAACTGGTACTAGGCGCGACCGAGCCCATATGCGGCGCGACCGTGCTAAGGCACCAGGCACGATCGTTCTTAAGCAAGCCGCGCGACCGTGCCAAAGCACTCGGCGCGACCGTGACAGAACGAGGCGCGACCGTGCCTATTAGGGTTTCTTGCTACTTTTCAACATCAGACCTTGTAACTTTAGTCTTTTGCCATATTTGTATAATTAGATACTTATGTATTGTTTTAATTGGATAAAACCGAGTAAAATTTGCGGATTTGCATTGAAATATAGTATTAAATTGATGGTACGAAAAGAAACAAAACAGTGCACTAGAATTGAGTTTGAAATGCATTACATTGAATTGAAAATACGGATGCTAAAGATCAGAAATGTTACAGTCTCCCCATGTTGAGGGAATTTCGTCCCGAAATTTAGTTAGAGGAAGCTACGGCATTAGTAAAAAGATGGGGGTATTTGAGCTTCATTTGGTCCTCTCGTTCCCAAGTGAATTCCGGACCACGCTTAGACTCCCAACGAACTTTGACAATAGGAATACGACTTCGCTTGAGTTGTTTGATTTAACGATCCATAATTTCTACCGGTTTCTCAATGAAGTGCATCGTTTCATCAATGCGCACGTCATCAAGTGGTATATGGAGATTCTCATCAGCGAGACATTTCTTCATATTAGATACATGAAATGTAGGTTGCACATTGCCAAGAGATGGAGGTCACTCGAGTTTGTAAGCTACTTTCCCAATCCTTTCAAGGATTTTGAATGGACCAACATAGCGAGGTGCTAACTTGCCTTTCTTTCCAAAACGGATCACACCCTTCCATGGGGACACCTTAAGAAGAACCAGGTCACCGACTTGGAATTCCAAGGGTTTTCGACGTTTGTCGGCAGAACTCTTTTGCCGACTCCTCGCCACTCGAATATTGTCACGGATTTGAATGATCTTATCGGATGTTTCTTGAATTAGCTCGGGACCAGTGATTTGTGCTTCACCAATCTCGTTCCAACAGATAGGAGAACGACACTTGCGACCATAAAGAGCTTCGAATGGAGCCATGTTGATACTTGTGTGGTAGCTATTATTGTAAGAGAACTCAATGAGGGATAAATGTGAATACCAATTGCCACCAAAATCGATTACACAAGCTCTAAGCATGTCTTCAAGAGTTTGGATTGTTCGCTCGGTTTGACCATCAGTTTGAGGATGGTAAGCCGTGCTCAAATCCAATCGTGTGCCAAGAGCAGTTTGGAGAGATTGCCAAAAATCGAGAGGTGAACCGAGCATCTCTATCGGAGATTATGTTTAAAGGAACACCGTGACGGCTCACAATTTCATCAATGTATATTCGAGCTAGTTTCTCAACCCGATAGTCTTCACGGATGGGCAAGAAATGAGCAGATTTGGTGAGACGATCAATGATTACCCAAATGCTATCATAACCACTCGAGGTGCGAGGGAGTTTGGTAATAAAATCCATGGCTAAGTTCTCCCATTTCCACACGGGAATTTCCGGTTGTTCAAGTAATCCGGACGGACGTTGGTGTTCGGCTTTGACTTTGGAACACGTTAGACATTTGGCAACATAGTGAGCAATGTCCTTTTTCATACCGGGCCACCAATATTGTTGGCGAAGATCTTGGTACATTTTATCCGCACCAGGATGAATAGAATAACGAGTCTTGTGATTCATGAGAAATGTACGGAGATCATCGCGATCGGGAATCCAAATACGGTTCAAGTAATAAAGTAAGCCATTGGATTTTGATTCGAGTAGAAGTTCAACACCACACGACATTTCCTCATACATGTTACCCTCGGTGACTGAGACGTGTTGAGCTTCTAAGATGCGGGTTTGAATATCGATTTGAATGAAGCATAACATGGTCCTTTCGACTCAAAGCATCGGCTACAACATTCGCTTTACCGGGATGGTAACGAATCTCGCAGTCATAGTCGTTAAGGAGTTCAACCCAACGTCGTTGCCTCATATTGAGTTCCTTTTGATTGAAGATATGTTGAAGACTTTTGTGGTCGGTGAACACCACGCATTTCGTGCCATAGAGATAATGTCTCCAAATCTTCAATGCGAATACGACCGCACCCAACTCGAGATCATGCGTCGTATAATTCTTCTCATGAATCTTAAGTTGCCTTGATGCATAAGCGATTACTTTGCCTCATTGCATGAGGACACAACCGAGACCTTGGTTAGAAGCATCACAGTAGACAACTAAATCATCATTCCCATCAGGGAGAGTCAAAATGGGAGCATTGCACAACTTTTGTTTGAGGGTTTGAAAAGCTTCTTCTTGTTTTTGTCCCCATTCATAAGTCTTACCCTTGTGGGTCAAAGCGGTAAGGGGGACAACAATCTTAGAGAAGTTTGAGATGAAACGACGGTAATATCCAGCAAGACCAAGAAATGAACGAACTTCAGTGGGAGTCTTCGAGGCATTCCAATTCTTAACCATTTCGATCTTAGCAAGGTCAACATGAATACCCTTGTCGTTGACAATACGACCAAGAAATTGAACTTCTTTTAACCAAAATTCACATTTGGAGAATTTGGCATATAGTTGTTCTTTCTTCAAGAGATCCAAAACCAATCTAAGATGTTGCTCATGATCGGCTTTAGTCTTGGAATAGATTAAGATGTCATCGATGAAAACGATCACGAACTTATCAAGGTACGGTTTGCACACACGATTCATGAGGTCCATGAAAACTGCGGGTGCATTGGTTAGTCCAAAAGGCATAACCATGAACTCGTAGTGACCATACCTTGTTCGGAAGGCAGTCTTTGGAATATCGTCTTCTTGCACACGGAGGTGGTGATAACCGGATTGAAGGTCAATCTTCGAGAAGCAAGTAGAGCCTTGAAGTTGATCGAAGAGATCATCAATTCTAGGCAAAGGATAACGGTTTTTGATAGTAAGCTTGTTGAGTTCGCGGTAGTCAATACACATGCGAAATGATCCATCCTTCTTTTTGACGAATAAGACGGGTGCACCCCACGGTGAATGACTTGGATGAATGAATCCCTTGTCGGAAAGCTCTTGAAGTTGACTTGCAAGTTCTTGCATTTCAGAAGGTGCAAGACGGTAAGGAGCTCTAGCCACGGGGTTAGCTCCGGGCACAAGATCAATGCGAAATTCTACTTGTCGAATGGGTGGAAGACTGGATAGATCTTCGGGAAATACTTCGGGAAAATCCCGAATGATAGGAATGTCGTGTATAGTCTTCTCTTTGACATCCTTTTGAACAATATGAGCTAAGAAAGAGATGTACTTCTTTCGTAAGTACTTTTGAGCAGTAGTGCACGACATTAACTTAAGTCCTTTGCAAGGCTTTTCACCAAAGACTCTTAACGTTTCCCCTGACGGAAGGGGTATTCGGATGCACTTCTCAAAACAAGTTACTTCGGCATGGTGACTTGACAACCAATCCATGCCTATGATGATATCAAAGCTTCCTAGTGGCATTGGAACAAGGTTGATTGGGAATGTATGATCATTAAGTTCTAAAGAGCAATCATAGATAATGGATTCAATTGTAAGAGAGTCACCATTTGCTACTTCAACGGTAAATGTTTTCTCTAAAAGGGATCGTGTCTTTGCAAGTAAAGGTTCAAAGTTAAGCGACACAAAACTTTTATCGACACCGGTATCAAATAAAATGGAGGCATATTAACTATTTACAAGGAACGTACCATTGACCACGTCATTGTTGGCTTGAGCTTCGTTGGCGTTTATGTTGAATGCACGCCCACGAGCTCCACCTTGTCTAGCATTGGCAAATCTTGGGCATTGATCACGGAAATGGTTCGGGTTACCACATTCATAACATGCACGCCCATTTGCAATAGCGGGAGCACCTTGATTAGTCACTTGGGTGTTGGTTTGGTTTGGTGGGTTGAGTTGGCCCGCAAGAGCTTTGGCCCTACAAACATTGACCGTATGGCCATATCTCCCACAATGAGTACAAAGGC
The DNA here is from genome assembly GCA_023525975.1 of Smallanthus sonchifolius. NCBI lineage: Eukaryota > Viridiplantae > Streptophyta > Magnoliopsida > Asterales > Asteraceae > Smallanthus > Smallanthus sonchifolius. The sequence continues at coordinate 46,553,919 of CM042020.1, read as the reverse complement.
GACATGGGATGCTTTGGGGATGATGATAGTTGCAGGTGGCACAAAGTGGTTAGATTCCAACATATGGCTTTTTGGCCGGTGCTTGAACCATAGGTGCAGCTTGGTTAACAGGTATAGCAGGAGTGACCACAACAAAATTTCTAGCCTTTCTCTTCTTATTGTGCCGGGAGGGCTCAGTTATGGCTTCTTTGTTGTGGGTGGAAGGAGTTGCAGTGTCGGAGACTTTCTTTGCGCCCTTTTAGTAAGAGTCCCCGCCTTCACATGGTTATCAGTTAAGGTGGCGGATAAGCGGATAGCATCCTCAAGTGTTGCAGGATTCCTTCCTAGGACAGTATCTTGAATTTGCCTAGGTAGTCCCCCAATATACTTTTCAATGCAGCGGGACAAAGGAGTAACCATGTGGGGCACGAGAAGACTTAACTCGTGAAACCGAGTTGTATATGCCAAGCTTTCGCAACTATCTTGGGCAAGATCCCAAAACTCAGCTTCAAGTTTCTTCACTTCATTTCGAGGGCAGAATTCCTTGGTCATTAGCCTTTTAACCTCATCCCAAGGTAAGGCCATTGCTACATCCACACCTCTATTCCTTTTCTCCCCATTCCACCACGTGAGTGCCCGTTTTTGTAAAACACTTGTGGCATGACGAACACGAAGGTTGTCGGGGCAGTCACTATTGAGAAAGGTATTCTCAATGCTTTCGAACCATTGAAGGAGTCCGGTAGCTCCTTCGGTACCATAGAACTTGAGGGGATTACACAAGTTGAAATGCTTGAAGGTGCATTGAGATGGATTGTTACCACCATTTCCACCATTACCACTATTACTACCATTTCCACCATTGTTGCCATTGGTGGCACTATTAGCTTGAGTGAGTTGTGTCACGAGTTGTGCAAGAATAGCAGCAATGTCGGTATTGGTGTTGGCCGCGGGAGCACGATGAGGAGGCATTCTACAGATTTTCACAAGACAAGAAAAGATGTAAGAACTTATGAGAAATGTTTGGATTTAATAGAATAAGATAACAAAATAAATAGATAATCATAGTTTGGATTGTACTCAAATAGTGATATAATCACTCGAATACTATGACACATTAAGGTTAATTAAACTTATATAATTTTCAAGGAGACATGCTTTAGCCTATAAGTAAACACTCGTCTCAGGAATTCCCAGGAAAGCATACGGGTCCCTCAGTTGATTGGGATTTAAGCGAAATGCTTTCCTAGACAGAAAACCCAAAATACTGGTGTCACTCTTCCAGATTGCACGTGTCCTCAAATAATTAACAAAGCTTAAAAACCTTAACGAGGAAATAAAGAAATTTTATGAATTTAGCTTCATGAAGTTTCCACATGCTTAGAAAGATAAAGTTAGAGAAGAAGATAAGAATATGAGGAGGTTTTAGGATATATGAAAGGATATTGTTTATTTAATTTATTATTTAAGTATATACTAATAAGTCATGGATATTTAACAATTAAGACATCAAATAAAATAATAACTAATCATAGTAAGCATGTAGCACATAGCATGTAACACATAACATATAACATATGGCATGTAGCATATAACATGTAATCATGAAACATAGCATAAGTAGGTGCCGTAAAGTTATAGTTTAGGTCAAGGTGTCTAATAACCTAATTCCCTATAACCAAGGCTCTGATACCAATCTGTCACACCCCGACCGATGGCCGAATCATCGGGGCGGGACATATAGACTGTTCATAAGCACAAGGTTGACTAAATTGAAATATATTAATTGTCAAATTCCATTACAAACTGTAACATCCCAAAAATAATGAAACGAATAAATATAGCGAGACCGGTGATTTAGTCGGAATATTTAAACAAAAGGGAGCGGGCTTGGGCTCGGCTTCAATGGGCCGAGGGAAGCCCAGGTATATATATAAGGCAAGGCAGCCCTCTTCCCTGCTCATTTCCCCAACTCACGCAGCTTTTAGAGAGAGAAAGGAAAGCTCGGGTCTAGAGAGAGAATGTGACGGATCAACTCGGGAATTCAGGAGAACGTTGCTGCTGTTCTCGTGATCATATCCTCTGAATCAGAAATCCAATCCAGGTAACGATTCGATCACATTATGAGTTTTTGTTTGTTTTGGGAGTTTTCGGGTTTTGGCTAAAAGATAACGATTTTGCGAATGAAACTTGAAAGTGAACTTAGGTATAGCATCTAGAATGAAAAACGAACGTTTTGATCAAAGAAAATTTAGATATCGACATGATCAGATTCGCATGCAGAACATTCGGATTTTTGGGGAAGGCGATAAGTGCAGACCCATCGAAACTACTTAGTTTCGATATGTGCAGACCCTTCGAAACTACTTAGTTTCGATATGTGCAGACCTATCGAAACTACCCAGTTTCGATATATGCAGACCCAATCGAAACTACCATAGTTTCGATATGAGCCCCTGATCCGAAGCTAAGATAATACATAAGTTACTTATCGAAACAACCTATCGAAACTACCTATCGAAACTACCAAGTTTCGACAGAAACAACCTATCAAAACTACCAAGTTTCGATATAAGCTAATCAATCGAAACTACTATGTTCAAGCATAGTAATGTCTAGTGTCATCTAGGAGCACCACCTTATGTGTATGATTTTATTATACAGATCGTAAGTGACATTAGTGAAGCCCAGTAGCCAGCTTAGTGTATTACAGAAACTACTCATCAGGTGAGTTCTATGTGCCCCCTTCTATGTTATGTGCAAATGTTTTCAAATGTTTTGGGGCTGAAATGTATACACTAAGTGAATAAATATTATGAATGTCAATGTGATCATATGTGTTATACAAGTATATATATATACCTATACACGAAAGAGAAATTATGAACAAAGAATGAAAAGCATGATTATAAAGAATGAATGAAAGTATAACACAATATGAAAGAATGAAATCCTGCTTTATATCCATGTATATATTGCTTGCCAAGTACAGAAAATGTTATGGACGCTTCGATGATAACGGCTACTTCGGTAGACGGACGACCATGTGATTATTTTACAACCGGGACAAGTGCGTTCCTTCATCAGCTAGGACGTACGAATGCCATTAATGGACGGTCGAAGAAATTGTCATATTATAGTAGAACGGTTGTATAAATAATAGTCGCATGGGAAACGGATACCTTCGGGTAGACGGGCGAGTTACGGCCTACGACGGTAGGACGGTTATAAGTCATGACGGACGGACAAAGATTGCCGGACGGTTGTAAGAATAAAATGACGGACGGCACTAGTTGCCGGACGGTTGTAAGTATAGGCGGGCCATGACGATGGACCGCGGCGATTGTCTTTGTGACATTCGTAAGCAAATGACGGGTTGATCACCCTTATATAGTATGACCCATGAAAGTAAAGAAAGAAAGAAAAGAAAGAAAAGGGTGAATGCATATATATATATATGAAATCACAAAGATACAGAAAAGAAAGATGAAAGAAAGACAAAAGTTCTGAATACGTATTTATACGAATGACTATACAGTAATGCATACTTATAAAGTAAAGAAAAGAATGTTTATATCAAATCGCATTAAACTAGAACTCACCAGCGTTAGCTGACTTTTAGTATACATTTCAGGTAAAGGAAGATAAGGTCGTGCGATGGCGTGGAGGTTACCCGGCACGAGACTGACATCCCTCTTTTGTTTTATATGTCTTCGAACAATGTTATGTTTTTAATTGTAAAGACTTCCGCTGTTATAATTATGTAATTGGATGACGAATGTTTTTAATATAAATTCATTATTTTATGACTATGTTTATGAGTAAATCCAACAAGTGAGGTTACCCGGAAAAGGGGGGCCTTACACAAACATTCAATCAAAAGCAATTCCAAGAAAAGAAACATAATTGAAATACATAAGTTCTTTATTCATTTTAACTAAGTCCAAGCCTATATGTAGCACATCTTGATCAATCTCACATATTAGGACCTGAAACATGAATAAAATAAAGTCAACTAAAAAGTTTGTGAGCATAACACAGGTTTGTATATATATAGCATATAGTTGTAAAACAAATCCTTACATAACATGATAAATAAGGCATTTATGGGGAGCAGCTATTGTGTAACCAAGTACAATCAAACCTTTGTAACTAGCATTCAAATTGTGTTGTCGGTATCAATCACCCCAATCTGGGTGGGTTTGTCAGACTCAATAGATCTATCATTGAAAACCGTCAGCTTGAATAGTTAATGATTTCACATAAGTGTTCACAAAAGTTAGCACACATAGCACTCGGGCATAAAGCTCAAATTTGCACACATGAATGTAAATAGGATTTGTACTTGTGTAAATGTAAACATGTAATTTGAATAGTGTTCATGTTTCACCACAAAAGTGTAAAAGAGTAAAAGGGGCTATGTATACTCACTTGATTTGAAGGCGTAGCTAACAAAGATACTAGATAGAACAAAGATCCTTGAAATGCACAAGTTAACCTAAAGTGTAATGTATATGGTATTAATAGTGTGCACAAAAGTTTAAGTCTAAAGTTGCATTTGAACTTGTGTAAAAAGTCATTGATTTGTAATTGAAAGTATTGAATAAAATATAAAGTTTGAAAGAATATTTTTAGAGTATTTTGATTAAGGTTTGAGTTTGAATAATTAAATAAGTAATGTAAATAATTATTGTTTATGAAAACATTGTAAGTATTAGTTATAATTTAGTATAAATAATTAATTGTTTTTGTTTAAATATAAATTAAATAAATAATCATTTATTTATTTATAATATATGTAACGTAAGCATTAAAATATTTTTTAAGGTTTAACAATAAATGTAAATTAAATTTTATAAACTTTAAATAAATAAATTTCTATTTATTCCAAGACTAAATATTTGATCTTTCTAAATAGGATTAAATGCATTTTTATAAAAATCAACTATTTTTATTTTCCAATTTGATCAGAATATTTATTGTTTGAAATATATATAAAATTATAATTCTACCAAAAATTTAAATCACACACGACCGTGCCTGGGAAGGACACGATCGTGCTCGAACCACGGGCGCGACCATGCTATTCAGGGCGCGACCGTGTTGATCAAACAGAATGCACAATTGGGTTGTTCTCTAGGCACGATCGTGTCGTGGACTAGGCATGACCGTGTCTAGGGTTTTGAGGCATGACCAAGTCTAGCCAAAGACATGACTGGGTCTGAGTGTGTGAGGCACGACCGCGCTGGTATTTGGCGCGACCGTGTCTAATGAAGCACGACCGCGCTATATGATTAATGTGACCGTGTCTGTTCCAAAACAGATTCAATTTGACTAATTCATATATTGTTAATGTTGGAATTCATGGGGCTTTCACCCATTAGATCATCACGAGTCTTTTTGTATAAATTACTTGTATTTAAAACGTGTCTAAGGTTCGATTCGATTAAATTATTTTTAATGAAAATGTAGGTTCGGGTTCGTGGTGATTTTCGTCATGAAAGTCCAAATTAATATAGGGCTTTTGACCTATGAACTGAATCGAGTGAGAAGAAGGATTAAATTACCCGAAGGAGTAGCGAATTGATAGAGAACGGTAGGGAGGAGTTCCGGCGTCGGCGAGCTTGGTTTCCGGCGTCTTCGGCTATGATTCCGGTTGCTTCAAGTGGGTCAGCAGCTTCTGGGAGGATCGTTTGTGCGTTTGCTTAGGAGAATTGCAGACAAATTGGGGAATTCGATGGTCTAGTGGACGTTTTTTTTTATTTTTAGATGAATTGATGTAATTCCGTTTATTTGTTGTAATTATGATGATCAAGTGGCTTAACTCTGTTTGTTAATTGTTGGAACGTGTAAAACGGTTATGAAATCGAACGTCTCTGTGATTAAAGGCTGCATTTACGTTTCAACTGGTACTAGGCGCGATCGTTCCCGTATGCGGCGTGACCGTGCTAAGGCACCAGGCGCGATCGTTCCAAAGCAAGCCGCACGACCTTGCCAAAGCACTTGGCGCGACCGTGTCAGAACGAGGCGCGACCGTGCCTATTAGGGTTTCTTGCTACTTTTCAACATCAAACCTTGTAACTTTAGTCTTTTGCCATATTTGTATAATTAGATACGTATGTATTGTTTTAATAGGATAAAACCGAGTAAAATTTGCGGATTTGCATTGAAATATAGTATTAAATTGATGGTACGAAAAGAAACAAAACAGTGCACTAGAATTGAGTTTGAAATGCATTACATTGAATTGAAAATACGGATACTAAAGATCAGAAATGTTACAATAAGCTTCTGAGCTTTTGGAACCGGATGTGCATCACTATCAGAATCCGAGCTCTCATCGATTAATGTTCTCTTTTCAAGTACTGATCCAGAAGGAGGATTCCGAACAGACTTACGCCTCGGCTTTCTGGCGTTATATTTAATACGTTTCCCCGCATTTGCCAATGGCAAAGTAGCCAATCTCTCATAATGACCTGAGCTAAAATCTCTAGACGAATTAGAGTCAGTAGCCTCAGAATCAGGTAAAATAGTATCACCGGAACTCGTATCTACCACATTCCCTTCAGCTTCATGAATAGGTGAGTTCATAGCTTCATTATCAAAATCTTCCATATTCATACCCAAATCTTGTTCATTTTCTTGAGCAACGTCTTCCTGAACTGGTTCATTAACATGAATATGAACTTGTTCTTGTGGAATAGGAACTTGTTGTTGTGCTTGTACCTGAGCTTGAACTTGTTGTGGATGTTGTGGTTGTTGTTGTTGATTCTGTACTTGTCCTTGAACTAACTCCTCGGGATGAAACCAATTATCATTAGGAGGCTCAATATAGTCAGGATTGATTAAATGACCAAACAAAGGAGTCGGAACTGGAATCAATGCAACATTTTGTTGTTTAACCTTGGTACAATCAGTAAAGATTCTTTTGGACATAGGAGTTAAGGTCAAACGTATTGGATGCTGCGGTAAATCTGGAATTAAAAGGTTCAGAATCATTTGCAAGAACCTAGGGTACATAAGAAACCCTTGACCTTTTGGAGGATTGATTTGCATGACCAACTCACGGTATATATACAAAGCAAAGTTAAACCGTTTGTTCAAGGACAATGCAACGATTGCAGCTTGTAACGCACTCTTCAAACCATCAGTACCAGCCTTTCTTGGAGTTAAACATTGGATGATTACGTGCATAAAATACCTCCATTCTCCAACTAAACCACCTTTTCGTGCTTGAGTATCATTTGGTCTGCCTCAGTAACCCATCCCTTGAAAACACCCCATAATCAGTGTTCCAGGATAAGACATAGGATCTTCATTAGCACCTCCCAATGCCAAAGTAGCACGAATAGTTTCCAATGAAATAGCTACCTCTATATTATTCACCGTTGCACGAAGGACATGAGGTTCAACATCTGTGTCTTGATGTACTACATCCCAGAATTGTTGGATATACGGATCTGCGGATAAGGCCACATGTAAACGTGAACGATACAAAAAATTGATAATTCCTTGGAAATTAACAGCCTCAGACATATTTGGATCTAACCATGCCACTTGATTATGTTTATACTCAACACGACGAGCCACTGTAAATGTATTGGACATAGTATCAAACATTAGTAATAGTACACATACATATATGATACACACACGAGATACACATACAACTACAGAAACAAAACAAAAAAAATCAAACAACAAATAAATTTTCACAAAAAAAATTTACAAGTCCAAACACTGCTTAGCCCTTAGGCGAACTTAATAAGTTCGCTTAGTGTTGCAAGAGGCGAACATAATAAGTTCGCCTAAACAAGTTCGCTTGAACAAGTTTGCCTGAACAAGTTCGCCTGAACCAGTTTGTCGATACAAATTCAACAGTAGATTCCAAAATGTTCAAATTGTAACATCCCGAGTTTTAGAGTGCGAAAGAATTCACGAGAAATTAAAACTTAATAAAAAAGGGGGTAGAGGGCTTGGGCCGGAGTGTATGGGCCGAAAAAGGGCAAGGGTTTGGACCCTTATAAGTCTCAAGACCAGCCACAACCCTCATTTGCAACACCATTTTCGGAATTCTAGAGAGAGAAAGCGAGAGAGAGCCTAGAGAGAGAAAGTCCTGGTTTTCGGAGTAAGCTTCAAGGAGCATTAGCAAGAGTCTCGTGAGTGTTTATCACCGAAAGGGAAGCGATTTCAGGTAACCATTTGTTCCAGATCTGAGTTTTTGTATGAGTTGGGTTTTGAAATAAAATCGGGTAAATGTTAGATTTTTACGTTTAAAAATGGAAACAAAGTATAGATCTAGACTCTCGGTTAGAAAACACAAGATTTCAACGTAAAAAGTTTGGATCTTGACGAGGTCGGATCTGCATGCAAAGTTAGGGTTTTGTGGGGAAGATGACTGAGCTGAAGGGTATCGAAACTAAGTAGTTTCGAGTCAGGGGCAAGCATCGAAACTAAGTAGTTTCGAGTCAGGGACATGTATCGAAACTAGGTAGTTTCGATAGGTCAACGAGTATCGAAACTAGGTAGTTTCGATAGGTCAACGTGTATCGAAACTAGGTAGTTTCGAGTGGTCAGCATGTACCGAAACTAGGAAGTTTCGATAGGGTTGCATGTATCGAAACTAGGGAGTTTTGATAGGTCTACCGGTATCGAAACTAGGTAGTTTCGATGAGTCTGATATGTGACGAATTGTTATGATTGTTCAGATTGTGTGAGATTCCAGTAGGACATCCCCGCTAAGATACCAGGTGAGTTCTAATCCCCTTTTTGCCTTCTTTAGGGGTGGTGTGCATACTTAGTGTAAAGTGTTTATTATATTTTATATATTATAAACTGAGGAGAAAAGCTATGTTTTAGTGAAAGGTTTAAAAGAGGCAAAAGTGTGTTTCAGTAAAGTAAGATATATCATTTTGCAAGCGTTTACTATATTTTTATATACATAAACAAAGGCATGATATATGTGCTAGTATGTTTTCAGTAAAGTAAGATATATCATTTGGCAAGCGTTTACTATATTTTCATATACATAAACAAAGGCATGATATATATGATAAGCTATGTTTCAGAAAGTAAGATGTATTTTATGATAAACTATGTTTCAGAAAGAAAGATGTATTTTATGATAAGCTATGTTTCAGAAAGAAAGATGTATTTTATGATAAGCTATGTTTCAGTAAAAGCAAAGATATATCATTTGGCAAGCGTTTACTATATTGTTATATACATAAACAAAGGCATGATATAAGTTAAGTTATGAACAAGATTTACAGAAAGATTTATGAAAAGTAAAGTGAACAGCTTTCCTTCGGGAATGAGTACCAGTTTGTAAAGGTCCTTGGGACAGATGTTACTTGTACAAGATGTCAGATATGGGTTCCACCCATTAGTAAGAACCTTTGTGGTTCGTTAACAGTTGTACAATTGGGATGAGTGACGGCGGTTGCTCGGGAGGTCCACGCAACCTCCCTGTTAAGCGGTATTGTCGGTTCATGGATAGTGAGCCATGGGGGCATTGACCAGGGTATTGTCGGTTCATGGATAGTGAGCCATGGGGGCATTGACCAGGTACTCGTCGGTTCATGGATGAATCCATGGGGGTGGTACAGTAGTGACAAGGAATTGACGGATAAGCGGTATTGTCGGTTCATGGTCGTTGATCATGGGGGCATTGACCAGGTACTTGTCGGTTCATGGATGTAAGCCATGAGGGCAGTACAGTAAAGAGGAATTGACGGTTTATTATACGTTTTAAACTGTTTGAAAAGTAAAGTGTGTTAAGTTTAGCCTTAATGGCAGTATATATGTTTGAAAAGTAAAGTGTGTTAAGTTTAGCCTTATTGGCAGTATATGTGTTTTAGTAAATCTTTTGTAAAATTGATTTAAAGTAAACGTTAGAACTCACTCAGCGTTGCTGATTTTTAGTATGCACATCAGTTAAGTGTAGGTGGCAGTAGATGGAAGTGGATGCTTGGCTTGGCGAGAAGAGTTACCCGAAGACCAGAGTCCGGCATCCTGTCTAGGTTATTGTTTTAGTTGATTCAGACAAGTTTCAGTTTGTATGTTGACAAGTTATGTTTAGACATGTTATGTATTTCCGCTGCGCATGTTGAAGTTTTAAATCGTTTCCGCTGTGTTAATGAATGTCTTATGATTAAGTTCTATGTGTTGATGAGTAAATCCAACAAGTGAGGCCTTTCGGGAAAGGGGCCTTACAAGTTGGTATCAGAGACATAGTTTGAGAGATTTGGACATCCCCAATGTCCAGACTTAAACTGAGAATGGGACAAGTAGCGGATGCCAGTAACGGGTAACTCAAGCCAAAGCACCAGAAGTGTATAGTAAGTAAAGTTTCTTTCCTAGTTTTAGAGTGTCAAGATAAGAATAGAGGCTTTAGTGGAATCATGGAAGTGAATAAATAGAAAACAAGAAGTGATGTAATGGTTAATTGCAGATGGCCAGTGTATATTAACAGCTTACCTTACTTATTGTGTTCTACATATTCCCTAGCATGATGAAATTAAATTCCTTTGTTTTCTATCTTTCAGTTAGAGATGGCTAGACGTAGAGGAACTAGAGGAGGTGGAGGAGGAAGACGTGGTGGGCGTACAGGCCACCGCGGTGGAGCTAGTACAAACCAGGAGATTGAGGGGAGTGTTCACACTACCCATACCAATACGGTAGTCAGTCAACACAATGTTGAGCATGCGGCAGGGGATGATCAGACATTCGAGTTCGAGCCGGTCGTGCAAGCAGCTCTTGGCCGTGAATTTACCCGACTGCTAAAGGAAACCTTACCGGCCATACTAGACGAAGCCTTGAGGAAAGCCAAGGAGGACCCTAACACAACCCCAGTCACTGAAAGGCCTGTGGTGCTTCCAGCTATGGGAGGACCAAATTCGGTAGAGAACGTTGCACCGCCTGCTCGCGGCTGTGATTACAAAGCATTTCGAGGTTGTGATCCGCCTGTACTTACTGGGGAGAAAGAAGCAGCTGATACTTTAGACTGGATTAACGGTATGGAGTCGACCATTCGCCTTAGTGAATGTCGACCGGAACAAACAGTTATGTTCGCTGCAAAGTCGTTAAAAGGGGAAGCAGCACACTGGTGGGAAACTGTGAAACAGGCTAAGGGCGACCAAGCGGTCGAGCTAATGAGATGGAATGATCTGAAGGCATTGGTAACTGAGAAGTTTTGTCCTAAGAACGAGGTCCACAAGGTGGAAAGGGAATTCTTGACTCTGCAAGCTGGACTTATGACTCACCGGCAATACACTTCTAAGTATAATGAATTGGCACGTCTGGTGCCTCATCTTGTGACAACTGAAGAGAGGAGGATTCATTATTATGTTCAAGGGTTACCTCCGAAGATCCGTACTTTTGTCAAAGCCAACACACCGAGTACCTTTGAGTCGGTGGTTGTTCTAAGCGGCGTCGTGTATGATGACATCGCTTCTACTGAAGTTATCCCTGAGTTGCCCAAGAAGCAAGCAGTCAAGCGAACTGGTGAGGATCTCCAAGGTCCTGGTGAGAGAAGAGCAAGGGTAGAAGCTGAGGGCCTATGTGGCAAGTGCGGGAAGAAACATGGAGGAGAATGTAAAGCTGGACAGGTAGGATGCTTTAGGTGTGGCAAGTTCGGACACCAGTCACGCGACTGTCCAGAAAAGCCTAGATGCCACAACTGTGGAGAGCAGGGACATTTCAGCCGGGAATGTAGAAAGCCCAAGGAACCGGAAGCTGGGGGATTCGGAAAAGGAAAAGGTGCAGCGAAAGAACCCTACATGAACAAAGCCCAGGCGAGGGTCTACCAGATGACTCAGTAAGGTACGTTGCAAACTTTTATATATGTTACAGCAGGTTTATATTATTGATTTCCTCAAATGATTAGCTAGCCCCATTAGTTTAGATGCCTTAGAATTTGAGATCGCCCCAGGATAGGCCCCGTGATAGTTAATCACAATGGCCTTCATGACCAAGCTGCCTTGCATAGCTACGGTTCATGCCACCCATTCTGTGATTAGCTATCAGTATAGCTTATGGCAGGTTTCGAGGACGAAACCTGTTGTAAGGAGGGTAGACTTGTAACATCCCGAGTTTTAGAGTGCGAAAGAATTCACGAGAAATTAAAACTTAATAAAAAAGGGGGTAGAGGGCTTGGGCCGGAGTGTATGGGCCGAAAAAGGGCAAGGGTTTGGACCCTTATAAGTCTCAAGACCAGCCACAACCCTCATTTGCAACACCATTTTCGGAATTCTAGAGAGAGAAAGCGAGAGAGAGCCTAGAGAGAGAAAGTCCCGGTTTTCGGAGTAAGCTTCAAGGAGCATTAGCAAGAGTCTCGTGAGTGTTTATCACCGAAAGGGAAGCGATTTCAGGTAACCATTTGTTCCAGATCTGAGTTTTTGTATGAGTTGGGTTTTGAAATAAAATCGGGTAAATGTTAGATTTTTACGTTTAAAAATGGAAACAAAGTATAGATCTAGACTCTCGGTTAGAAAACACAAGATTTCAACGTAAAAAGTTTGGATCTTGACGAGGTCGGATCTGCATGCAAAGTTAGGGTTTTGTGGGGAAGATGACTGAGCTGAAGGGTATCGAAACTAAGTAGTTTCGAGTCAGGGGCAAGCATCGAAACTAAGTAGTTTCGAGTCAGGGACATGTATCGAAACTAGGTAGTTTCGATAGGTCAACGAGTATCGAAACTAGGTAGTTTCGATAGGTCAACGTGTATCGAAACTAGGTAGTTTCGAGTGGTCAGCATGTACCGAAACTAGGAAGTTTCGATAGGGTTGCATGTATCGAAACTAGGGAGTTTCGATAGGTCTACCGGTATCGAAACTAGGTAGTTTCGATGAGTCTGATATGTGACGAATTGTTATGATTGTTCAGATTGTGTGAGATTCCAGTAGGACATCCCCGCTAAGATACCAGGTGAGTTCTAATCCCCTTTTTGCCTTCTTTAGGGGTGGTGTGCATACTTAGTGTAAAGTGTTTATTATATTTTATATATTATAAACTGAGGAGAAAAGCTATGTTTTAGTGAAAGGTTTAAAAGAGGCAAAAGTGTGTTTCAGTAAAGTAAGATATATCATTTTGCAAGCGTTTACTATATTTTTATATACATAAACAAAGGCATGATATATGTGCTAGTATGTTTTCAGTAAAGTAAGATATATCATTTGGCAAGCGTTTACTATATTTTCATATACATAAACAAAGGCATGATATATATGATAAGCTATGTTTCAGAAAGTAAGATGTATTTTATGATAAACTATGTTTCAGAAAGAAAGATGTATTTTATGATAAGCTATGTTTCAGAAAGAAAGATGTATTTTATGATAAGCTATGTTTCAGTAAAAGCAAAGATATATCATTTGGCAAGCGTTTACTATATTGTTATATACATAAACAAAGGCATGATATAAGTTAAGTTATGAACAAGATTTACAGAAAGATTTATGAAAAGTAAAGTGAACAGCTTTCCTTCGGGAATGAGTACCAGTTTGTAAAGGTCCTTGGGACAGATGTTACTTGTACAAGATGTCAGATATGGGTTCCACCCATTAGTAAGAACCTTTGTGGTTCGTTAACAGTTGTACAATTGGGATGAGTGACGGCGGTTGCTCGGGAGGTCCACGCAACCTCCCTGTTAAGCGGTATTGTCGGTTCATGGATAGTGAGCCATGGGGGCATTGACCAGGGTATTGTCGGTTCATGGATAGTGAGCCATGGGGGCATTGACCAGGTACTCGTCGGTTCATGGATGAATCCATGGGGGCGGTACAGTAGTGACAAGGAATTGACGGATAAGCGGTATTGTCGGTTCATGGTCGTTGATCATGGGGGCATTGACCAGGTACTTGTCGGTTCATGGATGTAAGCCATGAGGGCAGTACAGTAAAGAGGAATTGAGGGTTTATTATACGTTTTAAACTGTTTGAAAAGTAAAGTGTGTTAAGTTTAGCCTTAATGGCAGTATATATGTTTGAAAAGTAAAGTGTGTTAAGTTTAGCCTTATTGGCAGTATATGTGTTTTAGTAAATCTTTTGTAAAATTGATTTAAAGTAAACGTTAGAACTCACTCAGCGTTGCTGATTTTTAGTATGCACATCAGTTAAGTGTAGGTGGCAGTAGATGGAAGTGGATGCTTGGCTTGGCGAGAAGAGTTACCCGAAGACCAGAGTCCGGCATCCTGTCTAGGTTATTGTTTTAGTTGATTCAGACAAGTTTCAGTTTGTATGTTGACAAGTTATGTTTAGACATGTTATGTATTTCCGCTGCGCATGTTGAAGTTTTAAATCGTTTCCGCTGTGTTAATGAATGTCTTATGATTAAGTTCTATGTGTTGATGAGTAAATCCAACAAGTGAGGCCTTTCGGGAAAGGGGCCTTACACAAATCATCAAATATTTTCAAATCCAACACCTTATAAGCATCGGTTCACAACAACTAAACAATATTAAGCTTCAATTTCATGATTTACAACCAGATAAACGTGATTTCCTCAAACAAGCGTAAGAATATCAAAATACGACGAACACAGGGTTAAAAAGGCAATGATCTTTTACACACACACCCAGGCATATAATGGATTCAAATCACAGATGTAATCATATCATATTTAGTTTTCACACTACTATTGGTTCAAAACGCTTCTAGTCTATTGACAATTCAAGTTTCAAACTCATATTCAAATTAAAACATATTATCAAGATTAGAGCATTCAAAACACTATCATTTCTCATTTATGCAGACTTTGAAATTTAGATCAAATCAATTTACTTTAAACTATCATATATCAAAGGTCTACTATGGTCATATGTAATGAACTATTCACTGATGTACTATCATTTTTCTCTAACTTTAAATTATGTCAATTTTATATTTTTCAGTTTGTTTTGAATTTTTATAAATAACAATTTTTTGACTGAAATTTAAAATGCAGAAATGTAATAAATCAATAAAAGAAATTTAAAACAAAATCTCCTATTAACAATTGTTTTTGAAAAACTTTTATTCGGGATTGATCATACCAATCATTTTGATCAGAAATTCAAACATGGTATGATCAAATGCCTTGGTAAAAAGATCAGCAAAATTATCATCTGTATGTACCTTTGCCAGCTCAATCAACTTTTTATCTGCACAATCACGGATAAAATGATATCTAATTTCAATGTGCTTTGTTTTACTGTGCTTAACATGATTATTTGTGATAGACATTGTAGCATTATTATCAATAAACATGGGGGTTCCTGTAAAATTCAAACCGTAGTCTCTTAATTGCTGTTGGATCCATAAGATCTGTGAACAACAACTTGCAGCAGCAATGTATTCTGCTTCACATGTTGAAATGGAGAGTGTAGTTTTCTTTTTTGCATTGCCAGGAAACTAGACGATTACCCAAGAACTGGCAACCACCTGTAGTAGATTTCCTGTCCAAACAACAACCACTAAAATCAGAATCAGTGTATGCATTGAATTCAAAGTTAGAACCATGTGGAAACCATAGTCCCAATCTTTCTTTTCCTCCATCTTGAACCGGCTCAAGATGTCTTTTACATACTTGGACTGATGAATAAAGAAACCAACTTCCTTCTGATTAACTTGAAGACCTAGGAAAAATGATAACTCTCCCATAGCTGACATCTCAAACTTCGATTTCATAACACTCTCAAACGCTTTGCACAACCCCTCATTTGTAGAGCCAAAAATAATATCATCTACATATATCTGCACCAGTAGATATTCTCCCCCTACTTTCTTAATGAATAAAGTCGAGTCAATTTGGCCACGAATAAAATCATTATCCATAAGATGTGTAGACAACGTTTCATACCATGCTCGGGGAGCTTGATGAAGACCATAGAGAGCCTTATCAAGCTTGAAAACTTTAGACGGATTAATTGGATCTTCAAACCCCGACTGCTGACACACATAAACCTTCTCCTTGACTTTACCATATAAGAAAGCACTCTTTACATCTAATTGAAACACCTCCCTTTGTATGAAGCAAAAGCAAGAAACAATCGTATAGCTTCAAGCCTAGCAACAGGAGCATAAACCTCTGTGTAATCAATTCCCTCTTGTTGATTGAAACCTTGTACAACTAATCTTGCCTTATTTCTCACCACAACACCTCGATCGTCTTTCTTGCATTTAAACACCCACTTTATACCAATTGGATACACACCCTTTGGAAGATCTACAAGATTCCAAACTTTGAGTTGTCAAACTGAGAAAGTTCTTCCTGCATGGCCTCTACTCAGTTGTTATCACGTAACGCCATTTCGATAATCTTTGGTTCGACCTGAGAAATAAAACAGAAATGTGAGCATACATCAAGAACACCAGTATCCTTAATACCTGTATACAAGCAAGTGTTGTCAATAATAGCACGCGTTTGCACTCCATCACGCAAATTTCCAATGATATTTGTAATCGGATGAGCTTTGAGTTCCTTAATTTTTGCAACCTCAGGAACCGGCAACACATCAACTTCAGTTGTATCAGATTGATAAGACATATCCTGATTAACTGGTATCTCCAAGTCCAGATTTGCAGGAATCTCCCCGTGAGCCTGTGTCGAATTAAAAGGTTCATCAACTAACAAAGGATCAATAGAAGAATCTTGGAAAATAACATTGTCGTCCTCATTATCAGACTCTTGTGTTCCTGAACAAGAAGCAACATTAGGATCTGGAGCAGATGGAGAGGGAACAAATGATTGTGGAACCGCAGTCGGTAGAAAACCACTATTCAGTGCATCCTGACATGAATCATATAATACAACAGCTTTCTCAGGAGGAATATCAGAAGGTAATTGAAAAGACTTGAATAAATTGTCATAATCAAAAGCCCAGTCTGGTCCAATCTCCATTTGAGGTAAAGACCGATTAGAACAGTCAATAAGAAACCATTCTTCAACCTGACGAGTCTTTTTTTTATAAACCCGCTTAGTAGTAGAATTTGCAACATACCCCAGAAAGATCCCTTCAATAGCCTTAGCACTGAACTTGGTTGGGACATCTCTAACTTTCAACAGGGTGCATGGATTACCAAAAGGTAGTAAATATTCCAAATTTGGATTCTAATTATTAAGCAACTCATAGCATGTCTTGTTGTGTCGCTTAACGGTCAAAACTTTGTTCAAAACGTGACACGCAGTATTCACAGGCTCAGCCCAAAAAGTAACTGGAAGCTTAGAATCTGCAAGCATCGTATGTGCCGTGTCAACCAAAGTCCTGTTCTTTCGTCCAGTAACTCCATTTTGTTGAGGTACATATGGCGCACTGAATTAATGATGAATTCCCTTTTGAAGACAAAATAAACCCATCTTGCTATTCTTAAACTCGCTGCCATTGTCACTCCTAATTCTTCTGACTTTCTGTTTGCACAAATTCTCTAAACCCAGGATTAAGAATTGTACCAACTCTGTGGTTTCGGCTTTAGAAGCAAGGAACTTAACCCATGAAAATCTAGAGAAATCATCTGTTACTACCAGACAGTAAGATTTACCTGCAATGCTCCAAAGGAGTCACAATTGAATTCTTTGTCTTAGATTTGTGGACTTCTTGTGTTGTTTCCCCTTCTTGCAAGGAATACATTCATCAGGAACGGAAAATTTCATTTTCGAAACACCAATAACCAGATCATTCTTCACGAGATAATTCATTTTCCGATAACTGATGTAAGCAAGTTTCCTGTGCCACAAAATAGAATCCGACTCAGACGCCTTGGAGAGTAAACATGTAGGAATTGAATCCGTTGTAGTAGCAACACTCATGTCTAGGACATATGTGTCATTTCTCCTCGGAGCCTTCATTAGAATCCATTCGTCAGGAATAACAAAGCCCGATTTTAAGATATAACACTCAAAATCATTGAAATGAAATGAAAACTTCTTGTCACACACTTGAGATACACTCAAAAGATTGTGTTCAAGTTGCTCCACATAGTTCACTTTCTCCAATTTGATTTTATCATTCTTCAAAGTACCCTTACCAGTTATGTACCCGCCTTCTTTCCAGCAAAAGCGACATAACCACCATCAATATTAATAACCTCTTCCAACAAACGAATATTCCTTGTCATATGTCGAGAATGTAAGGCCCCAAACCCGGGAGGCCTCACTTATTGGATTTACTCATCAACACATAGCACTTTAAACATAAGACATTCATTAACACAGCGGAAACGATTAAAATCTTCAACATACACAGCGGAAACATAAACATGTCTAATACAAATTGTCTTTAACAACGTCAAACTAAAACATAACATAGACATAAACGGGATGCCAGACACTGATCTTCGGGTAACTCTTCTCTCTAAGCCCAAGCATCCACATCCATCAACTAAACCTGCACTTGACTGGTATGCATACTAAAAATCAGCAACGCTGAGTGAGTTCTAACGTTTACTCTAAATCATTTATACAAAAGATTTTTCAAATACATACATACATACTGCCCTTAAGGCAAAACTTTACATACTACACTTTCCAAAAACATAATTTAAAACATTCATAAAGTATCCGTCAATTCCTTGTCACTGTTGGTACTGTCCTCGTGATCAATACCGCTTAACCGTCAATTCTTATCACTGCTGGTATTGTCCTCGTGATCAGTACCACTTAACCGTCAATTCATCTTTACTGTACTGCCCTCATGGCTTACATCCATGAACCGACAAGTACCTGGTCAATGCCCTCATGGCTTACACCATGAACCGACATTACCGCTTATCCGTCAATTCTGTTACATACTGGTATTGTCCTCGTGATCAATACCTTCTGGGTCCTCGTGACCTAATGATGCTGTCCTTACGGGCAACACCACATGACACGATGTTGTCCTCGTGATCAACACCGGGTATTGTCCTCGTGATCAATACCGCTTAACTGGTACATGGGGGATTGCGTAGTCCCCCGAGCAACCGCCGTCACTCATTCCAATTGTACAACTGTTAACGAGCCATCGAGACTCTTACTAATGGGTAGAACCCATATCTGACATCTTGTACAAGTAACATCTGTCCCAAGGACCTTTACAAACTGGTACTCATTTCCGAAGGAAAGTTGTTCACTTTACTGTCATAAAACTTTCTGTAAATCTTGTTCATAACTTTCATATATAATATGCCTTTGTTTATGTATATAAAATATAGTAAACGCTTGCCATAAAATATAACTTGCTTTCTGAAACATAGCTTATCATAAAATACATCTTACTTTCTGAAACATAGCTTATCATAAAATACATCTTACTTTCTGAAACATAGCTTATCATAAAATACATCTTACTTTCTGAAACATAGCTTATCATATATATCATGCCTTTGTTTATATATATGAAAATATAGTAAACGCTTGCCATAATATAGATATACTTTCCTCAAAACATACTTTTGCCTCTTTTAAACCTTTCACTAAAACGTAGCTTTTCTTTTCAGTTTATAATATATAAAATATAATAAATACTTTACATTAAGTATGCACACCACCCCTAAAGAAGGCAAAAAGGGGATTAGAACTCACCTGGTAAGCTAATTCGGGTTGTCCTAAACAAAGTCCAACAACGTCACTTCCGATCTGAATTGATTAGTCAAATACACATCAGACCACTACCGACTCTAATGGTTTAACTACTCTAACATACTGACTTCACTTAATCAGATCTGATGCCTGCGTACTTATCAAGTGCGCAGACACTGCTTCCTGCGCACTTAGCAAGTGCGCAGACTTTCCTTCCTGTGCACTTAGCAAGTGCGCAGGCTCCTCTTCCTGCGCACTTAGCAAGTGCGCAGGACCTGCTCTGTGCGCACTTAGCAAGTGCGCAGGACCTGCTCTGTGCGCACTTAGCAAGTGCGCACGACCTGTTCTTGCCGAAAAACCCTAACTTTCGCATTCGGGTCTGATCACTTCAAGATCCCGAACCTGGTTGCATTCAAAACGTTCGTTTTCCATTAAGGAACTCAAATCTATGCTTACCCTTCAGTTTCATCTGATTAAACATAACCTTTTCACCCAAAACCCGAAAAACTCAAAAACTAACTAAAACTCAGATCTAGGAGAATCGGTTACCTGTAATCACTTCCTTTTCGTTGCTAAACACCCACGAGACTCTTGCTAACGATCCTTGAAGCTTAAATCCGAAAACCGGGACTTTCTCTCTCTAGGCTCTCTCTCACTCTCTCTCTCTAGAATCCGAAAATCTGGATGGAAATGGGGCTTTTGGGCAGGTCTTGAGGTTTATAAGGGCCCAAACTTGCCCCTTTCGGCACATACGCCCCGTCCCAAGCCCGCTTCCTTTCCTTTTATTTAAGTTTTAATTCCTCGTGAATTCTCTCTCGCGCCCTAAAACTCGGGATGTTACAAGTCTACCCTCCTTACAATAGGTTTCGTCCTCGAAACCTGCCATAAGCTATACTGATAGCAAATCACAGAATGGGTGGCATAAACCGTAGCTATGCAAGGCAGCTTGGTCATGAAGGCCATTGTGATTAACTACCGCTGAGGATCTAATCCGGGTAATATCTAGTTCTAAGGCTTCTAAGCTGATGGGGCTAACTAATCATTTAAGGAAATAAAATCATAAACTTGGCATATCACAAATTAGAGTTTGCAACGTACCTTACTGAGTCATCTGGTAAGCCCTTGCTGTGGCCTTGTTGATGTAAGGTTCTTTCTCTGCACCCTTACCCTTTTCGGATCCTCCCGCTTCCGGCTCTTTGCGCTTTCTACAATCTCTGCTCAAATGCCCTGGCTCCCCACAGTTGTGGCACTTAGGCTTCGCCGTGCAGTCACGTGATTGGTGTCCAAACTTTGCACACTTAAAACAACCCGCTTGCCCAGCTCTGCACTCTCCTCCGTGCCTTTTCCCACATTTTCCACACAGACCCTCTGCTTCTAACCTTGACCTCCTATCACTAGGACCCTAAAGGTCCTCCCCGGCCCGCTTAGCCGCTTGTTTCTTAGGTGCTTCATAAATGACTTCAGAGGCAATGTCATCGTAGACAACTCCACTCAGAACAACCACCGACTCAAAGGTACTCGGTGTGTTGGCATTTACAAATGTACGAATCTTTGGAGGCAACCCTTGAATATAATAATGAATCCTCCTCTCTTCCGTGGTTACAAGATGAGGCACCAGGCGTGCCAGTTCGTTGTACTTGGAAGTATATTGTCTGTGAGTCATGAGTCCGGCTTGCAAAGTCAGGAACTCTCTCTCCACCTTGTGGACTTCATTCTTAGGGCAGAACTTCGAAATCACTAACGCCTTCAGATCATTCCACCTCATTAGCTCGACCGCTTGGTCACCCTTCGCTTGTTTCACAGTCTCCCACCAGTGTGCTGCCTCTCCCTTTAGTGACTTAGCTGCGAACCTGAACGCTTGATCCGGTCGACAGTCACTGAGGCTGATGGTGGATTCCATGCCATTGATCCAATCTAAAGTATCAGCTGCTTCTTTCTCTCCAGTTAGCTCAGGGGGATCACAACCACGAAATGCCTTGTAATCGCATCCGCGAGTAGGCGGTGCGACATTCTCTACCAGGATTGGTCCTCCCGCAGCTGGTAGCACTATTGGCCCTTCAGTGGCTGGGATTACATTGGAGTTCTCCTTAGCCTTCCTCAACGCTTCGTCTAGTATTGCCGGTAAGGTTTCTTTCAGCAATCGGGTAAACTCGCGGCTAATAGCTGCTTGTACTACTGGTTCAAACTCAAATGTCTGGTCATCTCCTTCCGCGTTTTCAACATTGTGCTGACTAACCTCTGTGTCAGTATGGGTAGTGTGGACACTCCCCTCGATCATTTGATTTATGCTAGTTCTACCGCGGCGGCCCGTACGTCCACCACGTCTTCCTCCTCCACTTCCTCTAGTTCCTCCACGTCTTGCCATTTCTAACTGAAAGATAGGGAACAAAGGGATTTAATTTCAGCATGCTAGGGAATATGTAGAACACAATAAGTAAGGTAAGATGTTAATATACACTGGCCATCTGCAATTAACCATTACATCACTTCTCGTTTTCCATTTATTCGCTTTCATGATTCCACTAAAGCCTCTATTCTTATCTTGACACTCTAAAGGTAAACTTTACTTACTATACGCTTATGATGCTTTGGCTTGAGTTACCCGTACTGGCATCCGCTACTTGTCCCATTCTCAGTTTAAGTCTGGACATCGGGGATGTCCAAATCTCTCAAACTATGGCTCTGATACCAACTTGTAAGGCCCCAAACCCGGGAGGCCTCACTTATTGGATTTACTCATCAACACATAGCAATTTAAACATAAGACATTCATTGACACAGTGGAAACGATTAAAATCTTCAACATACACAGCGGAAACATAAACATGTCTAATACAAATTGTCTTTAACAACGTCAAACTAAAACATAACATAGACATAAACGGGATGCCAGACACTGATCTTCGGGTAACTCTTCTCTCTAAGCCCAAGCATCCACATCCATCAACTAAACCTGCACTTGACTGGTATGCATACTAAAAATCAGCAACGCTGAGTGAGTTCTAACGTTTACTTTAAATCATTTATACAAAAGATTTTTCTAATACATACATACATACTGCCCTTAAGGCAAAACTTTACATACTACACTTTCCAAAAACATAATTTAAAACATTCATAAAGTATCCGTCAATTCCTTGTCACTGTTGGTACTGTCCTCGTGATCAATACCGCTTAACCGTCAATTCTTATCACTGCTGGTATTGTCCTCGTGATCAGTACCACTTAACCATCAATTCATCTTTACTGTACTGCCCTCATGGCTTACATCCATGAACCGACAAGTACCTGGTCAATGCCCTCATGGCTTACACCATGAACCGACATTACCGCTTATCCGTCAATTCTGTTACATACTGGTATTGTCCTCGTGATCAATACCTTCTGGGTCCTCGTGACCTTTTGATGCTGTCCTTACGGGCAACACCACATGACACGATGTTGTCCTCGTGATCAACACCGGGTATTGTCCTCGTGATCAATACCGCTTAACTGGTACATGGGGGATTGCGTAGTCCCCCGAGCAACCGCCGTCACTCATTCCAATTGTACAACTGTTAACGAGCCATCGAGACTCTTACTAATGGGTAGAACCCATATCTGACATCTTGTACAAGTAACATCTGTCCCAAGGACCTTTACAAACTGGTACTCATTCCCGAAGGAAAGCTGTTCACTTTACTGTCATAAAACTTTCTGTAAATCTTGTTCATAACTTTCATATATAATATGCCTTTGTTTATGTATATAAAATATAGTAAACGCTTGCCATAAAATATAACTTGCTTTCTGAAACATAGCTTATCATAAAATACATCTTACTTTCTGAAACATAGCTTATCATAAAATACATCTTACTTTCTGAAACATAGCTTATCATAAAATACATCTTACTTTCTGAAACATAGCTTATCATATATATCATGCCTTTGTTTATGTATTTGAAAATATAGTAAACGCTTGCCATAATATAGATATACTTTCCTCAAAACATACTTTTGCCTCTTTTAAACCTTTCACAAAAACATAGCTTTTCTCTTCAGTTTATAATATATAAAATATAATAAACACTTTACATTAAGTATGCACACCACCCCTAAAGAAGGCAAAAAGGGGATTAGAACTCACCTGGTAAGCTAATTCGGTTTGTCCTAAACAAAGTCCAACAACGTCACTTCCGATCTGAATTGATTAGTCAAATACACATCAGACCACTACCGACTCTAATGGTTTGACTACTCTAACATACTGACTTCACTTAATCAGATCTGATGCCTGTGTACTTATCAAGTGCGCATACACTGCTTCCTGCGCACTTAGCAAGTGCGCAGGACCTGCTCTGTGCGCACTTAGCAAGTGCGCACGACCTGTTCTTGGCGAAAAACCCTAACTTTCGCATTCGGGTCTGATCACTTCAAGATCCCGAACCTGGTTGCATTCAAAACGTTCGTTTTCCATTAAGGAACTCAAATCTATGCTTACCCTTCAGTTTCATCCGATTAAACATAACCTTTTCACCCAAAACCCGAAAAACCCAAAAACTAACTAAAACTCAGATCTAGGAGAATCGGTTACCTGTAATCACTTCCTTTTCGTTGCTAAACACCCACGAGACTCTTGCTAACGATCCTTGAAGCTTAAATCCGAAAACCGGGACTTTCTCTCTCTAGGCTCTCTCTCACTCTCTCTCTCTAGAATCCGAAAATCTGGATGGAAATGGGGCTTTTGGGCAGGTCTTGAGGTTTATAAGGGCCCAAACTTGCCCCTTTCGGCACATACGCCCCGGCCCAAGCCCGCTTCCTTTCCTTTTATTTAAGTTTTAATTCCTCGTGAATTCTCTCTCGCGCCCTAAAACTCGGGATGTTACAAGTCTACCCTCCTTACAATAGGTTTCGTCCTCGAAACCTGCCATAAGCTATACTGATAGCAAATCACAGAATGGGTGGCATAAACCGTAGCTATGCAAGGCAGCTTGGTCATGAAGGCCATTGTGATTAACTACCGCTGAGGATCTAATCCGGGTAATATCTAGTTCTAAGGCTTCTAAGCTGATGGGGCTAACTAATCATTTAAGGAAATAAAATCATAAACTTGGCATATCACAAATTAGAGTTTGCAACGTACCTTACTGAGTCATCTGGTAAGCCCTTGCTGTGGCCTTGTTGATGTAAGGTTCTTTCTCTGCACCCTTACCCTTTTCGGATCCTCCCGCTTCCGGCTCTTTGCGCTTTCTACAATCTCTGCTCAAATGCCCTGGCTCCCCACAGTTGTGGCACTTAGGCTTCGCCGTGCAGTCACGTGATTGGTGTCCAAACTTTGCACACTTAAAGCAACCCGCTTGCCCAGCTCTGCACTCTCCTCCGTGCCTTTTCCCACATTTTCCACACAGACCCTCTGCTTCTAACCTTGACCTCCTATCACTAGGACCCTAAAGGTCCTCCCCGGCCCGCTTAGCCGCTTGTTTCTTAGGTGCTTCATAAATGACTTCAGAGGCAATGTCATCGTAGACAACTCCACTCAGAACAACCACCGACTCAAAGGTACTCGGTGTGTTGGCATTTACAAATGTACGAATCTTTGGAGGCAACCCTTGAATATAATAATGAATCCTCCTCTCTTCCGTGGTTACAAGATGAGGCACCAGGCGTGCCAGTTCGTTGTACTTGGAAGTATATTGTCTGTGAGTCATGAGTCCGGCTTGCAAAGTCAGGAACTCTCTCTCCACCTTGTGGACTTCATTCTTAGGGCAGAACTTCGAAATCACTAACGCCTTCAGATCATTCCACCTCATTAGCTCGACCGCTTGGTCACCCTTCGCTTGTTTCACAGTCTCCCACCAGTGTGCTGCCTCTCCCTTTAGTGACTTAGCTGCGAACCTGAACGCTTGATCCGGTCGACAGTCACTGAGGCTGATGGTGGATTCCATGCCATTGATCCAATCTAAAGTATCAGCTGCTTCTTTCTCTCCAGTTAGCTCAGGGGGATCACAACCACGAAATGCCTTGTAATCGCATCCGCGAGTAGGCGGTGCGACATTCTCCACCAGGATTGGTCCTCCCGCAGCTGGTAGCACTATTGGCCCTTCAGTGGCTGGGATTACATTGGAGTTCTCCTTAGCCTTCCTCAACGCTTCGTCTAGTATTGCCGGTAAGGTTTCTTTCAGCAATCGGGTAAACTCGCGGCTAATAGCTGCTTGTACTACTGGTTCAAACTCAAATGTCTGGTCATCTCCTTCCGCGTTTTCAACATTGTGCTGACTAACCTCTGTGTCAGTATGGGTAGTGTGGACACTCCCCTCGATCATTTGATTTATGCTAGTTCTACCGCGGCGGCCCGTACGTCCACCACGTCTTCCTCCTCCACTTCCTCTAGTTCCTCCACGTCTTGCCATTTCTAACTGAAAGATAGGGAACAAAGGGATTTAATTTCAGCATGCTAGGGAATATGTAGAACACAATAAGTAAGGTAAGATGTTAATATACACTGGCCATCTGCAATTAACCATTACATCACTTCTCGTTTTCCATTTATTCGCTTTCATGATTCCACTAAAGCCTCTATTCTTATCTTGACACTCTAAAGGTAAACTTTACTTACTATACGCTTATGATGCTTTGGCTTGAGTTACCCGTACTGGCATCCGCTACTTGTCCCATTCTCAGTTTAAGTCTGGACATCGGGGATGTCCAAATCTCTCAAACTATGGCTCTGATACCAACTTGTAAGGCCCCAAACCCGGGAGGCCTCACTTATTGGATTTACTCATCAACACATAGCAATTTAAACATAAGACATTCATTGACACAGTGGAAACGATTAAAATCTTCAACATACACAGCGGAAACATAAACATGTCTAATACAAATTGTCTTTAACAACGTCAAACTAAAACATAACATAGACATAAACGGGATGCCAGACACTGATCTTCGGGTAACTCTTCTCTCTAAGCCCAAGCATCCACATCCATCAACTAAACCTGCACTTGACTGGTATGCATACTAAAAATCAGCAACGCTGAGTGAGTTCTAACGTTTACTTTAAATCATTTATACAAAAGATTTTTCTAATACATACATACATACTGCCTTTAAGGCAAAACTTTACATACTACACTTTCCAAAAACATAATTTAAAACATTCATAAAGTATCCGTCAATTCCTTGTCACTGTTGGTACTGTCCTCGTGATCAATACCGCTTAACCGTCAATTCTTATCACTGCTGGTATTGTCCTCGTGATCAGTACCACTTAACCATCAATTCATCTTTACTGTACTGCCCTCATGGCTTACATCCATGAACCGACAAGTACCTGGTCAATGCCCTCATGGCTTACACCATGAACCGACATTACCGCTTATCCGTCAATTCTGTTACATACTGGTATTGTCCTCGTGATCAATACCTTCTGGGTCCTCGTGACCTTTTGATGCTGTCCTTACGGGCAACACCACATGACACGATGTTGTCCTCGTGATCAACACCGGGTATTGTCCTCGTGATCAATACCGCTTAACTGGTACATGGGGGATTGCGTAGTCCCCCGAGCAACCGCCGTCACTCATTCCAATTGTACAACTGTTAACGAGCCATCGAGACTCTTACTAATGGGTAGAACCCATATCTGACATCTTGTACAAGTAACATCTGTCCCAAGGACCTTTACAAACTGGTACTCATTCCCGAAGGAAAGCTGTTCACTTTACTGTCATAAAACTTTCTGTAAATCTTGTTCATAACTTTCATATATAATATGCCTTTGTTTATGTATATAAAATATAGTAAACGCTTGCCATAAAATATAACTTGCTTTCTGAAACATAGCTTATCATAAAATACATCTTACTTTCTGAAACATAGCTTATCATAAAATACATCTTACTTTCTGAAACATAGCTTATCATAAAATACATCTTACTTTCTGAAACATAGCTTATCATATATATCATGCCTTTGTTTATGTATTTGAAAATATAGTAAACGCTTGCCATAATATAGATATACTTTCCTCAAAACATACTTTTGCCTCTTTTAAACCTTTCACTAAAACATAGCTTATCTCTTCAGTTTATAATATATAAAATATAATAAACACTTTACATTAAGTATGCACACCACCCCTAAAGAAGGCAAAAAGGGGATTAGAACTCACCTGGTAAGCTAATTCGGTTTGTCCTAAACAAAGTCCAACAACGTCACTTCCGATCTGAATTGATTAGTCAAATACACATCAGACCACTACCGACTCTAATGGTTTGACTACTCTAACATACTGACTTCACTTAATCAGATCTGATGCCTGTGTACTTATCAAGTGCGCAGACACTGCTTCCTGCGCACTTAGCAAGTGCGCAGGACCTGCTCTGTGCGCACTTAGCAAGTGCGCACGACCTGTTCTTGGCGAAAAACCCTAACTTTCGCATTCGGGTCTGATCACTTCAAGATCCCGAACCTGGTTGCATTCAAAACGTTCGTTTTCCATTAAGGAACTCAAATCTATGCTTACCCTTCAGTTTCATCCGATTAAACATAACCTTTTCACCCAAAACCCGAAAAACCCAAAAACTAACTAAAACTCAGATCTAGGAGAATCGGTTACCTGTAATCACTTCCTTTTCGTTGCTAAACACCCACGAGACTCTTGCTAACGATCCTTGAAGCTTAAATCCGAAAACCGGGACTTTCTCTCTCTAGGCTCTCTCTCACTCTCTCTCTCTAGAATCCGAAAATCTGGATGGAAATGGGGCTTTTGGGCAGGTCTTGAGGTTTATAAGGGCCCAAACTTGCCCCTTTCGGCACATACGCCCCGGCCCAAGCCCGCTTCCTTTCCTTTTATTTAAGTTTTAATTCCTCGTGAATTCTCTCTCGCGCCATAAAACTCGGGATGTTACAAGTCTACCCTCCTTACAATAGGTTTCGTCCTCGAAACCTGCCATAAGCTATACTGATAGCAAATCACAGAATGGGTGGCATAAACCGTAGCTATGCAAGGCAGCTTGGTCATGAAGGCCATTGTGATTAACTACCGCTGAGGATCTAATCCGGGTAATATCTAGTTCTAAGGCTTCTAAGCTGATGGGGCTAACTAATCATTTAAGGAAATAAAATCATAAACTTGGCATATCACAAATTAGAGTTTGCAACGTACCTTACTGAGTCATCTGGTAAGCCCTTGCTGTGGCCTTGTTGATGTAAGGTTCTTTCTCTGCACCCTTACCCTTTTCGGATCCTCCCGCTTCCGGCTCTTTGCGCTTTCTACAATCTCTGCTCAAATGCCCTGGCTCCCCACAGTTGTGGCACTTAGGCTTCGCCGTGCAGTCACGTGATTGGTGTCCAAACTTTGCACACTTAAAGCAACCCGCTTGCCCAGCTCTGCACTCTCCTCCGTGCCTTTTCCCACATTTTCCACACAGACCCTCTGCTTCTAACCTTGACCTCCTATCACTAGGACCCTAAAGGTCCTCCCCGGCCCGCTTAGCCGCTTGTTTCTTAGGTGCTTCATAAATGACTTCAGAGGCAATGTCATCGTAGACAACTCCACTCAGAACAACCACCGACTCAAAGGTACTCGGTGTGTTGGCATTTACAAATGTACGAATCTTTGGAGGCAACCCTTGAATATAATAATGAATCCTCCTCTCTTCCGTGGTTACAAGATGAGGCACCAGGCGTGCCAGTTCGTTGTACTTGGAAGTATATTGTCTGTGAGTCATGAGTCCGGCTTGCAAAGTCAGGAACTCTCTCTCCACCTTGTGGACTTCATTCTTAGGGCAGAACTTCGAAATCACTAACGCCTTCAGATCATTCCACCTCATTAGCTCGACCGCTTGGTCACCCTTCGCTTGTTTCACAGTCTCCCACCAGTGTGCTGCCTCTCCCTTTAGTGACTTAGCTGCGAACCTGAACGCTTGATCCGGTCGACAGTCACTGAGGCTGATGGTGGATTCCATGCCATTGATCCAATCTAAAGTATCAGCTGCTTCTTTCTCTCCAGTTAGCTCAGGGGGATCACAACCACGAAATGCCTTGTAATCGCATCCGCGAGTAGGCGGTGCGACATTCTCCACCAGGATTGGTCCTCCCGCAGCTGGTAGCACTATTGGCCCTTCAGTGGCTGGGATTACATTGGAGTTCTCCTTAGCCTTCCTCAACGCTTCGTCTAGTATTGCCGGTAAGGTTTCTTTCAGCAATCGGGTAAACTCGCGGCTAATAGCTGCTTGTACTACTGGTTCAAACTCAAATGTCTGGTCATCTCCTTCCGCGTTTTCAACATTGTGCTGACTAACCTCTGTGTCAGTATGGGTAGTGTGGACACTCCCCTCGATCATTTGATTTATGCTAGTTCTACCGCGGCGGCCCGTACGTCCACCACGTCTTCCTCCTCCACTTCCTCTAGTTCCTCCACGTCTTGCCATTTCTAACTGAAAGATAGGGAACAAAGGGATTTAATTTCAGCATGCTAGGGAATATGTAGAACACAATAAGTAAGGTAAGATGTTAATATACACTGGCCATCTGCAATTAACCATTACATCACTTCTCGTTTTCCATTTATTCGCTTTCATGATTCCACTAAAGCCTCTATTCTTATCTTGACACTCTAAAGGTAAACTTTACTTACTATACGCTTATGATGCTTTGGCTTGAGTTACCCGTACTGGCATCCGCTACTTGTCCCATTCTCAGTTTAAGTCTGGACATCGGGGATGTCCAAATCTCTCAAACTATGGCTCTGATACCAACTTGTAAGGCCCCAAACCCGGGAGGCCTCACTTATTGGATTTACTCATCAACACATAGCAATTTAAACATAAGACATTCATTGACACAGTGGAAACGATTAAAATCTTCAACATACACAGCGGAAACATAAACATGTCTAATACAAATTGTCTTTAACAACGTCAAACTAAAACATAACATAGACATAAACGGGATGCCAGACACTGATCTTCGGGTAACTCTTCTCTCTAAGCCCAAGCATCCACATCCATCAACTAAACCTGCACTTGACTGGTATGCATACTAAAAATCAGCAACGCTGAGTGAGTTCTAACGTTTACTTTAAATCATTTATACAAAAGATTTTTCTAATACATACATACATACTGCCCTTAAGGCAAAACTTTACATACTACACTTTCCAAAAACATAATTTAAAACATTCATAAAGTATCCGTCAATTCCTTGTCACTGTTGGTACTGTCCTCGTGATCAATACCGCTTAACCGTCAATTCTTATCACTGCTGGTATTGTCCTCGTGATCAGTACCACTTAACCATCAATTCATCTTTACTGTACTGCCCTCATGGCTTACATCCATGAACCGACAAGTACCTGGTCAATGCCCTCATGGCTTACACCATGAACCGACATTACCGCTTATCCGTCAATTCTGTTACATACTGGTATTGTCCTCGTGATCAATACCTTCTGGGTCCTCGTGACCTAATGATGCTGTCCTTACGGGCAACACCACATGACACGATGTTGTCCTCGTGATCAACACCGGGTATTGTCCTCGTGATCAATACCGCTTAACTGGTACATGGGGGATTGCGTAGTCCCCCGAGCAACCGCCGTCACTCATTCCAATTGTACAACTGTTAACGAGCCATCGAGACTCTTACTAATGGGTAGAACCCATATCTGACATCTTGTACAAGTAACATCTGTCCCAAGGACCTTTACAAACTGGTACTCATTCCCGAAGGAAAGCTGTTCACTTTACTGTCATAAAACTTTCTGTAAATCTTGTTCATAACTTTCATATATAATATGCCTTTGTTTATGTATATAAAATATAGTAAACGCTTGCCATAAAATATAACTTGCTTTCTGAAACATAGCTTATCATAAAATACATCTTACTTTCTGAAACATAGCTTATCATAAAATACATCTTACTTTCTGAAACATAGCTTATCATAAAATACATCTTACTTTCTGAAACATAGCTTATCATATATATCATGCCTTTGTTTATGTATTTGAAAATATAGTAAACGCTTGCCATAATATAGATATACTTTCCTCAAAACATACTTTTGCCTCTTTTAAACCTTTCACTAAAACATAGCTTTTCTCTTCAGTTTATAATATATAAAATATAATAAACACTTTACATTAAGTATGCACACCACCCCTAAAGAAGGCAAAAAGGGGATTAGAACTCACCTGGTAAGCTAATTCGGTTTGTCCTAAACAAAGTCCAACAACGTCACTTCCGATCTGAATTGATTAGTCAAATACACATCAGACCACTACCGACTCTAATGGTTT
The DNA here is from genome assembly GCA_023525975.1 of Smallanthus sonchifolius. Lineage (NCBI taxonomy): Eukaryota > Viridiplantae > Streptophyta > Magnoliopsida > Asterales > Asteraceae > Smallanthus > Smallanthus sonchifolius. Next base: position 46,522,125 of record CM042020.1, on the reverse strand, counting down.
AACTACTCTAACATACTGACTTCACTTAATCAGATCTGATGCCTGTGTACTTATCAAGTGCGCAGACACTGCTTCCTGCGCACTTAGCAAGTGCGCAGGACCTGCTCTGTGCGCACTTAGCAAGTGCGCACGACCTGTTCTTGGCGAAAAACCCTAACTTTCGCATTCGGGTCTGATCACTTCAAGATCCCGAACCTGGTTGCATTCAAAACGTTCGTTTTCCATTAAGGAACTCAAATCTATGCTTACCCTTCAGTTTCATCCGATTAAACATAACCTTTTCACCCAAAACCCGAAAAACCCAAAAACTAACTAAAACTCAGATCTAGGAGAATCGGTTACCTGTAATCACTTCCTTTTCGTTGCTAAACACCCACGAGACTCTTGCTAACGATCCTTGAAGCTTAAATCCGAAAACCGGGACTTTCTCTCTCTAGGCTCTCTCTCACTCTCTCTCTCTAGAATCCGAAAATCTGGATGGAAATGGGGCTTTTGGGCAGGTCTTGAGGTTTATAAGGGCCCAAACTTGCCCCTTTCGGCCCATACGCCCCGGCCCAAGCCCGCTTCCTTTCCTTTTATTTAAGTTTTAATTCCTCGTGAATTCTCTCTCGCGCCCTAAAACTCGGGATGTTACAGAGAACAACCACTATCCACATACCACGTATTATTGATAGTCCTCCTTGGTTGCCTCTACATAAACAAAGAAAATCAGTTAGAAATAGGAACCCAAGCCATTGTGGTCTTGGGTCGTCTAGATGGATCAAAATAAACAACTTCAAGCAGTTCACAATCAACATTGTCATCAACCTTTGGAACATAAGATTCACAATTAGACCTTCTCATTGAAGACACAGTATGATTAATTGGAAAAACATTATTAGATTTATGATTATCAGATTCAGATATTTCCAAAAGTTTCTTTAATTTTCTGTTAAGTCTTCTTCGTTGAGGTCTAGAAAGTTTGACCTCAGGTTGAGAATCTTTTGGAATTCCAACATGTGGAATCTCAAACTTATTTTGAAAAACAACTGGTTTAGAAATATGCTTATCATGTTGCTTAAATCCCGAAGATTTAGCAAATGATTGACAAGACACATTCTTTACAGCACTAGATGTAGGCTTTCCCACATTTGTTCTTTTCAAAATCGTCACCACTCGTTGTTGTGAGGGAACACTCTTTAATTTGCCTTGATTCTTATAAGGATAGTGAATCAGAATATGACCAGCCTCATTACAGTGAAAGCAAACTCTTCTATCTTAATAATTTCTGATATAAGGAGTTTTTCTTGAATTTGATGACTCTTCCGGTGAACAAGCTTTAGAAGATTTTACTGAACAGTTGACTGGTTTCTTTTGAAAAAAAACTTGTTTAGTCATCGTTGATGAATTCTTCTTCTGATGACCAGCAGCAACAAAACCACTTGATTGTAACATTTTGGAAAGGTTAGGTTGATCAACTTTCACTTCATCAGGTTCTGTTAAAATGCATTTATCACGGGTAACTTGTTTCACCACCTTTGGTTCAACAATTTTCACTTCCTTAGGAATGCCTTCAACCTTTTTATCATTAAAAAATTCATTCTCAGAATCAGAATCATAGATCATATCTTCACCAGTTACTGGATTTACATTCAACACCGTCTTTGGATCAATTTCCTTTTCGTGAATAATTTATGGTTCAACCACATAATTTGCATTGAATGGTGGAGGAACAAATCCAATTCCAGCAACCCTCTTTGTAGGATCAGCATTAGCATTAAAGTAATCCAATACCACAGATGAATTTTCAAAATTTTCCAGCTTTCTATGTAATTTGATCACTTCAGATTCTTTATCAGAAATTTCTTTGTTCTTTTGAGCGACAATTTCATTTCGCTTCTCAATCTCAGCATAAGCCATATCCAGATGATATGCTTGTTCCTTATATTTCAATCCCAAAGAGTTCAAATCTCTTTTCAAAGACTCAATTCTATCTATACACAATTTATCATTATCTTTCAATTTTTGATTAACGGAATGCATCGATTTCATATCACAAATTAAATTTGTGTTATCATCCATTACTTTTTGCATTTTATCTTTTATAATGATGCAATTAGAGCAATAAATGTGACAGACATAATCTTTTACCTTTGAAGGATCTGACATATCTTTAGTGAAGACTTTTGCAATCGGAATATTTTCAGAATCAACACCATTAGAAGAATTTTGAGTTAATACTATATCATCTTCAGATACACCAGATGCAATATCAGACACAACATTTTGTACTTGATCATGCTCTTCATCAGCACTTGGCAAACTCTCACCATCACTTGAGCTATCATCTTCAGTTGACTCTTCAGATTTTGCAGAATGAATCTCTGCTACAAAAGCTTGACTTACAGTACCAACCAAATCTTCAAGATGAATACCCCAGTCATAATTTTCATCATTCTGAGCAACCAAAGCAGATGATGCAGATACATGATTAGAATTTCCAGAGCCAGAGGAGCCATGTGATTGATTACAATTTTTCTGAAAGTTATTAGGCTTCTTCTGAGAATCATATTCAACTTTTGGTTTCACACATTCTTTGGCAAAATGACCATACTCCTGAAAATTATAGCAACGAACTTTGGTTTTGTCAAATCCCATACGTGAACGACTGTTACAACCGATATACTTTCTTCCAGTCTTCTTCAAAAAATCCTTTGCTTGTCACATCAGCATAGCCATGTTCCATTGAATATTCATTTCTTCCAGATCATCAGGATCAACTTGTCTGAAATCCTCTTCAATAACATCTGGATCATGAATCTTTCCTCCAATAAAATTTTCATAAGAAGCCATAAAGGAAGAAAACATATCATCAGCAACTCTTTGATTCATATTATGTGTTCCAGATGATGAAGAAGCTGTATTTGCAGAGAAAAAAGAATGACTTGGAACCCCAGAACAATGATCTTTAAAAGACATCTTGAGTATCACCAGAAAAGAACGCAACCCCTGCACCAGTTTTGCTAGAAGTCTTAGCAAAATACATTGAAGGATCTTGAATATGCTCCATATTGGTTTTCTTCTTTTTCATATTCAAATCTTGTGGAATCTTGCCAAGAACCTCTTCAATAGACATAGTTTTATACTTGACATTCTCTTTTATTAAAACTGAATACACATCAAATTTAGATGGTAATGCCTCCAAAAACTTATCATTTATCTCTTTAGTCTCATAAACCACTGAAGCACTTGACAATTCACTCAGAAAATGATAGAATCTCGTTGCAAGATCATCTAAAGATTCATTTTGAAAGTGCTTGAATACTAAGAACTACTTCTTCAGTAATTCTTTTCTGCTTTCCTTAACATCCAAACTACCTTCACACCGCTTTTGTAACGCTTCCCACAATTGTTGAGAAGTCTTGAATTGTTTAAAACTATGATAAATTTCTTTAGGAAGAGACATTGAGATACTAGCCATAACCTTCTTTTCTCTATCAAACAATAATTTTTCTTCTGTGGTTAACGCAGATACCGATTTAGGAACATCATCCTTTCCCATCCAAGTATATGTCGGATGTGTATAACCTTTCAAGATTAGAATCCATAAACTTGTATCAGTAAAAAACATGAACTGATCAAACCAATCTTTCCAGTTAGAATAATCTGCAAGACTTAACAATTTGGGTGGTTTCTGAGATGTACCAATCTCGTTATCGTAATTTAACATGTTAGTCACTTGCACCATATTTGCCATTTTCAGAAAAAAAATTCAAGTATTTAACAAGTACTCCCCTCAGGCGAAGATAATAAGTTCGCTTCAAATCCAAGCAAGCGAATTTGATATCAAGCGATAAGTTCGCTTAAAACAAGAAAATCCGATAACTTTGCCTATAGAATAAGTTCGCTTAAACTGAGAGAAGCGAACTTGATACGTTCGCTTGCTAAGTTCGCCTGCAACAAATCTCAGCAAGTTCGCTTGCTTCAGCTGTAACACACTCAGGAAGAACTTCAACCCAAACACGAACAAACATCACATAAAATCATCATTTCTCACAGATTAGAAGGAATTTGAAGAAATTGGACCGTAGGATTTAGTATTTTATGAATTAAAACACTTCTATCGGATTAATTTCACCAAAATCCACTTCAAATCTACGAATTCAGCAGCAAAATCTACTTCAAGAACTTAAAAACTCCATGGATACAAAAACTTCTAAAAATGATCAATTTCTTGTCAAATTGTACACAAAATCGTCTCTAATCACCAAGAATCAGACACAAATCATGAGCAAATGCTCTGATACCACTTGTAGGTTCACATGACTCATCTACAGATCGATCTCGTGACAGGACGTCTCGATAACACGGAGTGCGGAATCCTTCGTGTTAACGTATGTATACGAATTGACAATAGAAACAGCAGGTAAATAAACTTTCTCTTTGTATTCCACCAAACACACAAAGTTTACAGAATACAATTGTTCGATTCTTCTCTCTCTTTCACAGAATCTGTAAACTTCTATTTATAGACACAAACTCTGCAATAGGCGAACTTAACAAGTTCTCCTCAAATAGACTAGGTTCGCCTCACATGAGACGAGGCGAACTAGGTGAAAAAGACAAGCTCTCTATTTATAGGCTGATAATGGCCTCACATCAGACCGTTATCCAGGGGGATATCGGTCTAACATGCCTCTATTGCCCGCATGTGCTCCACATGGCAGCCATGCAATTCCGGAGTGCCACCCGTCCATGTCGGTCCGACATCCGTCCACGCCTCCGACATGCTGATGCATGCCCTACACGTGTCTCGACACGTGTCTAATGCAGAGGGTTTCTAAGGGTTTGCATTGTGGACCGTTTTCTAGACCATGTCGGTCCGACATTTAACCCCTTCCCTTATCGGACCGATATCTAAGCGTATGTCAGTCCGACATCCAACCTCTTCCTATATCGTACTGATGTCTGATCACATGTCGGTCCGATATCTCTTATCTTTTAGAATTTCTTAATTTATTTTCTGACTTTTGGGATTTCATTAACTCCCGTTATTTCTTATGAGCTCAAATTGAGATCGGAATTTTGGCAGGTGTTATATCATCCCCAACTTTTTCGAAATCTCATCATCGAGATTACTTTCTGAATAAGTGTGGGTATTTTATTTTCATTTCGGATTCCAGTTCCCACGTGTACTCAGGTCCACGTCTTGAATTCCATTTCACCTTGACCAACATGAGTTTCATTCGTTTCAATTTCTTTTCCTGTCGGTCCTCAATTTGTAACGGTTGTTCCACATACTTAAGCCTTTCATCCACTGCTACATCTCGTATGCAGCTATTCCCCAAGCGCGCAAAGCATCCTTGGCTTGATGTTCTTTCTTTTTCATTAATAGCTTGGACATCAAGTTGATTAATACTGTATTGGTCATTCAATGGGAGCAATGATTTCTAATTTAGTTTTGTGTTTAAATTTTCAAGATTTAGGGTAGCAATGATTTCTAATTTGACATTTGTGTTTTTGCATATTTTCAAAAAGAGGGATGAAGGGGAAGTCTGTTAATGGGATGAATTATTATGCTTGTTTATCATTGCTCTCTCTTGATCCTTACTCCATTTGCAATACCTGTGGAGGGTGGACTGTTAGGTGGCAGAAGACAATCACTAAAATTGGACCCCATTTCATTTGGTGACGCATATGACATCTACCTACTATTTTTGTCAATTTCAATTTGTTTGCTCAATTATTTTGGTTTTATTTTGCAACTAAAATTGGGTGGCAGAAGACAATCACTAAAATTTTTCTGTTAAAAAAAACAAACTGCATAATTGAACAAACTACAGTTTCTGTTAAAATTTTCTGCATTTTAAGATATAGATTATGACCCATTTTCTGCATTTGCAGAAAACAAACATTTTAATGGGTTTACTGTATTCTTGGTGGTGAGTTGAATGGTTACAAGAGGTTTATGAGGGCTAAAGGTTGGACCGGCCTGCTCAGGGTAATTTGGTCAATGTCATTTGTGTTGTTCCAAGCAAATCAATAGAGGTATGATTATGTAATTGTTGTAGATTTGTATCTTGAAATCACAATAATCAGTTTGTAATTAACAGTTTGCAATTAAGGTTTGTGAATTAAGACCATTAACTGTGTTTTGTATATGTTTATACCAAGCTGCTCTCGTGGATCAAATCACACATAGAGAAAATCACTTTGGTCTCTAACTGTTCTTTACTCCAGCGAATCAACATTATATCAAACTCACTGCAACTATGGTTGAGCTTTGACCTGTTTAATAAACCTGCATTTGACTTTTGATCCGTTTAATAAACCCGTGTTTGATCCTTGATGGGTTTTTTAAACTCGTTTGACAAAGTTAATTTTAAGCTTCAACTTTGGTATCGTGTAATGCTTTTGGTTTTTGGATCTGTGATCTTTTCTGAAAAGTTTTTGCTCTTTGCAATAGGAGATTGCTTTGTTCAGTCAACTTTCACACCCAAACATTGTTCAATACTATGGAAGTGAACTGGTACCATTCCTTATTTGGCTTATCTTCTGTTCGCCCACTACAAAAAAAGTTCAAATTTAACTTTGTGATTATTTGGTTCGTGCATGATCAATGCAGTGGTAGTTATTTCAACTGAAAGGAATGGTGATTATTGTTTAGAGTTTAGTCTTTAGACTATATATACAAAAATTAGAATTAGAAATGTTTTGGAAACTAGCTGGTAATTATACACAGTTTAACCTAGATCCTTTAGATTAGATTTATTAATTTATAAAATTTAAATGTATAGCAAACTTGTTATCAACAGAACCCTTGATGGTAACATAAATACACAGTTTAACCTGGATCCTTTAGATTAAATTTATTAATTTATAAAATTTAAATACTTGTTATCAACCGAACCCTCTGATGGTAACTTGACAGGTTCCTTTTTTTATTTTTATTGATCTTGATGTCATTTTCATGGACCCGCAGTTGTGTGCAACTATGGCTTGTGACATTTACCGGCTTCTTCGTGCATCCGAGGTGAAGAAAAGGCCTGCGGTTGATTAACGGAGAGGCTGCAGAAAGATATTAATGCCAGCATGCGTGCGATCCTGATCAGCTGGCTTGTGGAGGTTGCTGAAGAGTATAGGCTTGTGCCTGATACATTGTATTTTGGCCATCAACTACATTGACATCTATCTTTCTGTAAATCTAATGATCGCTTCAAATAAATGAAAAAAGGCTACCTTTTCTGGTATGGAGAACTAAGGGGTGTTTATGGAAATGAATGAATTGTAATGAATTCTTCTAAAAAGTTTTGAGGTGTTTAGTTTGTAAATTTTGAAAAGAATTGTAATGGTTAAAAGATTAAATGTCTCAACTGGGGAGTTATATAGCAGGACATGGCCATGGGTTTTTTGGCGACTAACTCATGCTTTAAAATTCTTTTTATCTTTTCTGAACACCCCCCCCCACCCCAAATGGCAGGGAAACCCATTGTGTCATAATCTATGTCTAAACCTTTTTCTTTCGGGTCTTTTGAGTCTTTTGCGTTTAATCCACTTGGAGTTCGGTTGTTCTTGAAGATAATTACATATATATCTTCTATTGAGGGATTTTTTTTGTTTGTAGACAATTATAAAGGGAGTACTAGGTAAATAACTAAAAGAGAAACTTTATGAAAAAAAGTAAAAGGGGCGTTATGAAATGAGATTATGGGGGTGTATGGGACATTATGAAAACGAGTACCACGTTGTAATTTGTTGCAACCGTCACATCGCACGGGTTTCATACTAGTGTGTGTACATATATATATACACATATACATATAAAGATTATAGATTTATTTTTTGTTATTCAAAAAAATATATATACATATAAAAAGGTTCCAACTCAACCCAACTTGAACCATACACTGACCGGTTCCTACACAGTTGGGTTTTCTCCACTTCTAAATCAGTTTCAACATATAACATTTTTAACCAAATTTGACCCTAAGCAGTTTAGGCAAAAAAAAAAAGCTCGGTGTAAATCCAGGCACCAGTGAGTAGGGTCTGGGCCGGTGGATGAATTACAGAAGCTCCGACGAATAGCCGATGGTGAATAACTTCTCTTGGTTCCGACAATGTCCTGCACAAGAAACACCGCGTTAGGGCGTTACAGGGAGGGGATAATACCTGTATCGGGCATCCGGCGTGAGAATAAGTATCCCAGAGATATAAGGAAGTGAGTGAGTGTATGAAGGAAGTAGATAATCCATAACTGGGAGGGACTGTGCCTATTTATAGTGAAGGGAGGTGCCATGATGTCGTTTTCACAAAGATGACCTGGCGCGAGTGTTATTGGTGGAGGTGTCCCTATCAAGAATATCCTCTCGGTCCCCTAACTGATGACCGTTAGTGGCGGTTTTGTCCTACACGGTGGGACCACTGTAGGTGCATGGTGATGTCTGCTTCCTAGCGACATGTTGTGATGTTTTTGTGGGCTTTCTCCGTATGCGCAGCTATCCTTGTCCCTTTGTGGAGTACTGCCGGGAGCGAGTCCGTTCCGCGGCAAGTAATGTTCCGCGAGATTTCTTGCTGACTCTGCGGGGGACCCTACGTCTTCAGGTCCCCCAAGTCCAAAGTTATGTGTAAATACTTGCGCGTGGCTTTGGACTCGAGGTGTTTTAACTTCCTTACGCGTGACTTTAGGTTCATAAAGATTTGAATTTTCACGCGCCCATTATGAGGTAGGGTTGTTGGACGCCGATGGGACATTTGACTTTATTGGACAACATAGGTTCGTCAGGTGTCATAATTGTTCTTCCCTCTGTAGGCGTGTGGGACCCGCCCGTGTACTTTCTCCGTCGTTTATCATTTCCCGCCTGACGTGTCGTCCGGTGGCCGCTACTGGGCCCACCCGATACACGCCTTTTCATGCTCGTCTGCTCCGCATTAAATGCGAAGCCTATATAAGTCGAGTCGGAGCCCATTCCACTTACTTTCTCTCGCCTCTTCCTCTCTCTTTTCTTCTTCCTCAAAACCTGTGTTCTTCGTCTTCCAATATCCCATTTTCTCTCTTCTTACTCAAGACTCATGGCTTCTGGTACTTCCCGGGGCAAGGGGAAAAGTGGTAAAGGTTCTGATGCCTCTCTGATCGAGACCACCCGTATAAGGTGGAACACGGAAGAGTTTGACAAACTCTGTGAGATGTACTGCATAAGCAGGGAATGGGAGTCGGAGTATCCTGCTTCTGATACATCTGCCACCGATGTTCCAGATTGCAAGATAGCCCTTTACGCGACTTTTTGTCTTGTATTTTAACTTCCGTATCCCCGTTACAAGTTTATCGGGAGCCTCCTGAACTTTTTCCAGGTATACATCTCCTAGATGCATCCCATAGGCCTCTGTCATGCCACCAACATCGAATTCAGTTGCAGAAGTCAGGGTATAGAGACAACTGTGGCAAGTTCAACATTTTCTACAAGATGGTGCAACGCGACAGCTGGTTCTCCTTTGTCGGTCATGGTGGGAAGGTCAAAAGCCACGTTACTAAAGTTCCATCCAGTTTTCATAACTGGCGTGAACGTTTTTTCTTTATTAAGAGGGACGTGGTCCCTTTGGTGATGAATGTTCGCTCCACCTCTGTCTCTATCGTGGATTCAGACGTGGAGGCTTTTGAAGGCATGGATTGGTACAACAACCTTATCTCCCACCCCGCGGAGATTCAGTTCCTACGCGAGAGTGCCCTAGTGGTCGTAGGGATGAGCCGTATCTGGAAGCGTTTGGATAAAATCCCCTACTACACCGTTGGTGGCCAAGGTATGACGTTGACTGTTGTTTTCCTTTTTTGCCCTAGCCACTTCTTATTCTATGTATTTTGCAACTATGGACAGTGTTTATGATACTATTTTCGAGAATCCTCAAAGCAAAATGGTGTGGGCCAACGTAGCACCTGGGGAGCCTTCGATCTTGGACAGGTGAGCGAACAAATTTTTGTACCCCTGGGCTCTGGATAGTGATTCCAGCCGGTAAGAAACTTCAGGTGTGGTTCCTATCTTTAACCCTAGACCCCTTAATACTGTTAGTTTCGCCGAAAAAGCGTATGTGATGTTATCTAGTGATGGGTCTTTAGGTTCTTCGGATGAGGAACCTTTACTGATTCGTCGTGCACGTCGCGCAGGTCATGAGGCCGGGAAAAAGGATGTCGAGTGTCCCGTTGGTCAGTCTACAGGGGTTGGTAGTAGTGGTGGTACTTTGAAGAAGCTTAAAATCAAGAGGAAGTCTTCATCTCCTATGAAGAATCTTTTAACCTCCCCTAGCTCCAAGAAGCCAAAATTGTCTGAATCCTTGAGGTTAGCTGAGGAGGCTGCTCTTGGCACACGCGTTCTTGACTGCTACACATTCCATTTTCTTATATCATTCTTGCTTATTGTTGCTTTTCTTTGCTCAGCGAGCCTGGCTCAGAAGCCGCTGGTGATTCCGTTGGATGCACCACGCGTGGATCAGCTTGCCACCTCTCCTCGTTCATTACAGGCCAATGTCTCCGATCGACCAAAGTTATTGAGACTGAGCCTAGAGGTCCCACTATCGTAGATCTCGAGACTCCCACGTCATCCGATCCGGTTACCTCTCAGCTACCACCTGCTCCTACACGGGTTCTTCCTACCTCCTTACCTGCTATCCAGACTTCCCAGGTTGGGGCTCTGAAGGTGAGCCAAGTTCATGTGCCCAACTGACGTCTCACTCAAGGAACTCGGTTGCTGGATCCCACCCTTTGCCACAGTTTTATCCGGTTAGCCCCTCCTCCGGCCGAACGTGTCACACCTTCTAGTTACTGTGACGTTGATACCAAAAACATACTGCGGACAGTTATCAAACTAGAGTAGTACCTCCAACAGATATGTTCCTAGAGAAGAATCACGGGTCCATAATAGATTTATACACCGCTCTTTCCTTAGACAGAATATTCTGTTTTTTTAGATGCCTACATACTGGTCAAAAGGTCGCCTTCTAGTTACTGTGACGTTGATACCAAAAACATACCGCGGAAGACTTACAAGTCATAACTATTTCATTCCATATATAACATTGTTTTACAATAAGGACTGACTGGTAAATACAACCTAAACTTTGGACTTATAGCTCACGAAGAATCATGCCATCTACTCAAGCCTCACATTTACACAAGAACCTGCCCTCAGTCATCCCTATCTCAAAATACCTGTACATCTCCTGAAATGCCAACTACAAGCTAGTGGTCACCTGAGCTCAAAAACATTTGAAAATATTTTTGGATCAGTATAACGGTGGTGAGTTCATAAATAAAATCATATTTTCACAACATGTATCCATAATACAAGAATGCCCTGTCTGGGTCTTATAAACATTGCCTCCCAATCCATCACCAACTCACATAGATTCTGAGTCTACATACATATATACGGGCGACTCCCTGACTTCCGGATACAAGTCTGGCCAAATATGAGAGGATCGGTTCTCACCCGTCAGTCCTCTCAAAAATGGCCATAATATGTACTTATTCATGGCATATATGCACGGATAATATGGGATCTCAGATAAAAATCATTTATAAAAATTTTTATAGAGCACAGTTCAGAGGAACTCACCTTAAGCAGAACCTCCTTCTGATTATAACAATCATTACCTCGATATAACCCTAAATTATATTCAACATTTATCATAGTTAACATCCCTATCTTAGGTTTACACAAAGGAACCTCAGGATGTTCGAAAACCTTACCTTGGCACTATCTATAGCAGTTTGCGGATGTTTTGCTAGATACCGAACTCTCGCACGTGAACCACGCCTTGGGAACACTTCTCAAGAGTGTGTGTGTGTTTTAGATGGTGAAAAGATGGTGTAGAAATGGCTAAAGTGGAAGTCCTATTTATAGGGCTAAGATCAGGGTCGTGACAGACCAGTTACGCCCCATGACGATCCGCCATAGGGTTAGACACGTCATAATTGCCACGCTAGTCAGTATACACGTGTCATTCCCCGGTTCATTTTCGTGCTGAGCCTGTAACAGACCGTTATGTCCTATGACTATCCGTCACCATTGTAACAGACCGTTATCTACTTGTAACGGTCCGTCACAGTCACAAATTCCATTTTTCTCATTTTTGGTCCTTGACCTTTTGAGACTTTACCCTTATACTCCTTGGACTTATTCTTTTAGACACTTTTAGCCTCTAAAATACTTGGGAATTATACAAGTGTTACAAATCTCCCCTCCTTAAAAGAATTTCGTCCTTAAAATTTATTTAAACAAATGAGGGTACTTAGTTTTTATTTTTCAGTTAATTCCCAGGTTTGATCGGTGCCTTTCTAACCTTGCCACTGTACCAGGACCATCGGTATTTTTTTTCTTTCTAAGCTTTCGCTCTTGTGTTCCTAAGATCTTAATGGGTTGTTCGGTGAATTGGAGCTTGTCATCAATATGGACACCATCTAACGAGATTGCCTGATCAGGATCCTCTAAGCATTTACGTAGACATGACACGTGGAACGTGTTATGAATACTCTGCAATGCTTCAGGCAATTCAAGTTTATATGCCACTGCTCCAACTCTTTCTATGATCTTGTAAGGTCCAATATACTTTGGCCCTAATTTCCCTCGTTTTCTGAATCATACAACACCTTTCCAAGGTGATACTTTCAACATTACATAGTCACCTACTTGGAATTCTAACTGCCTTCGTCATTTGTCTTCATAACTCTTCTGCCGAACTTGTGCATCTTTCAACCGTTGTTTAATCTGGATTATCTTATCAGTTGTTTCTTGTAAGATTTTTGGTCTAGATAGTTGGCTATCTCCTACTTCCGTCCAACATATTGGAGTTATACATTTCCTACCGTATAATGTTTCATAAGGTGTAGCTTTTATACTTGAAGGGTAGCTGTTGTTGTAGGAAAATTCTATCAATGGTAAATGATTATCCCAGCTGCCTCCAAATTCTATTGCATAAGCCCTCAACATATCCTCTAGGGTTTGAATTGTTCTTTTACTTTTTCCATCGGTTTGAGGGTGATATTCTGTACTCATATTGATTCGAGTTCCCAACTCTTTTTGGAAACTAGTCTATAATCTATATGCGAAGTGACTATCTCTATTAGAGATAATAGATAGCGGTATACCATGGCGACTCACAATTTCATTGATATAGAGTCGGGCTAGCTTATCCATTGAGTAATTTTCGCTGATACGGATAAAGTGTGCCGATTTGGTTAATCTATCAACCACAACCCAAATAGCATCATGCCCTTTCTGGGTTCTTGGTAGTTTTGTGACAAAGTCCATAGTAATCTTATCCCATTTCCACATAGGTATCTCCAACTGTTGTAGTTGTCCTACGGGTTTCTAATGTTCAATCTTGACTTGGAGACAAGTTAAAAACTTCTCTATATACTGAGCTATAGATCTTTTCATGTTTGGCTACTAGTAATGAGTCTTCAAACCTTTGTACATTTTATCAGCTTCAGGATGTATAGAGTATTTAAACTTGTGAGCTTCATCCATCACTTTCGTTTGCATTTCTTCAGGCCTAGGATTCCAAATTCTGCTTTCAAATCTTCAGATTTCATCATCGCCTCTCGTTAGTAATTTCTCTTTACCAACCATACGTTCCTTCTTGATGTTATTTTCTTGAAGTGCTTGATTTTGAATTTCTTTGATCTGATCCATCCAGTCTATCTTGATTTCTAACCTTAATGCTCTTATCTTGATAGGCTTGATCCTTTCCTTTCGACTTAATGCATCTGCTACAACATTAGCTTTCCTATGATGGTGTTTGATTTCACAATCATAATCATTAATGAGTTCCATCCATCTCCTCTGTCTCATATTCAATTCTTTCTGATTGAACATATGTTAGAGACTTTTATGGTCTGTATATATCACACACTTAGTACCATACAGATAGTGTCTCCAAATCTTTAGAGCAAACACTATGGCACCAAGTTCGAGATCGTGTGTGGTATAGTTCTTGTCATGGATTTTAAGTTGCAGTGATGTATAGGCTATCACCTTATCTCACTGCATCAATACGCAACCTAGACCAATACGGGAGGCATCATAGTAGATGACGAAGTCATCATCCCCTTCGGGTAATGCTAAGATTGGTGCAGAGCTAAGTTTATGCTTAAGGGTTTTGAATGCCTCTTCTTGCTTCTGGCTCCATTCAAATTTCACAGATTTATGAGTTAAACTAGTTAATGGAGTAGCAATCTTGGAGAAGTCTTGTATAAACCTTCGGTAGTATCCTGCTAGACCAAGAAAGCTTCGAACCTCAGTCGGTGTCTTTGGAGTTTCCCATTTTATGATTGCTTCAATCTTGGATGGATCACTTGGATTTCCTGATGATTTATAACATGCCCTAGAAACTGTACCTCTTGTTTCCAAAACTCACATTTGGAAAACTTAGCGTACAACTTTTCTTTCCTAAGAGTTTCCAGGATTATCTGAAGATGTTTGGCATGTTCTTCCTGAGTTTGCGAATAGATAAGGATATCATCGATGAACACTATAACGAATTTATCAAGAAATGGTTTATAGACTCAATTCATTAGGTCCATAAATGCTACGGGAGCATTTGTTAAACCGAATGGCATAACCAAAAATTCGTAGTATCCATATCGAGTTCTAAAAGCATTCTTTGGTACATCTTCGTCTTGTACCTTCAACTGCTGATATCCAGGTCTAAGATCAATTTTCGAGAAATATTTAGCTCCTTGCAACTGATCGAATAAATCATCTATTCTCGGCAATGGATATTTGTTCTTCATCGTGAGTTTGTTCAGTTCCCGATAATCTATGCACATACGCATGCTTCCATCTTTCTTCTTTACGAATAAGATTGGTGCTCACCAAGGTGAAGTACTTGGATGTATAAAACCTTTATCCAATAACTCTTGAATCTGCTTCATCAGTTCGTTCAGTTCAGAAGGTGCTAGACGATACGGTGCCCTAGCTACTGGTTTAGCTCCAGGTATGAGATCGATTTGGAATTTGATTTGTCTATCTGGTAGTAGACCAGGTAATTCTTCGGGAAATACATCCGGGTGATCACATACTACAGGAATGTCCGCAATCTGCTGTTCGTGTTTAGAGTCTAAAGCATAAACTATAAATACACTATATCCTAAATTCACACATATTTTAGCCTTGGCTACAGAAATCGTTTCAACCTTATTCTCATCACTATCGCATTGTATCAACGTAGACTCTCCGTTAGGCCTACAAATCCTAACAGTCCGTTGATCACAATCGATCTGAGAACAGAATTGGTTTAACCAATCCATTCCAATGATAACATCATACTTGCTCATACTCATTGGCATTAATTCAATCATTGAACTTTCGTTGCCAAAAGGTATCTCGCAGTTCACATACGGTTCGGTTATCCTAATCTGCTCACCATTTGCCATCTCAACTACGTAAGCACGCTCAAGTGGGGAAGGTTTCATGCCTAAATGCAAACTAAAGGCATCTGAAACAAAACTTCTATTTGCTTATGTATCAAACAGGATTTTAGCACAAATATTATTAACTAGGAACGTACCAGCTACCACCTTGGCATTGTCGTTCCTCTTTCTTTCACCATTCACAAACACCCAACCTTTTGCCCCTTCTTTGGGCTTCTGCTTTATGGGTTTGGTACAATTTCTAGAAATATGTCCCATTTCATTACAATTATAACACTTAAGAGATGGACAATACATTGAAATATGCCCTGGATTCTAGCATCTATTGCATCTTACTTCGTGAGAATTTCTTACCGAATTATTTCCCTCTCTCCTAGGGAACTTAAAGTTCCTTGGTTTGAATCGATACATTACTTCCTCACTTTTTCTCTTCGTTTCCACATGTTTTATCTCCATTGCCTTCTCAGCCTTATCCTTGGCTTCTTGTGCCGCCATCTGGTCATAAATCGTGGCACTTAACGACAAAGCCGAATCCATTGTATGAGGTGCTGAGGTTTTTACTAAGGTTCGTACCTTTAGTGGCAACCCTCTAATGAAGTTTTTGATTCTTCGGGACTCATGTGTCACCAGATGCGGCACTAACTTTGACATCTCATCAAACTTTGTCGCATACTCCTGATGCGTCATTGTTCCAGCCTCAGGACGCTGAAACTCCTCTTCAATCTTATCAAGCTCATTTTGAGGACAGAATCGTTGCAAAACTAACTCCTTAAACTCATTCCATTTTATGTTGTCCATAGCTTGTTCCCCTCTAGCTTGCTTAATAGACTCCCACCAATCTAATGCTATGGTTTCTAAAGCGTTGGCAGCAAACTTGACGGCCTAATCACTTCTACATTCACTAAGTTTGATAACAGCTTCCATCTTCGTGATCCATTGGGTAGCATCAATGGCTCCGTTCTTTCCATCAAATGGCTTAGGTTTGCAGCCTCCGAAGGATTTGTAGTTGCATCCTTCGTGATTCTCAGTTCTTGTCACATAACTGGTATTCGCGTTTCCATTTGCTCCTCCAGTGTGGTTGGTTCCTCCTCCGGTTTTTCCAGTACCCATTCTCCTAGTAAGAACTTCATCTAACAATCCGGGTAGTGTGGTTCGTAAAGCTTTTGTTACTTCACTTGCCACAGCGTTTTGGAACTGAGCCTCAGACATAACTACTTCTTCAACATGGGGATTTATGTTATTTTCGTTCTCATTTGTTTCATGGTGATCGTTAGTATCAGTGTAGTTTTCAGTTCATCTATGAGACCTAGTTACTGGAGTAAGACCTTTTCCTCTACCTCTTCCTCTTCCAACCAACGTTACCTATACACTCAGATGTATGACATCAGAATTCGTATAACTGGTTATGATCTAGAAAATCAGAAATTAAAGACATTTGGCCAAGAATGTAATTAATAATATGTTCTCTTGATATCACCCGTTATAGTCATTATGATAACCAACACCTTGTCCTACGTCCTATGGCATTCCAGCTATTCTCAGAGCTCTTAGTTTAAGTCTAGATACTAATCTTTCCTATTAGTATCTAAATAACTTAAACTGCGGCTCTGATACCAACTTGTCACACCCGTAACAGAAGACATTTATCTAACCAGAGTAGTACCTCCAACAGATATGTTCCCAGGAAAGAACGACGGGTCTAGAATAGATTTATACACTGCTCTTTAATTTGAAAAAACATTCCATTTGTAAGATAACTACATACTAATCAGAAGGTCGCCTTCTAGTTACTGTGACGTTGATACAAACACACAGCGGAAGACATACAAGTCATAACTATTTCATTCCATATATAACATTGTTTTACAATAAGGACTGACTGGTAAACACAACATAAACTCTTGACTTATAGCTCACGAAGAATCATGCCATCCACTCAGCCCTCATGATTACACAAGAACCTACCCTCAGTCATCCCTATATCAAAATACCTGTACATCTCCTGGAATGCCAACTACAAGCTAGTGGTCACCTGTGCTAAAAAACATTTGAAAATATTTTTGGATCACCATACCGCTGGTGAGTTCATAAACAAAATCATATTTTCACAGCATGTATCCATGATACAAGAATGCCCTGTCTGGTCTTGTAATCATTCCCTCCCAATCCATCACCCAGTAACCTCATATGGATTCTGATTCTACAACATACATATATACGGGCGACTCCCTGGCTTTCGGATACAAGTCCGGCCAAATACGAGAGGATCAGTTCTCGCCTGTCAGTCCTCCCAATCATGGCCATAATATGTACTTATTCATGGGATATATGCACGGATAATATGGGATCTCAAATCAAAATCATTTACAAAAGATTTTATAGAGCATAGTTCAGAGGAACTCACCTTAAGCATAACCTCCTTATGATTATAACAATCAATACCTCGACAGAACCCTAAATTATATTCAACATTTTTCATAATTAACATCCATATCTTAGGTTTACACAAAGGAACCTCATGATGTTCGGAAACTTTACTTTGGCACTATCTATAGCAGTTTGCAAACGTTTTGCTAGACACCGGACTCTCGCACGCGAACCACGGCTCGGGAACACTTCTCGAGAGTGTGTGTGTGTTTTAGATAGTGACAAGATGATGTAGGAATGGCTGAAGTTGAAGTCCTATTTATAGGGCAAAGATCAGGGTCGTGACGGACCATTACCACCGGTGACGGCCAGTCACCCAATTCTGGGCGGCAAACGTAACGGACCGTTACGCCCCATGACGGTCCGTCATAGGGTTACACATGTCATAATTGCCCTGCTAGTCAGCATACACGTGTCATTCCCTGGTTCATTGTCGTGCTGAGCCCGTAACGAACCGTTATGTCCTGTGACGGTCTGTCACCATCGTAACGGACCGTTACCTACTTGTGACGGTCCGTCACAGTCACAAATTCCATTTTTCTAATTTTTGGTCCTTGAACTTTTGGGACTTTACCCTTATACCCCTTGAACTTATTCTTTTAGACACGTTTAGCCTCTAAAATACTTGGGAATTATCCAGGTGTTACAGAACGTATTTTTCAAAAGAATCGTCCTCGCGGGCAATAAAAGGATCACGTGACTCGAGATTTGGCTAGAACTGTGTCGTCAGTGTCTGAACTTTTGAGGGAATGGGAGTTCTTCCATGAGGAGCAAGTGGGTTATGAAGCTTTTATGTGGGAAGTGGAGGAAAGGCGTCAAAGTTCTGAGCATATAATAAACTTGTAGTGGGAGATATCCGCCTCTCGTGTCGAGATGGCCATCGCCAAAGAATTACACATGAAGGCTGCCGCGGACTGGAAGGTAGCTTGTGATTTATCTAATCAAAAACTTGCAATGGCTACTGAGTCCGGGCCCCAGGCCTTGGCGCGAGTTGGCACTCTGGAGGCTAATAACCGTGAGCTCATCGACCGACTGGCTTTGAGGGATACAGAGATAGTGACAAAGGACACCGAGATCTCCCGCCTTCAAACCTAACTCAAGGAAGTAAACGACGCCCGAGACAACGAGGCCGCCCACCGATTGGTGTTAGAGGGAGATGTTCGCAAGCTCCACGCTGATCGTCAATGGTTGATCTCCGAATGTCTCCCATTGACGGTGGACTTGGTTAAGGGTTGTCCGGAGTTTCAAGAGGTTTTTGCCCAACTTCTTACATCGAACAAATTCTTAGGGTGTCAACAAGGGTTTGATGAGGGTTTCCGTTTTGCGAAGGAAGGGCTGCCAAAAATCTCCTTTGATCTTTTCGATGTCAATTGCGGGGAGGGTTTGGTGGAAAAAACCGAAAAGTTTGATAACTTATCCTTCCCCATTCTTAAAGAGATTACTACTTGCGCTGACTATGAAGATCTATCTGCCTTACACGCAATGTTTGCAGCTGTTGATGACGACGAAGGTCCTTCCCGCCAAGGGGATGGGGACGATGAAGAGGTGGACGGTGAGGATGAGGGGAACCAGGATGGTGGTGGCGATGGTAAGAATGTGAGTGGTGGTGATGATGATAATGTATAGGAACTGGCCCGCATGCCATGTATGCCCTTTGAGCCCAGTATTTCGTTTTTGTGTTGGACTTCCGCTCGTGGTGGCTTGCATGCTGCGTTTAAACTTACAACTTCCCGTGTGCTTGTCTTGATTTAACTGACTTGTTTTCTTTTGTTATTATTGCTGGTATGTGTTTGTTTTCGTACAGCATGTAATATGGTGGATTTTTCCATTGGTGGAAAAGGCTTTAAGATTATGCACGCGCCTGTTTCTCAGGCAACGTGTGTAACACTGTGGACTTTGCCGTTAGGGGCAAAGGCTTTGAGCTTGTGTGCGCGCCTGTTTCTTAGGCGGCGTGTATGATGCTGTGGCCTTTTTCATGCCCGGGCAAAGGTGTTAAGCTTATGCGCATGCCCGTGTTTCAGGGGGCGTGTATAATGCTGTGGCCTTTGCCGTTAGGGGCAAAGAAGTTAAGCTTATGCGCGCGCCTGTTTCTCAGGTGGCGTGTCTAATGATGTGGCCTTTGTCGTTAGGGGCAAAGGCTTTAAGCTTATGAGCGCGCCTGTTTCTCAGGTGGCGTGTATAATGCTGTGGCCTTTGCCGTTAGGTGCAAAGGCGTTAAGCTGCGCGCGCCTTTTTCTCAGGCGGTGTGTATAATGCTGTGGCCTTTGCCGTTAGGGGAAAAGGTGTTAAGCTTATGCGCGTGCCCGTGTTTCAGGAGGCGTGTATAATGCTATGGCCTTTGCCGTTAGGGGCAAAGATGTTAAGCTTATGCGCGCGCCTGTTTCTCAGGCGGCGTGTATAATGATGTGGCCTTTGCCGTTAGGGGCAAAGGCGTTAAACTTATGTGCGCACCTGTTTCTCAGGCGGCGTGTATAATGCCGTGGCCTTTGCCGTTAGGGGAAAAGGTTTAAATCTTATGTGCGCGCTTGTTTCTCTGGCGGCGTGTATAATGTTGTCGCCTTTGCCGTTAGGGGCAAAGGCGTTAAGCTTATGCGCGGGCCTGTTTCTCAGGCGGCGTGTATAATGCTGTGGCCTTTGCCGTTAGGAGCAAAGGATTTAAGCTTCGCCTATTTCTCAGGCGCTATGTATAATGTTGTCGCCTTTGCTGTTACGGGCAAAGGCGTTAAGCTTATGCGCGCCTGCTTCTCAGGTGGCATGTATAATGTTGTGGCCTTTGCCTTTAGGGGCAAAGGTGTTAAGCTTATGTGCATGCCCGTGTTTCAGGCAGATTGTATAATGCTGTGGCCTTTGTCGTTAGGGGCAAAGGCGTTAAGCTTTATGAGGGTTTGCAAATATATGAGAGTTGATCATTACAATGGACGCATAAATGACTTGTAAATGCAATTTGCTCATTAAGAACAAGGAACATCTCTACACACCCCCCGCTATCGCCTTCTGATTACATGTAACATTTTCTTAGTTGTGCCGCGTTCCACGTTCTTGGTATCTCCTTGCCATCCAATTGGTTAAGGGTATAAGCCCCCTTCCCTAAATTTTCACGGATCATGTATGGACCTTCCCAGTTTGGACCTAGCTTGCCTGTGTTTTCTGTGCGACTGACCTGGTTGCTCCTCGGCACATATTCTCTTTCTTTGAAGGTACGCTCCACTACTTTCTTGTTATACGATTATTCTAGCTTGTGCTAGTATCGAGCCTCATTTATAGCTGCCATTTCACGGCGTATCTCCAAAACATTCAGGTTAAGTCGTAACTCTTCCTCATTATCCTCACTTTCCGTATTTAGTCTCCGCGGTATCATGGCTTTTGTTCTGTATGTAAGGCTGAATTGAGTCTCCCCGTTGCTACTTTTGGGCGTAGTTTGGTGAGCCCGAAGGACATGCGGGAGCTCCTCTAACCACGACGTGCCTTCTTCATCCAGCCGTGTCTTTATACCTTCCACAATGCTCCTGTTTGTGCGTTCTACTTGGCCATTCCCTTGTGGGCGTGCCACGGACGTGAATACCTATGTGATTTGCAACTCCGCGCACCGTGCTCTGATTGTTCTATCGGTGAGTTGCTTTCCATTATCACTAACAATGTAGAGTGGGAGACCGAAATGATAAATTATGTGCTCCTAGATGAATGTTTTGATATTGATTACTGTGATAGTAGCCAGGGGTTTCACTTCTACCCACTTGGTAAAGTAATCAATGGCTACTACCAATATTTCCACGGGCCCCTGAGCATCTGGGAAGGGGCCCACCAAATCAATACCCCATTTCTGAAATGGCCATGCTGCCGAAACTGGAATAAGGTTGTTCTTTGGTCTGTGTGTCATGGGCGGGCCTTTCTCAACTCTACAGTGGCATCCACGTGCATTCCCGGCCAGTAGTAACCGGCATTCATCAGCTTGGCTACCACTGCACGTGGACCGACATGGATCCCACAAATACCGAAATGAATTTCTCTGATTAGGTAGTTGGCCTATGCGTTGTCCACGCAGGGCAGCAGCGGGCCCAAGAACGACCGCGGGTACATCATTCCATCCTGTATTTGGTTTTGCGCGGCTTTGGCTTGGAGTTTGTGAGCCCTTGCTCTATCAGGAGGCAAGATTCTAGTGTCCAAATAGTCGTGGATCGGCGTCATCCACGATTCCTCTTGCTATGTAATATTGACTTCCGCTACTTCAGTTGACGATTTTTCAATCATTTCCAAATGGGCCGTTTTCATTGGGTCGCTAAAGGTAGAGGCAATCTTACTCAATGCATTCGCCTTCTTGTTCTGGCTTCGCGGTATATGGATTGCTTCCCAGGAAGCGAAGTTTTTAAGCAGATTTCTACAAATGCTGAGATATTTAACATGATTGGACCTTTGGCCTCATAGATTTCGTTGATCACCAATAACGAGTCTACATGCGCTCGAATACGCCTCTCGTCCTTTGCTATTGCTAGGCGAAGGCCTGCAAGCAACCCCTCATATTTAGTTTCATTATTGGATGTTGGGAAAAACAACTTTAGGGCGCGCATATGTTCAACCCCTCCTGGGCAGATTAGGAGTAAGCCCACGCCGGACCCCTCTATACATGCTGACCAGTCCGTGAATAATTCCCAGAGAGGTTCTTCCTCCACGGGGGGGTGCTTCCGTTACTCCACGCGTATCTTCTTCCTTCATGGTTCCCACGGGTACTTCTGTAATGAAGTCAGCGATGACTTGACCTTCGATTGCTGACCGTGGCTTGTAAGTCTGGTCAAATACTACCAACTCGATCGCCTAGCGGGTCATTCGCCCTGACAACTCAGGTTGGTGGAGGATTTGTTGTAAGGGGAAGTTTGTTAATACGTCTACATCATGCCCTTGAAAGTATCGGCGCAGAAGCCGGGAGGCATGTACTAAAGCTAGGACCAACTTCTCAGTCATGGAATAGTTGGTTTCAGATGTTTTCAGGACCTGACTGATGTAATAAATGGTTGTTTGTATGCCTGCGTGCTTAACCATGAGGACTGCGCTAACTGTCTTATGAGAAGCAGACAAATATACCTTCAGCCGCTCTCCTTTGGCTGGGATGGCCAATGTTGGTAAGGTAATTAGGTAGTTCTTTTGTTCCTGGAACACCTTCTACTCCTCAGCAGACCATTTAAAATCCGACTTAGTTAAGCAATTCTTGAGTGTGGCAATAAAAGGTAAGGACTTCTCCGCATGTTTTTCCAAAAATCTGTTCATGGCCACCAAACGACCATTCAAGGTCTGCACCCCATTTAGTGATCTTGGGGATGCCATGCTTGTGATCGCGGCCACTTCCCTCGCGGGTGACGATGACCCCTAAGAATTTACCCTCCTCCATTCCGAAGGAACATTTTGCTGGGTTAAGCTTGATACCGGCTTCTTTCAAGCGAATTAGGGTTTCAGATATATCCGCGAGCATGATCTTCTCGTTCTTGCTCTTTACTACTAAGTCATCCACATATACTTCCAAATTTTTGCCTATTTGATCCTTGAACACCCTATCCATCATGCGTTGGTACGTAGCGCCTACGTTCTTCAACCCAAATGGCATCTTTGTATAATAGAATATGCTCATGTTTGTATTGAAAGAAGTCTTATCTTCATCTTCCGACGCCATCTGCACTTGATGGTACCCCTTGTAGGCGTCTAGAAAGCACTTGTAAGGGAAAGACACAAAGGAGTCCACTTTGGATTTAATTTCTAGTAGTAGGTATGAATCCTTCGGGCACGCCTTGTTCAGATATTTGAAGTCCACGCACATTCTCCATCACCCGTCTAATTTTTTCACCATCACCGGATTGGCAATCCACGTCTGGTACCATACCTCTCTTAGGATACCCGCTGCCACCAGCTTTCCCACCTCTTCTACTTTCGCCTTGCGCCGTTCCAGCGCCACCGCTTCTGTACTACTGGCTCCACCGATCGATATGTCCTCAGGGCGTGTTCCACGATATCAGGCGGTACCCCCGTCATATCCGAAGGTTGGAAAGCAAATACCTCCAAGTTGGCGCACAACAGTTCTTTCAAGTGCTTTCTTACCTACGCATATATGGTGTGCCCAATTGTGATAGTTTGTTCTGGAAACACGAGGTTAACTGGCCATTTTTCTGGTTCCGTCAGGGAGATTTAAAGCGGTATTGCGGCGGGTTCTTCGATCATAGCACATTCTTAGTTTGCCCACACCCTTGCTACTCCCCTTACTTCATCTAGGGGGACATGGATCTTCGACATTACCTCTACTATCCTATCTAGTATCTATGTGCTAGACGATAAGCGTTTACGCTCTCGTCTATTATGGGACTCTTTATGTTTCAAGAATTATGTATTATGTGTTTCAAGAATTATGTATTATGTGTTTCAAGAATCGTGCACCTCAAGAACTATGTATCTTCAAGAACAATGTATTTCGATAATCATGTATTAACTTTTATGATTACGTGCTAATCTAATTTAACATTGTAGCATCTTTTTTAATTGTTGATAATACTTACATATTAATAAATGCATAAATGTGTATCTAGAAAATGCCTCCGAGACGTGAAACACGCCACACTACCAATAATGAAATCAATGAAAGTCCTACCACGGCGTAAATCTTTGCTCAATAGTTAAACGACTCACTACCCGACATAGTTACTCAAGTCAGCAATGTCATATGCAATGGAAACACTTCCAACGGTAATGATAGTGAAAGAAGCCATCAGAACGAGGGAGAAGGAGGTTCAGGAAATGGGACTAGAAGAGGATGCTCTTACAAGGCCTTCAGTTCCTGCAAGCCAAAGGAATTCCATGGCCACGAAGGAGCCCTTGGGATACTTAAATGGTCTGACAAGATGAAGTCAGTCATCAATATTAGTGAATGCACCAACAACCAGAAAGTGAAGTATGTAGTTTGCTTTCTCCATGGTAAAGCTCTAACATGGTGGAACACCAAAGTTCAGGCTTGGGGTACTGAAGTGATTGGACAAATGTCTTGGGAAGAATTGAAAGCTTTACTGCTAGAGGAATACTGTTCCGAAAACGAGATGCAACGATTGGAGTCAGAATTCTAGAATCTGACCATGGAAGGTGCGGAACATAAAGCATACACCAACATAATTCATCAGCTAACTTTCCTGGTACCATAAGATTAACCGCTACATCTGGGGTCTTGCTCCTCAGATATGTGGGACGGTTACCTCAAATGAACCAACCACATTGAAAGCTGCAATTCTTCTAGCTAGTCAATTGACTGATGAAATGGTGAGATCTGGAGTTCTGGTCAAGAAAGGTGCTTTGAAGAAGATAAAATGGACTGAGAAAAAGAATATTGGAGTTGATAAGAAGCCCAAAACTGACAAAGCTTTTGTGGCAGTTGTTCCGAAGAGAAAGCCATACAACGGACCATTACCCAAATGCAACAAGTGCCCGCAACACCATACGGGAGCTTGTATCCAATGCACTAAGGGCAAGAGGTTTGGTCATTTGGCTAATGTCCGCAAGTTCAACGGTACAAGGGCATGCTACGAATGCGGTAGAACTAAGCACATGAGGAACACCTGTCCCAAGCTGGCACAAAGACAGGAAAATACTGGGAATCAAGCTCAAGGACGAGCATTTATGTTAGCGGCTAATGAGTCAAGACAGGATCCAAACGTCGTAACGGGTATATTCCTCATTAATCATCACAATGCATATATTGTGTTCGACACAAGAGCAGATAAGTCTTTTGTATCAACTGATTTTGCACCATTACTTGGCCTACCTGCTTGCGACTTACATAATACCTATACCATAGAACTAGCTAACGCTAAACTACTCGAAGCTAAAAACATAATCAAAGGATGTATCCTATGTCTTGAAGATCCTTCCTTTGCCTTAGACTTACTTCTTATTGAACTCGGGAGCTTTGATATTTTTATTGGCATGGATTGGCTTTCCCATCATCAAGCAGAGATAGTGTGTCATCAGAAAACTATTTGGATTCCCTTACCAAAAGGTGAGACACTTATCATCCAAGGAGAACGACTCGGGAAGGAACTAAAAATCATATCTTTCATGAAGGCTCGAAAATGTCTGAAGAAACAGTGCTTCGCCTTTCTAGCTCACATAGTAGAAAATAAACGAGAAAGGAAACGCATTGAAGACATTCCTGTTGTCAGGGATTACATGGAAGTATTCCCTAAATATTTGCAGGGACTTCCTCTAGTACGGAAAATCGAATTCCAAATCGATTTAGTTCCTGGAGCTGGACTAGTTGTTAAATATCCCTATCGATTAGCACCATCGGAGATGCAAGAGTTATCAAGTAAACTACAGAACTCCTAGAGAAAGGATTTATTCGACCAAGCTTCTCACCTTGGGTAGCACCAGTTCTATTCGTCAAGAAGAAAGACAGATCTTTTCGAATGTGCATTGACTACTGAGAGCTTAACAAGTTAACCATCAAAAATCGGTATCCTCTTCTATGAATTTACGACCTCTTCAATCAACTGCAAGGATCTACTTATTTCTTAAAGATCGATCTCAGGTCTGGATATCTTCAACTAAGGATTCAAGAGAATGACATACCAAAGACTGCTTTCAGAACTATGTATGGACATTGGATTTCTTGTCTTATAGAACGTAATGGCAAGGAGAGGAAACGGAAGGCGTGGTGGCCGTACCGGTGGTCGTACCGGCGGTCGAAATGGTGGGCGTGGCAGCATCCCTGCGCGCCAAGAGTATAGTGAAGAAGGAAGTGTTCACACTGAACCGGCGGTTAGTGTGCATGAAGCTGAGCAAACACAGGTTGAAGAACAACCTTTCACTTTTGAACCAGAAGTGAGGGCAGCCATAGCTCGAGAATTTACAGAGTTGATGAAGACTTCCCTGCCAGGTCTGTTGGCAGAAGCATTGAAGCAGGTCAATGCGGTGGGTGGGTCTAGCGCGGCAGTTGGTGCTCAGAACAATGAGACCGACAATGCACCGCCTGCTCGCGGATGTGATTATAAGTCATTTAAAGCATGTGACCCACCGGTCCTGACTGGGAAGAAGGATGCGGTGGCTACTTTTGATTGGGTAATACGTATGGAAGCCGCCATCCGTCTGAGCGAGTGTCGAGCTAATCAAGTAGTGAAGTTTGCTGCTAACTCCTTGAGGGAGGAAGCATCCCACTGGTGGGAAGGTGTACGTCAGGCTAAAGGGAACGAGATTGTGGATGCAATGATGTGGGCTGACTTGAAAACTTTGGTAATCAAGAATTTCTGCCCAAGGAACGAGATTGAAAAGGTAGAGAGGGAATTTCTGGGTTTGAAGGCCGGGAACATGACGCACCGGCAATACATAACCCGATTTAATGAACTGGCACGTCTGGTGCCACACCTTGTCACTACTGAAGAGAGAAAGATTGTCTGCTATGTTCAAGGGTTGCCGGACCAGGTCCGCACCTATGTTAAGGCAAACGCCCCTACTACCTATGATTCGGCAGTAGAGCTAAGCGGCGTGGTATTTGACGATCTGGCACTGAATGTTGTTGCCGTTGAAGAGCAAAAGAAGAGACCGAGCTTCTCAAACAAGCGAACTGGGGGAAAGATGTTTGGGGCTCGTGATAAGAGGGCTCGAGTGGGTGAGCCGATTGTTTGTAAGAAGTGTGGAAGGGAGCATGTAGGTGAATGCAGACTGGGATCTAACTTGTGCTTTAAGTGTGGCAAGACCGGGCACTACTCCCGAGAATGCCCGCAAGGTTACAAATGCTACAATTGTGGGGAAAATGGTCATATGAGTAGGGACTGCCCGAAGCCCAGGATGGGGGAAACCGGGAAGGGAAAAGGCCCAGAAAAGAAGGGAGAGGGATCTCGTGCAAAGACTCGTGCATACGCACTGACGCAGGAACAAGCCAGGGCGGATCCCGAAGTGGCGTCAGGTACATTCATCCTTGACAACACTCTTGTTTCTGTGTTATTTGATTCGGGTGCCAGTAAGAGTTTTATATCTGCGAGTTTTTGTAAGCGAGTGAAGTACACTGTTAGTAAACTAGAAAGGGCCTTTAGCGTAGAAACCGCTGAGGGTAGAACTGCGAGAGTGACCGATGTAGTTGACAACTCCACGATAAAGATAGAAGGTCATAGATTCCCCGTCAGATTGTTCGTTATGGTTTTGGGAGGGTTCGATGTGGTGTTGGGTATGGATTGGCTAACTGCCAATGAAGCGCAAATAATATGTAAACGAAAGATAATCCGACTCAAGGCTCCGGATGGTAGCAAAGTCGAAGTCTTTGGAGATCGTGACGCCCCGATGCCAAACGTCATATCAATGATTAAGGCAACGAATTACTTGAGGCGCGGATGCGAGGCTTATCTGGTATATGTAATTGACAAGTGTAAGGAAGTGAGGGAACTAGACGATGTACCCGTGGTACGCGAGTACCCGGAGGTGTTTCCAGAGGATTTGCCTGGGATACCACGCGATAGAGAAATTGAGTTCCGAATTGACTTAGTACCAGATGCCCAGCCCGTGGCTAAGGCTCCATATCGACTAGCACCAGTGGAAATGAAGGAACTTATGGTCCAACTAGACGAGTTACTTGAGAAAGGATTTATCCAACCGAGCATCTCGCCGTGGGGTGCTCCGGTGTTGTTTGTAAAGAAGAAAGATGGTTCGATGAGAATGTGTATCGATTATCGCGAGTTGAATAAACGAACGGTGAAGAACAAGTACCCTTTACCAAGGATCGATGACCTGTTCGACCAGTTGCAAGGCGCAAGTTGGTTCTCGAAAATCGACCTTCGGTCCGGGTACCATCAGTTGAAGGTGAGGGAAGAAGACATACCGAAAACTGCATTTCGCACGCGTTATGGACATTTCGAGTTCCGCGTAATGTCTTTCGGATTGACGAACGCCCCCGCAGCGTTCATGGATTTAATGAATAGGGTGTGTCGACCGATGCTGGATCGATCGGTAATCGTGTTCATCGATGATATCCTTATCTACTCCAAGAATGAGGGTGATCACGCGTGTCACTTGAAAGAAGTATTGGAAGCTCTGAAAAAGGAGAAGTTGTATGCTAAGTTCTCCAAATGCGCGTTCTGGCTTAGGGAAGTCCAATTCCTAGGTCACGTCATTGGCCCGAACGGCATTATGGTTGACCCAGCAAAGATAGTAACGGTAAGTGAATGGGACATTCCTAAGACGCCAACTGAAATCCGCAGTTTCTTAGGATTGGCAGGCTACTATCGGAGATTCATCCAGGATTTCTCGAAAATAGCTTCGCCATTGACAAAGTTGACTCGGAAAGAAGTAAAGTACGAATGGGGTTCGACCCAGGACGAGGCGTTTAAGCAATTGAAAGAGAAGCTAACACAAGCTCCAGTCTTGGCCCTTCCCGAGGGCAGTGAAGACCTGGTGGTATACTCTGACGCGTCGGGTCAGGGGTTAGGGTGTGTGTTGATGCAACGCGGTAGAGTGATTGCATATGCGTCGCAGCAGTTGAAAGTTCACGAAGTCAACTATCCGACTCACGATTTGGAACTTGCTGCTGTCGTATTTGCATTGAAAATCTGGAGGCACTACCTGTACGGGGTAAAGTTTACTATTTACTCCGACCACAAAAGTTTGAAGTACTTCTTCGAACAAAAGGAGCTTAATATGAGGCAGAGGAGATGGTTGGAACTCCTGAAGGACTATGACTGTGAAATAATGTACCACCCTGGAAAGGCAAACGTGGTGGCTGACGCTCTAAGCCGAAAGGATGTGCCTACTCCTATTAGAGTGAAAGCTTACCAGTTGGTGGTAACATCGGATGTGATGAGAGAAATCGAAAGAGCTCAAGATGAAGCTTTGAAGGAAGAAAATATAAAGGGAGAAAGGATGGTGGGCCAACAGGACAAGTTGGAATATAACACCCTTGGTGTTAGAACACGTTATGGACGGGTATGGATACCTATGGGTGGCGAGCTTAGAACCAAAATCTTGGATGAGGCTCATAAGTCTCGTTACTCTATCCATCCTGGTACCAAAAAAATGTACCAAGACCTGAAGAAAGACTACTGGTGGCCTGGAATGAAATATGATGTGACGAAGTATGTAAGCAAGTGCTTGACTTGCTCGCAAGTAAAGGCTGAACACCAGAAACCGTATGGAAAGATTCAACCACTTGATATACCAGAATGGAAATGGGAACACATTACCATGGACTTCATAACCAAGCTACCCCGCACAGCTAAAGGTCATGACACCATTTGGGTAATTATGGACCGATTAACGAAGAGTGCTCATTTCCTACCTATTCGCGAGACGTTCTCGTCGGAAAGGTTAGCTAAAGTGTTTATCAACGAAGTAGTAGCACGGCATGGGATGCCTTTGACAATCGTATCTGACCGGGACACACGATTCACATCGAGGTTCTGGAAAAGATTTCATGAGGCGATGGGCACGAGGCTTAATATCAGCACAGCATACCACCCGCAAACGGATGGTCAGTCCGAAAGGACTATTCAGACGTTGGAGGATATGCTCAGTGCTTGTATTATCGACTTCGGTGGCAGTTGGGACAGCCATCTGCCGTTAGCTGAATTCTCCTACAACAATAGTCATCACACGACGATAGGCATGCCGCCTTACGAAATGTTGTATGGGAGAAGATGTAGGACCCCGGTTTGTTGGGGTGAGATTGGACAGAAAGAATTAGGAAGTCTCGAAGTCGTAAGAGAGACGTCGGAAAGGTTTGATCAGATCAAAGCGCGAATGAAGGCCGCACAAGATCGTCAAAAGTCCTATGCGGATAGACGACGAAGGCCTATCGAGTTTGATGTTGGGGACAGAGTAATGTTGAAAGTGTCGCCCTGGAAGGGAATCATACGATTCAGGAAGAGAGGAAAGTTAAGTCCGAGGTTTGTCGGACCATTCAGGATAATGGCACGGGTTGGTGAAGTCGCTTATCGGTTGGAGTTGCCCGATGAGTTAAGTGGGATTCATCCTACTTTCCATGTATCACACTTGCGAAAGTGTTTGGCGGATGAATCGGCTCACGTACCACTTACTGACATCGAGGTCGACAACAGCCTTAATTACATCGAAGAACCCGTGGCCATCCTTGATCGGAAGGAGAAACGTTTGCGTAATAAGGTTATCCAATTGGTTAAAGTCCAATGGAAACATCGAAAGGGATCGGAAGCCACTTGGGAAACGGAGAAGGAAATGAGGGAGTCGTACCCTCATCTATTTGACTTATGATAGGTTTCGGGGACGAAACCTATTGTAAGGGGGGTAGACTTGTAACATCCTAAAAATAAAACGACAGATATAATAACGAAATAAACGAACGAGGCATGTCGGGTCGGGTCGGATGGGCTAGAAGGGGAGCCTCCCCTATAAATAGCCAAGGTCACAACCCATTTCTCTCATTTGCAACTTCTAGAGAGAGAAACCATAGAGAGAGAAAGTTGTCGGATCGACCCGAGATTTGAGAAGTGTGTTGCTCCATAACTCGTGAGAAGAACCTCCGGATCAAAAGCTCGATTCAGGTAACGATCCGACCTAAATCTGAGTTTTTGTTTGTTTTTGGGTTTTTCGGGTTTTGGGTGAAAAGGCAACGTTTTTACGGATGGAACTGAAAGATAATCACGGATTTGAGTTCCTTAATGGAAAACGAACGTTTTGAATGCAACAGGTTCGGGATCTTGACATGATCAGACCCGAATGCGAAAGTTAGGGTTTTCGCGAAGAACAGGTCGTGCGCACTTGCTAAGTACGCACGGAGCAGGTCCTGCGCACTTGCTAAGTGCGCAGGAAGAGGAACCTGCGCACTTGCTAAGTGCGCAGGAGGAAGGACCTGCGCACTTGCTAAGTGCGCAGGAAGCATGGTCTGCGCACTTGCTAAGTGCGCAGGAAGCATGGTCTGCGCACTTGCTAAGTGCGCAGACATCAGAACTGATTAAGTGAAGTCAGTATGTTAGAATGGTTAAACCGTTAGAGTCGGGATTGGTCTGATGTGTATTTAACTAATCAATTCAGATCGGAAGTGAAGTTGTTGGACCTTTGTTTAGGACAACCGAGACTAGCTTATAAGGTGAGTTCTAGAAGCCCTCTTTTAAATGTTTTTATATAATGTTTTCGGGCTGGTGTGTACACGTATGAAATGATGTTTTATAAAATGATGTTTATGAAACTACGTTTACGAAAGGAAATGATTTGGAACGAAGGGTTTATGGAAAGAAAGTTTATGAACGGAATGTTTACGAACGAATGTTATAAAGAAATGGTTTAATGAAAAGGTAAAGGGTTTTGAAAGTGAAGGAAAGGTTTTATGAAAAGAAAACAAAAAGGGGCAAAGGTTTTAAAGAAGTCATTACAAATCTAATCTGTCGAATGAATGGAATTGACGAATGAAGTCTGGGAACGAGATTCCCAGCCTTGTGGTAGATTATGGTCAGCGAGCCATAGTTGCCATAAGAACAACAGGGGTAGTGTCTTAGTGGCCTACCAATGGTTTTGATGTTGTACAACTGGTAAGGGAGTAACGACGGTTACTCGGGTGATGACGATCATCCTAAGGGAAAGGGTAGCGGGAAATCAATGACGGCGATACGTAGCGGTTGATTCCTAAAAGAAAGATGCGTGTTGGGCAATGACGGCGATACGTAACGGTTGACCCCACGTATTGAATGGTAATGGGAAATTAATGACGGCGATACGTAACGGTTAATTTCCAAAGGAAAGATGCGTGTTGGGCAATGACGGCGATACGTAACGGTTGACCCCACGTAATGAATGGTTGTGGCAATGACGGCGATACGTAGCGGTTGCCCACAACATTAAAGGTTCCTACGGGGACATAGAGACGCGTAACGATACAGATTTTAGATAGTAATGCATGACTTAAATGAATGTTAATATTTTAAACAAATGATCCGTTCAATGTGTTTAAATGTGCGAAGGTTTACGAATGAAAGGCCCTGTTTTCTTATACGAATGTTAAACCCTAATGAATGTTTGAATGATGAACCATTTCTTAAATCGAACGAAAACTAGAACTCACCAGCGTAGCTGACGTTTTTAAGTGTACACATTCAGGTTAAGGCAGGTTATGAGGAGGGACGGTGATGCTTGGCTAGAGATGAAGAGTTACCCGACTGCTTTTGAAGACTGGCATCCCGTTATGTTTAGTTATGATGTAAATATGTTTTAATCAATGTTTATGCTTCCGCATGTATGAACAACGATTAAGTTATGTTTAAATGAAATTTCCCGCTGCGTTATTTGATATTCATGTTTAAGAACTGTTTGTGAATGAGTAAATCCAACAGGTGAGGCCTCCCAGGTTTGGGGCCTTACAATATGGGAACAAATATCTATGGACATCGTAACAAAACTGCCAAAGACATCCAGTGGCCACGATTCTATCTGGGTAATTTTGGATAGACTAACCAAGTCAACTCATTTCCTAGCCATCCGTGAAGATTACAAACCGGAGAAATTAGCCAAAATATATATCAATAAAGTGGTGACTAGACATGGAGTGCCTGTCTACATTATTTCTAATAGAGATGGATGCTTCACTTCAAGATTTTTGCAGTCGTTACAAAAACCACTTGGAACTAGACTTGATCTAAGTACAACATATCATCCCCAAACTGAAGGTCATAGGAGAGAACAATTCAGACCTTGGAAGATATGCTTCAAACTTGTGTAGTAGACTTTGGTGGAAGTTGGGACTCCAACTTACCCCTAATCGAATTTTCGTATAACAATAGTTACCACATAAGTATCAATAATATACGTATGCACACTCACAATACACACAACACGAACACACTATACATGAAACCCAGTTACTTGTAATATATCCAATACTACACTGAATACATGATACGTAAAATTTGATTACTTGCAATACACGTTCTAGTGGATTAATTATGCAATACATGAAACGTAGTTGTTTGTGATATACACATACTAAAATAATCACACAATACATAACAATCGTTTGTTTGATACATAATACTTGATTGTCCACGTTGAACATGTAACTCATTTGGTTACAAGATACACGATATTACATTTCTGACATTACACATGAAAGATTGTTGGTTTACAAATACGTGGTACTAAGTTGTTAACACCATACGTGGAATTTGTGGCTTGCAATACACATGATGCTGCATTACTTACAATACAAGTTTAGTTGATTTTACAAGATACATGATGCCAAGTTGTTTCTTTACACCTATTTGATTACTAGCTACGTGCCGTTAGATCATATATGAAACTTGTGTGTTACAATATCCGCGAAACTAAGTCTACTTACAATTGTTACAAATGATTGAGCACATTATACATGAAGCATGGTCATACACTTTGTTCACCAAACTTGGAAACCATAACTCATTGAAGCTACTCGGTGTTTGACGTATTCTTGTTCAAACGCGAGGAAACTGAAACGCTTTAAAACAACTCGGTGTTTGACGTATTCTTGTCCAAACACGAGTAAACTATGGAACTTTAGGTTATACTGCCTTATTTCTCTTTAGTTGAGACCTAAACTGTCTTATCTAGGGACATAGTTACTTATTAGCAACTCACATGTGAAAACAATAGATATGGACTAGATGAATTAAACCCCTTTTTTTACCCACACACAACGGAAGGATCTATAAGGACCATGCGATGATTCGAGTAATTACGGGTGCACACGGAATTATAAGAATCAACGCATGGAAAACATAGTGAATTTTGTCGTGTGTTGTGACCTAAAACTTATCATGATATGTAACAACGAAACTGATGTGATGTGACAAGGGCATGGTGGATACGCCGATGGTACTTCCTATATATAAGTGTTCTGTCATATTATCAGAAGTAGAGTTGTTCATGTCACGTGAAGTTTCGACCTAGACCAATGACTGTGAAATATTGACAATTCTTGAACATGTTAGACTACATCTTAAACAAAACCTAATTATCAAGTTCCCATCAGGTTCATCCCAAATAATGCATTTCATTTTTGGTGTCTAAAATTTTTCCCAACAGTTTTTCCCTTAATTCTCTTAAACTAAATCCACTATCATCATTCATACATAACCTTGAGAAAACACACATGAATCTTGTTATCAATCGTACTACCGACCCAACTTTCAAAGTTCATTTTGAATCTAAACGTGGCTCAGGGTTAACTTGATAGACGTAAGGATCAAATAAAGCCTAAGTACCCTCATCTCTTCCTGATTCAGTAGCCTCCAACAATTGAATTTCGGGACGAAATTCCCTCAACTTGGGGATACTGTAACATCCATGATTTTCGGCTTTATTTTACTTTATTTGAGTTATTTTAATAATAACACTAAATTTAAATCCGGTATTTGTTCAAGCACATTATGCCACATAAATCATTATTTTAATTAATACTTCTATTCAAAATTTAAACCTTGGGTTTACATATTAATCTCTACAACAAATGTTTGTGTAATTTATATATATATATATATATATATATATATATGTATAGTTATTTATTTATAAATAATTATGTACAAATATATTTATATATTTGAATTTATAAATTAAACCACTTAAGAATATTTGTTTAGCAAATATATTTTTGACATTTTAAATTTACTATATAGTTAGTTTCTTTTTATAAAGTTTATACACATTCATCCAACCTTGACTTTGAAAAAAGTCAAAATCGCATCAAAAGGCTCTCAATCATCCGTAAAACCAAATCCTAAAACGCGCAATCGAATTTTTCAAACTGTTGTGATCATCTAGAGACCGGAAATCAAGCAAATCAATTTCGAAAACGCGTTTTTAAACCCAATCATGGAGCTACGATCGTGTGGTCTTCATATCCATAAATCAAGTTCTAATTCCCCTAATCTCGCTTGGTTTACAACTGTTAAACGCATCCTAAGCATGAGAATCAACCTATAAATACCGATTACATTCTCAAACTCAAACGATCACAAAAAATCTGTCCTTTTCCTCCCTAATTTTCGATCGACGTTAGGTGTTTTCGGATCTTAGCTCGTCGGCGACTCCTCTCTAATCCGTGTGGTATTCGATTCCAGGTATCATTCACCCCAACTCGCATCGTCCTTTCATTTTTTCTGGTATAAACAAAAAAATTGATTTTTTTGGGTTAAGGTGTGGTTTACGATCTGGGTGTTTTGGGGAAGATGATAAGGTTGAATCAGGTTGTTATAACTTTTTGTTTATGAAAATATACACAAAAGTTGCCTTTGGTCTACTGGCCAAGCATCTTAAGCAACCAACAAATGGTCATGGGTTCTAAACCCCTTGACCAACTTTCTTTTCTGAAATATTTTTTTAACCTTTCACACACATACATTTCCCTACATACATTAGTAGGTTTTAAATAAATAAATATTGTTAAACAAAAATTCTTTTTAGAATCTTTAATTAACTAAGATATTTCGTGTGATGTTTTATTTTCTCTCTTTAAATGGTAAAAAAGAATTTTATATACTTTTTATTTTTATAAAAGATTTCGTTGGAAAACATTTAAATTTATGTTTTTAGTTAAAACTAATAACGTTATTCAAATAAGAAACTATATAAATATATATTATTAAGAATTATTAAAAATCACGTGTTCGTCTTTAAAACACAAGAAATACAAAAAAAAATTTGTTTTACATGTCCTTTAAAACTTGTTCAAACGTCTTACTCAAGAACTCGATTTTTCTTGACTCCTTTTTACTTATAAAAAATCATATTTTACTGTAACTCTTTATTTTCTATAAAACCCTCCAATATTCAACTTATTTATTTCGATCATTGTTAAATGCATATTTTCACTTTAGCCCATATTTTTCCAAACTTACCACACACGCCCTAAACTCGGTTAAAGTATACGAATAGAGTAACCTTCAAACTAGTATGTAGTCATCTGACAAACAATAAGGTTCTGGCTAGGAAAGACGGGGTTTTGATCCGACCAACTCTTTCCTGGGAACTTTTCTGTTGGAGGTACTACTCTAGTACGATAACCACTCTAGTATACGACAACCACTTTCCTCTATTTACAATATCAAACCCTCGATTATGCTAACTAAACTAACTTGCACTATAACTTATTTAGGGTTTAATTCTTAAGGCATTCTCGTAACCGAGTTGCTACCTGGCCAAGATTCTACCCACCTACTACAAGGTGAGTTTTACATAGCCCCTTTTTCACTGTTTTTACATTTTGGGGTGAAACATGATCACAACTTACAATGATTTACATAAACTACACAATACAAATCCACTTTACAATTTGTGTGCAATTTGAGCTTTATGTTTGAGTGCTAGGTGTGCTAACTACTTATGTGCAATTTCATGTACAATCATTAACTAATCAAGCCGACGGTTAACAATGATAGATCTATTGAGTCTGACAAACCCACCCAGATTGGGGTGATTGTTACTGACAACACAATTTTTGCATGCTAGTTACAAAGGTTTGATTGTACTACTTGGTTACACAATAGTGACTCCCCATAAATGCCTTGTTAATCATGACTTGTATGGATTTGTTTACACACAACACTTTGATGCTATTTAGAGTCAAAACCCTATGTATGATCACCAACTTTTTAGTTGACCTCGTTTTCATCATGTTTCAGGTACAAAAGTTTGAGTTGATCAAGTTGCTACACTTAGGTTGTGGACCTAGTTAATTGAAACAAATAGATACGTTATGAAATTCAAATATTCTTGTACTGTTGTATTTGGAGGTTGTGAATGGAAATGTAACATTTTTAATATATTAAATTTTAGTCAACCATGTGCTCATGAACAGTCTACATGTCCCGCCCCGACGTTTCCGCCGTCGGTTGGGGTGTGACAGATTGGTATCAGAGCCTTGGTTATAGGGAATTAGGTTATTAGACACTCTTGACCTAGACTATAACCTTAGGACACCCATACAATGCCATGCTACTACATGTTACATGATTACTTCTTGTAGAAATATTTCTATATACTATGATAAGTAATTACACTACATGATGCAATACATGATGACTTATGTGTCACACTACTTGATAACTTTTGTGCTTACATTCATTACTATCTACATGCTACCTACTTGATTTATTTAAAGTGCTACCATATGTTTCCACACACACTTATACACACTTAGTTCTTCATGCACCCTTAATCTCACACACAAAATATCACCATCTCTTATGATCAAAATCTAAACCATTGGGCCTAATATCCATCAACAATAAACTAAGAAGCCCACTTATCCTCCAAGAAGAAGAAGGCCGCTGCAATAAATAAACCTCACTTTCGGGCCTTAAAGCCCAGTACACAACAATTCTCATCACGACCATGAGCCCAACAATAGTGTTATTAATATACGATGGCTGGAAGAGTGTGTAGGCCATGAGGGATTCTGACTAAGGAAAGACAGGGTACTTAAGTGTGTCCTAGTGATCCACCCCCTTTCCTGGAAATTCTCCTCAGGGATGCATTGCTTATAGGTCAAGTGTATTTCTAAAATACTATTGTGAAGACTCGGTGTTATGACTAGTCAAACTCT
Organism: Smallanthus sonchifolius; assembly: GCA_023525975.1. Taxonomy (NCBI): domain Eukaryota; kingdom Viridiplantae; phylum Streptophyta; class Magnoliopsida; order Asterales; family Asteraceae; genus Smallanthus; species Smallanthus sonchifolius. The sequence continues at coordinate 46,483,750 of CM042020.1, read as the reverse complement.
AAACCTATGAGAACTCCTATACTTAACACTCGGTATTTCATTATCGCTTACAACCTGTTCATTGTTTGCCTGCTAGACATGGACTCCTACTCTCCGTACTCCCTAGTTTACCGTCCTGGAGCAGAGTCTGATTGGGAAGAAGACATCGGGACACCCGTGTATCGGTCACCAACACCCGCAACTGCTAGACTAAGGTTTGATGTAAGGTCAGACTGGATTAGGAACGCTGGCCCGAGACTTCAACCACCTGGATCACCCCCACACAGAAACTAGTACCAGACACCCCACCTACACACCCAATTACCACCCCCACTAAGAGACCCGTATCTAGTGCCCGGCCCGTATCATCCTAACCCGTGGGTAAGGCATACCATGGCACCCACTAGTGCTATAGGAATTCCAACCAATGACATTCACCAATATGTAAGGACCTCAGAGTTTGAGAGGCAAAGAATGGAGCACGAGGTAATACACAACTTGCAAGGACAAAGAATGGATAGCCTAGCAAACCAAGTAGGGTACCAAAAGGAGTTAATCTCCATCCTCGAAAAAGAAATACTGGAGAATCGCACGGAAACAGCTAGAGCTGAAGCCAGATCGGCTAGCCGAGTGACCATAGCGGTGCTCGTCTTTGGAATTATCTTCCTTCTAGTGGAAACCTACCAGAGACGTTAACATAATTTTTATTTATTGTCCTTAAATTTTCAGTTTGAGAACCATTTCCCTATGTTTTGAATAATGTTTAACATTTCCGCATTTAATAAATGTTATATATTCCAACTCTAAAGTTATTATTCATTGATCTGACACGTTGAGTGTGAATTACACCCATCATATTTTCATCAAAATTATTCAAGTATCACCTTCTTCATTCAACACGATTTAATCTCTATCATAAACAAATCATCATAATTGGGTTTAAACAACCTCGTTATTTTCAGACCAAATGTTTATCAAACTATTAGAGAGTATCAGAAATAGAAAATTTTCCATAAACGTTTTCACCATGTCAAGAAACTTAATACAACCTATCTTATAAAATATATATATATATTATTTCGGATTGATAAACAATTATGATTTTTCCTCTTTAAAGTAATTATTTCTAAGCACTGGCTAGATTAATATACGACTACTGGTTTAACCAATAATTTCTCTTAAAAATATTCTCTTATTAATAATTAAAAATTTAAATTAAAAGATTTTCCTATAAGTTATCTATTTATTAGATTATTTAATTCAAAAGTTTTCATTACTTTATATATCTACGACCACGAACGATTTACAATTTCCTATTTTCAAACAAAGATCAATTATTGGTAAACACATTTCCCTTAGTGTTTTCGGAACCTCCTCGTTACCTTTCACTTGCCGCTTCAAGAAGCGATCCATACCGCACAGACATTAACTACCACCTTTTTCACGAACACCAAACAATACGCTTCTCCGCAACATTTAACCACATACAAAACTCGTTAGTACACGTCACACTCGGAATTCAATAATATACGTATGCACACTCACAATACACACAACACGAACACACTATACATGAAACTCAGTTACTTGTAATATATCCAATACTACACTGAATACATGATACGTAAAATTTGATTACTTGCAATACACGTTCTAGTGGATTGATTATGCAATACATGAAACGTAGTTGTTTGTGATATACACATACTAAAATAATCACACAATACATAACAATCGTTTGTTTGATACATAATACTTGATTGTCCACGTTGAACATGTAACTCATTTGGTTACAAGATACACGATATTACATTTCTGACATTACACATGAAAGATTGTTGGTTTACAAATACGTGGTACTAAGTTGTTAACACCATACGTGGAATTTGTGGCTTGCAATACACATGATGCTGCATTACTTACAATACAAGTTTAGTTGATTTTACAAGATACATGATGCCAAGTTGTTTACGTTACACCTATTTGATTACTAGCTACATGCCGTTAGATCATATATGAAACTTGTGTGTTACAATATCCGCGAAACTAAGTCTACTTACAATTGTTACAAATGATTGAGCACATTATACATGAAGCATGGTCATACACTTTGTTCACCAAACTTGGAAACCATAACTCATTGAAGCTACTCGGTGTTTGACGTATTCTTGTTCAAACGCGAGGAAACTGAAACGCTTTAAAACAACTCGGTGTTTGACGTATTCTTGTCCAAACACGAATAAACTATGGAACTTTAGGTTATACTGCCTTATTTCTCTTTAGTTGCGACCTAAACTGTCTTATCTAGGGACATAGTTACTTATTAGCAACTCACATGTGAAAACAATAGATATGGACTAGATGAATTAAACCCTTTTTTTTACCCACACACAACGGAAGGATCTATAAGGACCATGCGATGATTCGAGTAATTACGGGTGCACACGGAATTATAAGAATCAACGCATGGAAAACATAGTGAATTTTGTCGTGTGTTGTGACCTAAAACTTATCATGATATGTAACAACGAAACTGATGTGATGTGACAAGGGCATGGTGGTTACGCCGATGGTACTTCCTATATATAAGTGTTCTGTCATATTATCAGAAGTAGAGTTGTTCATGTCACGTGAAGTTTCGACCTAGACCAATGACTATGAAATATTGACAATTCTTGAACATGTTAGACTACATCTTAAACAAAACCTAATTATCAAGTTCCCATCAAGTTCATCCCAAATAATGCATTTCATTTTTGGTGTCTAAAATTTTTCCCAACAGTTTTTCCCTTAATTCTCTTAAACTAAATCCACTATCATCATTCATACATAACCTTGAGAAAACACACATGAATCTTGTTATCAATCGTACTACCGACCCAACTTTCAAAGTTCATTTTGAATCTAAACGTGGCTCAGGGTTAACTTGATAGACGTAAGGATCAAATAAAGCCTAAGTACCCTCATCTCTTCCTGATTCAGTAGCCTCCAACAATTGAATTTCGGGACGAAATTCCCTCAACTTGGGGATACTGTAACATCCATGATTTTCGGCTTTATTTTACTTTATTTGAGTTATTTTAATAATAACACTAAATTTAAATCCGGTATTTGTTCAAGCACATTATGCCACATAAATCATTATTTTAATTAATACTTCTATTCAAAATTTAAACCTTGGGTTTACATATTAATCTCTACAACAAATGTTTGTGTAATTATATATATATATATATATATATATATATATATATATATATATATATGTATAGTTATTTATTTATAAATAATTATGTACAAATATATTTATATATTTGAATTTATAAATTAAACCACTTAAGAATATTTGTTTAGCAAATATATTTTTGACATTTTAAATTTACTATATAGTTAGTTTCTTTTTATAAAGTTTATACACATTCATCCAACCTTGACTTTGAAAAAAGTCAAAATCGCATCAAAAGGCTCTCAATCATCCGTAAAACCAAATCCTAAAACGCGCAATCGAATTTTTCAAACTGTTGTGATCATCTAGAGACCGGAAATCAAGCAAATTAATTTCGAAAACGCGTTTTTAAACCCAATCATGGAGCTACGATCGTGTGGTCTTCATATCCATAAATCAAGTTCTAATTCCCCTAATCTCGCTTGGTTTACAACTGTTAAACGCATCCTAAGCATGAGAATCAACCTATAAATACCGATTACATTCTCAAACTCAAACGATCACAAAAAATCTGTCCTTTTCCTCCCTAATTTTCGATCGACGTTAGGTGTTTTCGGATCTTAGCTCGTCGGCGACTCCTCTCTAATCCGTGTGGTATTCGATTCCAGGTATCATTCACCCCAACTCGCATCGTCCTTTCATTTTTTCTGGTATAAACAAAAAAATTGATTTTTTTGGGTTAAGGTGTGGTTTACGATCTGGGTGTTTTGGGGAAGATGATAAGGTTGAATCAGGTTGTTATAACTTTTTGTTTATGAAAATATACACAAAAGTTGCCTTTGGTCTACTGGCCAAGCATCTTAAGCAACCAACAAATGGTCATGGGTTCTAAACCCCTTGACCAACTTTCTTTTCTGAAATATTTTTTTAACCTTTCACACACATACATTTCCCTACATACATTAGTAGGTTTTAAATAAATAAATATTGTTAAACAAAAATTCTTTTTAGAATCTTTAATTAACTAAGATATTTAGTGTGATGTTTTATTTTCTCTCTTTAAATGGTAAAAAAGAATTTTATATACTTTTTATTTTTATAAAAGATTTCGTTGGAAAACATTTAAATTTATGTTTTTAGTTAAAACTAATAACGTTATTCAAATAAGAAACTATATAAATATATATTATTAAGAATTATTAAAAATCACGTGTTCGTCTTTAAAACACAAGAAATACAAAAAAAAATTTGTTTTACATGTCCTTTAAAACTTGTTCAAACGTCTTACTCAAGAACTCGATTTTTCTTGACTCCTTTTTACTTATAAAAAATCATATTTTACTGTAACTCTTTATTTTCTATAAAACCCTCCAATATTCAACTTATTTATTTCGATCATTGTTAAATGCATATTTTCACTTTAGCCCATATTTTTCCAAACTTACCACACACGCCCTAAACTCGGTTAAAGTATACGAATAGAGTAACCTTCAAACTAGTATGTAGTCATCTGACAAACAATAAGGTTCTGGCTAGGAAAGACGGGGTTTTGATCCGACCAACTCTTTCCTGGGAACTTTTCTGTTGGAGGTACTACTCTAGTACGATAACCACTCTAGTATACGACAACCACTTTCCTCTATTTACAATATCAAACCCTCGATTATGCTAACTAAACTAACTTGCACTATAACTTATTTAGGGTTTAATTCTTAAGGCATTCTCGTAACCGAGTTGCTACCTGGACAAGATTCTACCCACCTACTACAAGGTGAGTTTTACATAGCCCCTTTTTCACTGTTTTTACATTTTGGGGTGAAACATGATCACAACTTACAATGATTTACATAAACTACACAATACAAATCCACTTTACAATTTGTGTGCAATTTGAGCTTTATGTTTGAGTGCTAGGTGTGTTAACTACTTATGTGCAATTTCATGTACAATCATTAACTAATCAAGCCGACGGTTAACAATGATAGATCTATTGAGTCTGACAAACCCACCCAGATTGGGGTGATTGTTACCGACAACACAATTTTTGCATGCTAGTTACAAAGGTTTGATTGTACTACTTGGTTACACAATAGTGACTCCCCATAAATGCCTTGTTAATCATGACTTGTATGGATTTGTTTATTACAAGTCATAACGTCATTAATTCGGATCATGACTACGTGTTACGGCTTATTTATTCTATTACCTCTGGAACCTCCGGCTGTACCGCTACCTCCAGCACCTCCTCTGCCGGTACCACTGCCGTTTCCTCCTCCACTATTTTGATTTGCTTCATACTGCTCCATTGCGGCAGCTACTCGCTGTGCTATGAGTTGTTCCACGTTTGGGAAAATCGTCTCGTTGTTGTCACCAGTTAGGTGCCATGACGTTCTTTCTAACATATCAATTAAAAAGAAACAACATTATATAATAACAATGATTGATCATGACATAAGGATACAACATCGAACGTAATCAACCATCATTACAACATAAACCATCACATACATAGTTAAAACCTGCATAGTGCATCGTTCCAAAAGACAAGGATACAAAAGGGATGGGTTCACATGACCACATCAGTACCAAAGTTTTAAACTGCATAACGTGCTATGGGCACAACCCACCCATAATAGGTTTAAAAGAAGTGGGAGTACAACCCAATCATCATGGCAAGTCCCGCCATGACAAAACTAGCCCTAGCCACAAATTCTGTAGCCAAAGTCCTTTCTTCCAGCGCCTCCACCATGTCTCGGACCGTGAGAGTGAACTGCCAGTCCATATCAGCTCTCAACTCTAGGTAGTCAGTGGCACCCTGTATGTCTCGGGTGCTGTCCTCCAGAGTCTGTACTCGAGATCCGAGCCCTTGACGTAGTCGCATAGTTGCATCTCCATGTGCCCGAATATCATCTAGGAGATCATCAAGACGCTCCTCGTGCGTATGAACGCGTGCTACCAATGTAGGCACTGTGAGCTCCATGGCTTCCCCAGTGTGGGGTAGGGGTGTTGGGGAGTTGGAGGACTCTCCGAGCTCAAAGGTAGAGGGAATGCTCTCCATCTCCCTCCATCGTGCCAGGGTACGGGGCATCCAACGGATAGTCCCCACCGTAGGGTGGTAACAGGGTCGTTGCCTAGTGGCTCCTCATCAGTCTCCAAGTTTTCCGGGTCACGGGCTGCCAGGGTTCTCTTGCGTGGAAATCGAACCTTCTTCCTAGCACTCTTTACCATAACTGGTCCTCCGCTTTTCTTTTGGTAGATGATAGGCGGTTCTCCCAGGGCAACATTGGGTGGTGTGGAGCTGCGAACTTGTACTCGATTTTTGGGGCGTGTGGCGGAAAGTTCCTCGTTGGATTCAGAGTCGGAGACGGGGTCAGAGTGTGAATGTGACGACATGCTTGTGACTACAATATCCACATGACATGATGACTGGTTATGCAATGCTTATGCAATGAAAATGTTTTAGTGAGTCATTTAAATTATAGACTAGGTTCCATTGTAGACTCCTAGTTCGCTATAATCAATGGCTCTGATACCAAATCTGTCACACCCCGCCAAGGCGGAAACGCGAGGCGTAACATTTCATGGTTTCCAAAGCATATGATTACTGCAAACACATACATGATAAATGGATACATAAACAAGTTTACAGTTTTACATTCCAAAATGTAAATTGAGTTTACAAAAAGTGAAGATTTCGCAAATATGACTCTATTACAATGAGTTATACAAGAGAAATCGCCCAAAAGTTGTATCCATCGTGCATGCATGTAATCTACATTTCTAACCTTGCGATCACGTTCAATTTCCTGAAAAACATACTTAAAATTGTCAACGCTAGGTTGGTGAGTTCACAGGTTTAATCAAATAGTTCTTTGAAAAATTCAATTGTTCGTATAAAGTTTCAGGTGCATGTGATAATCAGAATAAGAATTGTTGACCCATTTGTAGACTAGCTAGGAATACAAACAATATGTTCCTACATGAGCCGTAACCAAACCATGACAATTGTACACGCCCCTAATTTCGTTATCCGGTTCTATGCGGCCATAAATCCTCCAGATTGTGGTTAGCGCGACTAACCATGACCGGGAGACGTCACTCTCCATAGTACTATTCATAGGACCCTAGGCTACAGTTAATGGTTACTAAATTGTTCCAGGGGACTTTAGCGGCCTAAAATCGTTTAACTCATGTAAACATAAAAGTCGAGTCTTATTCTCTTGTTATCACATAAAAATAGTTGTAAGTATGTTCTTCCCCTAAATATTGAAAACAGTAAAAAGGGGTCGTGAAACTCACCTTGAGTTTGTGTATGCTTGCAATGATAATTGTTCTACTCAAACTTGACTATTCGTACCCTAATTACAAAAAGGGTAATTCGTGTTATGACCGAATGTCTCATATGCAAATTGTTCACCGACTTAGCAAATCTGATTGCTTTTGTTTAAATATCTTTTTAGTTTTCAACACTTGTTTCGTTATAAAATAGTTCTAAGTTACTGCCCAATGGGCCTGAAACAGGTATCGAAACTACTTAGTTTCGATTGAACAGAACAGATGTCGAAACTTCCTAATTTCGATTGAGCAAACTGGGTATCGAAACTTCCTAGTTTCGATTGGGCAAGAAAGGTATCGAAACTACCTTGTTTCGATTGAGAAATAGGTATCGAAATTACCTGGTTTCGGTTAAGTAATAGGTATCGAAACTACCTAGTTTCGATTGAGCAAACAGGTATCGAAACTCCTAGTTTCGATTGAGTAATAGGTATCGAAACTACCTAGTTTCGATCAAACAAGTATCGAAACTCCTAGTTTCGATTGAGTAAACAGGTATCGAAACTATAGTTTCGATTACTGAAATTTTGATTGACAGAATCAGTTTCAAAACTTTGTTCATACATATACGCATATATTCATGTTTTAATCTTGAATTTCGACACACTTTTCTGGTTATTTTTCTTACGTTCGAGTAAACTGTATGTTTAGCTACGGTTTTAAAGAAAATAATATGAATAATATTGAGTTTTTACCTCTAAACAGAGATGATGATTTCGAGAGAAACAGAGAATGATCTTGAGCTCCTTAGCTTGATTCTTGAGAAAACACTTGGAACTCTTCTTATAACACCGAAATATGTGGATTTTGCCTTAAAACTTGAATTCAACTTGAAGAGAAATGAGGAAGATTGTCGTAAGAAAATGAGGAAGATAAAAGGAATTGTGAGATTTTGATTGAGGGGGTATGGTTTATATCTGATTCTCCAAGGCATGAGGTATGGGTCGCAGGAAGTGGGAATGGAGTATTCCCTGGGATTTTGGTCGAGAAAGTCAAGGGTGGTTTGGGGTTAATAAATCAAATAATTAGATTTTAAGTGTAAATTTATTTAATCCATTAAGTGTATTAATATTAATTAGAGTTTCAAATGGTAATTTAATTTGGTTTAGGTTCTCCACGGTATTATAAATTTATTAAGTTTATGGCTCGTTAACGAAAGATATTGAAATCTTGGATTGTATAATTCGTTGAGGTGATTATTTGTAGGTATACGTACTTAAAGGTGGCGCTACATAGTAACGTCTTCGAAAAGTCTATTATTTTACTTTTACGTATATTATATGATTTAGTCTTAAAAATAAATTATAGTTCAACGTAAATTTTGTGTAATATATATATATATATATATATATATATATATATATATATATATATATATATATATATATATATATATATATATATATATATATATATATATATATTTTTCTGGTTATTTAATTTAACCACTAGTGTTCGTATTTAGTCGGGTTATCCTGGTACGTGAACCGGTAACTCCTAGAATTACCAAAATATGAAATGAGACAATGTACGGTTTTTGTTAGACCTTAATGTCCTTGATTGTGAAATTAAGTAAATCTCGAAATCAATTATAATGTAAACTCGTTTATCACATGTACGGATATTGACCTGAAATGTCGGGTGTCACACAACTTTACCAACTCTTGCTAAGATTTTGAAAGGCTCGACAAACCTTGGACTTAGTTTGACAAGCTTCCTGAATTGGATGACCCCTTTCCAGTGTGAGACCTTGAATAATACCATGTCTCCAATTTGAAATTCTAAATCTCTCCTTCTTTTATCCGCATATGATTTATGTCTGTCTTTAGCGGCTTTAATGCGAGCTTTGATCTGATCAAAATTTTCGAAAGTAGCTTTCACCACTTTGATACTTGCAAAGTCTTTTTGTCCAATCCCCCCCCAACAGACCGAGTTTCTACATCTTGTTCCGTACAACATCTCAAATGGCCGAATGCTGATGGTTGAGTGATAGCTGTTATTGTATGAAAACTCTGCCAATGGCTAGTGGGTATCCCAGCTCCCACCGAAATCAATGATATAGGCCCGAAGCATGTCCTCTAAGGTTTGAATGGTCCTTTCAGATTGACCATCGGTTTGAGGGTGGTAAGCGGTGCTGATGTTCAGTCTAGTGCCCATTGCTTCATTGAATTTCTTCCAAAACCTTGATGTGAATCGAGTGTTCCTATCTGGCATGACGGATAATGGCATACCATGTCTACTTATGATTTCATTGATGAATATCTCTGCTAACTTCTCAGACGAAGAAGCCTCACGTATTGGTAAGTGTGATTCCCTCATATCTGTTGATATTCAAGGATAAAGTCTTCAATCACTCCCTGAATTGGTGGAATCAATTCATAAATCAAATCCACATCAAAATAAACAAATCAAAGAAGAACAATCTCAATACTATAAATCACACCAAATGCATACTTCATGATGATTAGCTTTGTTAATCAAGTAATATAATCAAGTATTAACAGCAGAAACACACATAAATTCTCTTGATTAACTTGTAAAATCACAGTACAAAATGAGAAAGTTACATGAAATACAAAAGACACAATTATTTATACTAGAGAGTTTTCGATCAAAATCTTCTTGATAGAAAAATGTTTTCAACCGAAAACATTTTCCGACCAAAAACATAAAGTTTTTGACCGAAAACTCTGAAGTTAATACTTCTAAAAGCTAATTGATTTCTATGGACTATTAGGTTCCAACAATCTCCCCCTAGTCCACAGAACATCAATTCTTCAAAAGTTGTCTTTAGAAGGCTTGGTTTTGACTTTAACACTTAGCATCCAGAGCAGCAAGTCTCTTCTTGATCACTTCAGCTTCATGTCTTCTTGACAAACATCGAGCCACGACTCTCATATAAAACTTTGCTTTAGTTTTAATCTTCGTGATCATATAACATCTAATAGGATTCTTGTACAAAATGTTTAGATCATCATCAGAAAAGCTAAACAAATCCACTGGATCAAAAACTCTGACTGGTAAATGATCCTGTATAATCACAGCTTCATGTGTTTTGTTATCATACACCCACTTCTTGAAGCTTTTAATGAATGTCTCTTTACGTGCTGGAATTTAAACAGTTGAAACTGTACCAGCAGGCTTCACAATGTATCTAAACCTTCTTTTGTCGTCTTTATCATGTCTTTTCAACTTTCTGTATTCAGGCACCTGTGGTTTGAACTTTTCAAATTTAGCTTTTCCACACTCTCTCTTCAAAAATTCTTCAAAATTAGCAGCAAATGAATTGTTCGATGGGTTGATCATCTTCAGTCGACTTAGCTCTCGAATATCCCAGTGTGGCAATGTGTTTAACTTTGAACTCCTCTCAAAATACTGAATATTCCCATCACATCTCTTTATTACATACATCTTCTTTTCACCATCATACATCCATGCTAATATTTCACCAGTTAACGCTTGTTCTAGACTCTTAGTTGTCTGTGTAATCTTTTCTACAATGGATGGCTTCTCAGTCACTGTCCACCAAGTACTCTTGTCAATATTTGAAGTCTTTGCCTTTTATATGGTGATTCAATATCTTCAGAAACAGTAAATGGCTCTCTTTCATCTACAAGCTTATCCAATTTACCAATCATTGAAGCATCTTCTTCAACATATGTCTACTGTTTTTCATATTCATACTTTTTGTATTTAGTGTTGGTTGGAGTTTCTTGTTTAGCATCTTTAATTGTTTTTCCACTTCCACCAACACCACCAGTACCACCACTATTATCATCGTCATCTGAAGAATTGTTATCATCTTTTCTTTCACCAGTGATCACCACTTCTTCATCATCTTCTTCTTCTCCCTACTCCGTCTCTTCTTGGTTCTCATCAGTTTTCTCCAATCCTTCACCTTCATCATTGAGAAGCATATCAAAATCAAATAACATGTTTTCTTCATACATATTTGCTTCAAAAATTGGAGTTTGAACTTGTTCACTCGTAGAAGGAATTGATTCAGTGACTACTGGACTATGAATCTCTTCAACATTCTCTGCTAGGTTTGTACCAATTTAAACACCCGTAAGAGCTATTAAATCCTATACCATCTTCTAAAGTTGATCAATCTGTTGCTGTTGTTGAGCTATTACACCCTTTTGTTTAGTACTTTCAATTTTCAACTCTCTGATCTCTCTTGAATTAGTAGCTTCTCTACTTTGCAAGTTTGAGATCTGAGTCTTCAATTAACTAACAACATCTGTAGTTTCCCTGGTTGCATAGTTAAGAAACTATTCATCAACCAACTCATAACCTCTAGATCTTTTGGACTTATGCTTCTCTGGTGCCTCTTTAGCTTTACCCTTTCCTTTATCAAGTCTTGTTGTAGTTTTCTTTTTCTTCTGTAATTCTGGATCAGTAAATACAATACCCTTAGACAGATGAGGTCTAGAAGGTACGATCTTTGTTTGTTCAAGTTCTTTTCTTTTTTTTGATGGGGTTGTTGCTGTGGCAATTAGCTGTTCATCATTAATTTCTAACACTTCAGTGTTCACACTTAAGACATCGTCAGCTTCAGCAACAAATTCTTATGTGTGACTTAGTAATGGTTCAGTAACTTCTTCATTTACTTCAGGAACTCTGTTTTCTTCAAAAAAACATATCATGTTCTTCAACTTGAACTTGACCTTCATGTTGAATAACATTTACTTGACCACCACCATGACCTTGATCATTATCATTTCCCTGATCATTATTCTGCACTTGGTCAGTTTCATCATTGTCACTATCAACTCCATCTTCTATATCTTCTGCCATTAGGTCATTGTTTTCATCTTCAATAGTAAAATCTGGATCAGGATTTTCTTCAAGCATATTAGGAAATAGTGGTGTTATAGTTCCACTAAATTTGCTTGTCTTCCTCACATTATTCATGCTGCTAAAGATTGCTTCTTTCATTGAATCCAAAGGCAGTTCAACACCATCGTTTTCCAGATTCGGCAACAGTTTATTAATAATCATTTGTACAAATCTTGGGTACATTAGAAACTTGTAGTTTTGCCTTGGTCCCATGAAGTTACTAATCATTGCCTCGAATATCATTCTTGAAAATTTTAATCTTCTATGTGTTTCCAGACACACTAATGCTCTGCTGAATACTTCACCTATTTGATCAAAAGTAGATGTTTTGGGACTCATGCAATGAATTAATACATGGACAATGTATCTCCATTGTTTTGCAAACATAGTTTTGGTCACCTGTCTTCTTAGAAACGTTCCTTCATATCCCATACTCAGAATTATCCCTGAGATTGCAATGTGATTAATTTTGTAAGGAAAATTAGCTGCGTCTCTGAAGTTTAACACTTCACGAATAACTTGTTCTGTAACTTTTATTGTATTCCCACCAACAGAGCTTTCTATCCATATCTCCTTATTTACGTTCTTGTATTCTACATTGTCCCAGAACTCCCTCACATGTTTCTCAAACACTCTAACTTGTGTGGATATAGCTGTGTGAATTCTGGAATTTATCAAGAACCTAACAATCTCTTCATAACCACGTGCTTTCTTGGTGTTTGTGGTTAAGCACACACAAATATTGTGCTTGGGTTCAAACTTTAAACGGTTCATATCTGTAAAGAACAAACACATAAAATTAGAAAATTTCTAAAAAATCCTCAACTCTAGACATTTCGATCGAAAACTCCCTTATTTGCAACCTTTTCGATCGAAAAACTCATTTTAACCTTTTCACTAGAAAAGTTGAAATCACAACTTTGAACTTTTCGATCGAAAACTCTTGTAATCAACAATATAAACCGACTATTTTGATCGAAAACTTTTCTAATCAGAATTTCCATCAAACGTCTTTTTTGATCGAAACCTCTTATTTTTCAAAAATTTCTCAAGCCATGATTTTTCGATCGAAAATATTTTTCGGTCGAAAACACGTTTCAGACGAATTAGAATTAACTTCATTTCCATCTAAAACACTTTTCGATCCACTCAACAGACTTTTCGGTTCATTCTTCCTAGTTTTCGGGCGATTCAAAAACACATAAATTCAAACTAAAACTACGGCTTTGTGTTGAAGCACTTTCCTGCGACAAACACTCTGGATAGATAGAGTCTTAGTTTTGTACTTTCATGTATGTATTTGTCTTTGTTCGTAAGTGTCTGTATGTATTAGTAATCGAGTTGTATTTACTTTTACATATTGCTTGTTGCAAATTTCTCTAAGTGTTTTGGCACTTGTATGTGCGCAAGAATTAGTTCCTGCGTACTTAGCAAGTACGCGCAAGAATACCTTTGCGTACTTGATAAGTACGCATGAGCATATTGCCTTACGCACTTGCTAAGTGCGCAGGCATCAGGACCTGTATAAATAGGAATGGTTGACAATAGATAAGTACGCAGTCATAGTAGCAAATACGCAGAATTTGTAATCTCAGTATTTCTCTCTGTAACCTTCAAGTGTTATAATAGATGAAAGTCTAAAGTGATCATCTTGTCGGTTTACTTTGTGTTGTAAGACTCTCCACCTAGTCATGGGTATTCCGCACCCTGTCCGACTCGTAGACCCACTTGCATGTGACGATCCGCCACACCTGAGGGACCTACAAGTGGTATCAGAGCTCTTGCTCTTGATTTCGAGTGTTGTGAGTGAGTTTGGAGAGTTTTCAACAGAGTTTTACAAGTAAAAGGAGGTGTTTTTTTAATTTTTGTGATAAAATAGGGGTAGCTCTTGAGCACTATTTTAGAAGCAAAAATCACTCAAAAAACCGACTTTTGTTGTGTATTTTGAGTGTTTTTAGCATCAAAGGTTGGTTAGAAACAAGTTTCTGACCCTTTGGCTCATTTTGATTGTTCATCCGTCCGATGTTTTCCATCTCTGGTGTGTTTCTAGTGACCGGAATAGTTTGGTGAGAGTTGGTGAAAAGGTGTTCTGCGTACTTACCATATCTGGCAAAAAGTACAGTCTTGCTGCGTACTTACTAAATACACAAGACTAATCTCTTGCGTACTTACTAAATACGCAAGAATAATCTTATGCGTACTTAAGTTATATCCTGCGTACTTATCAAGTACGCAAGAGCAAATCTTAAATATGCAAGACCATTCCTCTAAGTGCGCAAGGCCAATATCAAGTGCGCAAGTGTCTCTAATTTTTCTGAAATTTGACTAAGTGTTCACCGTGTCGAATCTTCAGAACCTTGGAAACCTTTTAAACTATGACAATGAGATCGGTACACCTCAGAAACCGCCAAAGCTGCTAAATGTAAATGATTATTCTAACTGAAAGGCACGCTTTGAGCATTACTTTTCTTACACCGATTCTTCGTTATGGATACCAATCCTAGAGGGATATAAGCATCCCACACACATCTATCTTGATGAAGTCATGCCCCAGCCTATCTCTAAACTTGAGGAAGAAGAAAAGAAAGTTTATGATAGAGAGAAGAAGGCTCTTGGTTCTATCACTATGGCATTAACTCGGGAGTTGTTCCACAGCTTCAGAGGTTATGACAACTCTAAGGATCTTTGGAAGGCACTACAAAAAAGATTCGAGGGGAATAGTGATATCAAGAAGAGTAAACGGGATCTACTCAGGAAGCAGTATGAATGCTTCAGATTTTTGGAGAATGAGTCTTTAGATGACCTCATCTCTAGATTCTATCATCTGTAGACAGAATTGAAAGCTTTTGAGCTCAATTATCCCGATGAAGAGTTGGTGGAAAAGTTTCTAGATGCTTTGCCACCCAGGTTTGAAATGTACACAACCTTGATGAGAGAGAATCCAAAATTCTATGAAATGATAGTGGAGGAGGCAATTGGAAAGGTTCAAGCTCATAACATGAACCTTAGAAAGAAGGAGAGCTCAGGAATACCTCAGATACAAGACCCTTCTATGTATCATGGGACGTCTTCTACAACCAAATCTTCGGGCTCTGGAATTGCCCTTTTCTCTGGAAACTCTACTGAAGAAGACCACTCAAATGCTTGTTGTGGTCATGCATGCTATGCATCTTGATCATGTTCTGGATCTCATTAACAACATACCTCAAGAAATCCTCCCACTACAACTTCAGCTAACCAATCAGCTATAGCCAAAATAGCTGAAGATCATGTAGCACTATTTTCATCTTGTATGCTGGCCTACGAGAACTTCATAGGTGGCAAGCTTACAGATCCCGAGACAATTGAAGATGATTTTAATCAAGTGGATCCTGATGACATGGAGGACATGGATATTCAATGGAATATGGCCATGATACTGAGGAGAGCCAAGCGTTTCCTGAATAGAACAGGAAGAAAGTTCATTGGCGGGCATTCTAATGCCAAGGTTGGTTTTGAAAAATACAAGGCCAAATGCTATAAGTGTCTAAACTTTGGACACTTTGTTCGTGAATGACAGAAAGACAGAGCACCGGCTTCGGGTTTCACCAGACCTAGCCAAGGAAACAGCCATGGCTACAACAACACAAACAACCATAATCAAAGCCACGGTGGTTCGTCCAATGCACTGGTAGCTCAACAGGATGACAGCTTTGATTGGGGTGTTCATCTGGAAGATGCCATCATTGCACAAACTCAGGTTGGTCTCATGGCTGAGATCATGGAGTTGATGGGAGCTGAGAAAAAGGAAGCTGAGGAGAAGGAAGCTGAAGAAAAGGAAGCTTCTGTAGCTGATCAAGAGGAATCTACTACTGTTGTTGCTCTCATGGCTATTGGAGAGGCAACAAGTTCATCAACTGAGGTAGATTCTAATCCTTTTTCTGTTATTTCTTGTTTTAAATGTCTAGGCTTAAAACTTGAAAATTCTAAGCTTCAAGACAAGGTCAAACCCCTTCGCATTGCAGCTCTAAGTTATAAAGAAAATGAAAAACGTTTTAAAAATTCAACTGAAACGTTGAAAAAGGAAAAACGTGAGTATTCACTAAAAATGAGCGATCAACATCTTCACTTGGATATTGCATACAGGGGGTTGGAGAAAAGGAACAATGAAATTAACAAGCTGCAAAATGAAATCTTGCAGTTGAAATGTTCTAATGAGAACTTGAAAAACTCTCGTTTTGTGGTGGAACACTATGAATCTGTAGTGAGGCAAATGAATGGCTTAGGGCTGGGTACTAATGCCATTCCTCCACCAGTTAGCGGGAAGTTTGTCAACAGCTTAGTAGACATTGATCTAACTTGTCTTGATGAGTCCTCAGGAAAGGATGATTCCTCTAAAAAGGATGATTCCTCAAGTAAGGCTAACTCCACATCTAATGAGGAGTTCTTTACTGCTTCTGATGATGGGTCGGTTAACACTTTCCCTGAAGGAGTAGTATCTGAGGAGTTGTTATCTGAACAGAAAGTCAAGAAAAACATTATCACTAATAGTGATAACTGTATTTTAACTGAACCCGATATCATTGAATCTAATAATAAATTAAAGGTAATGCTTTATGGGGGGATATAAAAATCTTAATCAAGTAAAGAAAGAGGCTTTTTCAGCTCACTATGGGCTTGGTTACAAAGAAAATTTGCAAAAATACTATACTCCCAAGAACCAATCTGTATCGGGTCAGACTCCTGTTCACAAACCAACTCCTCCTGCTCATAATGTTGAGTTATCTAAGGCCAGATCTAATGAGCCTTACAAAAGGACTTATACAGACAAGAGGACTTGCTTTCACTGTGGCTTGGTTGGTCACATTTTTGTGAACTGTCCTTCAAAGAACCAAGGGAAACGGCCTATTGTTTCACAACCGGCTGTCATCCCTAAGTCGCCATCAGTGAAACCTCCCAAATGTCCAAAACAAAACGTGGTGAAACCACCAGTTAAACCGATGGCAAAGTCAAAGATCAAATCTGAGGCCAAACCATCTGTTTCAAGAAAGGTATAGCAACCTGTTGTACCTTGTGTATCTACCTCTGGTAGTACACGTACTGGTGAGAAACCTGTGGTGAAACTCTCAAAGCCACAGAGAAGGAGAAGGAATAAGAGGTTGAGAAAGCTAGAGCAGTTGACTTCAGTTCAATCAGGTGAAGCTTCCACAAGTTCACCTGCTGTTGTTGAACCAAAGTCTACTATTCTGGTTAAGAAAAAGAAGAGGTCCTGGATTGCCAAATCTAAAAATTCTCAATCTCCTAGTCCTAATTCTTTTGAAGATTCATCCATTTTGAACAGTCATCACGATTGTGAGTTAAAAGAGGTAGTTTATTTTGAAAAGGATGGACGACCCAAGACCACTATGGCTTGGGTCTCCAAAACTAACTAATTATTTTTGTGACTCGTGCAGGGACGTCCGAAGGGTACTATCTCTAACCGCTGGTATGTAGATAGTGGATGCTCCCGGCACATGACAGGAAACATGGCCTTGCTTCAAGACGTGAAACCATTCAGAGGCGGCTATGTGGCCTTTGCTGGAGAGAAAGGCGGCAGTATCACGTGTCAAGGCGTGGTATCAAATGGTTGTGTCAGTTTTGACAATGTCAACTTTTGCGAGCAGCTGAAGCATAACCTGCAGAGTGTCTCCCAACTTTTGCGAACAACAGCTGGATTGAGGCGATGCAAGATGAATTGTCTCAATTCCAAAAGTTATACGTGTGGGATTTGGTTGACTTGCCAAAAGGCTTTCAGCCAATTGGAACCAGATGGGTGTTAAAATGTGTAACATCCCAAAATAAATGAGGATTTTAAATAACGGGTTGAACCGGGACGAACAGGATAAAAGAACGAGGCGTAACGGGCCGGGCCGGTTGGGCCGGCAAACTTGAAGGAAGGGGGGGGGGGTTTCCTCCCTTTAAATAGCCAACACACACACCATTTCTCTCATTTGCAAGAATCTAGAGAGAGAAACCGTAGAGAGAGAAAGTTGGCGGATCGACCCGAGATTGAAGGAGCTTGTTGCTACTGAGCTCGTGAGCAAAACCTCCGGATCAGAATCTCGAAATCAGGTAACACCCGAACCAAATCTGAGTTTTTGTTCGTTTTTGGGTTTTCGGGTATTTTCGGGAAAAGGACGGGTTTTTATAAACCAAATGAGGAAAGGGTTATAAATCTGGAATCACGAAGGGAAAATACACGTTTTGAATGTAAAAAGTCCGGATCTTGACCAGGTCGGACCTGCATTGCGAAAGTTATGGTTTTTCACGGGGAAGATAGCTGAGTTCTGCAGGTATCGAAACTAGAGTTTCGAGCGGCCTGCAGGTGTCGAAACTAGAAGTTTCGAGCGGCCTGCAGGTGTCGAAACTAGAAGTTTCGAGGGGCCTGCAGGTATCGAAACTAGAAGTTTCGATGGGCCTGCACCTGTCGAAACTAAGTAGTTTCGATAGGTCTGCATCAGTAAGTGAAGTCAGTGTATTCACCTGTAACAGAACGAGTAAACCGTTAGAGTCGGGATTTAGGTCTGATGTGTATTTAATTAATCAATTCAGATCGGAAGTGACGTTGTTGGACCTTTGTTTAGGACAACCGAGACTAGCTTATAAGGTGAGTTCTAGAAGCCCTTCTTTAAATGTTTTAATTAATATTTTTGGGCTGGTGTGCATACATACGAAACGATGTTTACGAAATGATGTTTACGAAATGAGGTATATAAAACGATGTTTACGAAGGACGATGTTATGAAATGTTTTGCCAAACGAAGTTTATGAAAGGTTTACGAATGAAGTGTTATTTAATAAAACGTACGAATGCTTTAACTAAAACGAGGTAAAGTTTTTATGAAAGTCACGAATGAACGAATCTGCCACGAGTTCCTACGGGAGCTAAGGTATGTATGTATGTATTGGCCTCACCTTACGGGGGCCTATGTGGCTGGCTAACGGTTGTACAACTGGTTGAGGATGGGGTGACGACGGTCACCCATGGGATTACCGGGATCCCGATGGAAGGTACTATTCCTTGCGGGGAAATATTGCCTATGGTATGTTTAGTCTTCCTAGAGGTAACGAGCCTTAGGAGACGTATGTTTAGTCTACCTAGAGGTAACGAGCCTTAGGAGACGTATGTTTGGTCCACCTAGAGGTAACGAGCCTTAGGAGACCTGGATGACGGATGACTTAGAGGTAGCGAGCCTTAAGTTCATCCGCTGGTATGCGATGTATGGGTTTGACGGTTACGAGAAGGCGCAGATTCGGTTCATATTGACTAGTGTTATGATGCTATGTTACGATGTTTTGATGATGTTAAGTTATTGCATATTTTACGTACGCTTTTATTAAATAAAGTATGATGTTATGTTTTTGGCAAATATTTGATGTTAATGATTTATGTTAAAACTAGAACTCACCAGCGTAGCTGACCTTTTTAGTATGCACATTCAGGTTAAGGAAGTTATGATGATGGACGGTGATGCTGGGCGGCTTGAGGAGTTACCCGGATGATATGAAGACTGGCATCCCGTTACGAGTTGTTTTTGTTATGTACATGTATTTGAAAATGTTACGCTTCCGCATGTTAAACGATGTAATGTTATGTTTGAAATGAAATTTTCCGCTGCGTTATTTGATATTCTAGTTTGAGAACTGTTTGTGAATGAGTAAATCCAACGCGTGGGGCCTCCCGGGTTTGGGGCCTCACAAGTTGGTATCAGAGCAATAGTTTGAGAGATTTAGACACTCCCTGTGTCTGAACTTAAACTGAGAATGGGACCGAAAGCGGATGCCAGTACGGGTAACTCGAGCCACAGCATCAGGTATGAAGGTAGTGTATATATATTTACATATATAGTATGCCTTAGGAAGTGTTAAGGTTAGGACTTGGGTTCTGATGGAAATCACAAAGGTGGTCAAATCGAAATCAAGAGGTAGTGTAATGGTTAATTGCAGATGGCCAGTGTATATTAACATCTTACAATGCTTGTTGAATTCTATTTGTTAACTAGCGTGATGACATTGGATTTCCTTGTCTTGTAGAACGGAATGGCAAGAAGAGGGAACGGAAAGCGTGGTGGGGGCCGTACCGGTGGTGGCCGAGGTAGAACTCCTATTCACCAGGAGTACAGTGAAGAAGGAAGTGTTCACACTGAGCCAGAAGCTAGTGTGCACGGGACTGAGCCGACTCATGCTGAAGAACAACAATTCACTTTTGAACCGGAAGTAAGAGCGGCTCTGGCACATGAGTTCACCGAATTGATGAAGGCTTCTTTGCCAGGACTACTGGCAGAAGCACTAAAGAAGGCTAATGAGGAGGGCGGATCTAAACTGACAACTGATATTCCAAACATTGAGGCCGTTAACGCACCGCCTGCTCGCGGCTGCGACTATAAGTCATTCAAGGTATGTGACCCGCCGGTTCTGACTGGAAAGAAGGACGCGGTGGCTACTTTTGACTGGGTAATTCGTATGGAAGCCGCCATTCGTCTGAGTGAATGTCGACCGAATCAGGTCGTGAAGTTTGCTGCTAACTCCTTGAGGGAGGAAGCATCTCACTGGTGGGAAGGTGTACGCCAGGCTAAGGGGAACGAGGTGGTTGATTCGATGATGTGGGATGATTTGAAAACTTTGGTGATCAAGAATTTCTGTCCAAGGAATGAGATCGAAAAGGTAGAAAGGGAATTTCTGGGTTTGAAGGCTGGGAGCATGACGCACCGGCAGTATACGACACGGTTCAATGAACTGGCACGTCTGGTGCCACACCTTATCACTACTGAAGGAAGAAAGATCGCTTGTTATATTCAAGGGTTGCCGGACAAGGTCCGCACATATGTTAAGGCAAACGCCCCTACTACCTACGATTCGGTAGTAGAACTGAGCGGCGTGGTATTTGATGATCTGGCACTGAATGTCGTTGCCATTGAAGAGCCTAAGAAGAAGCTGAGTTTTCCCGCTAAGCGATCGGGTGGGAAGTTGTTTGGGGCTCAGGACAAACGGGCTAGGGTAAATGAATTAGCAGTCTGTGGGAAGTGTGGGGGAAGGCATGCCGGTGAATGCCGGTTGGGATCAAATTTGTGCTACAAATGTGGCAAGACCGGGCACTACTCCCGAGAATGCCCGAACGGTATCAAATGCTACAACTGTGGGGAGAGTGGCCACATGAGCCGGGAATGCACTAAGCCCAGGATGGGCGAGACCGGGAAAGGGAAAGGCCCAGAGAAGAGGGAGGAAAGGCCCCGAGCGAAGACTCGAGCGTATGCACTAACGCAAGAACAGGCCAGGAATGACCCCGATGTGGCGTCAGGTACGTTCATCCTTGACAACACTTTTGTTTCAGTGTTATTCGATTCGGGTGCCAGTAAGAGTTTTATATCTGCAACTTTCTGTAAACGAGTAAAGTACACGGTTAGTAAAGTAGAACGAGCCTTTAATGTAGAAACCGCTGAGGGTAGAACCGTAATGGTAACCGAAGTAGTTGACGATTCCACGATAAAGATAGAAGGCCATAGATTTCCCGTCAGATTATTTGTTATGGTTTTGGGAGGGTTTGATGTCGTGTTAGGTATGGATTGGTTAACTGCCAACGAGGCTCAAATTATATGCAAACGAAAGATAATCCGACTCAAGGCTCCGGACGGTAGCAAAGTGGAAGTACTTGGGGATCGCGATGCCCCGATGCCCAACGTCATCTCGATGATTAAGGCAGCAGATTACTTGAGGCGCGGATGCGAGGCTTATCTGGTATACGTAATTGACAAGTGTAAGGAAGTGAAAGAACTGGACGATGTACCCGTGGTACGCGAGTACCCGGAGGTGTTTCCAGAGGAGTTGCCTGGGATACCACCCGATAGAGAGATTGAATTTCGAATCGACTTAGTACCAGATGCCCAGCCCGTGGCTAAGGCTCCATATCGACTAGCACCAGTGGAAATGAAAGAATTAATGGCACAACTAGACGAGTTACTTGAGAAAGGATTTATCCAACCAAGCATCTCGCCGTGGGGTGCTCCGGTGTTGTTTGTGAAAAAGAAAGACGGTTCGATGAGAATGTGTATCGATTATCGCGAGTTGAACAAACGAACGGTAAAGAACAAGTACCCTTTACCAAGGATCGATGACCTGTTTGATCAATTGCAAGGCGCAAGTTGGTTCTCGAAAATCGACCTTCGGTCCGGGTACCATCAGTTGAAGGTGAGGGAAGAAGACATACCGAAAACTGCCTTTCGCACGCGTTATGGACATTTCGAGTTCCGCGTAATGTCTTTCGGATTGACGAACGCCCCCGCAGCGTTCATGGATTTGATGAATAGGGTGTGTCGACCGATGCTGGACCGATCGGTAATTGTGTTCATTGATGATATCCTCGTCTACTCCAAGAATGAGGGTGATCACGCTTGTCATTTGAAGGAAGTGTTGGAAGCTCTAAAGAAGGAGAAGTTGTATGCTAAGTTCTCCAAATGCGCGTTCTGGCTTAGGGAAGTCCAATTCCTAGGTCACGTCATTAACCCGAACGGCATTATGGTAGACCCAGCAAAGATAACGACGGTAAGGGACTGGGAAATTCCTAAGACGCCAACGGAGATCCGCAGTTTCTTAGGGTTGGCAGGCTACTATCGGAGATTCATTCAGGATTTCTCGAAAATAGCTTCGCCATTGACAAAGTTGACACGAAAGGAAGAAAAGTACGAATGGGGTCCGAAGCAGGATGAGGCATTTAAGGAGTTAAAAGAAAAGCTAACCCAAACTCCAGTCTTGGCCCTTCCCGAGGGCAATGAAGACCTGGTGGTATACTCTGACGCTTCGGGTCAGGGGTTGGGGTGTGTGCTGATGCAACGTGGAAGAGTGATCGCATACGCATCACGACAGCTGAAGGTTCATGAAGTCAACTATCCGACTCACGATTTGGAACTTGCTGCTGTTGTGTTTGCATTAAAAATTTGGAGGCACTACCTCTATGGGGTAAAGTTTACCATATACTCCGATCACAAAAGTCTGAAGTACTTCTTCGAGCAAAAGGAGTTAAATATGAGGCAGAGGCGATGGTTGGAACTTTTGAAAGACTATGACTGTGAAATCATGTACCATCCTAGAAAAGCAAACGTGGTGGCTGACGCTCTAAGCCGGAAGGATGTGCCTGCTCCTATTAGAGTGAAAGCTTGCCAAATGGTGGTAACGTCGGATGTGATGAGGGAAATTGAAAAGGCTCAAGAAGAGGCACTAAAGGGGGAAAACATAAAGAAGGAAAGGATGGTTGGCCAACAGGATAAGTTAGAATATAACACCCTTGGTGTTAGGACACGTTTTGGTCGAGTATGGATACCTATGGGTGGCGAGCTTAGGACCAAAATCTTGGATGAGGCTCATAAGTCTCGTTACTCTATCCATCCCGGTACCAACAAAATGTACCAAGATCTGAAGAAGGAATACTGGTGGCCTGGGATGAAACACGAAGTGACGAAATACGTAAGCAAGTGCTTGACTTGCTCACAAGTGAAGGCCGAACACCAGAAACCGTATGGGAAAATTCAACCACTTGAGATACCGGAATGGAAGTGGGAACACATTACTATGGACTTCATAACCAAGCTACCTCGCACAGCTAAAGGTCATGACACCATTTGGGTAATTGTGGACCGTTTAACGAAGAGTGCTCATTTTCTACCTATTCGCGAGACGTTCTCGTCGGAAAGATTAGCAGAAGTATTTATTAATGAAGTAGTAGCACGGCACGGGATGCCTTTAACGATTGTATCCGACCGGGACACACGATTCACATCGAGGTTCTGGAAAAGATTTCACGAGGCGATGGGTACGAGACTTAATATCAGCACGGCATACCACCCGCAAACGGATGGTCAGACCGAAAGGACCATTCAGACGTTGGAGGACATGCTTCGTGCTTGTATTATCGACTTTGGTGGCAGTTGGGACAGTCATCTGCCATTAGCCGAATTCTCCTACAACAACAGTTATCACACGACGATAGGCATGCCGCCTTATGAAATGTTGTATGGGAGAAGATGCAGGACCCCGGTTTGTTGGGGTGAGATTGGACAGAAGGAATTGGGAAGTCTCGAAGTCGTTAAAGAAACATCGGAAAGGTTTGATCAGATCAAAGCACGCATGAAGGCCGCCCAAGATCGTCAGAAATCCTATGCGGATAAACGACGAAGGCCTATTGAGTTTAATGTTGGGGATAGAGTAATGTTGAAAGTGTCGCCTTGGAAGGGAATCATACGATTCAGAAAGAGAGGAAAGTTAAGTCCGAGGTTTATCGGACCATTCAGGATTATGGCACGGGTTGGTGAAGTCGCATATCGGTTGGAATTGCCTGATGAGTTAAGTGGGATTCATCCTACCTTCCATGTATCACACTTGCGAAAGTGTTTGGCGGATGAATCGGCTCACGTACCACTTACGGACATCGAGGTCGACAACAGCCTTAACTACATCGAAGAACCTGTGGCCATCCTAGACAGGAAAGAGAAACGTTTACGTAACAAAGTTATCCAGTTGGTTAAAGTCCAGTGGAAGCACCGGAAGGGATCGGAAGCTACATGGGAAACGGAGACGGAAATGAAGGAGTCGTACCCTCAACTGTTTGACTTATGATAGGTTTCGGGGACGAAACCTATTGTAAGGGGGGTAGACTTGTAACATCCCAAAATAAATGAGGATTTTAAATAACGGGTTGAACCGGGACGAACGGGATAAAAGAACGAGGCGTAACGGGCCGGGCCGGTTGGGCCGGCAAACTTGAAGGAAAGGGGGGGGGGGTTTCCTCCCTTTAAATAGCCAACACACACACCATTTCTCTCATTTGCAAGAATCTAGAGATAGAAACCGTAGAGAGAGAAAGTTGGCGGATCGACCCGAGATTGAAGGAGCTTGTTGCTACTGAGCTCGTGAGCAAAACCTCCGGATCAGAATCTCGAAATCAGGTAACACCCGAACCAAATCTGAGTTTTTGTTCGTTTTTGGGTTTTCGGGTATTTTCGGGAAAAGGACGGGTTTTTATAAACCAAATGAGGAAAGGGTTATAAATCTGGAATCACGAAGGGAAAATACACGTTTTGAATGTAAAAAGTCCGGATCTTGACCAGGTCGGACCTGCATTGCAAAAGTTAGGGTTTTTCACGGGGAAGATAGCTGAGTTCTGCAGGTATCGAAACTAGAGTTTCGAGCGGCCTGCAGGTGTCGAAACTAGAAGTTTCGAGCGGCCTGCAGGTGTCGAAACTAGAAGTTTCGAGGGGCCTGCAGGTATCGAAACTAGAAGTTTCGATGGGCCTGCACCTGTCGAAACTAAGTAGTTTCGATAGGTCTGCATCAGTAAGTGAAGTCAGTGTATTCACCTGTAACAGAACGAGTAAACCGTTAGAGTCGGGATTTAGGTCTGATGTGTATTTAATTAATCAATTCAGATCGGAAGTGACGTTGTTGGACCTTTGTTTAGGACAACCGAGACTAGCTTATAAGGTGAGTTCTAGAAGCCCTTCTTTAAATGTTTTAATTAATATTTTTGGGCTGGTGTGCATACATACGAAACGATGTTTACGAAATGATGTTTACGAAATGAGGTATATAAAACGATGTTTACGAAGGACGATGTTATGAAATGTTTTGCCAAACGAAGTTTATGAAAGGTTTACGAATGAAGTGTTATTTAATAAAACGTACGAATGCTTTAACTAAAACGAGGTAAAGTTTTTATGAAAGTCACGAATGAACGAATCTGCCACGAGTTCCTACGGGAGCTAAGGTATGTATGTATGTATTGGCCTCACCTTACGGGGGCCTATGTGGCTGGCTAACGGTTGTACAACTGGTTGAGGATGGGGTGACGACGGTCACCCATGGGATTACCGGGATCCCGATGGAAGGTACTATTCCTTGCGGGGAAATATTGCCTATGGTATGTTTAGTCTTCCTAGAGGTAACGAGCCTTAGGAGACGTATGTTTAGTCTACCTAGAGGTAACGAGCCTTAGGAGACGTATGTTTGGTCCACCTAGAGGTAACGAGCCTTAGGAGACCTGGATGACGGATGACTTAGAGGTAGCGAGCCTTAAGTTCATCCGCTGGTATGCGATGTATGGGTTTGACGGTTACGAGAAGGCGCAGATTCGGTTCATATTGACTAGTGTTATGATGCTATGTTACGATGTTTTGATGATGTTAAGTTATTGCATATTTTACGTACGCTTTTATTAAATAAAGTATGATGTTATGTTTTTGGCAAATATTTGATGTTAATGATTTATGTTAAAACTAGAACTCACCAGCGTAGCTGACCTTTTTAGTATGCACATTCAGGTTAAGGAAGTTATGATGATGGACGGTGATGCTGGGCGGCTTGAGGAGTTACCCGGATGATATGAAGACTGGCATCCCGTTACGAGTTGTTTTTGTTATGTACATGTATTTGAAAATGTTACGCTTCCGCATGTTAAACGATGTAATGTTATGTTTGAAATGAAATTTTCCGCTGCGTTATTTGATATTCTAGTTTGAGAACTGTTTGTGAATGAGTAAATCCAACGCGTGGGGCCTCCCGGGTTTGGGGCCTCACAAAATGCAAGACGGATGATCGTCATGTGGTTGTGAAGAACAAAGCAAGATTGGTTGTTTAGGGTTTTTATCAACAAGAGGGCTTGGATTACACTGAAGTATATGCCCCAGTTACTAGAATTGAGGCCATTCGACTGTTTTTGACTTATGCCACATATGTCGGCTTTAAGGTCTATCAACTTGATGTGAAGAGTGCTTTCCTATATGGAAAAGTTCATGAAGAGGTCTATGTCACTCAACCTCTAGGCTTTGAAGATCCGCATAATATCAATAAAGTGTATAAGCTCGACAAAGCACTTTATGGTCTTCATCAAGCACCGCAGGCATGGTATGAGACATTATCTAAACATCTACTGTCTAATGGTTTCGACCGTGGACAGATTGACTCGACCCTCTTCATTAGGAAAACAAGAGGTGACATTCTTCTTGTACAAGTATATGTCGACGACATTATTTTTGGATCTACAAATGAAGGGATGTGTAGAGAATTCGAGCAGAGTCCAAGTTTGAAATGAGTAACATGGGTGAATTGTCGTTCTTCCTGGGTCTGCAATGTAACATTTCTAATTTTAAGTATCCGTATTTTCAATTCAATGTAATGCATTTCAAACTCAATTCTAGTGCACTGTTTTGTTTCTTTTCGTACCATCAATTTAATACTATATTTCAATGCAAAATCCACAAATTTTACTCGGTTATATCCTATTAAAACACTACATAAGTATCTATTTATACAAATATGTCAAAAACTAAAGTTACAAGTGCTAATGTTGAAAAATAACAAGAAACCCTAATAGACACGGTCGCGCCTCGCTCTAGCACGGTCGCGCCGAGTGCTTTGGCACGGTCGTGTGACCAGCTTTGGAACGATTGCGCCCGGTGCCTAGGCACGGTCGCGCCCCAAATGGGCACGGTCGCGCCTAGTACCAGTTGAAACGTAAATACAGTTTTAATCACCCGATCGTTGAGTTTCCGTAACTGATTTACACCTCATTACCATTAACGAAAGCAATGACACTTCCAATTACAACAAACGTCTCAGATTAATCCAATTAATCTCAAAAATTCTCTCAAGCATTTCAAAGAAAACACAAAACCTCCTTGCGATCCGAATTCTCTCAATCAAGCAGCAGAGTCACGCTACTCGATTCTCCCTAAAGCTCCTAGACTCTCTGGTTTAGCCGGAATTGCAGCAGAAGACGCCGGAAGCCACTCTCGTCGTCGTCGGAACTCATTTCTATCGAACGCTATCCATCCGTCGTCCTTCCGGGGTAATTGAAACCTTGTCCTCTATCGATTTAGTCTTTAGATCAAAAGCCCCATGTCAATTTGGGCTTTCATTATGGAAATCACCACGAACCCGAATCCACATTTTCGTTAAAAATGATTTAATCGAAACAAACATTAGACACGTTTTAAATACAATTAATTTATACAGAAAGACTCGTGATGATCTAATGGGTGAAAGCCCCATGAATTCCAACATTAACAATATAAGAATTAGCCAAATCGTTTCTGTTTTGGGACAGACACGGTTGCGCTAGTAATCTAGCGCGGTCGTGCTTCATGAGACACGGTCGCGTCAAATACCAGCGCGGTCGTGCCTCACACACTCAGACCCAGTCATGCCTTTGGCTAGACTTGGTCATGCCTCAAAACCCTAGACACGGTCGTGCCTAGTCCAGAACACGATCGTGCCTAGAGAACAAACAAATTGTGCATTCTGTTTGATCAACACGGTCGCGCCCGTGGTTCGAGCACGATCGTGCCCTTCCCAGGCACGGTCGTGTGTGAGCTAAATTCTTGGTAGAATTATAAATTTTATATATTTTTCAAACAATAAATATTCTGATTAAATTACAAAATAAAAATAGTTGATTTTTATAAAATTGCATTTAATCCTATTTAGAAAGAACAAATATCTAATAAATAGAAAAATAGTTATTTAAAGTTTATAAAATTAAATTTACAATTATTGCTAAACCTTTCATTTAAAAAGTATTTAAATGGTTAAGTTACATTTTATAAATAAATAAATAAAATAATGATTATTTTTTTACTTTATGTTTAAACAAAGACATTTATTTATTTACACTTAATTTCATTTAACACTTATAATATTTTCATAAACAATAATTATTTACATTACTTATTTAATTATTCAAACTCAAACCTTAATCAAAATGTTCTAAAAATATTCTTTCAAACTTTATATATTTTATTCAATACCTCCAATTACAAATCAATGACCTTTTTACACAAGTCCAAATGCAACTCTAGACTTAAACTTTGGTGCACACTATTAATACCATATACATTATACTTTAGGTTAACTTGTGCATTTCAAGGATCTTTATTCTATCTAGTATCTTTGTTAGCTACGCCTTCAAACCAAGTGAGTATTTCATAGCCCCTTTTACTCGTTTACACTTTTGGGGTGAAACATGAACTATATACAAATTACATAATTACATTTACACAAACAACACAAGTACAAATCCTATTTACATTCATGTGTACAAATTTGAGCTTTATGCCCGAGTGCTATGTGTGCTAACTTTTGTATGCTATTATGTGCAATCATTAACTATTCAAGCCGACGGTTTTCAATGATAGATCTATTGAGTCTGACAAACCCACCCAGATTGGGGTGATTGATACCGACAACACAATTTTGCATGCTAGTTACAAAGGTTTGATTGTACTTGGTTACACAATAGCTGCTCCCCATAAATGCCTTATTTATCATGTTATGTAAGGATTTGTTTTACAACTATATGCTATCTATATACAAACTTGTGTTATACTCACCAACTTTTTAGTTGACTTTAATTTATTCATGTTTCAGGTTCTAATGTGTGAGGTTGATCAAGATGTGCTACACATAGGCTTGGACTTAGATAATTTAAATAAAAGAACTCTATGTATTTCAATTTTGTTCTATCTTGGATTTGGTTGTGTTTGGACTACTTGTTATGAAATTTGATGTTTAATATATTCAATCTAGTAAACCATGTGCTTATGAACAGTCTACATGTCCCGCCCCGATGATTCCGCCATCGGTCGGGGTGTGACAGATTGGTATCAGAGCCTTGGTTATAGGGAATTAGGTTATTAGACACCTTGACCTAGACTATAACTTTAGGACACCTACGTATGCTATGTTTCATGCTTTCATGTTATATGCTACATGCTATATGTTATATGTTATGTGTTACATGCTATGTGCTACATGCTTACTATGATTAGTTATTATTTTATTTTGATAACATAATTCTTAAAAAAAATCCATGATTTATTAGTATATACTTAAATGATAAATTAAATAAACAATATTCTTTCCTATATCCTAAAACCTCATAATATTTTGCCCACATCATGATCATGTGCATCTCCTCAAGAAAAGCTGGAAATGATGCAATGGGTCATGACCTTGCTGCTGCCATTATTGGCTTATCTTAAGGGCTACAACTTCCCACGATACATATTCAAAGCCATCAATGATAAGATTAACACGGCTGAGAGGTTCAGGTTCTTATTATACCCAAGGTTTGTGCAACTTCTGATTGACGATGCGTTGCCAAACCTACCTGCAACTGGGGAGAGATTGCAAGTTAAAAGGGTGGACAAAAGAGTGTTTGCACAGTTTTTAAAGCCAGGCTGTGTAGAACCTACCCCTAAGCATACAACACTTTTTGGCCACCTAATAAACGAAGCATATGTGGCACCGGCTGACTGGAGACGGTATAGTCACGATTTGGAGCCAGAGTTGAGTGAACATTCAGATGAACAACAACAACAAGAAGAGGAGGAAGTTGAAAGTGTAGATGGATCGTCGAAAAATGGAGACGAAGAAGAAGGTCATGATGGTGCTGAGGGATCCGACTCGGAAGAGACAGAGTCTGATTCTTCTGATTCCGATGATGCACCATCGCAGGCTCACCCGAGGAGAACGACGAAGGTAACCCTACCTGAGTCGTCCTCAAAGAGAAAGCGACAAGCTTCAAGCAGCTAATATGAGCCAGATTCTAACTCTGACGCTGCTATACAGAGACGGAGGCATGAAAGTGTAAACAAGAAAAGAGGGGATAGGCAGCAACTTGCTATTCCCAGTGAGGTGGAGGTTACTACTCTGCAACAAGTACAAGTTCCAGCTGCATGTACTGATTCAGCCTCTACCCCACCTTCACAGCAATTATACCGGAGACAGAGGAGGAGGCCACACGTACAACCTGAGGTGGCAGTCACTTCAATCACAGAGGAGGTTCCTGTGATAGTGACCCTCCCTGTCACATCTGTCCAGGTGGCGGTGATTACTCCAATTCTCACTGAGTCAGTCACCATCACCCCTTCCATAACACCTACAACCGTCATCACATCCTCAATCCCAACAACCACCATTGAACCGATAAGTCAACCCTTCAACTATGAAGAATTTACTCAAGGGTTTGACTTCGATACTACCTTCTCCTCACCAATTCACAATGCTAAAGCATCTACCTCCAGAAATCCTGATCCTAATGAAGAAAGGATAGTAATTCTGGAAACCCAAGTTGCTAGTCTGTTGGAAACTATTCAGAAGTCAAAGGAGGAATCTGATGCTCAACAAGCGCAGATTAATTCGTTGGTGGAAGAAGTTAGAATTCTACGAAGCCAGAGAACGGGGACAGACGAGAGACCAAAGAACATAATGGCCCAGAATAAGCTTCTAATCAAGACAAACAACATGTTTCTGGGGCACAGGTCGTCTCTTGAGCTGAGGTTTGATATGCAGAAGAAAGAGCATGAGCTGATGGTCAAACTAATTACTGATCTGACCAAGAAGCTTGATGCTCAGGGGGGGAAAGATAAGGAGAAGGAGAAAGAAAAGACAACTACTTGTGATGAGGCTTGTCATCCTGTGGATTTGACAAAGGATGACGACAAAGACAAGGATCCTGAAGTCGGTCCTAGTGGGAGTGAGCACCAAGCTTTGGCAATCGTGCCCATTTCTGCTATTCCAAAGGTTGAGGGGGAGTCTACTCATCAAGAGGGTGGAAATACTTCTGGTGGTGGTGGTGACAAAGGAAAGTCAGCGGCTGATGTGCTTAAGGATCTTTCTGACGATGAGATCTTATACTTAGAGCCTGACTATTCCAAGGAAGCACAGATCGATGCTCTCTACAACCTAGAAGAAGGAGAGATCGACTCTGGTGATGATTGGGATGAAGATGATGAGGATGTAGTGATAGAAGTTCTCAAGGGCGACGGGGAAGGAGAGTATGAGTTAGAAGATGGAGAGATCTTTGAAGTTCCATCCTTCGAAGCTCAGCTCGACACAGGTTCAGTCGAGCATGCTAGTAATGTTGACGCCTCGACTGAAGCCTCCCCAGTTGACCCTACACCTGTGGATCCAGAGGCACCAAAAGAAAAAGATATGCCTTCTACTTCATCTAAGGGTCCAACTCCTGTTTGGTAGAAGACATCTATCATAGACAAACAAGGGGCAACAGGGATGATCTTGGCTGTAAGGTTCGAGGAGGATAAGCAGTTGTTCGCAATCAAAAGATCTGGGGGGTTCAATACTTGAAACCAACCAGTGAAGCGTTCAACTCCTTACCCAAATACGACCTTGTGAACCTAGCAAACCGAGAGCTGCTGGGTCATTCTAATCACGCAGTGGCGATGGGTTTGTGGCAGGTTCTGCAGCGGGAAGCAAGATCTGGGAAGTTCAAAGTGTTCAAGCCTCAAGTGCCCAACAGAGTCAAGGATAAAAAAGCTAGACATCCTGTGACTAAGAAGTACTTAAAGAAACTGGTATACAAGCTAGTGCTATGTGAAACTAAGATTCCCCTGAGCAAGTTATATCAGGATATTCTTGGTGACATGTGGTACTGCTACGTAGATTCAAAAACAGGCGAGGCAGTGATTATGGGAAAGGTTTGGTCAGACAGCGGAAGCTTAGTGCCGAGGGAACTAATCAGAGTATTTGATGAAGTCCGCTTCATTAACTTCTCTGTGAAAGATCTGGAGGCACTGGCGGACAAGTATTGCATACATACTGACGAGTGGACGAAATTCCTTGCTTCTAAATATAACAAGGTGATCAAGTTCTGCCTTGACTATAAGAAGAAGATGGAAGCTAAAGAAGCATAGTTGTGAAGACTGAAGACCGAGGACTGAATACTAAAGATCGAAGATGATCCAGAGCTGTTATCAAGGGGGAGTTTGTTGAAGCACTTTCCTATGACAAACACTCTGGATAGATAGAGTCTTAGTTTTGTACTTTCATGTATATATTTGTCTTTGTTTGTAAGTGTCTGTATGTATTAGTAATCGAGTTGTATTTACTTTTACATATTGCTTGTTGCAAATTTCTCTAAGTGTTTTGCGCACTTGTATGTGCGCAGGAATTAGTTCCTGCGTACTTAGCAAGTACACAAGAATACCTTTGCGTACTTGCTAAGTACGCATGAGCAAATTTCCCTGCGCACTTGCTAAGTGCGCAGGCATCAGGTCGTGTATAAATAGGAATGGTTGACAGTAGATGAGTACGCAGTCATAGTAGCAAATACGTAGAATTTGTAATCTCAGTATTTCTCTCTGTAACCTTCAAGTGTTTATAATAGACGAAAGTTTAAAGTGATCATCTTGTCGGTTTACTTTGTGTTGTAAGACTCTCCACCTAGTCACGGGTATTCCGCACCCGGTCCGACTAGTAGACCCACTTGCATGTGACGATCCGCCACACCCAAGGGACCTACACTTTGGATCTAACCTATCAACCTCTATGAATCACGAGAACATACCTGGATGATCGAAAAACACTGAGAATCTAGATGACGTTACGATCGACTACTTTTTCGTACGAATCTTTAACACTTGTAAAACACTATGAATTTATAAATGATACGGTCGAGAGAAAAATACATGTGGGAAAAAATCTTTTCAATCGAAAAATTTGAATATATAGACTTTTCAAATCTTGACCGAAAACTTCAGTCATGACTTTTCGATCGAAAACTTTATCAGATGATTTATTTTCGGTCAAGAGATTTCGACCGAAAACTCCAAACATGATAAATTCTGAAAATTTTCAAACCAATTTTTATATATATATTTTTATTTAAGTCCATTTTGACATTATTAAGACCTGTTTCAATTAACCAGGTAAGAATACACACTTGCACACTAATTTTTTTTACTAATAATTTTATTCCAACCTTTTATTTTCTTTTGATGAACTGAAATGACATAGGATCATAAATGTATATTGTCTTAACTACACTGCATATCAAATCAGGATCTAAACTGTTCAACCTTGATTGCCAGTATTGTTATCCACATAAACTCATGCATCATGTTTCAGCATATACTGTGTGACATTTAAGGTTATATTAATCAATACAGTGTGTACCCCACAATTGAGATGGAATAAACTTAGAATCAACACAAAATTTCACCAGATCATGATCCAATCTCAGCATGAAGGTAGAGTTCTTAGCACAGGAAAAATAATCCAAGTGGATTTGATTGGAATCATATTGATTTAGAATCATTTTGATTCATTGTCTTGGTTTCTGAAATAGTACAGAATCATATTGATTCATATGAGATGTGAAGAATCATGAATGATTTGGGTATGCGGATATCCGTAAGATATTGGATATGTCAATTGAAATCACGAATGATTCAAAGGGCGAAACGGACTGACTTCCTGGTTTCCATCCGAGATTTTCACCAGAACCATCAGCTGTATGAAGGTGTTTAACTCTAAATCAAATATTTGACGTATATAGTCAATAGAGCAAACAAATTGTGCTAAGAACTTATCAAGATCCTGGTCTCATGGTATGACTAGATTTACTTTGCATTCGAATGATGAAAGTACCGATATTCGATGTGGGTAAAACACAAAAATTGTTATTTAGTTAATCACACAAATATCGCCTAATTTACATATGCAGAGCCTACCAGCATATAAAAAATTGTAACCGATGTCACCATCATATCCAATTCATGCATAAGCTTAGCACACACTTGTACTATCATTTCTTATATATACATCATTCAGACACAAAATTTTTTATTTTTATTTTCAGCCTTTTCTTACTTTCAATTTTAATCACATAGTCATATACTTCACATAAACACATAGTCACATAGCATATTCAGGATATTTTTCTTTTTCTTTTATTTTCCTCCTAAAATTGTGATGTGACTTTATTTATTATTTATATCACTTATGAGAACAAACATATCTGACACAAACATTCATTAAGCTAATACACATATAAAGCGTACACAACACAATTTTAACACTTATAAGAAAATCTTTTGAGGAACATATTTATGTGGTCTTTCAGTTCAAAATTTGGATTATTTGTTGTTCTAAATTTTTTTTTTTCATTTTTTTTTAAAATGAAATCATCCCCAACATCTCAACCAAAGAGTTAAACCGATCCATTGAAAAATCTTTTGTAAAAATATCGGCTTTTTGCACTAGGGTATCGACATGGACCACTTTAATCTGCCCATTCTCAAAACAGTCACGAATGAAATGTAACCTGATCGCAATGTGCTTTGTTTTGGAATGCCGAATGGGATTTTTTACTATTCCGAGCACTGCCTCGTTGTCACAATAAATCAGAGTTTCCAGGAAATTTACTCCAAAATCTAGCGTTTGATGTTGAATCCAGATAACTTGTGAACAACAGCTCGAGGCACTCAGCTTCAACAGTTGATGTAGATACATTCGTTTGTTTCTTACACTGCCAAGACACTAGTCTCTCCCCCAAAAATTGACATCCACCTAAAGTTGACTTCCTGTCCAAATTACAACCTCCATAATCGCTGTTACTGTAAGAAAAGAAATTAAATTCAGAATCAGAAGGATACCATAAACCTAAATTTACTCAACCCTTAAGATATCGGAAAATTCGATTAACAGCTGATTCATGAGATTCTTTTTGAGCTGCCTGATATCTAGCACAAGAGCAAACAACAAACATGATGTCTGGTCAACTAGCAGTCAAATACATCAACGAGCCAATCATTGACCTGTACATCTTTTGATTTACTTCAACTCCAGACGCATCGACAGTTAAAGGTTCATAAGGAGCAATTGGTGTTGAAGCTGATTTGCAATCAATCATTTTGAATTTTGTAAGAATATCTTTCACATATTTGGCTTGATGAATAACAATTCCTGATTCAGACTGCTCAACTTGTAACCCCAGAAAGAACTGCATTTTTTCCATTAAGCTCACTTCAAACTTTAATTTCATAACTTGTTCAAATTCTTTGTAAAGAGCTTCATTTGTTGATACAAAGATAATATCATCGACATAAACTTGTACAATTAACAAATCAGCATCATTTTTCTTCAGGAATAAGGTCTTGTCAATTGTTCCACGAAGGAAGCCATTTGATGTAAGATGTATTGACAAGGTTTCATATCACGCACGAGGCGCTTGATGTAACCCGTACAATGCTTTATCAAGCTTATACACTTGAAATGGATGAGCTGGTTCTTTAAAACCCGGTGGTTGATTCACGTAAACTTCTTCCTTTACCACCCCATACAGAAAAGCTGTTTTTACATCCATTTGATATACCGTAATATTCTTGTATGATGCATAAGCCAAAAAGATTCGTATGGCTTCAATTCGTGTAACAGGAGCAAAGACATCATCATAATCTAGTCCTTCCTCTTGATAAAAACCTTGTACAAACAAACGAGCTTTGTTCTGAACTACAATCCCACGATCATCCTTTTTGTTTCTGAACACCCACTTCGTTCCAATTGGATATTTCCCCTCAAGTAAGTCCACAAGATGCCACACATTTAACTTCTTAAACTGAAGCAATTCTTCTTGCATAGCTTCAATCCAACTTGGATCTTGTAAAGCAACAGTAACATTCTTTGGTTCCTCTTGAGATAAGAAACAGGAATACAAACAAACATTTATATTTCCAGTTTGACTTCTTGTCTTTACTCCATCTTCAAGAGATCCAATAATATTCTCAACTGGATGAGCAGAATGGATTTGATGATTTTGAATATGCTCAAATTCCAAAGATTCTGGCATGTTTGTATCATTCAACTCTGGTAATTGATCATTTGAATCTTCAATACTAGAAGAACTTGTCTGAATTACATCCTCAGTCTGATCATTTACAGGATACAACTGAACTTCATTAACTAGTGGTTCATCATTTGTACTTGGAATTTCTTGTACTTTAGAATCAACATTAGTGACAGAGTTATCAACAAGATCTTCTTGTGTTTGAGTTGATGTACTAACATTCTCAGACATCTCATTTTGAATCATCAAATTCTGTGGCCCAACCAAAAACTTTCCAATAGATAGATCACTACTTGTAGAAGACTCAGTTACAGTACCCGAAGCACTTGCTTCATTAGAATCCATTTGAAGTTGTTGATCAAAAGTTTTGAAGATTGCTTAAGCATCAAAGAACCAGTCTGGTCCATTTTGATTTGTAGGAGTATTTAGTTCTTGCCACTCCACATAAAACGATTCTTGAACAATTTTGGTTCTTTTGTTGTACACTCTATAAGCTTTCTGATATGAACAATAACCCAAAAAATAGCATTCATCACCGATAGCTGCAAATTTTGGCAATGAATCTTGTGTATTCAACAATGTACAAGAACAACCAAATGCTCTGAAGAACTTGATATATGGCTTTCGTTTATAGAATAGTTCATACAAAGTCTTTGTAAGTTGTTTCACCATAAGAACTCTTTTTAAAACATAACATGCAATGTTTACAGCTTCAGCCCAGAAGATAATGGGCAACTTGGAATCGACAAGCATTGTTCGAGCAGCTTCTATTAAAGTTTTGTTCTTCCTTTCAGCTACTCCATTCTGTTGTGGTGTTCTTGCAGCACTATACTGATGTGTTACTCCTTTTTTCTGCACAAAACAAACTTATCAGTTTATTTTTAAATTCTGTTCCATTGTCACTGCGAATGATTGAAACTTTGCTATCACAGATGTTTTCTATTCGTTTGACAAAATCAATAATTGTTTAAGGTGTTTCATCCTTTGTTGCAAGGAAAAACACCCATGAAAATCATGAAAAATCATTTGTGATAACAGGACAATATGACTTTTTCGTAATACTTTTAACTCGAATTGGACCAAACAAATCCATATGAATAAGAAATAAAGGTCTAGTAAAAGTTGTTACGGTTTTTCTTGGATGGGACTTCTTGGGTTGTTTTCCCTTCGCACATGACATGCAATTTTCTACAATTATGAATTCTTTCTTTGGCAATCCTTGCACCAAATCTTTATGCACCAAGTCATTCATGTTCTTTAAATTCACATGACCCATTCTTCGATGCCACAAATAAGATTCTGATCAAGTTGCCTTTGATATTAAACATGAAACATTTAGTGGTGTAGTATGATCATTCATGTTAACCACATATGTGTTGAATTTCCTTGGAGCACGCATCAGAATCATTTCTTCTGGAATAACCAATCCAGGATTTAAGAACAAGCATTCCTTTGCAGTAAAATGAACTGGTTGTCTTTATCACAAACTTGAGAAACACTTAGTAAATTGAATTCCAATTGAGACACAAAATTTACTTTTTCTAATGTTATGAGTTCATTCGACACTGTTCCTTGATCAATTATTTTTCCTCCCTTTTTATCTCCAGCAAATGCAACAAAACCTCCATCAAAAGTTCAAAAATTGTCCAGAATTTTTCTTTGTCTAGTCATGTGCCTTGAGCAACCGCTATCAACATGCCAAGCATTATTAATAGTCCTCCCGGTTAAACTCTGCACATTCAAGACAAAATTAATGATAAACAAGTACCCAGATCATCTTTGACCTAGGCTGACTTTTACCTTTTACAGTCTTAACATCTTTAACATCTTGTTCTTTCAATTTTATCAATTTTATATTTTTCTTTAATCCAACCATATGTGAAAACTGTTCATTTTTAACTTTCCAAACATAACCAACATTTTTCCTCACATATTTCATAGTAAAATTTTTTTTAGTAAAATAGATTGGTTGGTTAAATTTTTTCACATATTGTGAACCTTTTGGGACACGTTTATCCTCAAACTTTGGTAGCACATAATCACGGCAAACATTAGAATATAAAGCATGACAATTTCTGGAAAGCAAGTAATCACGACTGTATCTTTGTATCACTCCGGACTCTGACACACTGTCGTTCTCAGACGCTTGCTTGAAATGCCGAATAATGTTGCTCTTAACTTTTGCTTTGTTCTTTGTGAACCTTGACTTACTAGAGTTGTGTTTGTAATTTCTCACAAAATGACCAACCTGACCACACACAAAGCAATTGTAGCTCTTAGGCTTTGACTTTGACTTTGAACACTCGCCTACTTCACTCGTTATGCCACAACTTTTCTTTCCTAATTTTTTTTTGATTTGAATAGACTTATCTTTGACATCAATGAACTTGTCTTTTACATCAATGGATTTGCCTTTGACACACCAAGACTTTCTTTGGACATTTGTTGGTACACTCACTTTAACTTTGACAACTTTATTGTTCTCTGTCTCACTGGTAAGAATATGATTCTCTGGTGCTATGACATTATTTTTCTTTGGTCTCTCACTTGACAAATCATACTCTTGAATCAGAGGATTTCCAAACTCATCTAAGACCACATCACCAACTAGGAGTTTATTAAATGGGACATAATCTCTAGCTGTATGCACCACTTTATCAAAGAAAGTAGATGTTGATGACACTTCAGACACACAATCAAACTCAACACAACCGTTAGTAGAACATGCTGAAACATAAGAAATATCAAAATCAGAATCAGAAGCATTAATATTTTTTTGCATCAGCATTTAAACTAGAAATTGAAACAAATTTATCTAGATTACAGTCAACATCTAGTTACTATTTACAGTCCATAATAAACTCCCTAGTGCACTGTTTATTGAAAGCTGAAAAATTTTCACTCCATCAAGTTCATTTTCATCATCCACACACTCTGAGTTTATATCTGCACTAATATACATATCATGAAAGTTAGAATTTTCGACGTTCATCAACTTATTCGATTCATGCGGTTCAGGAAATGGTACAAAATTTTCAGGTTGTGGAATCTTGTTGTAACCCAACTCGTCTTTGATGTAAACAGTTCTCTGTTTGCTCACACATTCATCAAAGACATTTTGTTGCATCTTCCACTTTGAAACAATTACCCTTTCTTTTATTAAATCAGTTTCAGATTTGATAAGTTTTTCTGAAAGATCTTTGATTAAAACGTCCTTTTTATCCAAATATTCTTTAAATGTTACATTATCTTTCAATAATGCTTTAATTTTTCTTGTAAAATTTACTTCTTGTTGTTTCAATTCTTTGTTTACTCTTTTTAGTTTATCGTTTTCAACAATCAGAAACGTGTTTGCTGCATGATAATTTTGCATTCGATCTACACACAATGAGGAACATATATCAAATTTATTTTTAGAATTTACCTCATTCTCAGATGAAGTTTCATCAGAAACATGAGCTTTGCCCTTTCCTTTAGAATCGGTTTTGAGCGCACAATCACTGGTAATATCAGCTGGTTTCATTGAATCTTCAATTTCAGCCATAAAGGCTTCATCCATTTCATCCTCATCATCCTCGATCTCATCCTCCCATTCACAATTACTCAGCTGTTTTGGACATGAGTGCAGTTGGAGCCTTCTTTGACTTATCAGATTCATCAATCATTTCCACCAGCTTAACCCCGCTTCCCTCAACCTTCTTTTTCTTGTCCTTGGTACACTCATGAGCGAAGTGACCAAGCTGTTGACAGTTGTAGCACCTGAGTTTAGCTTTGTCAAAACCAACCTTTTTACCAAACTGCAACTTATCATTCCCAACCTTCTACAAATACTTTTTAGCCCTTACAGCTATCATGGCCATCTACCATTGCAAGTCCATATATTCCAAATCATCAGGATTGATCTGAACAAGATCTTCTACATTATGCACGGCAGGTTGTAACTTTCCCGTCACCAGTGCATCGTAGCTGCTCATGAAAGCTCCGAACAGAGTAATCTGATTTTCAGGGATTTGTCCAGATGACTTGACTTTCCCACTAGAGGAGTGTTCACAACAACCTTTGTTTTTCTCAGGTTTTGTTCCACTTATTCCTTCACTACTTCCAGAAAATAATGCTGCATTTGTTGAACTTGAGTTATTTTGTTCATCTTTGTTGTTCAGTTCTCTCTTCTTTGCATCCAATTCATAAGACTCGAGTAAACAGATAATATCATCAAGTGTTTTACTCTTCAGATATGGAGTTGTGTTCTTGATTAGCATACAAGGTATGGTCCAGCAATCTGGCAGTGAGTCTAACAGCTTCTTTCCTAGCTCATACTCTTCAAATTTTACTCTAATTTTTCTCAACCTGTTGAACATGTTGTAAACCTAGTCACCTGCTCACTGAGAGTCTCATTCTTTTTATAACAAAACATGTTATATTGATTCAGTAGAAGGTTGGTTCTGCTTTCCTGAAGAGCTGCATTACCTTCAAATCTTAAGCACAAAGCGTTCCACAGACCCTGAGCAGTTTCATGTTGCTCAAAATTCAAATACAACTTAGTCGGAAGTGCTAGAATAATAGAACCCAATGCTCTGTTATCCCTTTCGATTATTTCTTATCTTCCTCTGAATAAAGATCAGGATCAGCAATCGGGACTAACCCATCAGCATTTGCAGTCTTAGGAATGTGAGGACCTTTTACAATTGATTCCCAAAGTGTGTGTTCAGTAAACTTGAAATAAGCTTTCATCATTATCTTCCAATTTGAAAATTCTGATATTGATTTCAGCATCGGTGGTGATTTCCCAATAACCCTCTCAGTATCGTATACCTTTCCAGCCATTCTTTACTTGTAATTTGAAACTTTGTCGAAATCAGAAAAATTTCCAACTTATAACTTTTCGGTCGAAAACTTAGTACAATACTTTTCGATCGAAAATTCAGAATATTTCGGACAGATGAAATTTCGGACAATAATTTTCGAATGAAATACATTTCGATTTCTTCAAAAAGAGTTTTCGGCTACTTCAAACAAACTTTTCGGACAATTCAACAGAAGAACACTTGAATTGACTAAAAATTTTCTTTGATGATCCGAGTAAAGAATCAAATCTTCAAACTTGATGCAAACTTCATCTCCATCAAAACTAGCTTCAAATCAACAACAATGGCACCCAAAATACTTCAATTTGATCAGATTTGACTTAAAATCTTCTTGAATACCAAGAGCTATTAACCAACTGCTCTGATACCACTTGTGATTCCCTTAGATCTGTTGATATTCAAGGATAAAGTCTTCAATCACTCTCTGAATTGACGGAATCAATTCAGAAATCAAATCCACATCAAAATGAACAAATCAAAGAAGAACAATCTCAATACTATCAATCACACCAAATGCATACTTCATGATGATTAGCTTTGTTAATCAAGTAATGTACTCAAGTATTAATAGAAGAAACACACAGAAATTGTAAGGCCCCTTTCCGGGTAACCTCACTTGTTGGATTTACTCATAAACATAGTCATGAATACTGAACTTAAATTAAAAACATTCATAATTCAATTACATATCATTCGTCATTCAATTACATAACATAACATAACTTGACAACGGAAGTCTTAACACATTTATTAAAGTGGGATGTCAGTCTTGTGTCGGGTAACCTTCACGCCATCGCACGACCCTTTCTTCCTTTACCTGAAATGTATACTAAAAGTCAGCTAACGCTGGTGAGTTCTCGTTTAAAGACAATCATACATAATATTTACCTTATCATGAATATAATGCATATATATATATATATATATATATATATATTCATACTTTTAAATATTCTTTACTTTACTGTTCTCACATAACATTCATTGAGGGTATATACATATGTACATACATACTTTCTTTTTGAGAGAACACTTATTGGCCATAATCTTAAGGGAGATCAACCCATCATACTTGTCGCGAATGTCACGAAGACATCGCAGTCAGAACTACCGTCGTAGCCCATTTCATTACCGTCCGGCTCTAGAAAACCGTCCGTCATTCATTAAGTCCGTCCGCTCTTAAACCGTCCTACCGTCGTAGTCCGTCATTTTGTCCGTCTGCCCTAGGGCATCCGTTTCCCACGCGACCATTATGTATGCAACCGTTCTACTTTAGTTAAGGCAATTGCTTCGACCGTCCATTAATACCTTTTCATACGTCCTAGCTTGCGAATGAACGTTTTTGTCCCGGTTGCAAAATAGTCACGTGGTCGTCCGTCTACCGAAGTAGCCGTTGTCATAGAAGGGTTTATAACGTTTACATACATTCATAACATGCAATATATATATAATATAAAGCAAGATTTCATTCATTTACGTTATGTCCTTCTTTCATTCATTCTTTATAATCATACGCTTCATTCTTTATTCATAATTTCTTTTCATATATAAGTATTTATATATATATATATATATATATATATATATATACGTATGATCACATTGACATTTATTCATTTAGTGTATACACTTCAGCCCCAAAACATTTAAAATGATTTGCACATAACATAGAAGGGGGCGCATAGAACTCACCTGATAAGCTTCTCTAGGTTGTCCTAAACAAAGGTCCAACAACGTCACTTCCGATCTGGATTAGGTAGTTAAATACACATTAGACCCAACCCCGACTCTAATGGTTTAACCATTCTAAACTTACTGACTTTACTTAACCAGTCTGCTGCCTGCGCACATGCTAAGTGCGCAGGACCATACTCATGCGCACTTGACAAGTGCGCAGAGGGTCCTTCTTGCGCACTTGGTAAGTACGCAGGA
Source organism: Smallanthus sonchifolius (assembly GCA_023525975.1). Classification (NCBI taxonomy): domain Eukaryota; kingdom Viridiplantae; phylum Streptophyta; class Magnoliopsida; order Asterales; family Asteraceae; genus Smallanthus; species Smallanthus sonchifolius. The sequence continues at coordinate 46,439,985 of CM042020.1, read as the reverse complement.
TCTTCCTCCTGCGTACTTGGTAAGTACGCAGGAAGTCCCTCTTGCGTACTTGGTAAGTACGCAATACCTGGTTCCTGGACCAAAAATCCGAAATTCTTGCATGTTAATCCGATCATGCTAATCTTACAATTTTCTTTGATCAAAATGTACGGTTTTCACTCTAGATGCTAGTTCTAAGCTTATTTTTAAGTTTCATCCACAAAAACGTCTCCTATTTAGCTAAAACCCGAGAAACCCCAAAACAAATAAAAACTCAGTTTAAGGTCGATTCGTTACCTGGATTGTGATTCTGATTCGGAGGTTTTGCTCACGAGCTCAGTAGTAACGTGATCCTTCAATTTCGTGTCGATCCGGTGACTTTCTCTCACTAGACCCGACTCTCCTTTCTCTCTCTAGGATGGTGAAATGAAGGTGAAGTGGAGAAGGTGGGCTGCCTTGCCCCTTATATACCTGGGCTTCCATCGGCCCGTTGGAGCCGAGACCAAGCCCATCCGTTCTTATTTCGTTTTATGACGTTTAAATCTCTATCGTATTTTTAGTTACTTATTTACTATTTTTGGGATGTTACAAGTCTACCCTCCTTAAAGAGGTTTCGTCCTCGAAACTGTTTATACGCTAAACAATTGAGGGTATAGTCCCCTCATCTCGTCTTCTTTTTCCCATGTAGCTTCTGACCCTTTTCTGTGCTTCCATTATACTTTAACTAACTGAATCGACTTATTGCGTAGTCGTTTATCAGCTCGGTCAATAATGGCTATCGGTTCCTCTATATAATTTAGACTGTTATCCACTTCGATCTCGTCGTAAGGTACGTGAGCTGTGTCGTCAGCTAGGCACTTGCGTAAGTGTGATACGTGGAACGTAGGGTGTATTCCACTAAGCTCAACGGGTAGGTCGAGTCTGTAAGCAACTTGACCCACTCTTGCTAGTATCTTGAAAGGTCCGACAAACCTTGGACTTAGTTTGCCACGCTTTCTGAATCGGATGATTCTTTCCATGGTGATACCTTTAACAGTACCATGTCCCCTACTTGAAACTCTAAATCCCTTCTTATCTTATCCGCGTATGATTTCTGCCGGTCTTTTACGGCTTTCATTCGAGCTTTGATTTGATCAAATTTCTCGGAAGTAGCTTTGACCACTTCGAGACTTGCAAAATCCTTCTGTCCAATTTCCCCCCAACAAACTGGGGTCCTGCATTTCCTCCCATATAACATTTTAAATGGCGGCATGCCAATAGTTGTGTGATAGCTGTTGTTATATGAAAATTCTGCCAATGGTAGATGGCTGTCCCAGCTCCCACCGAAGTCAATGATACAGGCCCGGAGCATGTCCTCCAAGGTCTGAATGGTCCTTTTAGATTGACCATCGGTTTAAGGGTGGTAAGCGGTGCTGATGTTTAATCTAGTGCCCATCGCTTCATTGAATTTCTTCCAAAACCTTGACGTGAATCTAGTATCCCTGTCAGACACAATCGACAGCGGCATACCATGTCTGCTCACAATTTCCTTGATAAAATTTTTTGCTAATCTTTCTGATGAAGAAGTCTCACGTATTGGCAAGAAGTGAGCACTTTTCGTCAAGCGGTCGACGATCACCTATATGGTATCATTGCCTTTAGCTGTTCGCGGTAGCTTGGTAATGAAGTTCATCGTGATCTCCTCCCACTTCCATTCCGGTATTGGTAATGGTTGCATTTTACCGCATGGTTTCTGGTGCTCGGCCTTGACTAGTGAACACGTTAGGCACTTGTTCACGTACTCGGTCACATCATTCTTCATGCCAGGCCACCAGTACTCTTTCTTCATGTCTTGATACATTTTGTTTGTCCCGGGGTGGATAGAATAGCAAGACTTATGGGCCTCATCAAGTATTTTGGCTCTAATCTTGCCAATCTTAGGTATCCACATCCGACCAAACCTAGTTCGTACACCGTAAGCATTTGTATCCAAATTCCCTTGTTGTCCTACTATTCTTTCTCGCCTCATATTTCTTTCTAATAGCGTATTGTCTTGTGCCTTTGATATTTCACTCATCAAATCTGGTGTTATAATCAGCTGACACGCTTTGATCTGTATAGGTTCCGATTCTTCCTTTCTGCTTAAAGCGTCAGCCACCACGTTTGCTTTGCCTAGATGGTACAGTATCTCACAGTCATAGTCCTTTAGTAGCTCTAACCACCTCCTTTGCCTCATGTTTAATTCCTTTTGTCCGAAAAAGTACTTCAGGCTTTTATGATCGGAGTAGATGGTGCATTTAACTCCGTACAGATAGTGCCTCCATATTTTTAATGCGAAAACTACTGCCGCTAACTCCAGATCGTGAGTTGGGTAGTTAACCTCATGAATCTTTAGTTGTCGCGAAGCGTAAGCAATTACCTTTCCTCGTTGCATAAGTACACAGCCTAAACCTTGACCCGAAGCGTCCGAGTAGACTACCAAGTCTTCATTTCCCTCAGGTAGTGTCAACACTGGAGCTTGTGTTAATCGCGTTTTAAGTTCCTCAAACGTGTTGTTTTGGGTTGGACCCCATTCATATTTCACTTCTTTCCATGTCAATTTAGTTAGTGGCGAGGCTATCTTCGAGAAATCTTGAATGAACCTACGATAGTAGCCTGCCAATCCCAGAAAGCTTCGTATATCTGTTGGTGTCTTCGGGATGTTCCATTTCTTTACTGTCTCGATCTTTGCAGGATCTACCATGATGCCTTTTGGGTTTATCACATGACCTAGGAATTGGACTTCCCTAAGCCAGAACGCGCATTTGGAGAATTTTGCGTACAACCTTTCCTGCTTTAACACTTCCAAGACCTCTCTTAGGTGATAGTGGTGATCACCCTCGTTCTTCGAATAAACTAGTATGTCGTCAATGAAAACTATCACTGAGCGATCCAACATCGGTCGGCATACTCTATTCATCAAGTCCATAAAAGCTGCTGGTGCGTTGGTCAACCCGAATGACATCACTAAAAACTCGTAATGCCCGTAACGCGTACGAAACGCGGTCTTTGGTACATCTTCTTCTCTCACCTTCAACTGGTGATAACCCAACCTAAGATCGATCTTTGAAAACCAACTTGCACCTTGATGTTGATCAAAGAGATCGTCTATTCTAGGCAATGGGTATTTGTTCTTTACTGTCCTCTTGTTCAATTCACGGTAGTCAATGCACATGCGCATGCTGCCGTCTTTCTTCTTTACGAATAGTACCGGAGCGCCCCATGGTGAAATGCTCGGTCTAATAAATCCTTTTTCTGTTAATTCCTGTAGTTGAGACATCAATTCTTTCATTTCTGACGGAGCCAATCCGTAGGGGGCTTTGGCAACGGGCTCAGCTCCTGGCAGTAAGTCAATCTGAAATTCTATTTCCCGATCGGGTGGCAACCCAGGTAGATCCTCAGGGAATACTTCCGGAAAGCTGCACACCACGGGTACATCCTTGAGATCTTTCATTTTCATTCTATCGTCAATAACATACGCCAGATAAGCTTCGCAACCGTGCCTCATGTAACTTTCGGCCTTCATCATCGAGATGACGTTCGGCATCATGCAATTCCAATCCCCATAAACCGTAATTGGACTACCGTTAGGAGCTTTGAGGTGTATCCTCTTACGTTTACATATGATCCGAGCTTCGTTGGCAGCTAGCCAATCCATGCCCAATACTATATCGAATCCTCCTAAGGTGAGAAGGAACAATCTAGAAGGGAACTTATGACCCTCTATTCCTATTATGCAATCCTCTGTTACTTGAAATACTGCCGAATTTTTACCAACGGCAGTTTGTACCCTAAAGGCCTTTACTATGGTGTTGAATGTACAATCCAACTTACGACTAAATGCATTTGATATAAAACTTTTACTACCACCAGAATCAAATAAAATAGCAGCACGTTCATCATTAACTAGAAACGTACCTGACACGAAATCAGGGTTTCCCCTTGCCTTTTGTTGTTCCTGTTCCCTCTCCTTTCCCGAACCAGATTGGCCTGCCTTCCTGCAGTTCTTTGTCAGATGTCCAAACAATCCACATACTTGACATTTGACGTCCTTCAAACAATCTCGGGAGTAGTGCCCCGGCCTCCCGCACTTATAACACACAGTGGTGCCGATTCGACACTCGCCAAGATGTTGCCTCCCACATTTCTTACATGTTTCATATTCGTCCAACCTTGGTTTCTTAATTTCAGTTGTTACATTCCCTTTTCCGGTGCCTCTAGACGTGTTCTCCCACTTTCTCTTTTGTGTCTCAGGTGCCGGGTCCTCGTTGGCATAATCGTCGTAGACGATTCCAGACAGGTTGACTACCGACTCGAAGGTCGAGGGTAGGTTGGCTTTTACATGGACATGGACCCTTTGTGGCAGACCCTTGACATAGTATTTGATCATACGTTCTTCGGTTTCCACCAAGTGTGGTACCAGTTGGGCCAGCTCGTTGAATCTTGAAGTATACTGGCGATGAGTCTTGTTGCCAGCCTTGAAGTTTAGGAACTCGTTCTCCACACGATCAATCTCATTCTGTGGGCAGAACTTTTGGATTATGAGCTTCTTCAGGTCTTCCCATGTCATTCTGGCAATATCATTTGGAGACTTTGTTCTTTGAATGTTTCTCCACCAACCTAGTGCTTCATTGGTGAAAGAATGAGCAACATATTTAACCGCCTGGTCCGGTCGGCACTCGCTGAAGTTGATTACAGCGTTCATCCTCTCAATCCATTCGAAAGTAGCCACCGAATCCTTGGTTCCATCAAACTTAGGTGGGTCTCCGTCCTTGAAACCTTTGTAAGTACACCCACGATTGCTTGATGCCACTTTTACTTCATCCCTGTCACTGTCATAAATTTTCTCTTCATTGTTCCCTTCATCCTCTTCTTTGCTTTTCTTTAGTGCCTCAGATAATAGGTCAGACAATATGTTCTTCAGAGTAAGTACAACCTCGCGGGCAATAGCTGTGACACTTCTGATTTTCACTACTTGTACTCATTCTAGACTTATCAATGAAAATCCGCATGACATTTCATTTTACTTGAAATCCTATTCAGACGTTGTTACAATACTAGTTCACATGTGAAACATTACGTTTATGCTTGATTTCAAAGACTTATACTTATCTGTGATTGATTCAAGGATCGCACGTAGACTTAATTGATCTTTATGACACATTAAATACACATGAACCACCCCCATACATCTCAAACATGTTCTTACAACCCATTCAATGTGAATTGATGCTTAAAAGTACTAGTTAGTACTTTCGTGCGATCGTTCGCCTTTTAAACCGTCGATAACTACGTACCGTCCACGACCGACAAATCGTTTAACATGACATTAATTTATGTTTTAAATGTTTAAAATATTCATTTCTTTAATTAAAACAAAGTTTGTTTGCAAAACTTTCCTTAAATAAATCCTGAAATTCGAAAAACGATCAAAAAGTCCGTTTTCTCGCCCACCGATCGCCAACTACTATACGCGAATAACGTAACTTTAACTTAAATGTTTTTTGCTAAACATACTCTTTTTGTTATGACAATCAACTTTAATGTTGAAAACATTTGCCAATTTCGCTTAGAAATGCTTAAAATCGCAATTTTCGAATGCGCGCACTCAACCGGATCAAGCTAGGACCCAACCCACCTACTCTTAGACCTAGCCCAAGCAAGAAATCACAAAAAACCCAGCCCCATTGAGGAAAATTTTGCAGATTTGAGGGCCCTAAAACCCTAAATTGCTTTCCAAGACATTCCATATTTACACCCCTTCAACCATTAGTATAAATAGGAGGCTTAGGATCTTGTTTTCTTTGCTAGTTCTCCCTCAAACACTCCCAACCCCTCCTAAGTTGTGAAATCTCTTCCCAACCTTGAAGATTTCGAAAATCCCTTAGAGGATTCCAAGAGTTTGAAGATCAAACAAGTAAGTAACCCTCCGAAGTTGAATACCGTCTTTTTATTTTATTCTTTCTTCATCCCCTCAATCTTTTTCTATTTTCTATCCATGATCTCTTGATCATGTGAAACCTCAGCCCTAAAAACCCTCTAATAATCTTAATCAAACTAATAAATCAAGCTAACATCACCAACTAACAAACAAAGGATCCCGTTTGCAATGGCAGCTATGTCGTCGCATTCTGCGAATCCTCAAGACAACCATTGCAAAAGTGGCTCTGCCGATGCTTTAGTATGTTCTTGCTAACTTAAAACATGTTATTTATTCTATATTATCACTTATATGAACTCACACGCTAATTAAATATAGAATCCGCTTGCTCGTGTCGGCTATGCCGATTGCATTCTGTGATTCTCCAAAACGCTTCTGTGAATATCATGGCTAGACCGGTGACAAGGGACGTTTTGGCTAACCTAATCTGATTATATTATGTATTATAATAACATGATAACATTCGTCTAATTTTTATTTGCGCGTTCGGTAATCTTAAAACCCTAAACGGACCACTTAAGTGCAACCATTGATTTTGGACAGAAACTGTGCTGAATTTAACTGAGCGTAACTTGACCATAATTAATCTAAACTGAGCAAACTCAATTTCTCCGACGTAGTTCGTCGAATTTCCTTTCCAACCATAATTGGATCGTTTTCTAATTCAAAAGTATGACTCCGTAGTAGCCAAAACGGGACAGAAACCTTTTTCAGTACCTTCTGTCTTGTTGGACTATTTTGGCTATGATCCGAGTCTCAAATGGAAAAACTTTCTAAACGAAACTTCTTCGGGACGACTTAAAATAATTCCCTGTAAAATTTCATAATTTTTAGACGTCGTTTGATATTTTTAACAATCCCGTTTCTGTTCAGCTACTTTGCTGTCCAAATCTGAAAATCAACTAAAACTCTATTTTTGCAACTAATTCTTAATCTTATGACCCGAACCGCCTATCTAACACTCGTAACCATCGAACCTACCCTAAAACTGGTTTATTTATTTGTTTAGGGTCTGGTCCGTGATTCATCTTGTCTATTCGTTCAAGTTTCTTATCTCGTCTAGCTTTCAAGGTGAGACTTCATAGCCCCATTTTATTCAAATCGTTTTGGGGGAAACATGTACGCGTTGACACACATTAAAACACGTTTTCAAACAATTCTAAAACAAGCGAATCATATATGTATGTGAGTAAATGAACACAACATGATAAACGTTAAACTTGCAAATCCTTAACTTGAAACTTTCAAGCCAACGGTAGTACAGATATGGGCCATAGGATGGAAACCGCATATACTTTATGGACAACTTTTGGTTGGACATCTTATTCGTTATTAGTGCAACTTGCGAGTTGTACCACTTATTCGTTACTCATCATTTTAGGTTGGATTTGCTAATCATGTGTTTGTTTTATTACGTGCTATATGATGATCTTGGAATATGAATTGTCACCTTTGCCAAACTTATACTTTTATTAAACCTGTGATTTCTCACCAACTATTTTTAGTTGACACTTGTTTTTCGTACATGTTTCAGGTGATTAAGCTCGTGATAGGTCAAGTCAATATCACATAGGATTTGCCTATATATCAATTGAAGAATCTTATTTTAAGTTGCTTGTCTTTTGAACATGTTATCTGTTTGGTTTAATTCGAAACTTATGTAATTGGGATTTTTTTAATATTATGAAACTTTAATAGTAAATGTCTTTATTCCATTGTGTTCTTTTGTCAATTTAGTCGCACCCGTGGTTAAGATGCACGGTTGGGGTGTGACAGATTGGTATCAGAGCCGTGGTTATAGAGAATTAGGCAACCATTTGACCTAGACTATAACCTAAGCTCCCCTTTGAAACTTATATGCTTATGTGATTCTAATCCACTAACTCTCTTATCTTTAGTATGTCGTCGTACTCTGCTGACATCTCTAGCAATTCAAGCCTTATTTCCGATGATGGGTCCCAAAGCCCAATTATTTGGAGTAGGCTAATCTCACCACGATCATCTTTCTCTGGAAGCCTGCTACCCTCGAAACATAATGTCAAGCCCGAGTTAATCTCTGATGCGACAAGCCGGCCTGCACCGTATCAAGTGATTCGGAATCCGAAGACCAAGAGAGCCATGTTGGAACCACTTCTGAGGCCCAACTCCCGTTCAAGAAAAGAAAGCTGACTTGTGAAGCTGAATCCAACTCTTGGGCAAGGCCCAATCCATAATGTTCTCATCAAAATCAAAGGCTTGGATAGTGATACTAGAGACACGTGTAATCTGGAAGGGTGAGCGCCTGTACACTGGGGGTCTTGTCAAAGGAAAGTGAGGCACGTTCGTTACGAGTCGCACTTACCTGGGGACCCTTGGAGTGAGTGCTCACTTATAGGCTAAAACACGTCTCACTAGTATCATTCATCCGAATCTTGAATTTTGACTAGTCAGTTTTGTCTTTATATTTCATTTGTAATTCAACATATATGTTTTAAATATATGTTTTATTTATCTTGTAAGACATTAATATTAATCAATGAGTGATTTTATTTATAAATATTGTCACTTTTAATTCTTGAATGTCTATCCTAACTACCGACTTATGATTTCTTTTTCGTAGAATGCCTCCTCGTCGTGATCCTGATAACACCGTGGCTAACACCAGTGAAGCCTCCGCCGAAACCACCGCCATAGCCACCCTGCTCACTCAACAACTTGCTGCGGTCTTACCCACTATTGTCACTCAAATCAACAACTCCACCGGAGGATCTAGTGGGAGTGTTTGTACTTTCAAGCACTTCAACTCTTGTAACCCACACAAGTACCTTGGATGTGAAGGTGCGACAGGGCTATTGCAATGGTTTGAAGGCATGGAGAACACATTTGAGATGAGTGACTGCCCCGATGAATTTAAGGTAAAATATGCTTCAAGTGCCTTCCAAAGGAGGGCACTGACTTGGTGGAATGCTGAAAAGAAAATTCGGGGTAGGGAAGGAGCTCTTGCTATGACTTGGGATAAGCTCAAGGAAATTATGATCGAGGAGTTCTGTCCTAACAATGAGATGAAGAAGTTGGAGATTGAGTTGTGGGACCTTACCCAGGATAGTGGGGAGAGTGTGGCGTACACCACACGCTTTCATGAACTCTGCATCCTAGTCCCTCATCTGGTTACACCCTTGACCCGAATGATTGATCGTTATATTGGAGGCCTTCCGCCTCAAATTCGGGGTACTGTAATGGGTAGTAGCCCATCAACACTTGAAGCTGCTATTCATTTATATGCGTCCTTAACGGACGATCTAGTTAAGTCTGGAGTTCTATTCAGGAAAGGTGACAAGAGAGTTAAGGAGGAAGTGGCGAAAAAGCCTGAGTATCGCCACAAGAAGCAAAAGACCTCTAAAAGCTTTGCCATGGTTACCCCAGCTGTTCCTGTTGCCCAAGTAGCACCTAGACCTGCACCTGGCAGGAAGCCATATAGTGGACCTCACCCGCTGTGTGCAAGGTGTCAATACCATCACCCTACTACTGTTCAATGTCGTTCGTGCACTAAATGTGGAAGGCTTGGTCATTTTGCTAACGCTTGTCGCGTAGCTGAAAAGGCTGCTACTACCCAAACTGCCACTCCTGCCATCATCAATGGTAGGGCCTGTTATGAATGTGGTGCTCCTAATCACTACAAAAACCAATGCCCGAAGCTCAACAACAATAACCGAGGTGCACGTTCTCTCACTTTTGCCATATGAGCAACCGAGGCCAGAAATGACAATGTCGTGGTTACTGGTACGTTTCTCATCAATAATCGTTATGCCTCTATCTTATTTGATACCGGAGCGGATAAAAGCTTTGTCTCCTTAGAATTTGAACCTTTACTTAAAACTTGTCGTACCGCTCTTGAACCTTCTTATACTATAGAAATAGCTGATAACAAACTAACTGTTGTGCATTCCGTTGTCCGAGGTTGTGCTCTAACTCTCAACGATCACACATTCTCTATCGACCTGATTCCCATCACTCTTGGGAGTTTTGATATCATCGTGGGAATGGATTGGCTATCCCACAATCATGCGGAAATCAACTGTTCGGAGAAACTCATTCGTATCCCTCTACCATCCGGTGAGACCTTGAAAATCTTTGGAGAGAAACCTTGCAAAGGTTTGAACTTCATCTCCTGCATGAAGGCACGTAGATATTTAAGGAAGCGATACTATGCTTTCTTGGCACATGTGGTCGAGAAATCTGAAGAAAAGAAATTACAAGATATACCGATCATCCGAGATTTTCCGAAAGTATTCCCTGATGACTTGCATGGACTCCCTCCAACTCGACAAGTTGAATTTCGGATTGATCTTTTACCGGGAGCTAACCCCATTGCCAAATCTCCGTACCGCCTAGCCCCTTCTGAGATGCAAGAACTATCTAGCCAACTGCAAGAGCTGCTGGACAAGGGATTCATTAGATCGAGCTTCTCACCTTGGGGAGCTCCGGTTCTCTTTGTCAAGAAGAAGGATGGGTCCTTCCGCATGTACATCGACTACCGTGAACTAAACAAGCTTACCATCAAGAATCGTTACCCGCTACCTAGGATCGATGACCTTTTCGATCAACTGCAAGGAGCAACTTGTTTCTCGAAGATTGACCTCCGATCTGGGTATTATCAACTCCGAGTCCATGAAGAGGACATTCCCAAAACTGCTTTTAGAACTCGTTATGGACACTACGAGTTCATGGTTATGCCTTTTGGGTTAACCAATGCACCTGCGGTGTTCATGGACCTCATGAACCGTGTCTACAAACCCTACCTAGATCAATTTGTCATTGTCTTTATCGATGACATCTTGATCTACTCCCGAACCAAAGAGGATCATACAACCCACCTTAAGCTGATTTTGGAACTCTTGAAGAAAGAACAACTTTATGCTAAATTCTCAAAGTGTGAATTCTAGCTTAGAGAAATTCATTTCTTGGGTCACGTGATCAACAACCAGGGTATACACGTCGATCCAGCCAAAGTCACCGCTATCAAGAATTGGAGTACACCATCCACACCCTCTGAGATCCGTTCATTTCTGGGTTTGGCGGGTTATTATCGAAGATTCATCCCGAACTTTTCGAAGATTGCCCTGCCTCTCACTACATTAACTCAGAAAAATAAGCCTTTCGTCTGGGAACAAAAGCAAGAAGATGCGTTCCAAACTCTTAAGCAGAAATTGTGCAACTCCCCTATTCTAAGTCTTCCCGATGGCAATGATGATTTCGTTGTATACTGTGATGCCTCAAACCAAGGTCTTGGTTGCGTGTTGATGCAACGAGACAAGGTCATAGCCTATGCATCCAGACAACTCAAGGTTCACGAAAAGAACTACACCACTCATGACCTTGAGTTGGGTGCGGTGGTCTTTGCTTTGAAAATCTAGAGACATTATCTCTACGGCACTAAATGTGTGGTTTTTACTGATCACAAGAGCCTTCAACATATTCTAAACCAGAAAGAACTCAACATGAGGCAGCGACGTTGGGTTGAATTACTTAGTGACTACGATTGCGAAATTCGTTACCACCCGGGGAAAGCTAATGTGGTGGCTGACGCCCTTAGCCGTAAGGACCGAATCAAACCCACCCGTGTGCGAGCCATGGGAATGTTGGTCCAAACCAGTCTCAAAGATAAGATCCTCCTAGCTCAAAAACAAGTTGTTGCAAATGATGAGTTGAAGAAGGATTTGGATTGTGGTGTCGAAAAGCACTTGGAACCCAAACCAGATGATCTCCTTTAGATGAATGGCAGCTTCCATACGGATCACCCAATCAAAAGTAGCCACCGCGTCCATCTTCCCAGTCAGGATCGGCGGATCACATGCCTTAAAGGACTTATAATCACATCCGCGAGCAGGCGGTGTATTGTCAGTCTCATTATTTTGGGCACCAATTGCCGCGCTAGACCCACCCGCCCCATTGACCTGCTTCAATGCTTCTGCCAACAGACCTGGCAGAGAAGCCTTCATCAGTTCTGTGAACTCTCGAGCTATAGCTGCTCTCACTTCGGGTTCAAAAGTGAAAGGTTGTTCTTCAACCTGTGTCTGCTCAGCTTCATGAACACTAACCGACGGTTCAGTGTGAACACTTCCTTCTTCACTATACTCTTGGCGCGCAGGGATCCTGCCACGCCCACCATTTCGACCGCCGGTACGACCACCGGTACGGCCACCACGCCTTCCGTTTCCTCTCCTTGCCATTACGTTCTATAAGACAAGAAATCCAATGTCATCACGCTAGTTAACAAATAAAATTCAATAAGTACTGTAAGATATATACACTGGCCATCTGCAATTAACCATTACACTACCTTTCGATTTCTATTTGACCACCTTTGTGATTCCATCAGAACACAAGTCCTTTCCCAACCCTTCCTAAGGCATACTACATACACATACTCTACTTTTCATACCTGATGCTGTGGCTCGAGTTACCCGTACTGGCATCCGCTTTCGGTCCCATTCAAAGTTTAAGTTCAGACACTGGGAGTGTCCGAATCTCTCAAACTATTGCTCTGATACCAACTTGTGAGGCCCCAAACCCGGGAGGCCCCACTTGTTGGAATTACTCATTCACAAACAGTTCTTAAACATGAATATCAAATAACGCAGCGGAAAAATTTCATTTAAACATAACTTAATCGTTGTTCATACATGCGGAAGCGTAAACATTGATTAAAACATATTTACATCATAACTAAACATAACGGGATGCCAGTCTTCAAAGCAGTCGGGTAACTCTTCATCTCTAGCCAAGCATCACCGTCCATCCTCATAACCTGCCTTAACCTGAATGTGTACACTTAAAAACGTCAGCTACGCTGGTGAGTTCTAGTTTTCGTTCGTTTTAAGAAATGGTTCATCATTCAAACATTCAGTAGGGTTTAACATTCGTATAAGAAAACAGGGCCTTTCATTCGTAAACCTTCGCACATTTAAACACGATCATTTGTTTAAATCATTAACATTCATTTAAGTCATACAATATTATCTAAAATCTGTATCGTTACGCGTCTCTATGTCCCCGTAGGAACTTTTAACGTTGTGGGCAACCGTTACGTATCGCCGTCATTGCCACAACCATACACTACGTAGGGTCAACCGTTACGTATCGCCGTCATTGCCCAACACGCATCTTTCCTTTGGAAATCAACCGTTACGTATCGCCGTCATTGATTTCCCATTACCTCGTTCGTTAGGATGATCGTCATCACCCGAGTAACCGTCGTTACTCCCTTACCAGTTGTACAACATCAAAACCATTGACATGCCACAGAGACAATGCCCCTGTTGTTCTTGTGGTAACTATGGCTCACTGTCCATAATTTACCACAAGGCTAGGAATCACATTCCCAGACTTCATTCGTCAATTCCATTCATTCGACAGATTAGATTTGTAATGACTTCTTTAAAACATTTGCCCCTTTTTGTTTTCTTTTCATAAAACCTTTCCTTCACTTTCAAAACCCTTTACCTTTTCATTAAACCATTTCTTTATAACATTCGTTCGTAAGCATTTCGTTCATAAACTTTCTTTCCATAAACCCTTCGTTCCAAATCATTTCCTTTCGTAAACGTAGTTTCATAAACATCATTTTATAAAACATCATTTCATAAAACATCATTTCATACGTGTACACACCAGCCCAAAAACATTATATAAAAACATTTAAAAGAGGGCTTCTAGAACTCACCTTATTAGCTAGTCTTGGTTGTCCTAATCAATGGTCCAACCACGTCACTTCCGATCTGAATTGGTTACAAAACACATATATCAGACCTAACCTCGATTCCCACTCTTCTCAGCTGATATAGGCGAACTTAATGCTAAGTTCGCCTCCCCTGGCTTAGGCGAACTTATAAGCGAACTTAATAAGTTCGCTTACCCTGTGGCCAAGCGAACTTAACCCAGGCGAACATAATAAGTTCGCCTACCCTGTGGCCAAGCGAACATAATAAGTTCGCCTACCCTGTGGCCAAGCGAACTTGCCAAACGAACATAATCAGGCGAACTTGATAAGTTCGCCTCCCCAAGCGAACTTGACAGGCGAACTTGCTAAGTTCGCCTGCAACATCAGTCATCTTCCCCAAAAGTCCCGAAAATTGCGGATTTGGGTTCGGTTATGTCAAAACTTCAACCTTCTTTGCTCAAAACAACCGTTTTTCATTGTAGATACTAAACCTAAGCTTATTCTTAAGTTTCATCCGTAAAAACTTCCGATTTTTCACCCAAAACCCGAAAAACCCTAAAACGAACAAAAACTCAGATTTAGGTCGGATCGTTACCTGAATCGAGCTTCTGATCTGGAGGTTTCCTTCACGAGTGCAAGAGACACGTTCTGCTGCAATCTTGTGCGATTCCGACACTTTCTCTCTCTACGGTTTTCTCTCTCTAGAATGTCAAAGAGCAGAAGAATGAGTGCCTTGGACTATTTATAGGGAAGACCTCCCCAAGCCCGGTTCGCGACTGACCCGGTCCAACTTCGGCCCGCTTGAACTCGTTAACTTTATTTTTCATCATTTTGGGATGTTACAAGTCTACCCCCCTTATAATAGGTTTCGTCCCCGAAACCTATCACAAGTCAAATAATTGAGGGTACGACTCCCTCATTTCCGCCTCCGTTTCCCATGTAGCCTCCGATCCCTTTCGGTGCCTCCATTGGACTTTAACCAATTGGATCACTTTGTTACGCAAACGCTTCTCCTTTCGGTCTAAGATAGCCACGGGTTCTTCGATGTAGTTAAGGCTGTTGTCAACCTCGATGTCAGTAAGTGGTACGTGAGCCGATTCATCCGCCAAACACTTTCGCAAGTGTGATACATGGAAGGTAGGATGAATCCCACTTAACTCATCAGGCAACTCCAACCGATATGCGACTTCACCAACCCGTGCCATTATCCTGAATGGTCCGACAAACCTCGGACTTAACTTTCCTCTCTTTCTGAATCGTATGATTCCTTTCCAGGGCGACACTTTCAACATTACTCTGTCCCCAACATCAAACTCGATAGGCCTTCGTCGTCTATCCGCATAGGACTTCTGACGATCTTGCGCGGCCTTCATTCGCGCTTTAATCTGATCAAACCTTTCCGACATTTCTTTTACGACTTCCAGACTTCCTAACTCTTTCTGTCCAATTTCACCCCAACAAACCGGGGTCCTACATCTTCTCCCATACAACATTTCGTAAGGCGGCATGCCTATCGTCGTATGATGACTATTGTTGTAGGAGAATTCGGCTAACGGCAGATGACTGTCCCAACTGCCACCGAAGTCAATAATACAATCACGGAGCATATCCTCCAAAGTCTGAATGGTCCTTTCGGACTGACCATCCGTTTGCGGGTGGTATGCTGTGCTGATATTAAGCCTCGTGCCCATCGCCTCGTGAAATCTTTTCCAAAACCTCGATGTGAATCGTGTGTCCCGGTCAGATACGATCGTCAAAGGCATCCCATGCCGTGCTACTACTTCGTTGATAAACACTTCTGCTAACCTTTCCGACGAGAACGCCTCGCGAATAGGTAGGAAATGAGCACTCTTCGTTAATCGGTCCACAATTACCCAAATGGCGTCATGACCTTTAGCTGTGCGAGGTAGCTTAGTTATGAAGTCCATGGTAATGTGTTCCCACTTCCATTCCGGTATATCAAGTGGTTGAATCTTTCCATACGGTTTCTGGTGTTCAGCCTTTACTTGCGAGCAAGTCAAGCACTTGCTTACATACTTCGTCACATCACATTTCATTCCAGGCCACCAGTAGTCCTTCTTCAGATCTTGGTACATTTTATTGGTACCAGGATGGATAGAGTAACGAGACTTATGAGCCTCATCCAAGATTTTGGTTCTAAGCTCGCCACCCATAGGTATCCATACCCGTCCATAACGTGTTCTAACACCAAGGGTGTTATATTCCAACTTGTCCTGTTGGCCCACCATCCTTTCTCCCTTTATATTTTCTTCCTTCAAAGCTTCATCTTGAGCTCTTTCGATTTCTCTCATCACATCCGATGTTACCACCAACTGGTAAGCTTTCACTCTAATAGGAGTAGGCACATCCTTTCGGCTTAGAGCGTCAGCCACCACGTTTGCCTTTCCAGGGTGGTACATTATTTCACAGTCATAGTCCTTCAGGAGTTCCAACCATCTCCTCTGCCTCATATTAAGCTCCTTTTGTTCGAAGAAGTACTTCAAACTTTTGTGGTCGGAGTAAATAGTAAACTTTACCCCGTACAGGTAGTGCCTCCAGATTTTTAATGCAAATACGACAGCAGCAAGTTCCAAATCGTGAGTCGGATTGTTGACTTCGTGAACTTTCAACTGCCGCGACGCATATGCAATCACTCTACCGCGTTGCATCAACACACACCCTAACCCCTGACCCGACGCGTCAGAGTATACCACCAGGTCTTCACTGCCCTCGGGAAGGGCCAAGACTGGAGCTTGTGTTAGCTTCTCTTTCAATTCCTTAAACGCCTCATCCTGGGTCGAACCCCATTCGTACTTTACTTCTTTCCGAGTCAACTTTGTCAATGGCGAAGCTATTTTCGAGAAATCCTGGATGAATCTCCGATAGTAGCCCGCCAATCCCAAGAAACTGCGGATTTCAGTTGGCGTCTTAGGAATGTCCCATTCACTTACCGTTACTATCTTTGCTGGGTCAACCATAATGCCGTTCGGGCCAATGACGTGACCTAGGAATTGGACTTCCCTAAGCCAGAACGCGCATTTGGAGAACTTAGCATACAACCTCTCCTTCTTCAGAACTTCCAATACTTCCTTCAAGTGACACGCGTGATCACCCTCATTCTTGGAGTAGATAAGGATGTCATCGATGAACACTATTACCGATCGATCCAGCATCGGTCGACACACCCTATTCATTAAATCCATGAACGCTGCGGGGGCGTTCGTCAATCCGAAAGACATTACGCGGAACTCGAAATGTCCATAACGCGTGCGAAATGCAGTTTTCGGTATGTCTTCTTCCCTGACCTTCAACTGATGGTACCCGGACCGAAGGTCGATTTTCGAAAACCAACTTGCGCCTTGCAACTGGTCGAACGGGTCATCGATCCTTGGTAAAGGGTACTTGTTCTTCACCGTTCGTTTATTCAACTCGCGATAATCGATACACATTCTCATCGAACCATCTTTCTTCTTTACAAACAACACCGGAGCACCCCACGGCGAGATGCTCGGTTGGATAAATCCTTTCTCAAGTAACTCGTCTAGTTGGACCATAAGTTCCTTCATTTCCACTGGTGCTAGTCGATATGGAGCCTTAGCCACGGGCTGGGCATCTGGTACTAAGTCAATTCGGAACTCAATTTCTCTATTGCGTGGTATTCCAGGCAAATCCTCTGGAAACACCTCCGGGTACTCGCGTACCACGGGTACATCGTCTAGTTCCTTCACTTCCTTACACTTGTCAATCACGTACACCAGATAAGCCTCGCATCCGCGCCTCAATTAATCCGCTGCCTTAATCATCGAGATGACGTTTGGCATCGGGGCGTCACGATCTCCAAAAACCTCAACTTTGCTACCATCCGGAGCCTTGAGTTGGATTATTTTTCGCTTACATATGATTTGTGCTTCATTGGCAGTTAACCAATCCATACCCAACACAACATCGAACCCTCCCATAACCATAACGAACAATCTGACAGGGAACCTATGACCTTCTATTTTCATCGTGGAGTTGTCAACTACATCGGTCACTCTCGCAGTTCTACCCTCAGCGGTCTCTACGCTAAAGGCCCTTTCTAGCTTACTCACAGCATACTTTACTCTTTTACAAAAAGTCGCAGATATAAAACTCTTACTGGCACCCGAATCAAATAACACAGAAACAAGAGTGTTGTCAAGGACGAATGTACCTGACGCCACATCGGGATCCTTCCTAGCCTGATCCTGCGTCAGTGCATACGCACGAGTCTTTGCACGAGATCCCTCTCCCTTCTTTTCCGGGCCCTTTCCTTTCCCGGTTTCCCCCATTCTGGGCTTCGTACATTCTCGGCTCATATGGCCGAAATCCCCACAGTTGTAGCATTTGTAGCCTTGCGGGCATTCACGGGAGTAGTGCCCGGTCTTGCCACACTTAAAGCACAGGCTAGATCTCAGTCTGCATTCACCTACACCACACTTCTTACAAACAGTCGGCTCATCCACCCGAGCCCTTTTATCACGAGCCCCAAACATCCTTCCCCCAGTTCGCTTGTTTGAGAAGCTCGGTCTCTTCTTTTGTTCTTCAACGACAACAACATTCAGTGCCAGATCGTCAAATACCACGCCGCTTAGCTCTACTGCCGAATCATAGGTAGTGGGGGTGTTTGCCTTCACGTAGGTGCGGACCTGGTCCGGCAACCCTTGAATATAACAGGCAATCTTTCTCTCTTCAGTAGTGACAAGGAGTGGCACCAGACGTGCCAGTTCATTAAATCGGGTTGTGTATTGCCGGTGCGTCATGCTTCCGGCTTTCAAACCCAAATATTCCCTCTCTACCTTCTCAATCTCGTTCCTTGGGCAGAAATTCTTGATTACCAAGGTTTTCAAGTCAGCCCACATCATCGCATCTACAATCTCGCTCCCTTTTGCCTGTCGTACACCTTCCCACCAATGGGATGCTTCCTCCCTCAAGGAGTTAGCAGCAAACTTCACTACTTGATTAGCTCGACACTCGCTTAGACGAATGGCAGCTTCCATACGGATCACCCAATCAAAAGTAGCCACCGCGTCCTTCTTCCCAGTCAGGATCGGCGGATCACATGCCTTAAAGGACTTATAATCACATCCGCGAGCAGGCGGTGTATTGTCAGTCTCATTATTTTGGGCACCAATTGTCGCGCTAGACCCACCCGCCCCATTGACCTGCTTCAATGCTTCTGCCAACAGACCTGGCAGAGAAGCCTTCATCAGTTCTGTGAACTCTCGAGCTATAGCTGCTCTCACTTCGGGTTCAAAAGTGAAAGGTTGTTCTTCAACCTGTGTCTGCTCAGCTTCATGAACACTAACCGCCGGTTCAGTGTGAACACTTCCTTCTTCACTATACTCTTGGCGCGCAGGGATCCTGCCACGCCCACCATTTCGACCGCCGGTACGACCACCGGTATGGCCACCACGCCTTCCGTTTCCTCTCCTTGCCATTACGTTCTATAAGACAAGAAATCCAATGTCATCACGCTAGTTAACAAATAAAATTCAATAAGTACTGTAAGATATATACACTGGCCATCTGCAATTAACCATTACACTACCTTTTGATTTCTATTTGACCACCTTTGTGATTCCATCAGAACACAAGTCCTTTCCCAACCCTTCCTAAGGCATACTACATACACATACTCTACTTTTCATACCTGATGCTGTGGCTCGAGTTACCCGTACTGGCATCCGCTTTCGGTCCCATTCAAAGTTTAAGTTCAGACACTGGGAGTGTCCGAATCTCTCAAACTATTGCTCTGATACCAACTTGTGAGGCCCCAAACCCGGGAGGCCCCACTTGTTGGAATTACTCATTCACAAACAGTTCTTAAACATGAATATCAAATAACGCAGCGGAAAAATTTCATTTAAACATAACTTAATCGTTGTTCATACATGCGGAAGCGTAAACATTGATTAAAACATATTTACATCATAACTAAACATAACGGGATGCCAGTCTTCAAAGCAGTCGGGTAACTCTTCATCTCTAGCCAAGCATCACCGTCCATCCTCATAACCTGCCTTAACCTGAATGTGTACACTTAAAAACGTCAGCTACGCTGGTGAGTTCTAGTTTTCGTTCGTTTTAAGAAATGGTTCATCATTCAAACATTCAGTAGGGTTTAACATTCGTATAAGAAAACAGGGCCTTTCATTCGTAAACCTTCGCACATTTAAACACGATCATTTGTTTAAATCATTAACATTCATTTAAGTCATACAATATTATCTAAAATCTGTATCGTTACGCGTCTCTATGTCCCCGTAGGAACTTTTAACGTTGTGGGCAACCGTTACGTATCGCCGTCATTGCCACAACCATACACTACGTAGGGTCAACCGTTACGTATCGCCGTCATTGCCCAACACGCATCTTTCCTTTGGAAATCAACCGTTACGTATCGCCGTCATTGATTTCCCATTACCTCGTTCGTTAGGATGATCGTCATCACCCGAGTAACCGTCGTTACTCCCTTACCAGTTGTACAACATCAAAACCATTGACATGCCACAGAGACAATGCCCCTGTTGTTCTTGTGGTAACTATGGCTCACTGTCCATAATTTACCACAAGGCTAGGAATCACATTCCCAGACTTCATTCGTCAATTCCATTCATTCGACAGATTAGATTTGTAATGACTTCTTTAAAACATTTGCCCCTTTTTGTTTTCTTTTCATAAAACCTTTCCTTCACTTTCAAAACCCTTTACCTTTTCATTAAACCATTTCTTTATAACATTCGTTCGTAAGCATTTCGTTCATAAACTTTCTTTCCATAAACCCTTCGTTCCAAATCATTTCCTTTCGTAAACGTAGTTTCATAAACATCATTTTATAAAACATCATTTCATAAAACATCATTTCATACGTGTACACACCAGCCCGAAAACATTATATAAAAACATTTAAAAGAGGGCTTCTAGAACTCACCTTATTAGCTAGTCTTGGTTGTCCTAATCAATGGTCCAACCACGTCACTTCCGATCTGAATTGGTTACAAAACACATATATCAGACCTAACCACGATTCCCACTCTTCTCAGCTGATATAGGCGAACTTAATGCTAAGTTCGCTTCCCCTGGCTTAGGCGAACTTATAAGCGAACTTAATAAGTTCGCTTACCCTGTGGCCAAGCGAACTTAACCCAGGCGAACATAATAAGTTCGCCTACCCTGTGGCCAAGCGAACTTAACCCAGGCGAACATAATAAGTTCGCCTACCATGTGGCCAAGCGAACTTAACCCAGGCGAACATAATAAGTTCGCCTACCCTGTGGCCAAGCGAACTTGCCAAACGAACATAATCAGGCGAACTTGATAAGTTCGCCTCCCCAAGCGAACTTGACAGGCGAACTTGCTAAGTTCGCCTGCAACATTAGTCATCTTCCTCAAAAGTCCCGAAAATTGCGGATTTGGGTTCGGTTATGTCAAAACTTCAACCTTCTTTGCTCAAAACAACCGTTTTTCATTGTAGATACTAAATCTAAGCTTATTCTTAAGTTTCCTCCGTAAAAACTTCCGATTTTTCACCCAAAACCCGAAAAACCCTAAAACGAACAAAAACTCAGATTTAGGTCGGATCGTTACCTGAATCGAGCTTCTGATCTGGAGGTTTCCTTCACGAGTGCAAGAGACACGTTCTAGTGCAATCTTGTGCGATTCCGACAGTTTCTCTCTCTACGGTTTTCTCTCTCTAGAATGTCAAAGAGCAGAAGGATGAGTGCCTTGGACTATTTATAGGGAAGACCTCCCCAAGCCCGGTTCGCGACTGACCCGGTCCAACTTCGGCCCGCTTGAACTCGTTAACTTTATTTTTCGTCATTTTGGGATGTTACAACATAACATAGAAGGGGGCGCATAGAACTCACCTGATAAGCTTCTCTAGGTTGTCCTAAACAAAGGTCCAACAACGTCACTTCCGATCTGGATTAGGTAGTTAAATACACATTAGACCCAACCCCGACTCTAATGGTTTATGTGACACCCAACATTTCAGGTCAATATCCACATTTCATAAACGCACGTTCATAATTATTATTTCCTGATATTTTATTTTGACTAAGTAAAGTCAAGAAGTCTAGCAAAGAAGTTTGTTCCAAGTCTAGTAAACCGTAAAGAGTTACTAGAAAAAGTAAGCAGGATAACCCGACTTAATGCGAACGTAAATGGTTAAATAAAATAACCAGAAATATATATATATATATATATATATATATATATATATATATATATATATATATATATATATATATATATATATATATATATATATATATATATATATATTACACAGAATTTACGTTGAGCCAAGATTCTAATATTTTCTTCAACGAGCCATTAAATGGTTAAAAAAAATTCATAATACCGTGAAGAATCGAAACTGAATTAAATTACCCCTTTAAAACTATAATTGATACTAATATCATTAATAAATTAATGATTAAAATTGTTATCATTAACCCCAAACCCACTTCTTGACTTTCTTGGCCGAGAGTCAGGGAGCCATTCTCCCACTTGCCTATTTCACTCAAATTCAGAGGAAAACCATACCTCTTCAGTCGAAACCTCACCTTCACTTCCAATTTTTCTCATTTCTCTTACGGCAATTTCACAATTCTCTTTCATCTCGAAGTCCAGTTTTAAAGCGAAAATCACCATAATTCGGTGTCATAAGGAGAATTTCAAGTGTTCTTGAAGAAAGCTCAACAAAAGAATTCAAGACTATCTTCTCTGTTTCTCAGAAACCATTCCCTGTTTGAGGTAAAAGCTCGCTATTATCGCTTTTATTTGCTTTAAAAACCGTAACTAAACATACAAATCGTTCAAACGCAAGTAAGATAACAAGAAAACTGTGTCAAACTCAAGATTTGAACATAAAAATATACAGAGTGAATTCTGTAAATCAAAGTGCAGGTAGTTTCGATACCTGTTGGTCAATCGAAACTGGGAGTTTCGATTCCTATTGATCGAAACTAGGAGTTTCGATACCAGTTATTCAATCGAAACTAGGAGTTTCGATACCGGTTGTTCTATCGAAACTAGGAGTTTCGATATCTATTTACTCAATTGAAACTAGAAAGTTTCGATACCTGTGTACAATCGAAACTAGGTAGTTTCGATACTATTCTTGCCAATCGAAACTAGGTAGTTTCGATACCTATTTTGCCCTGTCGAAACTAGGAAGTTTCGACATCTGTTCTGTTCAATCGAAACTAAGAAAGTTTCGATACCTGTTTATTAGCCCCATAAGGCTGTAACTCAGAACTATTTTCACAACAAAACAAGGTTGGAAAAACTAAAAAGATAATTAAAACAAAAGTAATCAGATCGGCCAAGTCAAATTTGCGTTTAAGACGGGTAGTCTAAACGTGTATGTTATCCTTGTGTAATTAGGATACGGATAGGCGAATCTGCCGTCATTCAAATATTTGCTAGCATTCATACTGTCGAGGTGAGTTTCACTAATTCCCCTTTTTCTAAGTTTTTGAAATGATTTGGGGTGGAAACATACTTGTAAAAGACTTTTGTGTATAAATGAATGGAACTAATGATCTGACCGTATGTATGTATTGAGGGAACAATAAAGCGCTTAAAGTCCTCGTAATAAATTAGTAACCATTAGCTATGGATTTAGCCCGGGATTATATGAATAGTACTATTGGGGGTGACGCCTCCGGTCATGGTTAGTCGCGCTAACCAGGGGTCAAAATGGCCGAATGACCGCATATTGTCTTACTCGCAGAAAGGCGAGGGGAGGCACAGAAAGTTGGGGTTTGGTTACGGTCTCGTACATTACATACTATTTTGTATTCCTTGCAAGCTTACAAATGGGGTCAATAGATCGGATTAGTATTCATATTCATTCGTAATTTAAACAAAAGAGTTCTGATCAGGTTAAAATGATCAGGTTTTACACAAAAGAGTTCTGATCAGGGTAAAGTGATCAGGTTTACACAAAAAGAGTTCTGATCAGGTTAAAATTATCAGGTTTTACACAAAAGAGTTCTGATCAGGGTAAAGTGATCAGGTTTATCAAAAGAGTTCTGATCAGGGTAAAGTGATCAGGTTTATCAAAAGAGTTCTGATCCGGGTAAAGTGATCAGGTTTTAAAGTAAAGAGTTCTGATCAGGTTTAACAAAAAGAATTCTGATCAGGTTAAAGTGATCAGGTTTAAACGAAAGAGTACTGATCAGGTTAAAATGATCAGGTTTAACAAAGAGTTTTGATCGGCAAAAAGATCAGATTTAAACATTGGGTTTATGATAACTCTTTATAATAACTTGTGAACTCACCAACCTCGTGTTGACAGTTTTAAGTATGTTTTCAGGAAATTGAACGTGGTCATCAGGTTAGCAATGTAGGTTACATGCATGCACGTGGATACGGGTTTTGGGAGGATTTCTCTTGTATAACTCATGATCTTGAGTCATATTTGCGAAATCTTAAACATATGTAAACTCAAATTGATATTTTGTAATGTAAATATTTTAAATTCAGTTATGTATCCAATTACATGTATGTGTTTGCGGTAATCATATGCTTTGGAAACCAGTGAAAGTCGCGCCTCGCGTTTCCGCCCTGGCGGGGTGTGACAGAACTTGGTATCAGAGCCACTGATTATAGCGAACTAGGTGTCTAAAACGGAACCTAGTCTATAATTTGAATGACTCACTAAAATGTTTTCATTGCATAAGCATTGCATAACCAGTCATCATGTCATGTGGATATTGTAGTCACAAGTATGTCGTCACATTCACACACTGACCCAGTCTCTGACCCTGAATCCAACGAGGAACTTTCCGCCTCACGCCCTAAAAATCGAGTACAAGTTCGCAGCTCGACACCACCCAATTTCGCCCTGGGAGAACCGCCTATATTCTACCAAAAGAAAAGCGGAGGACCAATTAAAGTGCAAAGTGCTAGGAAGAAGGTTCGACTTCCGCGCAAGAGAAACCTGGCAGCCCGTGACCCGAAAGACTTGGAGACCGATGAGGAACCACCGAGGCAACGACCCTGCTACCACCCTACCGTGGGAACTATCCGTTGGATGCCCCGTACTCTGGCACGTTGGAGGGAGATGGAGAGCATCCCATCTACCTTTGAGCTTGGAGAGTCTTCTAACTCCCCAACACCCCTACCCCACACTGGGGAAGCTATAGAGCTCACTGTGCCTACCTTGGTAGCTCGCGTTCGTACGCATGAGGAGCGTCTTGATGATCTCCTAGATGACATCCGGGCACAGGGGGATGCAGCCACGCGACTTCGTCAAGGGCTTGAATCTCGAGTTCAGACTCTGGAAGACCACACCCGAGACATACAAGGTGCCACAAACTATCTAGAGTTAAGAGCTGACATGGACTGGCAGTTCACTGTCACTGTCCGAGACATGGTGGAAGCACTGGAGGAAAGGACTTTGGTTGCAGAATTTGTGGCGAGAGCTAGCTTTGTCATGGCGGGACTTGCCATGATGATTGGGTTGTACTCCCACTTCTTCTTTTAAACCTATTATGGGCGGGTTGTGCCCATAGTACATTATGTAGCTTAAAACTTTAGTACTGATGAGGTCATGTGAACCCATCTCTTTTGTATCCTTATCTTTTGGGAACAATGTACTATGTATGTTTTGACTATGTATGTAATGGTTTATGTTGTAATGATAGTTGTTCATGTTTGATGTTGTGGTATCCTTATGTCATGATCTATCATTATTGATATATGATGTTGTTTCTTTTTAATTGACATGTTAGAAAGAACGTCATGGCACCTAAGCGTGGGACACCCCGTAACACTACTGGTGTCAACAACGAGACAATTTCCCCAAACATGGAACAACTAATAGCACAACGAGTAGCTGCCGCCATAGAGCAGTATGAAGCAAACCGAAATAGCGGAGGAGGTGCAGGAGGTAGCGGTACCGCAGGGGGTAGCGGTACAGCAGGAGGTTCCGGAGGTTCCGGAGGTAATAAAAATAAATAATCCATAACACATAGTCATGATCCGAATTAATGACGTTATGACTTGTGATCCTGCAGATGCTCCAAATAGGAAGTGTACCTACAAGGCCTTCCTATCCTGCAAACCCCACAGTTTTAATGGCACCGAGGGTGCAGTAGGACTAATGAGATGGATAGAACATATGGAGTCGGTGATTGATATAAGTGAATGCATCGCTGATTGCGTAGTGAAGTATTCTACCTGCACGCTCACTGATAAAGCTTTAACTTGGTGGAATACTCAAATGAAGACTTTGGGGTGAGAAACAGCGTATCAATTGTCTTGGGAAGATTTGAAAAACATGATGATTGAGGAATACTGTCCTCGGAACGAATTGCAAAAGATTGAAACTGAGATGTGGAACCTACAGATGATAGGGGATGATGTAACGGGATACACCGACCGTTTCAATGAATTGGCACTTCTGGTACCGCATATGGTCACACCAGAACATAAGCGTGTTGAAAGGTATCTGTGGGGTCTTGCGCCTCAAATTCGTAGCATGGTAACATCATCTAATCCAATAGATGCCAAGAGTGCTATAACTTTAGCATTCAAACTAAAGGATGATGCAGTACGTAATGAATTGTTTGTGAGGAAGGAGAATGAGGAAGGTAAATCTGGGGAGAAAAGGAAATGGATGGGAAATTCAAGTAACAAACCAGGAAAACAAGAGTTTAAGAAACAAGGGACTGTGAAGGCTTTTGCAGCCAACACAGTGGAAAGAAAGGAGTATGATGGGGGCCTACCGAGATGTAAGAGGTGTGGAAATCATCATGCCGGTGTTTGCATCAAGTGTGGAAAATGCGACAAGTTTGGTCACACCACTCAAGCTTGTCGAATTAACAACAGATTGGGGAAAATTAAACCTGGATGTTTTGTATGTGGTGATCTAAAACACTTCAAGAAGGACTGTCCCAAGTGGAAGAATCAGAACAACGCTCAGGCACCAGGGAGGGCATTTGTGATGGGTGCAAGGGACGCACGCCAGGACCCGAACATCGTCACTGGTACGTTCTCGATAAATAATCACTATGCCTCTGTACTTTTTGATTCGGGTGCGGATATGAGCTTTGTGTCGAATGATTTTAAATCCTTACTCGGTATTAAGGCCAACAAACTAGATCAACGTTATACAATTGAATTAGCAAATGGGAAATTAATAGAAACCGGAGAGGTCTTTAGGGGTTGTACTTTATGTTTAGAAAACCGTACATTCAGTATAGACCTTCTACCCGTCGAATTAGGGAGTTTTGATATTGTTATTGGTATGGATTGGTTAACCAAGAATCGTGCCGAGATAGTATGTTTCGAGAAGATTGTACGTATTCCCCTACCAAGCGGAGAAATTCTTTCAATTCAAGGCGAAAGGTGTATAACGATGTTAAAAACGATAAACTGCATGAAAGCTCATAAGTATCTACGCAAGGGTTATTGTGCATTCCTGGCTCACATCGTCGAGAAGAAACCCGAAGAACGTCGACTTGAAGACATACCAATCGTCAGAGATTATTTGGAAGTATTTCCCGAAGACTTACCAGGAATACCACCATCAAGACAAGTCGAGTTTCGGATCGACCTAGTACCAGGAGCCGCACCAGTTGCACGATCTCCGTATCGTCTAGCCCCTTCCGAGATGCAGGAACTGTCGAGCCAACTACAAGAGTTACTTGACAAAGGTTTCATAAGACCGAGTTTCTCACCATGGGGAGCTCCGGTCCTATTTGTAAAGAAAAAGGATGGAACCTTTAGAATGTGCATTGATTATCGAGAGTTGAACAAACTGACAATCAAAAATCGGTATCCTCTTCCTCGAATAGACGATTTGTTTGATCAACTTCAAGGTTCCAGTTTCTATTCTAAAATTGATCTACGATCAGGGTATCATCAACTGAAAATTCAGGAAGAAGATATACCAAAAACGGCTTTTAGGACTCGTTACGGTCACTACGAATTCCTAGTTATGCCATTTGGCTTGACTAATGCACCAGCTGTCTTCATGGATCTCATGAACCGCGTGTGCAAGCCGTACTTGGATAAATTCGTGATTGTGTTTATTGATGACATATTGATATATTCACGAACCAAGGAGGAACATGAATCATTTGAAAATTAATCTTGGAACTACTCAGGAATGAGAAGCTTTATGCTAAATTCTCTAAGTGTGAGTTTTGGATCCAAGAGGTTCACTTTCTCGGTCATGTCATCAATAAGAAGGGTATCCATGTGGATCCATCTAAGATTGAAGCTATCAAAAACTGGGAAGCACCAAGAACTCCGACTGAGGTGCGCCAATTTCAGGGTTTGGCAGGATATTACAGGCGATTTATCGAGAATATTTCAAAGATAGCCTTACCTTTGACCACGTTAACCCAGAAGGACAAAAAGTTTGATTGGACTGTTAAACAAGAATCAGCTTTTCAATTGCTGAAGCAAAAACTTTGCAGTGCACCAATCCTATCCCTTCCCGAAGGGACTGACAATTTCATTGTGTACTGTGACGCATCACACCAAGGTCTGGGATGTGTGTTGATGCAGAAAGAAAAAGTCATAGCATATGCATCCAGACAACTAAAAGTGCACGAAAAGAATTATACGACTCACGATCTGGAATTAGGTGCTGTTGTGTTTGCACTCAAGATTTGGAGACATTACTTATACGGTACAAAATGTACTATCTTTACAGACCACAAGAGTCTCCAGCACATCTTTAATCAGAAAGAACTTAACATGAGGCAACGTCGTTGGGTAGAACTACTGAATGATTACGACTGTGATATCAAGTATCACCCTGGTAAGGCAAACGTCGTAGCAGATGCCTTAAGTAGTAAAGAACGAGTTAAAACACTCCGTGTTCGTGCCCTAGAATTGACAATTCATACGAGTCTCACGACTCAAATTCGGATGTCATAACAAGAAGCAATCAAAGAAGAAAACAGTCAGAATGAAGCTTTACGAGGAATGATAAAGCAGTTGGAACCAAAGTCAGATGACACTTTATACTTCATGAATAGAATTTGGGTGCCATGTTTTGGTAACATACGGGAGTTGGTTATGGACGAAGCCCACAAGTCCAGGTACTCCATTCACCCAGGTTCGGATAAAATGTATAAAGATCTGAAAGAATTCTACTGGTGGCCGAACATGAAAGGAGAAATTGCTATTTATGTCGGTAAATGCCTGACATGTTCAAAAGTAAAAGCAGAACACCAGAAACCGTCGGGATTGTTACAACAACCCGAGATACCTCAATGGAAATGGGAACAGATTTCCATGGATTTCATTACAAAGTTACCCAAGACGTCGAGCGGGTATGACACTATATGGGTAATTGTCGATCGTTTGACGAAATCAGCTCATTTTCTACCCATCAAAGAAACGGATAAAACCGAGAAACTTGCAAGACTTTATATTAAGGAAATTGTGGCTAGGCATGGAGTACCAATTTCTATTATCTCTGATAGAGACAGCAGATTCGTGTCTAGAATCTGGAAATCATTACAAGAAGCCATGGGCACACGTCTTGACATGAGCACGGCATATCACCCACAAACAGATGGTCAAAGTGAAAGAACTATTCAAACATTAGAGGATATGCTCCGTGCGTGTGCAATTGACTTCGGTGGAAATTGGGATACTCATTTGCCACTAGCTGAGTTTTCATACAATAATAGTTACCACACCAGCATCAAAGCCGCTCCGTTTGAGGCTTTGTATGGTCGAAAATGTCGTTCACCGCTTTGTTGGGCAGAAGTTGGCGACAAACATTTAACCGGTCCTGAAGTTATTCAAGAGACCACAGATAAGATTTTCAAAATCAAGGATCGTCTGAAGGCCGCCCGTGACAGACAAAAGAGTTACGCGGATAACAGACGAAGACCTTTAGAATTCCAAGTAGGAGACAAAGTCATGTTAAAGGTCTCACCTTGGAAAGGAGTTGCAAGATTTGGCAACCGTGGCAAGCTTAACCCTAGGTACGTTGGACCGTTTGAAATATTGGCTAGGGTTGGCCCTGTAGCTTACAAGCTCAAGTTGCCACAAGAACTAAGCAATGTACATGATACGTTTCATGTATCAAATCTCAAGAAGTGTTTATCAGACAAGACATTAATAATACCGCCTGATGAGATTCACATAGACGACAAGTTGCACTTCATTGAGGAACCTATGGAAGTCACAGATTGGAAGGTTCAGAGAACAAGGCGCAGCCGTGTTAAGCTGGTCAAGGTACGTTGGAATTCAAAGCGCGGCCCCGAGTATACGTGGGAGCGGGAAGATAAAATGAAATCCAAGTACCCGTCGTTGTTTACAAAAACTCCAAGTCAGAGTGACAAGAACTGAATTTCGGGACGAAATTCTCTGTAACATGGGGAGAATGTGACACCCAGCATTTCAGGTCAATATCCACATTTCATAAACGCACGTTCATAATTATTATTTCCTGATATTTTATTTTGACTAAGTAAAGTCAAGAAGTCTAGCTAAGAAGTTTGTTCCAAGTCTAGTAAACCGTAAAGAGTTACTAGAAAAAGTAAGCAGGATAACCCGACTTAATGCGAACGTAAATGGTTAAATAAAATAACCAGAAAAATATATATATATATATATATATATATATATATGTATATATATATATATATATATATATATATATATATTACACAGAATTTACGTTGAGCCAAGATTCTAATATTTTCTTCAACGAGCCATTAAATGGTTAAAAAAAAAATCATAATACCGTGAAGAATCGAAACTGAATTAAATTACCCCTTTAAAACTATAATTGATACTAATATCATTAATAAATTAATGATTAAAATTGTTATCATTAACCCCAAACCCACTTCTTGACTTTCTTGGCCGAGAGTCAGGGAGCCATTCTCCCACTTGCCTATTTCACTCAAATTCAGAGGAAAACCATACCTCTTCAGTCGAAACCTCACCTTCACTTCCAATTTTTCTCATTTCTCTTACGGCAATTTCACAATTCTCTTTCATCTCGAAGTCCAGTTTTAAAGCGAAAATCACCATAATTCGGTGTCATAAGGAGAATTTCAAGTGTTCTTGAAGAAAGCTCAACAAAAGAATTCAAGACTATCTTCTCTGTTTCTCAGAAACCATTCCCTGTTTGAGGTAAAAACTCGCTATTATCGCTTTTATTTGCTTTAAAAACCGTAACTAAACATACAAATCGTTCAAACGCAAGTAAGATAACAAGAAAACTGTGTCAAACTCAAGATTTGAACATAAAAATATACAGAGTGAATTCTGTAAATCAAAGTGCAGGTATCGAAACTATAGTTTCGATACCTGTTGGTCAATCGAAACTGGGAGTTTCGATACCTATTGATCGAAACTAGGAGTTTCGATACCAGTTATTCAATCGAAACTAGGAGTTTTGATACCGGTTGTTCTATCGAAACTAGGAGTTTCGATATCTATTTACTCAATTGAAACTAGAAAGTTTCGATACCTGTGTACAATCGAAACTAGGTAGTTTCGATACTATTCTTGCCAATCGAAACTAGGTAGTTTCGATACCTGTTTTGCCCTGTCGAAACTAGGAAGTTTCGACATCTGTTCTGTTCAATCGAAACTAAGAAAGTTTCGATACCTGTTTATTAGCCCCATAAGGCTGTAACTCAGAACTATTTTCATAACAAAACAAGGTTGGAAAAACTAAAAAGATAATTAAAACAAAAGTAATCAGATCGGCCAAGTCAAGTGAACAATTTGCGTTTAAGACGGGTAGTCTAAACGTGTATGTTATCCTTATGTAATTAGGATACGGATAGGCGAATCTGCCGTCATTCAAATATTTGCTAGCATTCATACTGTCGAGGTGAGTTTCACTAATTCCCCTTTTTCTAAGTTTTTGAAATGATTTGGGGTGGAAACATACTTGTAAAAGACTTTTGTGTATAAATGAATGGAACTAATGATCTGACCGTATGTATGTATTGAGGGAACAATAAAGCGCTTAAAGTCCTCGTAATAAATTAGTAACCATTATCTATGGATTTAGCCCGGGATTATATGAATAGTACTATTGGGGGTGACGCCTCCGGTCATGGTTAGTCGCGCTAACCAGGGGTCAAAATGGCCGAATGACCGCATATTGTCTTACTCGCAGAAAGGCGAGGGGAGGCACAGAAAGTTGGGGTTTGGTTACGGTCTCGTACATTACATACTATTTTGTATTCCTTGCAAGCTTACAAATGGGGTCAATAGATCGGATTAGTATTCATATTCATTCGTAATTTAAACAAAAGAGTTCTGATCAGGTTAAAATGATCAGGTTTTACACAAAAGAGTTCTGATCAGGGTAAAGTGATCAGGTTTACACAAAAAGAGTTCTGATCAGGTTAAAATTATCAGGTTTTACACAAAAGAGTTCTGATCAGGGTAAAGTGATCATGTTTATCAAAAGAGTTCTGATCAGGGTAAAGTGATCAGGTTTATCAAAAGAGTTCTGATCCGGGTAAAGTGATCAGGTTTTAAAGTAAAGAGTTCTGATCAGGATAAAGTGATCAGGTTTAACAAAAAGAATTCTGATCAGGTTAAAGTGATCAGGTTTAAACGAAAGAGTACTGATCAGGTTAAAATGATCAGGTTTAACAAAGAGTTTTGATCGGAAAAAAGATCAGATTTAAACATTGGGTTTATGATAACTCTTTATAATAACTTGTGAACTCACCAACCTCGTGTTGACAGTTTTAAGTATGTTTTCAGGAAATTGAACGTGGTCATCAGGTTAGCAATGTAGGTTACATGCATGCACGTGGATACGGCTTTTGGGAGGATTTCTCTTGTATAACTCATGATCTTGAGTCATATTTGCGAAATCTTAAACATATGTAAACTCAAATTGATATTTTGTAATGTAAATATTTTAAATTCAGTTATGTATCCAATTACATGTATGTGTTTGCGGTAATCATATGCTTTGGAAACCAGTGAAAGTCGCGCCTCGCGTTTCCGCCCTGGCGGGGTGTGACAGAACTTGGTATCAGAGCCACTGATTATAGCGAACTAGGTGTCTAAAACGGAACCTAGTCTATAATTTGAATGACTCACTAAAATGTTTTCATTGCATAAGCATTGCATAACCAGTCATCATGTCATGTGGATATTGTAGTCACAAGTATGTCGTCACATTCACACACTGACCCAGTCTCTGACCCTGAATCCAACGAGGAACTTTCCGCCTCACGCCCTAAAAATCGAGTACAAGTTCGCAGCTCGACACCACCCAATTTCGCCCTGGGAGAACCGCCTATATTCTACCAAAAGAAAAGCGGAGGACCAATTAAAGTGCAAAGTGCTAGGAAGAAGGTTCGACTTCCGCGCAAGAGAAACCTGGCAGCCCGTGACCCGAAAGACTTGGAGACCGATGAGGAACCACCGAGGCAACGACCCTGCTACCACCCTACCGTGGGAACTATCCGTTGGATGCCCCGTACTCTGCACGTTGGAGGGAGATGGAGAGCATCCCATCTACCTTTGAGCTTGGAGAGTCTTCTAACTCCCCAACACCTCTACCCCACACTGGGGAAGCTATAGAGCTCACTGTGCCTACCTTGGTAGCTCGCGTTCGTACGCATGAGGAGCGTCTTGATGATCTCCTAGATGACATCCGGGCACAGGGGGATGCAGCCACGCGACTTCGTCAAGGGCTTGGATCTCGAGTTCAGACTCTGGAAGACCACACCCGAGACATACAAGGTGCCACAAACTATCTAGAGTTAAGAGCTGACATGGACTGGCAGTTCAATGTCACTGTCCGAGACATGGTGGAAGCACTGGAGGAAAGGACTTTGGCTGCAGAATTTGTGGCGAGAGCTAGCTTTGTCATGGCGGGACTTGCCATGATGATTGGGTTGTACTCCCACTTCTTCTTTTAAACCTATTATGGGCGGGTTGTGCCCATAGTACATTATGTAGCTTAAAACTTTAGTACTGATGAGGTCATGTGAACCCATCTCTTTTGTATCCTTATCTTTTGGGAACAATGTACTATGTATGTTTTGACTATGTATGTATTGGTTTATGTTGTAATGATAGTTGTTCATGTTTGATGTTGTGGTATCCTTATGTCATGATCTATCATTATTGATATATGATGTTGTTTCTTTTTAATTGACATGTTAGAAAGAACGTCATGGCACCTAAGCGTGGGACACCCCGTAACACTACTGGTGTCAACAACGAGACAATTTCCCCAAACATGGAACAACTAATAGCATAACGAGTAGCTGCCGCCATAGAGCAGTATGAAGCAAACCGAAATAGCGGAGGAGGTGCAGGAGGTAGCGGTACCGCAGGGGGTAGCGGTACCGCAGGGGGTAGCGGTACAGCAGGAGGTTCCGGAGGTTCCGAAGGTAATAAAAATAAATAATCCATAACACATAGTCATGATCCGAATTAATGACGTTATGACTTGTGATCCTGCAGATGCTCCAAATAGGAAGTGTACCTACAAGGCCTTCCTATCCTGCAAACCCCACAGTTTTAATGGCACCGAGGGTGCAGTAGGACTAATGAGATGGATAGAACATATGGAGTCGGTGATTGATATAAGTGAATGCACCGCTGATTGCGTAGTGAAGTATTCTACCTGCACGCTCACTGATAAAGCTTTAACTTGGTGGAATACTCAAATGAAGACTTTGGGGTGAGAAACAGCGTATCAATTGTCTTGGGAAGATTTGAAAAACATGATGATTGAGGAATACTGTCCTCGGAACGAATTGCAAAAGATTGAAACTGAGATGTGGAACCTACAGATGATAGGGGATGATGTAACGGGATACACCGACCGTTTCAATGAATTGGCACTTCTGGTACCGCATATGGTCACACCAGAACATAAGCGTGTTGAAAGGTATCTGTGGGGTCTTGCGCCTCAAATTCGTAGCATGGTAACATCATCTAATCCAATAGATGCCAAGAGTGCTATAACTTTAGCATTCAAACTAAAGGATGATGCAGTACGTAATGAATTGTTTGTGAGGAAGGAGAATGAGGAAGGTAAATCTGGGGAGAAAAGGAAATGGATGGGAAATTCAAGTAACAAACCAGGAAAACAAGAGTTTAAGAAACAAGGGACTGTGAAGGCTTTTGCAGCCAACACAGTGGAAAGAAAGGAGTATGATGGGGGCCTACCGAGATGTAAGAGGTGTGGAAATCATCATGCCGGTGTTTGCATCAAGTGTGGAAAATGCGACAAGTTTGGTCACACCACTCAAGCTTGTCGAATTAACAACAGATTGGGGAAAATTAAACCTGGATGTTTTGTATGTGGTGATCTAAAACACTTCAAGAAGGACTGTCCCAAGTGGAAGAATCAGAACAACGCTCAGGCACCAGGGAGGGCATTTGTGATGGGTGCAAGGGACGCACGCCAGGACCCGAACATCGTCACTGGTACGTTCTCGATAAATAATCACTATGCCTCTGTACTTTTTGATTCGGGTGCGGATATGAGCTTTGTGTCGAATGATTTTAAATCCTTACTCGGTATTAAGGCCAACAAACTAGATCAACGTTATACAATTGAATTAGCAAATGGGAAATTAATAGAAACCGGAGAGGTCTTTAGGGGTTGTACTTTATGTTTAGAAAACCGTACATTCAGTATAGACCTTCTACCCGTCGAATTAGGGAGTTTTGATATTGTTATTGGTATGGATTGGTTAACCAAGAATCGTGCCGAGATAGTATGTTTCGAGAAGATTGTACGTATTCCCCTACCAAGCGGAGAAATTCTTTCAATTCAAGGCGAAAGGTGTATAACGATGTTAAAAACGATAAACTGCATGAAAGCTCATAAGTATCTACGCAAGGGTTATTGTGCATTCCTGGCTCACATCGTCGAGAAGAAACCCGAAGAACGTCGACTTGAAGACATACCAATCGTCAGAGATTATTCGGAAGTATTTCCCGAAGACTTACCAGGAATACCACCATCAAGACAAGTCGAGTTTCGGATCGACCTAGTACCAGGAGCCGCACCAGTTGCACGATCTCCGTATCGTCTAGCCCCTTCCGAGATGCAGGAACTGTCGAGCCAACTACAAGAGTTACTTGACAAAGGTTTCATAAGACCGAGTTTCTCACCATGGGGAGCTCCGGTCCTATTTGTAAAGAAAAGGGATGGAACCTTTAGAATGTGCATTGATTATCGAGAGTTGAACAAACTGACAATCAAAAATCGGTATCCTCTTCCTCGAATAGATGCTAGTTCTAAGCTTATTTTTAAGTTTCATCCACAAAAACGTCTCCTATTTAGCTAAAACCCGAGAAACCCCAAAACAAATAAAAACTCAGTTTAAGGTCGATTCGTTACCTAGATTGTGATTCTGATTCGGAGGTTTTGCTCACGCTCAGTAGTAACGTGCTCCTTCAATTTCGTGTTGATCCGGTGACTTTCTCTCACTAGACCCGACTCTCCTTTCTCTCTCTAGGATGGTGAAATGAAGGTGAAGTGGAGAAGGTGGGCTGCCTTGCCCCTTATATACCTGGGCTTCCATCGGCCCGTTGGAGCCGAGCCCAAGCCCATCCGTTCTTATTTCGTTTTATGATGTTTAAATCTCTATCGTATTATTATTTACTTATTTACTATTTTTGGGATGTTACAGAAATTCTCTTGATTAACTTGTAAAATCACAGTACAAAATGAGAAAATGACTTGAAATACAAAAGACACAACTATTTATACTAGAGAGTTTTCGATCTAAATCTTCTTGATTAAAAAATGTTTTCGACCGAAAACATTTTCTGACTGAAAACATAAAGTTTTTGACCGAAAACTCTAAAGTTAATACTTCTAAAACCTAATTGATTTCTATGGACTATTAGGTTCCAACAGTAAGAAGTGAGCACTTTTCGTCAAGCGGTCGACGATCACCCAAAAGGTATCATTGCCTTTACTTGCTCACGGTAGCTTGGTAATGAAGTACATTGTGATGTCCTCCCACTTCAATTCTGGTATTGGCAAGGATTGCATTTTACCGCATGATTTCTGGTGCTCGGCTTTAACTAGTGAGCAAGTTTGGCACTTGCTCACATATTCGGTCACATCGTTCTTCATGCCAGGCCACCAGTATTCTTTTTTCAAGTCTTGATACATTTTGTTTGTCCCGGGGTGGATAGAGTAGCGATACTTATGGGCCTCATCAAAGATTTTGGCCCTAAGTTCACCAATATTAGGTATCCACATCCGGCCAAAACGGGTTCGTACACCATATGTATTGGTCTCCAGATTACCTTGTTGTCCTACTATTCTTTCCCATTTCACATTCCTTTCTAACAGCGATTCACCTTGTGCCTTCGCTATTCATAAGCTATGGTGTTATAATCAACTGACATGCTTTGACCTAGATAGGTGTCGACTCTTCCTTTTCTGCTTAAGGCGTCAGCCACTACATTTGTCTTACCGGGATGGTACAATATTTCACAGTCGTAATCCTTTAGCAGTTCTAACCACCTCCTTTACCTCATGTTTAATTCCTTTTGCTCGAAGAAGTACTTCAGGCTCTTGTGATGGGAGTAGGTGGTGCATTTAGCCCCGTAAAGATAGTGTGTCCACATCTTTAATGCGAAAACCACTGCCACCAACTCCAGAACGTGAGTCCGGTAGTTAACCTCGTGAATCTTTAAATACTGTGAGGCACACGCAATTACTTTTCCCCGTTGCATAAGTACACAACCCAATCCCTGACCCGAAGCGTCAGAGTAAACTACCAAGTCTTCGTTTCCCTCAGGTAAGGTCAAGACTGGAGCTTGGGTTAATCGAGTCTTTTGTTCTTCAAACGCATTGTTTTGGGTTGGACCCCATTCATAATTTAATTCCTTACGCGTTAGCTTTGTCAGTGGCGAGGCTATCCTTGAGAAATCCTGAATGAATCTTTGATAGTAGCCTTTCAATCCTAGAAAACTTCGTTTCTCTGTTGGTGTTTTCAGGACGTTCCATTCTTTTACTGTTTCGATCTTTGTATGATCTACCATAATGCCGTTTGGGTTTATAACATGACCTAGGAATTGGGCTTCCCTAAGCCAGAACGCGCATTTGGAGAATTTTGCGTACAATTTCTCCAACTTCAGAATCTCCAAAACTTCCCTTAGGTGACTGTGGTGATCACCTTCGTTCTTTGAATAGACGAGAATATCATATATGAAAACTATCACTGACCAATCCAACATTGGTTGGCATACTCTATTCATTAAATCCATAAATGTTGCAAGTGCGTTGGTTAGTCCGAAGGACATCACGAGGAATTCATAATGCCTGTAACGCGTGTGAAACACGGTTTTAGGTACATCTTCTTCCCTTACTTTCAATTGAAGGTAACCCGACTTAAGATCGATATTTGAGAACTAAGTCGTGCCTTGTAGTTGATAAAAAAGATCTTCTGTTCTAGGCAGTGGGTATTTGTTTTTACTATTCGTTTGATCAATTCACGGTAGTCGATGCACATGCGCATGCTGCCATCCTTCTTCTTTACAAATAACACTGGAGCGCCCCTTGGTGAGATGCTCCGTTTGATGAATCCTTTCTCTTTTAGCTCTTCTAATTGAGACATTAATTATTTCATTTTTTATGGAGCCAATCGGTAGGGTGCTTTGGCAACGAGTTGAGCTCCTGGTAGTAAGTCAATCTGAAATTCTAATTCCCGATCGAGCGGCAAGCCAGGTAGGTCCTCTGAGAACACTTCTGGAAAGTTCCACACCATGGGTACGTCTTTGAGTTATTTCGTTTTCATTCTATCATCAATGACATACACCAAATAAGCTTGGTAACCATGCCTCATGTAACTTTTGGGCTTAATCATCGAGATGACGTTCGGAATTGTGCAATTCCAATCCCCGTAAATCGTAATCGGACTGCCGTCAATAGCTTTAAGATGTATCATCTTTCGATTACATATGATTTGAGCTTCGTTAGAAGCTAACCAATCCATGCCCAATACATATCGAATCCTCCTAAGGTGATAAGGAATAATCTAGAAGGATACTTATGGCCTTCTATTTCTAGTGACAGTTACAAAATATGTCCTAGCAAACTCCCTCTTGTTGGGAACAATGTACTATGTATGTTTTGACTATGTATGTATTGGTTTATGTTGTAATGATAGTTGTTCATGTTTGATGTTGTGGTATCCTTATGTCATGATCTATCATTATTGATATATGATGTTGTTTCTTTTTAATTGACATGTTAGAAAGAACGTCATGGCACCTAAGCGTGGGACACCCCGTAACACTACTGGTGTCAACAACGAGACAATTTCCCCAAACATGGAACAACTAATAGCACAACGAGTAGCTGCCGCCATAGAGCAGTATGAAGCAAACCGAAATAGCGGAGGAGGTGCAGGAGGTAGCGGTACCGCAGGGGGTAGCGGTACAGCAGGAGGTTCCGGAGGTTCCGAAGGTAATAAAAATAAATAATCCATAACACATAGTCATGATCCGAATTAATGACGTTATGACTTGTGATCCTGCAGATGCTCCAAATAGGAAGTGTACCTACAAGGCCTTCCTATCCTGCAAACCCCACAGTTTTAATGGCACCGAGGGTGCAGTAGGACTAATGAGATGGATAGAACATATGGAGTCGGTGATTGATATAAGTGAATGCACCGCTGATTGCGTAGTGAAGTATTCTACCTGCACGCTCACTGATAAAGCTTTAACTTGGTGGAATACTCAAATGAAGACTTTGGGGAGAGAAACAGCGTATCAATTGTCTTGGGAAGATTTGAAAAACATGATGATTGAGGAATACTGTCCTCGGAACGAATTGCAAAAGATTGAAACTGAGATGTGGAACCTACAGATGATAGGGGATGATGTAACGGGATACACCGACCGTTTCAATGAATTGGCACTTCTGGTACCGCATATGGTCACACCAGAACATAAGCGTGTTGAAAGGTATCTGTGGGGTCTTGCGCCTCAAATTCGTAGCATGGTAACATCATCTAATCCAATAGATGCCAAGAGTGCTATAACTTTAGCATTCAAACTAAAGGATGATGCAGTACGTAATGAATTGTTTGTGAGGAAGGAGAATGAGGAAGGTAAATCTGGGGAGAAAAGGAAATGGATGGGAAATTCAAGTAACAAACCAGGAAAACAAGAGTTTAAGAAACAAGGGACTGTGAAGGCTTTTGCAGCCAACACAGTGGAAAGAAAGGAGTATGATGGGGGCCTACCGAGATGTAAGAGGTGTGGAAATCATCATGCCGGTGTTTGCATCAAGTGTGGAAAATGCGACAAGTTTGGTCACACCACTCAAGCTTGTCGAATTAACAACAGATTGGGGAAAATTAAACCTGGATGTTTTGTATGTGGTGATCTAAAACACTTCAAGAAGGACTGTCCCAAGTGGAAGAATCAGAACAACGCTCAGGCACCAGGGAGGGCATTTGTGATGGGTGCAAGGGACGCACGCCAGGACCCGAACATCGTCACTGGTACGTTCTCGATAAATAATCACTATGCCTCTGTACTTTTTGATTCGGGTGCGGATATGAGCTTTGTGTCGAATGATTTTAAATCCTTACTCGGTATTAAGGCCAACAAACTAGATCAACGTTATACAATTGAATTAGCAAATGGGAAATTAATAGAAACCGGAGAGGTCTTTAGGGGTTGTACTTTATGTTTAGAAAACCGTACATTCAGTATAGACCTTCTACCCGTCGAATTAGGGAGTTTTGATATTGTTATTGGTATGGATTGGTTAACCAAGAATCGTGCCGAGATAGTATGTTTCGAGAAGATTGTACGTATTCCCCTACCAAGCGGAGAAATTCTTTCAATTCAAGGCGAAAGGTGTATAACGATGTTAAAAACGATAAACTGCATGAAAGCTCATAAGTATCTACGCAAGGGTTATTGTGCATTCCTGGCTCACATCGTCGAGAAGAAACCCGAAGAACGTCGACTTGAAGACATACCAATCGTCAGAGATTATTCGGAAGTATTTCCCGAAGACTTACCAGGAATACCACCATCAAGACAAGTCGAGTTTCGGATCGACCTAGTACCAGGAGCCGCACCAGTTGCACGATCTCCGTATCGTCTAGCCCCTTCCGAGATGCAGGAACTGTCGAGCCAACTACAAGAGTTACTTGACAAAGGTTTCATAAGACCGAGTTTCTCACCATGGGGAGCTCCGGTCCTATTTGTAAAGAAAAGGGATGGAACCTTTAGAATGTGCATTGATTATCGAGAGTTGAACAAACTGACAATCAAAAATCGGTATCCTCTTCCTCGAATAGATGCTAGTTCTAAGCTTATTTTTAAGTTTCATCCACAAAAACGTCTCCTATTTAGCTAAAACCCGAGAAACCCCAAAACAAATAAAAACTCAGTTTAAGGTCGATTCGTTACCTAGATTGTGATTCTGATTCGGAGGTTTTGCTCACGCTCAGTAGTAACGTGCTCCTTCAATTTCGTGTTGATCCGGTGACTTTCTCTCACTAGACCCGACTCTCCTTTCTCTCTCTAGGATGGTGAAATGAAGGTGAAGTGGAGAAGGTGGGCTGCCTT
This sequence comes from Smallanthus sonchifolius, assembly GCA_023525975.1. NCBI lineage: Eukaryota > Viridiplantae > Streptophyta > Magnoliopsida > Asterales > Asteraceae > Smallanthus > Smallanthus sonchifolius. The sequence goes on along the minus strand of CM042020.1, from coordinate 46,398,772 downwards.
GCCCCTTATATACCTGGGCTTCCATCGGCCCGTTGGAGCCGAGCCCAAGCCCATCCGTTCTTATTTCGTTTTATGATGTTTAAATCTCTATCGTATTATTATTTACTTATTTACTATTTTTGGGATGTTACAGAAATTCTCTTGATTAACTTGTAAAATCACAGTACAAAATGAGAAAATGACTTGAAATACAAAAGACACAACTATTTATACTAGAGAGTTTTCGATCTAAATCTTCTTGATTAAAAAATGTTTTCGACCGAAAACATTTTCTGACTGAAAACATAAAGTTTTTGACCGAAAACTCTAAAGTTAATACTTCTAAAACCTAATTGATTTCTATGGACTATTAGGTTCCAACAGTAAGAAGTGAGCACTTTTCGTCAAGCGGTCGACGATCACCCAAAAGGTATCATTGCCTTTACCTGCTCACGGTAGCTTGGTAATGAAGTACATTGTGATGTCCTCCCACTTCAATTCTGGTATTGGCAAGGATTGCATTTTACCGCATGATTTCTGGTGCTCGGCTTTAACTAGTGAGCAAGTTTGGCACTTGCTCACATATTCGGTCACATCGTTCTTCATGCCAGGCCACCAGTATTCTTTTTTCAAGTCTTGATACATTTTGTTTGTCCCGGGGTGGATAGAGTAGCGATACTTATGGGCCTCATCAAAGATTTTGGCCCTAAGTTCACCAATATTAGGTATCCACATCCGGCCAAAACGGGTTCGTACACCATATGTATTGGTCTCCAGATTACCTTGTTGTCCTACTATTCTTTCCCATTTCACATTCCTTTCTAACAGCGATTCACCTTGTGCCTTCGCTATTCATAAGCTATGGTGTTATAATCAACTGACATGCTTTGACCTAGATAGGTGTCGACTCTTCCTTTTCTGCTTAAGGCGTCAGCCACTACATTTGTCTTACCGGGATGGTACAATATTTCACAGTCGTAATCCTTTAGCAGTTCTAACCACCTCCTTTACCTCATGTTTAATTCCTTTTGCTCGAAGAAGTACTTCAGGCTCTTGTGATGGGAGTAGGTGGTGCATTTAGCCCCGTAAAGATAGTGTGTCCACATCTTTAATGCGAAAACCACTGCCACCAACTCCAGAACGTGAGTCCGGTAGTTAACCTCGTGAATCTTTAAATACTGTGAGGCACACGCAATTACTTTTCCCCGTTGCATAAGTACACAACCCAATCCCTGACCCGAAGCGTCAGAGTAAACTACCAAGTCTTCGTTTCCCTCAGGTAAGGTCAAGACTGGAGCTTGGGTTAATCGAGTCTTTTGTTCTTCAAACGCATTGTTTTGGGTTGGACCCCATTCATAATTTAATTCCTTACGCGTTAGCTTTGTCAGTGGCGAGGCTATCCTTGAGAAATCCTGAATGAATCTTTGATAGTAGCCTTTCAATCCTAGAAAACTTCGTTTCTCTGTTGGTGTTTTCAGGACGTTCCATTCTTTTACTGTTTCGATCTTTGTATGATCTACCATAATGCCGTTTGGGTTTATAACATGACCTAGGAATTGGGCTTCCCTAAGCCAGAACGCGCATTTGGAGAATTTTGCGTACAATTTCTCCAACTTCAGAATCTCCAAAACTTCCCTTAGGTGACTGTGGTGATCACCTTCGTTCTTTGAATAGACGAGAATATCATATATGAAAACTATCACTGACCAATCCAACATTGGTTGGCATACTCTATTCATTAAATCCATAAATGTTGCAAGTGCGTTGGTTAGTCCGAAGGACATCACGAGGAATTCATAATGCCTGTAACGCGTGTGAAACACGGTTTTAGGTACATCTTCTTCCCTTACTTTCAATTGAAGGTAACCCGACTTAAGATCGATATTTGAGAACTAAGTCGTGCCTTGTAGTTGATAAAAAAGATCTTCTGTTCTAGGCAGTGGGTATTTGTTTTTACTATTCGTTTGATCAATTCACGGTAGTCGATGCACATGCGCATGCTGCCATCCTTCTTCTTTACAAATAACACTGGAGCGCCCCTTGGTGAGATGCTCCGTTTGATGAATCCTTTCTCTTTTAGCTCTTCTAATTGAGACATTAATTATTTCATTTTTTATGGAGCCAATCGGTAGGGTGCTTTGGCAACGAGTTGAGCTCCTGGTAGTAAGTCAATCTGAAATTCTAATTCCCGATCGAGCGGCAAGCCAGGTAGGTCCTCTGAGAACACTTCTGGAAAGTTCCACACCATGGGTACGTCTTTGAGTTATTTCGTTTTCATTCTATCATCAATGACATACACCAAATAAGCTTGGTAACCACGCCTCATGTAACTTTTGGGCTTAATCATCGAGATGACGTTCGGAATTGTGCAATTCCAATCCCCGTAAATCGTAATCGGACTGCCGTCAATAGCTTTAAGATGTATCATCTTTCGATTACATATGATTTGAGCTTCGTTAGAAGCTAACCAATCCATGCCCAATACATATCGAATCCTCCTAAGGTGATAAGGAATAATCTAGAAGGATACTTATGGCCTTCTATTTCTAGTGACAGTTACAAAATATGGCCTTACAAAATATATATATATACATATATAGATACTTATAAAGAATTAATGTTTATACCTAATTGCTTTAAATTAGAACTCACCAGCGTTAGCAGACTTTTAGTATGCACTTCAGGTAATAAGAAGGAAGGACGGGCAAAAGCATGAAGGCTACCTGACACAAGACTGACATCCTGTTTAATTGCTTATGTGCTAAAACAATGTTTCTTTTATATGTTAAGACTTCCACTCTTTATGTAAACAAATGATTTATGCTTCCGCTATGTATGAATGTTTTACTTAATGGTTCAGGTTTTGATGACTATGTTTATGAGTAAATCCAATGAGTGAGGTCACCCGGGAAAGGGGCCTTACAAGTTGGTAGCAAAGCAATAGCTTGAGAGATTCAGACGTCCCTAGTTGTCTGGACTCAAGCTGATAATGAGACCAATGCAAGGATGTAAGTACGGGTAGCCAACGCCAACGCCAACACAGTAAGTAAGTTACAAGTTTGATACATGTAGCTTAGAATAGATGACTTAATGTAGAGCACATGCCTTAGTTAGAAATGCTACTAGTAATAGGAATAGTTACACATAGCACATACGATGGTAGATGATTTGAGCACATAAATACAATAAATGTTTAATAACACGTAGCTACTGTTATTAAGCTTTTGTTGTATAAGTATGCCTCGATTTGTCATCCGCTGTATGTATTCATCACAGAGAGTGAAAGTGGTGTTAGCATAGTACTACGAATGACTCACAAATTACAAGAACGGTGTGATCCAGGTGAGGTGAACCACAAACAACGAGTAGAATTTCGACAAACCACAACGAAGAAAGATGGCGGATTATCAACGGTCCGAGCAGATCAGTGATGGACAATGAGAAGCGACTCCCGTCAACTAGGAGTTCGGAAAGGAAAATAGAATACATGGATTAGTCACTATTTATAGAAGACATTCACGTTATGAAGCATGATAAGACGAGTCAGGAATTCACGAGTAAGGTAAGTTGGCGATTACGTCAGGATCCATGTAATTTTGAATTTAAAGGTGCTCGTGCATACTGATAAACCTTATCATGTGGATTGATACACATGTCACCAAAAATAATTAAATCACTCCAACTACGACTGTGAGATTAGTCACTTCAGTAACGATGATCATAACAAATTAGTAAATCGAATGATGGCAACAACGACATACCAAAGGTGGAACGAGAAGGAATGGACTTTTAAATGAAGTTTACTGAAGTTGAGTAACACTATGGAAAAATTTTAGAAAGATTAACGAAAATTGGTCCGGAACCTGATTCAACAATGATGAAAGTAGTAAATCAAGCAAGGACAAGGATTTGGAAGACCGCCCTAGAAGAGAATTAGTATGGGAATAATAAGAGAGCCTATCAAGCCCCAGTGAGAAGATTACTTAGCATTGCAACCCGCGAACGGAAAGACCGATTAACTGGAATTTAAGGATCTCAACACTTGTTTATTTCAAATTGAGAAAGTAGTTACCGGGGATTACACGTTAGTACGAGACATGAGTCCTACATACGTAAGACAAACATACGTTTAGAGAACTGCTTTTAAACAAACAAAAAAATTATCGATACTTAACACAAACGCGATATGATGAATGAACATTGGCCTACTATCGAAGTATGCATGAGTATGCAAGGAAATAACCACACGAGTATATGCTGAAGAAATATATGAATGAACGGATACACGAATGTCAAGGCTGGTCATAAAAACACTATACAATGATTAAGTCAAGTCAATAGCACGTGAGACTGCTGAAAATGAAAGGCCGATAAACAACCGAATAAGACCGCAAGGGAAAGGAATGATTGAGTATCACCACACGTGCCTGTAGAGATAAATACTGATGGCTACAAAATTCTCTAAGTGTAAATGTTGCGGACACCACAATTTTAACATTAATAAAGTTGCTATTGATAAGTGCCTATGACACAGATAGTTATACTTTGCTGCTGATAAACAATTATGCTGCTGATAGGCTTTATCTGTTGAAGTTCAAGGTTACTGCTGATAGGTTTCTCAGCAGCATCGTACATTGATGCTGCTGATATGCAAATCATCAGCAGCTTTGAATTTACTATTGACATCCTCTGCTGCAACACTAACAAACCTATGAGCAGAAGAAATGTTATTGGTGCAGATGACAAAAGGCAATGCTATACTTCTGAAGTCTCCTGCAGAGATTCATGAGAAGACTTTTTGGTTTGCAGCTGTCTTTTCACTGCAGTTGTCTTTTTTGTATCCTCCAATTGTAGTGTAGCTTCCATCTGTAAAAGATCAACGACTTGTGTTTGATCTGATCCTTAGAATCAAGGGTCTGTCTTAATTCTAAGTATCCTTTATATGTATTACTTCTCTTTGTTGTAGAGCGTGCTTCCTTAGAGTTTTCTTTGTAAATTGTTAACATTGAAGAGTAATACAATTTGCATTTATCAGTATTTTCATTGTTGCTTGTTGCATTTCATAGTTGTTATTGTTTCCGCCAATATCAACTAAACAGAACCATCTTGTAATACATTGATCCTACAAGTGGTATCAGAGCTTGGATCTCATATTAAGCAAACTCACGTTTGTTTAATCACTTTCTGGTTCTGTTACTATTATCACTTTGCTGCACATCATCCATCCAAAGTATGGCACAAAATACTGGATTTGATGATATTGGAAGCCTTCACAGACCACCAAGGCTGGTGTCTGGGGAAGATTATGACATGTGTAAAAATAGAATGGAAAGATTCTTTCGCTATCAAGAATATGGAATGTGGAGATCCATAATTGGTGGTCCTTGTGTGACAATGGTGGCCTCTGCTGATGCTGGAGGTCCATCTGTCCTTAAAGAAGTTTCAAAGTACTCCGAGGAAGACATCAAGAAGATGGAGGTATATTTTAGAGTTCTAGGAGCCATTCAAATGTACATGCCAAATGAAGTGTATCATAATTTCAAAGAATACAAGACTGCTAAAGAGCTATGGGAAGCTCTTGAGAAGATGTTTGCTGGATCTGATGAAGTTAAAGAAAATAGGAGAGATATTCTGAAGCAACAATATGAAAACTTTGGGTACAAGGATGGTGAATCTCTTACAACCCAGTACAACATGTACACTTATCTTGTGGGAGAGCTGCAGTGTGCTAAAGTCAAGCTAGAGAATGATGATATTCTCAAAAAGTTCATCAGATCTCTTCTAAGTTGCTGGACACTCTACACAGTCTCAATTAGAAGAACTGAAAACTTGAAGACTCTCACCATGACTGAGCTGTTTGGTATCTTAAAGACATATGAGCTGGAAATGATTCAAGCAGGAGAAAGAAATCATCAGGCTACTCATCTACACCGTCATCATCCACCACCTCTTCTGCATTACACTCTTACACATTACCAAGCTCAAGCAACTATTATCCTCCCATTGTCACACATCCTCAAACACCCAATTCATAAGTAAACAACTCTCCATTCCTTCCTGAAGCTCCTCCTCAAAATCCTAACCCTGCTGCTTTTGTTTCTGATACCCCAAGCAACATGTCCTTCATCAAAGAAGATCTGGAGTACTTTCATCCAGATGACCTAGAAGAAATGGATATACAACATTCTTATGCCATGTTGTCTCTCAGAGCAAAAAGGTTCTACTCTAGAACTGGAAGACCTATTCCAAGCAACAGTTCAAACACCATAGTTGGCTTGGACAAAAGCAAGTTAAGATGCTACAACTGTAACCAACTTGGTCATTTTGCCAGAGAATGTAAAGCACCGAAGGCCAACCCAACTGATGCACAACCAAGATAGACTCATCAAAGTCAAGCATGTCAAAACTTAACCTGCTCAAACTGCTGCTTATGTAACTCAACAGGTTGGAACAACTGACATTGACTGGAGCTTTCAACGTGAAGAGATATCTGCCAACAACCAAGCTCTCATGGTAAACAACACAGAGATCCCACCTTAGGTATATGAACATCTTTTCTCTCAAGCTTGCATTGATAAAGTTTGGGGATATAGAAAGCATAATCAAAATCTAATAGATCAAAATGAAGAGTTTCATCAAATGAAATCTGAGTCCAAAAAGGTTGAAAACAGTTATGAAGAAAAGATTCACGGCCTAAAGAAAGAGATTGCATCCTTAAAACATGAATAAACTAATCTTGAAACTCAGATTAATGATCTATTGGTTAAGTTAAAAGCTACAAGAGCTGAGCTGGCAGATCAAAATGTTCATTTTGATAAGTATGAGTGTGCATCTAAAAATCGGCAAAGATTGTTGGATGCTCAAATCCATGAAAAGGTGACTGGTGGTGTGGGGTACCAAGCTGAACAGTACAAATATGTACCACCACCCACTGATTATGTAGCCATACATGAACCTAACTTCAACCTAAACAATCTTGACCATGCAAACCAAAATCTTGATCCTACCAAGGAAGACATTGTTGTACAAGAATGCAGTATTTCCACTAAGTCTGATTCCACATGCTCAGACTCATCTGAAAAATGAGAAGCTCCTTTACTTCCCACCAATTAAGTAATTCTGAAAACACCAAATCTGGAAAAGTGATTCAGACTAACTTTCCAAGTCCGTTCATTCCATCCATACCCGCAACACAACCCACCAAACAGACCAAACAGATCAAGATCAGCTATCCTCACCATGAAGAAAGTTGATCATTGAAAAAGGACAATCCTCAACATCCTCCTTCTCCAACCCTGTAAAGAAAGTGTTTGATATCTGTCATTCACCTGGAGAAAGAATGGCATATGTTCAGAAGATATTGGAAGAAGCCACTTTTGAACACAACAAAAATCTTCCTTGGAACTTCAAAGATCTACTCAAAAGGAAGGACTATGTGTACTTTCAGAGGGACAAGATTGCAAAATCATGTTTTGATTGTGGCAAATACAATCATACAGCAAGCACCTGCTTTTATTACCTTCAACAGCAAAGAAACCTCAAGCAACATGCCTTTGAGAAAACAAACATAAACAAGAAGGTAAGAAGCTATGAAGCAAGATCAAATCAGTTTAGAAAGTCCATTTCTCCACCAAAGAAGGATGCTACTTTAAACACCCCAATAGCTCAACAATCTTGCATCATCTGTGGTGAATCAGACCACTTTGCTACAAATTGTAAGTTTAATCCTTTCAACCAACTCTGTCAATTATCATGATCGGCATCAATAGTCAAAATCACCTCTGAGAGACAAAAACCTGTCTATAGAAGGATCTCCATAGAAAAACTTACTTTCAACAGGAAGGTAAAGAAGGAGAAGTCAGTGATTGTTGAACCATCAGCAGCAACCGAGAATGCTGCTGATCACTTGAAGCCAAAGAAGACAAAGAACAAATCTAAGCCTTTAGAAGCAATCAAATCTGTTGCTGATCAGATAAAACCATCAGCAGCAATTAAAACTGCTGCTGATCAGTCTAAGCCCAGAAATATCAAGAACCAGGCTAAACTATCAGTAACTAAAGCAACATCTACTATTGATAATAATAAAAGAACTACAAAGTTGACTCAACAATGGCAAGCAGAGTCTAAATCCTCATCAACTCAGAGTATCATCATTGGATCAATTGAATGCTGGACTGCTGATGATTTTGTTCTTAAGTCAAAAGTCCCACCCAAGTCTGCAAGCTCTTGGGTTCCACTTTTTGACTAGAACTCTCTCATGTGCAGGAACAACCAGGTAACAAGGATAACACTTAGGTTGTAGACAGTGGTTGTTCCAGATACATGACTTGCAATAGGTCCATCCTCTCAGATTTCAGAAACTTTTATGTTGGACACGTTGCCTTTGGAAGTAATTCAAAGGGAGGCTCCATCACTTGACAAGGAACTGTGTCCAATGAAAGAATGAGCATTGAAAGGGTGATTTATGTGAATGAACTGAAGTTTAATCTCATGAGTATATCACAAATCCGAGATCAAAGGCATTTGATGCTTTTCATAAATGAAGAATGTTTTGTGCTATCCCCGGGGCTAAGCAAACCTCCTTAAGAGAAGATCTTGTTAACAGCTCAAAGAAAAGACAATCTATATGTGCTTGATATGAACAAGATTACAACATCTGGCAATGTATCTTGCTTTCTATCTAAGGCATTAATTGACGAATCTGCTCTATGGCATAGAAGGTTGAGTCATGTAAATGTCAAAACCATCAATAAATTGGTTAAAGGAAATCTAGTCAGAGGGATACTTGATAAAGAGTTCCAACATGACGATTATTGCATAGCATGTTTAAAGGGGAAGCAACACAAGAGTTCTCACAAGCCCAAGACACTAAATTCTAATGACACTTAACTACAGCTGCTGCATATGGATCTTTTTGGTCATACAAATGCCATGTGTATGGGCAAGAAGTCATACTGTCTGGTGATAACTGATGATTATACCAGATTCTTATGGGTATACTTCTTGAGAACTAAAGATTAAACTACTGAGATTATCAAATCCTTCATTCTTAACGTTGAGAATCAAAGCAATCAAAAGGTTAAGACAATAAGGTGTGATCAAGGTACAGAGTTCAAAAATCAAACCTTGAACTATTTTTGTGAGAACAAAGGTATCCAGAGACAATACAGTGCTCCAAGAACCCCTCAACAAAATGGGGTTGTTGAAAGAAGAAACAGAACTCTGATTGAGTCTGCAAGATCCATGTTGGCTGACTCAAAGCTGCCTCTCACATTCTAGGTTGAGGCAGTTAGTACAGCTTGCTATGTACAAATAGAGTTCTCATTTTCAAGCCTCTCAACAAAACACCTTATGAATTGTGGTTCAATAGAGTTCCATACATTGGCTTCCTAAAACCTTTTGGATGCCCATGTACTATTCTTATTACTAGTAGTGTTCTTCCAAAATTTGGAGCCAAGTTTGATGAAGGATACTTTGTTGATTAATCCTCTAGAACAAGAATAGTTGAAGAATCAACGAATGTGGAATGTGGGGAACACATTCCATGTGAAAAGGGAAAAGGGCCAGACTAGCTGTTTGATATAGACTCCTTCTCTCAAATATTTGAGCCTCACATCTTCTCAAATATGGAGTCTTAATCTCCACAAGAACAAGCCACTTCATCACATAATGACTACAGATTAGGTTTCAATGGTCCATCTATAAGCATCAAAAGACCATCCATTGATCCTCCATCTGTTGTCCACACTATTGAAGCTAGTGAAGCCAGAACAAGCAACTCCAATGTCACCAGCATCAGTATTTCTGAACATGAAGACCAAGATGAAACCATTAATCACTCTTCAGTTGACATAGAGGCACCAGCTGCAAATGAGGGTACTGCATCTGATGTTGTTGAAGACACTTCTGCAAACAACTCCCTTGAAGATTTCCCTATCAAAATCAGAGCAATCTTGACTAAGGAATTCAGGTGGATGTGTTAGGACATAGATGTGTGATAATAGGCATTGTAATAGATTGGATCTTCTATGTCTTTATATTTTGTAAGTTTTAGTTAAGATTTGTTATAGGCTAACTTAACAAGTTCGCCTAGGCCTAGGTTAGGCGAACTTGTTAAGTTCGCCTGCATGGCTGTGTGAGTCTATAAATAGGTGTTTGCAAGTCTTAGAGATAAGACCTTAGACCTTAGAGAGAGAAGTCAAGAACAGATCTAAGAGAGATTGTAAATAGTGTTTGTGAGTGAAATACAAAGCGTTTATTTACACAGTGTTGTTGATTGATTACACGTTGCACGTTGATCATGGATTCTGCACGTTATCACCGTGTCGTACCGTGAGTCTAGAAGATCCGTCACGCCTCAAGGGACCTACAATTGGTATCAGAGCTTTTGCTTTTGATTATCATTAGATTCGTGGTGTCTTCGTGTACAATCAACATTAAATTTCAGAGATTTTGAAGAGTTTTTCATCTTTTTGTGTTCTTAACAAAAATGGAGGAATTTTGATCAATTTGGATTGATTTTGGATTTGTTTGAAGAATTTGATCCGCTAGAAGTGTTCCTAATTAGTTCCTACACATTCCTACGGTTCAGATTTGTCCAATTTGATCATATACATAAGAAATTATGATTTTTAGAGGTTTGAGTTCGTGAAGATGGTTAAGTTCTTGTTTCAGCTGTTGTAGGCAAACTTAGTATTCTGTTACAGGCGAACTTAATCAGGCGAACTTACCAAGTTCGCCCAGTGTAGTTCAGGCGAACTTATCAAGTTCGCTCTGGAAGTTTCTAGAGAATTTATTCAGGCGAACTTACTAAGTTCGCTTGAGGATAAAAAAAATTTCAAAGTTCGCTTGAGTATTTTGGCGGTAAATTTTTTTCGGATATTTTCACAAAAAATTCAAAATGTCAAATTCTTATGATGATAATGAGATTGGAATTATGCCACCGAGTCTTTTGTGTATATCAGAGTACTCTAGCTGGAAAGTCCGGTTTGAGCAGTTCGTGTCAGACACTTATGAAAGTTTTTGGATACCCATCTTCGAAGGATATAAGCATCATACTTATCGGTTTATGGGATATTATGGTGCTCCTTTACCATTCACAGTTGTTTCTAAAGTAGAAAAGTAGAAGTATGATAAAGAGATAAAGACGCGTGCAACTCTACAAATGGCTTTACCAATAGAAATCGTTCATAGTTTCGGAAAGTGTCCAACTTCAAGAGATCTATGGAAAGCATTGAAGAAAAAGGGTGAAGCTAATTCTCAAGCATTTGTGGTCTTGATCAAAGAAGAATTAGTGAAGCAGTGTGATACTGAAAGTGACACTTCTGCAGTTTTAAGTGATATTGAGAGTGTTCGTTCTGGTGAGAGTACTCAGTCTACTAAGAGTGATGTGGAGACTGAAGAAAGCTTCCAGACAGTTGAAGATGATCTGAGTAAATCAGAAATTGATGCAAAGCCTGTCAAAGTTGATCAAAAGAGTGAAGCTGATGATGACATATTCATGGATCACAGTACATCTTCTTCAGAGGTAAAAGTTGAGGTAGTTTCTAACTCTAGATCTTTTTGTACTAACTTTGTTTCTATGAAGGACAAAATGATGAGGGTTATGGATGACAACGTCAACCTCATTTGTGATATGAAATCGATGCACACGGTAAATCAGAAATTAAAGGATAATGAGAATGTGTGTATTGAAAGGATTGAATCATTGAAGAGAGACATCAATTCAATGACCTTGAAGATAAAAGAGCAGTCATATCATCTGGATATGGCTTATGCAGAAATTGAGAAAGGAAATACTGATCTTGCTGAGAAAGATAAGGAACTTGCTAAATCTAAAGCAGAGGTGATCAGACTGTACAGAAAATTAGAAAGCTTTGGAAATTCATCACTCTTACTGTGATATTATAATAATAATAATACTGAAGAGGGGAAGGGAGCTACTGGTATTGGTTATGTTCTTCCACCATTCAACGAAAACTATTATGTGGCACCTGAGATTGTAGAAGATGAGGATTTAGATCCTAAGACTGTGTTGAAGGTGAATCCAGTCACAGGTGAAGATATGGTGTATGATGATGAGAGTGATGATGAATATTTTTATAAAGCTAAGGTAGAGGGGATACCGAAAGAGGTTAAGAAAGAAGAATCAAAGGTTTTGAGGCAGAACCAAGAAGGTGTTGATTCTAAATCATTTGGAAATTATACATTTAGAAGTTTCTCAAACTAAAGGAGAGTTCCATATGTCAGAGATTGTAAGAAAAGGCGTACATGTTTTCATTGTAATGAGATAGGACACATTGTAGTGAATTGTCCTTACAAAAATAAAGAGAAGAGGCATGTATTTCCTGAGAAGATGAAGCCTGAATCAAAACTTGTTGAGAAAAAGTTTATTCGGTTTCAAACCAAAAGAAGTTCATGCAGGTGAATCTTTTTCACATTCATCTTTTCAAGTGAAGGTTCCTTATAAGAGAGAATATCTTGAGACGAGATCTTGCTTTTACTGTGTTCTTGTGGGTCACATTAACTTCAATTGTCCTCACAATGCCAAAAGTAACCATCATGTTACTCAAGCAAAGGTAAGAACTCTTGGTAAGCCTTTCGTTAAACCAAATGTGGTTAAACCTCGTGATACACAGAAGGGTAATTCAAAATCCAATATATTTTATATATATATATATATATATATATATATATATATATATATATATATATATATATATATATATATATATATATATATACGAAAATGAATTATGCACAAAGAATGAATCGTATGATTATATAAAATGAATGAAAGAATAACACAATGTGTAAGAATGAAATATTGCTTTATATCCATGTATATATTGCTTGCCAAGTATAAAAAAAAAGTTATGGACGCTTCGATGATAACGGCTACTTCGGTAGACGGACGACCACGTGACTATTTTGTAACCGGGACAGAAGCAAATGGACGGTCGAAGCAAATGGCATATTATGAATAGTAGAACGGTTGCATAAATAATAGTCGCATGGGAAACGGATACTTTCGGGTAGACGGGCGAATTACGGTCTACGACGGTAGGACGGTTGTAAGTCATGACGGACGGACACAAGTTGTCGGACGGTTGTAAGAATAAAATTACGGACGGACACAAGTTGTCGGACGGTTGTAAGAATGGCGGGCCATGACGATGGACCTTCGCGTTTGTCTTTGTGACATTCGCAAACAAATGACGGGTTGATAACCCTTAAGTGTATGACCCATGAAAGTTAAGAAAAGAAAAAGGTGAATGCATATATATATATATATATATATATATATATATATATATATATATATATATATATATGTAATCACAAAAGAAAGATGAATGAAAAGCAAAAGTTATGAATACGTATATTTATATATATGTAATCACAAAAGAAAGATGAAAGAAAAGCAAAAGTTATGAATACGTATATTTATATATATGTAATCACAAAAGAAAGATGAAAGAAAAGCAAAAGTTATGAATACGTATATTTATATATATGTAATCACAAAAGAAAGATGAAAGGAAAGCAAAAGTTACGAATGTATATAATTATGTATACTTGTAAACAAAAAGAATGATCATACTTAATAGTTTTAAACTAGAACTCACCAGCGTTAGCTGACTTTTAGTATACATTTCAGGTACAGAAAGGAAGGGTCGTGCGAAGGCGTGAAGGTTACCCGGCACGAGACTGACATCCCACTTTTATTTATGTTAAGACAATGTTATGTTTCAATTTTTAAGACTTCCGCTGTTATGACATGTAATTTGAATGATGTTTGCTTCCGCTACTTCTGAATGTTTTAAATTTAAGTTCAGTAATTACGACTATGTTTATGAGTAAATCCAACAATTGAGGTCACCCGGGGATGGGGCCTTACAAGTTGGTATCAGAGCAATAGTTTGAGAGATTCAGACGTCCTTAAATGTCTGGACTCAAACTGATTATGGGACCAACACACGGATGTCAGTATGGGTAACCAACGGCAACGCCAGCACGCTAAGTAAGTACTAGAGTTAATACACTTGGATAAGAATAGACACCTTAACTTAGAACAAATAGATGTCAATGTCACAACCGAATTGAAGAGTTTTGAACCTGAAAAGCAATGTAAATTAGTAATCACAAACCGGTCACTGTAATTAAAAATTTACCTTGCTCGTACTGTTCCAAACTATGATCTGAAGAAATGACATTGATGTATTCCCTCTATAACTGTAAGGAAACTAAGAATTATGGCTGGTGAGGAAGAACAGGACGCCGAGGCGGTCGCACTGGCCGAGTAGGTAGACCCCCGTTGAATCAAAGACTAGAAGAAGAAGAGAGTGTACACGCAGAACACACCGAGAGTGTGCACGAAACAGAAGTGACCACAACTGGAGACGACAATCCAAGGCCGATACAGTTGGAACCCGAAGTCAGGGATGCTATTGTCCGTGAAGTTGTGCTCACTCTGAAGAAAGTATTGCCTGATCTACTATCCGAGGCACTAAAGAAAAGTAAAGAGGATGATGAAGGAGGCCATGAAGAGAAAGTGTATGATAGTGATGGGGATGAAGTGAAAATGGGATCAAGCAATCGTGGGTGCACTTACAAAGGATTCAAAGACGGAGACCCACCCAAGTTCGATGGGAGCAAGGATTCAGTGGCAACTCTCGAATGGATTGAGAGGATGAACGCTGTAATTAACATCAGCGAGTGTCGACCGGACCAGGCGGTTAAATATGTTGCTCATTCTTTCACCAACGAAGCACTAGGTTGGTGGAGAAACATTCAGAGAACAAAGTCGCCAAACGCTATCGCCAGAATGACATGGGAAGACCTGAAGAAGCTTATAATTCAAAAGTTCTGTCCCCAGAACGAAATTGATCGAGTGGAAAACGAATTCCAAAACTTTAAGGCGGGCAACAAGACGCACCACCTGTATACCTCTAGATCCAATGAGCTAGCTCAACTGGTACCCCACCTGGTGGATACAGAAGAGTGAATGATCAAGTATTATGTGAAGGGCCTACCTCAAAGGGTCCGTGTCCATGTGAAGGCCAACCTACCCTCGACCTTCGAGTCGGTAGTGAATCTAAGCGGAATCGTCTACGACGATTATGCCAATGAGGACCCACCAACAGAGGCCCAAAAGAGAAAATGGGAGAACCCGTCTAGAGGCACCGGAAGAGGGAATGTAACAACCGAAATTAAGAAGCCAAGGTCAGAAGGGTATGAAACTTGCAAGAAATGTGAAAGGCAACATCTTGGCGAGTGTCGAGTCGGCACCACCACATGTTATAGGTGTGGGAAGGCGGGACACTATTCTCGCGACTGTTTGAGAGACACTAAATGCTAAAGTTGTGGACAATTTGGACATCTGACCAAGAGTTGCAGAAAAACCAGACAATCTGGTTCGGGAAAGAAAAGGAACAAGAACAGCCAAAGGATAGGACACGAACCTACGCCCTGACTGAGGAGGAAGCAAGGGGAAACCCTGATGTTGTGTCAGGTACGTTCCTAGTTAATAACGAACATGCTGCTATTTTATTTGACTCTGGTGCTAGTAAAAGTTTTATATCCAATGCATTTAGTCGTAAACTAGGTTGCACTATCAACACCATAGTAAAGGTCTTTAGCGTACAAACTGCTGTTGGTAAAAATTCGGCAGTATTTCAAGTAACAGAGGATTGCATCACAGAAATAGAGGGTCATAAGTTCCCTTCTAGATTATTCCTTCTCACCTTAGGAGGATTCGATATAGTATTGGGTATGGATTGGCTAGCTGCCAACGAAGCTCAAATCATATGTAAACGTAAGAGGATACACCTCAAAGCTCCTAGCGGCAGTCCAATTACGGTTTATGGGGATTGGAATTGCACGATGCCGAACATCATCTCGATGATCAAGGCCGAAAGATACATGAGGCGCGGTTGCGAAGCTCATTTGGCATATGCTATTGATGATAGAATGAAAATGAATGAACTCAAGAATGTACCCGTGGTGTGCAACTTTCCGGAAGTATTCCCTGAGGATCTACCTGGGTTACCACCCGATCGGGAAATAGAATTTCAGATTGACTTATTGCCAAAGCTGAGCCCGTTGCCAAAGCCCCCAACCGATTGGCTCCGTCAGAAATGAAAGAATTGATGTCTAAACTAGAGGAACTAAGAGAAAAAGGATTTATTAGACCGAGCATCTCACCGTGGGGCGCTCCGGTACTATTTGTAAAGAAGAAGGACGGCAGCATGCGCATGTGCATTGACTACCGCGAGTTGAACAAGAGGACAGTAAAGAACAAATACCCACTGCCTAGAATAGACGACCTTTTTGATCAACTGCAAGGTGCAAGTTGGTTCTCAAAGATCGATCTTAGGTCGGGTTACCATCAGTTGAAAGTAAGAGAAGAAGACGTACCAAAGACCGCGTTTCGCGCGCGTTATGGGCATTATGAGTTCCTCGTGATGTCCTTCGGATTGACCAACGCACCAGCTGCGTTTATGGATTTGATGAATAGAGTATGTCGACCCATGTTGGATCGATCAGTGATAGTTTTTATAGACGACATACTGGTATATTCGAAAAGCGAGGGTGATCACCACTGTCACATAAGGGAGGTTCTGGAGGTGCTAAAGCAGGAAAAGTTGTACGCAAAATTCTCCAAATGCGCGTTCTGGCTTAGGGAAGTCCAATTCCTAGGTCATGTAATAAACCTAAACGGCATTATGGTGGATCCTGCAAAGATCGAGACAGTAAAGGAATGGAACGTCCCAAAGACACCAACAGAGATACGAACTTTTCTGGGATTGGCAGACTACTATCGAAGGTTCATTCAAGATTTTTCAAGAATAGCCTTGCCACTAACTAAGTTGACACAGAAGGAAGTGAAGTATGAATGGGGTCAAACCCAAAACAACGCGTTTGAAGAACTTAAGGCATGATTAACCCAAGCTCCAGTCTTGACTCTACCTGAGGGAAATGAAGACTTGGTAGTCTATTCTGACGCTTCGGGGCAGGGTTTGGGGTGCGTACTTATGCAACGAGGAAAGGTAATTGCTTACGCCTCGCGGCAACTAAAGATTCACGAGGCTAACTACCCAACACATGATCTAGAGTTAGCAGCAGTAGTTTTCGCGTTGAAAATATGGAGGCACTATCTGTATGGAGTCAAATGCACCATTTACTCCGATCACAAAAGCTTGAAGTACTTTTTCGAGCAAAAGGAATTAAACATGAGACAAAGGAGGTGGTTAGAGCTACTGAAAGACTATGATTGTGAGATATTGTACCATCCAGGCAAGGCAAACATGGTGGCTGACGCTTTAAGTAGAAAGGAAGAATCGACACCTATCCGGATCAAAGCGTGTCAGCTGATTATAATGCCAAATTTGATGAGTGAAATATCAAAGGCACAAGATGAAGCACTATGAGAAAGAAATATAAAACGGGAAAGAATAGTAGGACAACAAGGGAATTTAGATGCAAATGCATACGGTGTGCGAACTAGGTTTGGCCGGATGTGGATACCTAAGACTGGCGAGCTTAGAGCCAAAATACTCGATGAGGCCCATAAGTCTCGTTATTCTATCCACCCCGGGACAAACAAAATGTATCAAGACTTGAAGAAAGAGTACTGGTGGCCGGGCATGAAGAATGATGTGACTGAGTACGTGAACAAGTGCTTGACGTGTTCACTAGTTAAGGCCGAGCACCAGAAACACTAGTTAAGGCCGAGCACCAGAAACCATGCGGTAAAATGCAACCCTTACCAATACCGGAATGGAAGTGGGAGGAGATCACGATGGACTTCATTACCAAGCTACTGCGAACAGCTAAAGGCAATGATACCATTTGGGTGATCGTCGACCGCTTGATGAAAAGTGCTCACTTCTTGCCAATACGTGAGACTTCTTCGTCAGAAAGACTAGAAGAAATATTTATCAAGGAAGTTGTGAGTAGACATGGTATGCCGCTGTCGATTGTGTCTGACAGGGATACTAGATTCACGTCAAGGTTTTGGAAGAAATTCAATGAAGCAATGGGCACTAGACTGAACATCAGCACCGCTTACCACCCCCAAACCGATGGACAATCGGAAAGGACCATTCAGACCTTGGAGGACATGCTCCGGGCCTGTATCATTGACTTCGGTGGGAGTTGGGACAACCATCTACCATTGGCAGAATTTTCATATAACAACAGCTATCACTCGACTATTGCCATGCCGCCATTTGAAATGTTGTATGGGAGGAAATGTAGGACCCCGGTTTGTTGGGGGGAAATTGGACAAAAGGATTTTGCAAGTCTCGAAGTGGTCAAAGCTACTTCCGAGAAATTTGATCAAATCAAGGCTAGAATGAAAGCTGCAAAAGACAGACAGAAATCATACGCGGATAAGAGAAGAAGGGATTTAGAGTTTCAAGTAGGGGACATGGTACTGTTAAAGGTATCACCATGGAAAGGAATCATCCGATTTAGAAAACGTGGCAAGCTAAGTCCAAGGTTTGTTGGACCTTTCAAGATTTTAGCGAGAGTGGGTCAAGTTGCTTACAGACTCGACCTTCTCGTCGAGCATAGTGGAATACACCCTACGTTCAACGTGTCACACTTACGCAAGTGCCTAGCTGACGACACAGCTCACATACCTTACGACGAGATCAAAGAGGATGACAGACTAAATTATGTGGAGGAACCGATATCCATTATTGACCGAGCTGAGAAACGACTACGCAATAAGTCGATTCCTCTAGTCAAAATACAATGGAAGCACAGAAAAGGGTCAGAAGCTACGTGGGAAAAAGAAGACGAGATGAGGGGACTATACCCTCAATTGTTTAACGTGTAAGCAGTTTCGAGGACGAAACCTCTTTAAGGAGGGTAGACTTGTAACATCCCAAAAATAGTAAATAAGTTATTAATAACGTGATAGAGATTTAATCGTCAAAAAAATGGATAGGCTTGGGCTCGGCTCCAACGGGCCGAGGGAAGCCCAGGTATATATGGGCCAAGACAGCCTTGAAGCTCTCATTATTTCACCAACACTTGCAAGCTAGAGAGAGAAAGGAGAGCTCGGGTCTAGAGAGAGAAAGTCAACGGATCAACACGAGATCGAAGAAGCACGTTACCGCTGAGCTCGTGAGTAAAACCTCCAAATCAGAATCACAATCCAGGTAACGATTCGACCTTAAACTGAGTTTTTCTTCATTTTAGGATTTCTCGGGTTTTAGCTAAATAGGAGACGTTTTTATGGATGAAACTTGAAAATAAGCTTAGAACTAGCATCTAGAGTGAAAACCGCACCTTTTGATCAAAGAAAGTTGTAAGATTAGCATGATCCGATTAACATGCAAAATTTCGGACTTGTCTAGAAAACAGGTGCTGCGTACTTATCAAGTACGCAGTAGGGACGTCCTGCGTACTTACCAAGTACGCAGGAGAAAGATCATGCGTACTTACCAGGTACGCAGGTACGCAGGAGAAAGGTCATGCGTACTTACCAAGTACGCAGGAGAAAGCTCATGCGTACTTACCAAGTACGCAAGAGAAAGATCATGCGTACTTGTCAAGTGCGCATGTGCAAGGCCCCGCGCACTTACTAAGTGCGCATGCAACAGACCAGTAAGTAAAGTCAGTATGTTTAGAACGATTAAACCGTTAGAGTCGGGGTTGAGTCTGGTGTGTATTTAAACTACCTAATTCAGATCGTACGTGACGTTGTTGGACCTTTGTTTAGGAGCACCAAGACTAGCTTTTCATGTGAGTTCTATGTGCCCCTTCTATGTTATGTGCAAACCTTATTAAATGTTTTGGGGCTGAAATGTATACACTAAATGAATAAATGATATGAATGCTAATGTGATCATACGTTATATACTAATATATATTTTTTTATATATATATACGAAAATGAATTATGCATAAAGAATGAATCGTATAATTATATAGAATGAATGAAAGAATAACACAATGTGTAAGAATGAAATCTTGCTTTATATCCATGTATATATTGCTTGCCAAGTATAAAAAAAAAAGATATGGACGCTTCGATGATAACGGCTACTTCGGTAGACGGACGACCACGTGACTATTTTTTAACCGGGACAGATACGTTCCTTCATCAGCTAGGACGTATGAAAGCCATTAATGTACGGTCGAAGCAAATGGCATATCATGAATAGTAGAACGGTTGCATAAATAATAGTCGCATGGGAAACAGATACTTTCGGGTAGACGGGCGAATTATGGCCTACGACGGTAGGACGGTTGTAAGTCATGACGGACGGACACAAGTTGCCGGACGGTTGTAAGAATGGCGGGCCATGATGATGGACCGTGGCGTTTGTCTTTGTGACATTCGCAAACAAATGACGGGTTGATCACCCTTAAGTGTATGACCCATGAAAGTTAAGAAAAGAAAAAGGTGAATTCATATATATATATGTAATCACAAAAGAAAGATGAAAGAAAAGCAAAAGTTATGAATACGTATATTTATATATATGTAATCACAAAAGAAAGATGAAAGAAAAGCAAAAGTTATGAATACGTATATTTATATATATGTAAGCACAAAAGAAAGATGAAAGAAAAGCAAAAGTTATGAATACGTATATTTATATATATGTAATCACAAAAGAAAGATGAAAGAAAAGCAAAAGTTACGAATGTATATAATTATGTATACTTGTAAAGAAAAGAATGATCATACTTAATAGTTTTAAACTAGAACTCACCAGCGTTAGCTGACTTTTAGTATACATTTCAGGTACAGAAAGGAATGGTCGTGCGAAGGCGTGAAGGTTACCCGGCACGAGACTGACATCCCACTTTTACTTATGTTAAGACAATGTTATGTTTCAATTTTTAAGACTTCCGCTGTTATGACATGTAATTTGAATGATGTTTGCTTCCGCTACTTCTAAATGTTTTAAATTTAAGTTCAGTAATTACGACTATGTTTATGAATAAATCCAATAAGTGAGGTCACCCGGGGATGGGGCCTTACAGTGCCTGTTAGGACATAGAATGTATGACAAAATCTTTGTAATAGTTTTGGTCTTATTGTCTTTATGTTTTTATGTATATGTATAGATTTTTTCTAAGTGTTAGAACAAGTTCTGCTAGAGGCGAACTTGTCTTGTTCGCCTAGTCTAGTAGAGGCGAACTTGTTAAGTTCGCCTAGTCTCATGTGAGGCGAACTTGTTAAGTTCGCCTAGTCTATTTGAGGCGAACTTAATTGCAGAGTTTGTGTCTATAAATAGAAGTTTACAGATTCTGTGAAAGAGAGAGAAGAATTGAACAATTGTATTCTGTAAACTTTGTGTGTGTGGTGGAATACAAAGAGAGAGTTTATTTACCTGCTGCTTCTATTGTCAATTTGTATACATACGTTAACACGAAGGATTTCGCACTCTGTGTTATTGAGACGTCCTGTCACGAGATCGATCTGTTAGATAAGTCATGTGGACCTACAAGTGGTATCAGAACCAGGTTGTATAAGTGACTTGGGTAGTACTTTCATCCAACTGTTAACTACTTCTCTCCACTGTTCTCTAGTCATTCCTGTATTTCTATACATCACAGGTTCTTCATTCGGCTTAGGAGACACATGATGAGTAGTATCAGCATCAGTATCTATCTTGGATTGAGCAGTATCATCAGGTGTAGTGATATCTTCACCAGAGTCCATAGAATCCGTTACTCCTTCATAAGAGAACTTAGGAATAACATCATCTTGGATGAAGTTATACAGTACATTCAGACCATCACTGCCTTCATATGTAACTTTATCTTTACTTTTTCCTATCTCAACCTCTACAATCTCTCCTTCTTCAACTTCATTATCCAACACATCCTCTTCAACATCATCAAATAATTCATCAATATCATCCAGACATTCTAACTTCTCAGCTTCTTCTTCTTCAGAATCAGCAAAGAATTCCAATAATAAAATTTCTTCATTCACTCCAGAATCATTCTTGGTTCCTTCAATAGTATGTGATGTCGACTCCCCTAAACTTTGGATATGGGATTTACATCAGCAGCGTATTGACGATCACCCTCAACATTACCACTAGGATAATTGTAATCATCATCCTTTCGTTGAATTGACTCAGCATGACAAGTATCATGTATTCTTAACTCCCCCTGAGCGTCAAGACGCTCAACAAGTTTGGAAACTAATAACTGCATGTCAGCAATCTGTGTAGCTTGAGCCTGAAGGACCAACTATCTCTGAGTATCAGTAGTCACAAGAGTATCTACTTGAATCTGCAATGCAAGCACCTGTGATTCAAGGAAGGTAATCCTTTCAGAATCAGAAGGTTTTGAAGTACAAGCAGAAGATTTAGAAACTGTAGGAATAGGAGTAATCACAGGAGACGGATGTGAAGAAGAAGGAGGTGTAACCAGTAAGGAGGATTCCGAATAGACTTACGCCTCGGCTTTCTGGCTTTAGATTTAATGCGTTTCCCCGCATTTGCCAATGGCAAAGTAGCCAATCTCTCATAATGACCTGAGCAAAAATCTCTAGACGAATCAAAGTAATTAGCCTCAGAATCAGGTAAAATAGTATCACCAGAACTCGGAAAGAAAGATATGTGAATAAAGAGAGGTGTATTGGAAGAATCATCAGTTGGTTTTATGATGATGACACCAAGTTGTTTGCTCTTAAGAGATCTGATAGTGTTCAATACATAAAGCCTAGGATCAAGTATTTCAATACCTTGCCAAGGTGTGAAATGAATGGTCTAGCTACGAAACCACTGATTAATAGATCAAAGTGTGGATTAGCCAATGTGATTGCCAACTTGATTAAAAAAGAAGGTGGATCAGGGAAGTATGAAAGATTAAAGCCACGGAAAGGAAAAAGAGTGAAGATTGTAGATCAAAAGACTGAGATTGTGACCTGGAGGTATAAGTTCAAGCCAGTACGTGCTGTACAGAAGTTACCATTGAAGAAAATACCACAATATTTTATGGAGAATATGAAATGGTGGTACGTAGATGTGAGTACTGGTGAAGCTAGAATTGATGTTAAAGATAATAAGGTCATTGTTAGTTTCTATGATGCATAGAATCTTATTAACTTCTCAAAGAAAGATCAGAGGACATTAAGAAAGAATGAGATTATGTTTACTGATGAATGGAGAGAACAAGGATTGCAGTATAAAAGAGTGTTGGAGATATGTCAGAGATATGGAGTGCATGCAGGAAGCAGATTACCAGATAACTAGAACAGCTCGTCATTAAGACTGAAGACAGAAGAAAAAGCTATTGTCAAAGGGGAGTCTGTTAGGACATAGAATGTATGACAAAAGCTTTGTAATAATTTAGGTCTTATTGTCTTTATGTTTTTATGTAACTGTATAGATTTTGTCTAAGTGTTAGAACAAGTTCTGCTAGAGGCGAACTTGTCTTGTTCGCCTAGTCTAGTAGAAGCAAACTTGTTAAGTTCGCCTAGTCTATTTGAGGGGAACTTGTTAAGTTTGCCTATTGCAAAGTTTATGTCTATAAATAGAAGTTTACAGATTCTGTGAAAGAGAGAGAAGAATCGAACAATTGTACTCTGTAAACTCTGTGTGTTTGGTGGAATACAAAGAGAAAGTTTATTTGCCTGTTGTTTCTATTGTCAATTCGTATACATACGTTAACATGAAGGATTCCGCACTTCGTGTTATCGAGACGTCCTGTCACGAGATCGATCTGTTAGATGAGTCATGTGGACCTACCCTGCCATGTGGCGCTCATGCGGGACAATGGAGGCATATCGGACCGATATCCCCCTGGATAACGGTCCGACTTAAGGCCGTTATCAGCCAATAAATAGAGGAGCAATGGCATTTCATTTTCCACACCTTCACTCTCGAACCTCCTATGCTCCCGAGACTTTCTCGAGCCCTCCAGCCGTCCCGACTCCCGAGCCGCTCCTCCCGGTTTGACCGACGTTCGCCTACTAACTCGACTCGAGCGTTTAAGAGCGGAAGAACCCGAGGAACTCATAGAAGTGCAAATTAAGGTGCTAGAGCCCTAAGAGTCAACTCTAAGAGCTACTTAGCACTAAGATTATTATGCTTCGATCTCCGACTTCAAACTAAAGGTGAATACTCGCCTTTGTCAAAAATACTCGTTCTCATGGCGAGAATGAGCTTTTACAAAAATGATTTGTAAAGACGTGCATGGGCTGTAAGCTATCATCACGCAAATAAGACATGCTGGTGTTGTCGGCACCTTCAGGAAAATGATCAAACGATTTATGTTTATGAAAAGGGGAAAACACGATAATTAAATATTTACTCATACTAATCCGAGAATCAGGGGTTCTACCCCTGGGGAATGTTGATACCCAAGAAGTGTACGTAAAGTTTGATCAGATATTTATACTCGCTCCGGATCCAGTTGGGCCGGGCGGGGTTGGCTAGTATGTCCGGTGATGCGTAAAACGCAGTTGTGCTAGTTTGGCCGCGTGGCCCCGAGTGCTTGTCCAATGTATACAATTGGATGAAATCCAAGGAAGTGATATATGATCACTAGAATCCTCCAATGATGAAATGTTTAACTATTTAATTAAACTGTTTTGCCATGCTTATGAAAATGATTTGAGCTCATATAGTATTCACAAGCATATAACTGACGTTCATTTTCAAATGTTTTTAGGAAAATAATGAAATGACCTCATAGTACCGGGACCGGCTACGCCTAACTCCCGACGACAGTTTTGTTGCATAATCCGGGTCAGGCCACACACCTGGACCCGGTGCAACCCAAAAATGTGTTATACTGGTTCATGCGAGACACAGGAAAGAACCTGAGAAAAGACAAGGTTAAGGTGCCCTAAGGATGTCGACTTCCTAGGTAGAATACCTCCTTGTAGATTATACTGACTTTGGTCAGGGTTTTGATTTCAAAAATCAAATGTACAAACGATCGGGTTTTATACCCAAGTATTTAAATAAAGAAATCTTTTGTTTACACGACAAGATTCTAGAACTTACAAAACCAACCCTTGAGGTTGAGAATCGTTAAAAAGATCATGTTTAAAAACCACTATTCCGCTACACAAAACCAAACTCTGAAATCAAAGCAGGTACCGAAGAGGCCAACGGATGTCGCAGCCCGGTAACGTCTCGGGGGTGCCTGGGGCGGGGTGTGACATTGGTTGGTATTAGAGCCTGAGGTTTTAGCGAATTAGATACTTGGGATTAGTGTATAAGCTCTAACCAGATTAAGCAATGACTTACCTAATAAGCAAATGTAGGTAGACACTTGCCTTTAAGCTGATAGTGTCGAAACATGCAGGTACTATTATGTCAGGAGGACAAGGATACCATAGCTACTATAACTCTAATGTTACTGTTAAACAAGAATCAATGGAAAATACACACGCACCCATGGAAGAAGGAAACTTCTCATGGTATCATGCTCTGCCAAAGGCTCCAATGAAGAAGGAATACGAATCAGATCACCTGAGCCAAATGGGTGGCTCTGACTTTAGTAACTGGAGTTGTACACCACCACATTACCCAGTACCACCTCCACCAAACTACTCTCCACCTCAAACACCTCCACCGCCTATGTATCCCCCTTCCACTAATCAATATGGTGCAAGGTCTAGCAAGAAGGCCACTAAACCTCGAATAAGGGTGAAAGAACCTGTTGATAAGCTTTCCATCACAGGAGCTTGTTTAGAGGAAATCTATAAAAATCTGGAGAACTACGAAAGTTCTGAATCCGAAGGATTCCTTCCTCTACCTCCAGTGGAAGCATATTCACCACAATCAGCCAGTTATGAACCGTTTGCTGATTATCTCAACTATCATATCATATTGGGTCCATACATGAGTAATAATTCGGACACCGACGGAAATTATGCTAACACAAGTTCTATAAGAGCCTACTCCGGAAGTTCTAGATCGTACATCGATTATGCAAATCATCCACAGTTCATGGATCCCTATATCCAGGATGAATATGATCTTATGGCTGGATTTGAAGCCACATTTGACGATCCTAACACTATACCTGAGGACTTTAGCCCACAAGCTACCTTGAAACATAAACCTACTCCCGCCTACGATAATCTCTACAACGACATAGTCTTAGGACTAAGAGACCCTCCACCGAAATTTGGATATCCCGCATCCACACCAGGATCTCCAATAGAGTGTCTCGATCGGTCGCTTCCCGAAACCGATAAAGTCAAGAAAGAGCTTATCTTGACTAGGGAAGTATTGATAGAGACCGAGAAGGATCATTCAAAGGCCAAAAAGAAGTTAGCCCAAAAGGACAAGGAGCATAAGTCCTTCGCCAAAAGAATTTGGTTTCAAGGGAAAAGCTTGATGAAGGATTCTAAGAGCGTGGTCAAGAAATAGGCGTCCTACTATCATTTTTATGTTATTTTTATGTAACCCAAATAAAATCTTGTAACCGTTTTACCCTATTAATAAAAGTATTTATTTTTCTTTCATTTTTCTAGAATGGCAGGAAAAGCAAAAGGACCTAACTTCATTTGTAAGTATGCACGACCTGGAAATAGCGACGAAACACAAACTCAACCAAATCCTATTCTGGAACAAATTCTGAATACACTAGCGGAACCTTTCAAAATCTAGGGGAAATAGAAACATCCAAAAATTTTGATGAAACCCCAATGAGCTATTACGCTGCTCCAACACTAGAAAGCTATAACCAAACATACGTAAACAATTATAGCTACCTAGAGAAACCACCTGAAATCCTGTATGAACACCACTACACTTTGGAAGGTGAGGAAAGGGCTGACTTCAACAGACCCTACAGAACTTACCATTCCACCAATCCTACTCCAATCCATACTCCCCGGAGTAACGAGGAAACCCTGGGAGAAGAAAGTATTGCAACAATGCATGCTCGCATAGCTGAATTAGAAAGGATTGAAGCTGAAAAAGATGCCAAGATCGCCGCTCTACAACAAGCGTTGATTAGAGCTAGGGGTTGTTAGAATATATCTTATCTATGTTATTTTCAATTACCGTATTGTATTTTGAAGTTTGAAAATAATAAAAATCTTGTATCTCCCTTATCAAAAAGATCTTCAAATTCTAATAAATATTATGTCTTCCATCTAGAATGTCAATAAGAACTGGACCATCCACACATACGCGTGGACGAAAGAAACAAGCTGAAGAGGCCTTAGAAAAAGAGGCCCAAGCTGCATAAATGCAGAAAATGATAAACAAAGGAATTGAGGATGCAATTCCAACAATGCTAGAGGCATTTGAAAAGGCTTAGGCTGCCAAAGCCGAGTCCAAAAATAAAGGAAAAGAAAAGGAGCATACGCTTCATAACTCTGAGCATAACGAATCAAACCACATTATTTTCGTGAGAAGGGAACATTCACAAACTCATACCCATCAAAGTTCCAAAACCAAGAGAACCCGAAATGAGGAATACTATTCCTCAAGTGACAGCTCTGCGGACAATTACAAACCACGTCACAAAAAGAGTAAACACATGGGTTGTTCATACAAGACTTTCTAAGCTTGTAAGCCATATGACTTCCTTGGAAAGGAAGGTGGAGTAGCAACACTACGATGGATAGAAAAGACAGAATCAGTCTTGGCCATAAGTAAATGTGCTAAAGAAGACAAATTCCTCTATGCCTCTAACCTCTTCAAGAACTTCGCTCTTGAATGGTGGAACGCCCTAGTATCCGCCTAAGGAAGAGAAAGGACATATGAAATAAGTTAGTACTCATTTAAAGACCGAATCACGAGAAAATTTTGTCCTATCAATGAAATAGAGCAAATAGAACAAAAATTCCTGAACCTAAGAATGGTTGGATCTAATCATCAAGATTACATGACCAAACTGCTAGAATATGCACGACTAGTGCCGCATCTAGCTACGCCTGAATCAAATCTCATCAAGAGATATATATATGGACTGGTCAGTGAATCCGAGATATGGTAAAGGTCTCAAAACCCAAAACCATTGACGATGCCATGGACCTTGGCGCCCAATTAACGGAAGGAATGATCCAAACTTTGGAAGAAAACAAAAAGAAGGAAATAACCAAACCTGACCATAAAAGAAATAGTCGACCCTTTTCCTAAAAAGAGGGATAATCCATTTCTCCCATATGCAAAGTCTGCAAAAAGAAGCATCGGGGGAAATGTCGACAGTATACCCCAACAACATGCCCTGATTGTAAAAGCACTGGTTATCACACGCACCACTGCCCACGAAGGAGGGGTATCACATGCTACAACTGTAGCGAGATTGGACACTACAAAACCGAATGCCCGAAACTAAAAGTTACTGTGACTCAGGTACCAAACCTACCACCGAAGCCAAGAAAAACACCCGAGCATTCCATTTAAATGTAAAAGAGGCCGATAAAATGACTGATGTCATATACGGTACTTTTCTTGTGAATAATGCTTACGCTAAGGTGCTTTTTAACTCTGGGCGACCCAAAGTTTTATAGATCATAAGTTTTGTAAACTAGTTAATAAGCCCTTAGCTAGATAAAACTTACCAAATCGAAACCGCGAATGGAGACCTGATCCAAGTTTCCAAATCTATGAATGGTTGTTCAGTTACGTTATTTGGACACATCATACCCGTACAACTCTTGCCAATGGATTTGGCTGGCTTCGATATAGTCCTTGGAATGGATTGGTTAGCAACTAACCAAGCCCATATCCTCTGCGACTCAAAAGCCATTGAATTACGCACACCTTCAGGAGAAGTAGTGACAATTAAAGGAGACGAATCAACCAACCCTAATGGTTTGATATCTATGATAAAAACAACAAAGTATCTACGAAAGGGATGCCTTGCTTATCTCGTATCCGTAACCACCTACAATACCGAGCAAGAACTAAAGGATGTACTAATCATCTCTGAATATCCGAATGTTTTTCCTGAAGAGTTACCTGGAAGGCCGCCAGATCGGGAAGTTGAATTTCGGATAAATCTCGTACCAAGCACGGCTCCGATAGCCAAAGACCCGTACATATTAGCTCCAACCGAGATGACTGAATTAAAGAAACAACTCGATGAGTTATTGGAGAAAGGATTTATAAGACCAAGTTCCTCACCATGGGGAGGTCCGGTACTTTTAGTAAAAAAAAGGACGGATCGATGAGGATGTGTATAGATTACCGGGAATTGAACAAGGTTACGATCAAGAACCGGTATCCACTTCGAAGAATCGACGATCTGTTTGATCAGCTCCAAGGAGCAAGATGTTTTTCCCAAATAGACCTGCGATCAGGCTATCATCAGTTGAAAGTCCAGGAAGATGACATATCTAAAACCGCGTTCAGAACTAGATATGGTCACTTTGAGTTCACGGTTATGCCGTTCGGACATACAAATGCTCCCGCAACTTTCATGGATATGATGAACCGAATCTGTAAACCCTACTTGGATAAATTCGTAATCGTGTTCATAAACGATATACTTATCTACTCAAAAAGTAAGGAAGATCATGCCAACAATCTGAGGACGATACTTGAACTATTGAGAAACGAGAAACTTTGGGCCAAATTCTCGAAGTGTGAATTTGGTTGTCAAAAGTATAATTTCTCGGTCACGTCATAGACAAGAAAGGAATTCATGTAGATCCAGTTAAGATTGAGGCTATATCCAATTGGGAAGTCCCAAAGACACCGACCAAAGTGAGAAGTTACCTCGGTTTGGCAGGATATTATCGAAGGTTTATTAAGGACTTCTCAAGGATCGTCGTTCTTTTGACTGCACTAACCCTAAAGGCAATGAAATATGAATGGGGTCCAAAGCAGAATAAAGCATTTGAAATTCTAAAGCAGAAATTAACTCAAGGATAAATTCTATCGCTGCCCGAAGGCAACGAAGGTTTTGTAGTCTTTTGCGATGCGTCACACACTGGTTTAGGGTGTGTATTGATGCAAGGAAACAAAGTCATCGCTTATGCATCTCGATAACTTAAGACTCATTAAAAGAACTATACGACTCATGACCTGGAGTTAGGTGCCATAATCTTCGCTCTGAAATTATGGAGGCATTATCTCTATGGAGTCAAATTCACGATTTTCACAGATCACAAAAGTCTAACGTATGACTTCGGCCAGAAAGAGCTGAACATGAGACAAAGACGATGGATGGAAGTCCTAAGCGAGTATGATTGCGAGATTTGTTATCATGAAGGTAAGGCTAACGTAGTAGCCAACGCCTTGAGTCGAAAAGAACATGAAAAACCAAAGCGAGTACGTGCCCTAAGACTCGACCTGCATGTCAGACTGATTTCTCAGATCAAACATGCACATAAATCAGCCTTGAAAGAGGCAAACGTCGAAAACGAGGGAATGATAGGAAGGACTGAACAACTCGTCAAAGGAAATGATGACATCCTTAGAAAGAATAAACGAATATGGGTTCCAGTCTATGGAAATCTCTAAGTAGAAATTCTTGAGGAAGCCCATAAATCCAAGAACACAATGCACCCCGGTGGTGATAAGATGTACAAAAATCTGAAACCGGAATACTGGTGGATCGGCATGAAAAAGCACATAGCTGAATATGTGGCCAAATGTCTAACATGTTCCAAGGTTAAAGCCGAACACCAAAAGCCATCCGGGCTGTTGCAAAAACTTGAGTTGCTAGTATGGAAATGGGAAATGATCACCATGGATTTCATCAGTAAACTTCCCGAACCAGTCAAGGAAATGACACAATATGGGTTATCGTTGATCGTTTAACCAAATCCGCACATTTCCTACCCACGAAGGAAACTTTTAGCATGGATAAACTGGCCCAATTATATGTTACCAAGATAGTATCTTTACACGGAGTGCTGTTATCCATCATATCTGATAGAGACAGTCGATTCACGCCTCGATTATGGCAAAGCTTCCAAAAAGCTCTCGGAACTCGTTTAAACCTTAGCACTACATCCCATTCTCAAACATGAGAGGATAATCCAATCCTTGGAGGATATGCTTCGAGCATGTGTTATTGACCTAGGAGGAAGTTTGGACGACCACTTACCTCTGATAGAGTTTCTTAGAATAACAGCTACCACACAAGTATACAGGCTGCACCATTTGAAGCCTTGTATGTCAGAAAATGTAGAACTCCCGTGTGTTGGGATGAAGTAGGGGAAAACCAGTTATCAGGACCTGAGATAGTCCAGGAAACCACTGATAAGATATTACAAATCAGGGAAAGATTAAAAATGGCTCGTGATCGCCAAAAAAGTTATGCCGACAAAAGGCGAAAGCCGTTAGAATTTAACGTTGGAGACAATGTTTTACTAAAGATATCACCTTGGAAAGGTGTGGTACAATTCGAAAAGAAAGGGAAGTTAAGCCCTAGGTTTGTTGGGCCATTTAAAATCCTAGAACGAATCGGACCTGTGGCATATCTATTGGAATTGCCGATAGAGATGAGTGGAGTACACGATGTGTTCCATGTCTCCAACCTGCGTAAATGCCTAGCAGATGAAACCTTAGCCATGCCATTACAAGATGTAGTAGTGGATGAAAGGCTTAAGTTTGTGGAACAACTGTTACAAATTGAGGACCGGCAGGAAAAGAAATTGAAACGAAAGAAACTCGTATTGGTCAAGGTGAAATGGAATTCTAGACGTGGACCCGAGTACACGTGGGAACTGGAATCCAAAATGAAAAAGAAATAACCATACTTATTCAGAAAGTAATATCGAGGACGAGATTTCGAAAAAGTTGGGGATGATATAACACCTGGAAAAATCCCGATCTCAATTTCTGCCTGGAACTTATAAGAAATAACGGGAGTTAAGGAAAACCCAAAAAGGTCAGAAAATGAATTTGGAAATTCTAAAAGTTAGGAGATATCAGAACGACATGAGATTTATATCGGTCCGATATGGGAAGAGGATAAAAGTCGAACCGACATGGTCTAGAAAACGGTCCGCAATGCTTAACCCTAGAAACCCTCTACACCAGACACGTGTCGAGACAAGTGTAGGGCATGCGTCAGCATGTCGGATGCGTGGACGGACGTCGGACCGACATGGCTTGCCTACTCGGTCCGACATGGACGGGTGGCACTCCGGAATTGCATGGCTGCCACGTGGTGCGCATGCGGGACAATGGAGACATATCGGACCGATATCCCCCTGGATAACGGTCCGACTTAAGGCCGTTATCAGCTTATAAATAGAGAAGCATTGGCATATCATTTTCCACACCTTCACTCTCGAACCTCCTCTTCTACCGAGCCTTTCTCGAGCCTTACAGCTGTCCTGACTCCCAAGCCGCTCCTCCCGGTTCGACCGACGTTCGCTTATTAACCGGACTCGAGCAATTAAGAGCCGAAGAACCCGAGGAACTCATAGAAGTGCAAGTTAAGGTGCTAGAGCACTAAGATTATTATCCTTCGATCTCCGAATTCAAACTATAGGTTAATACTCGTCTTTGTCAAAAATACTCGATCTCATGGCGAGAATGAGCTTTTACAAAAACGATTTGAAAAGACATGCATGGGCTGTAAGCTATCATCACGCAAATAAGACGTGCTGGTGTTGTCGGCACCTTCATACAAATGATCAAACGATTTATGTTTACGAAAAGGGCAAAACACGATAATTAAATATTTACTCATACTAATCCCAGAATCAGGGGTTCTACCCCTGGGGAATGTTGATACCCAAGAAGTGTACGTAAAGTTTAATCAAATATTTATACTCGCTCCGGATCTAGTTAGGCCTTGCGGGGTTGCATTGTATGTCGGGTGATGCGTAAAACGCAGTTGTGCCAGTTTGGCCGCGTGGCCTCGAGTGCTTGTCCAATGTATACAATTGGATGAAATCCAAGGAAGTGATATATGATCACTAGAATCCTCCAATGATGAAATGTTTAACTATTTAATTAAACTGTTTTGCCATGCTTATGAAAATGATTTGAGCTCATATAGTATTCACAAGCATATAACTGACGTTCATTTTCAAATGTTTTTAGGAAAATAATGAAATGACCTCATAGTACCGGGACCGGCTACGCCTAACTCTCGACGACAGTTTTGTTGCATAATCCGGGTCAGGCCACACACCTGGACCCGGTGCAACCCAAAAATGTGTTATGCAGGTTCGTGCGAGGCACAGGAAAGAACCTGAGAAAAGACAAGGTGAAGGTGCCTAAAGGATGTTGACTTCCTAGGCATAATACCTCCTTGTAGATTATACTGACTTTGGTCAGGGTTTTGATTTCAAAAATCAAATGTACAAACGATCGGGTTTTATACCCAAGTATTTAAATAAATAAATCTTTTGTCTACACGACAAGATTCTAGCATTTACAAAACCAACCCTTGAGGTAGAGAATCATTAAAAAGATCCTGTTTAAAAACCACTATTCCACTGCACAAAACCAAACTCTGAAATCAAAGCAGGTACCGAAGGTGCCAACGAATGTCGCAGCCCGGTAACGTGTCGGGGGTACCTGGGCGGGGTGTGATAATTGGCAATCATTGTGTTAATGTTATGACAATCGTATGATTATTCTTCAATGAAATTAAATGTTTGAGAATCTAAAGGTATTTGTAAGACTTGTGTTTGTGTATGCTATATTATGTTGGAAAACTTATGGTGTATGCTTATATTCACGAATTGGTGTGTTTGTATGCTAGTTTGCAGCTTTTGACTAGGAATGGTGAATGAAGTCTTGCTTATGGTTTATGATTCTTGAATGTGTATCCTTATGCTTATGTTTGGAAAGAAAAAGTGTTGGTTATGATATTGCATGCTTAGTTATATGTTTATCTAGGATTTGTTGACACATTTTCCTAATTTATATAAACTTTGTATGTTGAAGAAGTGCATATTGTTGTCTAGTTTAATCAACTTGAGGTGGGTAGTGTGTTTCTCATATTTTCTTTACAACTATTTGTTGGATTACAACACGTGAGCTTCATTGCATGATTTTAGGTGGTTAGTTTGTATTATTCATTCTAGCTTTCTGAATGGTCATTTGATTAGATGTCTTTGACGAGAATTTAGTCAATCTATGTTTCGTGTAATTGCCATGTTTCCATGATTGTATTGAATGTATTCTAGATGGATTTGACACCGAAGTGATCTTTCTTCCTTAATTTTTTGACTTGTGATTTTAGTTTAGTTTTATATATTTGCATGCTAACTATTTAAACAAACTCTTCCAGATATCTTTTTACCATCACTTGATTTAATTTTAGTTCCGGTCTACTATTGTATTCCACCGTATCCACGGATTAATATCCGGTTTTTACCGTTACTATATTGTTATCCGACGGGTACACTAGCCCGATGTGTGTGTGATTAGTCTTTGGTGAAAACCCTTTTTAAAACTAATTGTGTAAAAATCTTTATAAAAATATATATGTAGTTACAACACATCAAGTTTTAGGCGCCATTGCCGGGGATACGATTTTGCGAGAACGATTGGAATTGATTTTTAGTCATTTAGTATATATTTGTGCATATCATATCTTCTTGTTTGTTGTTTGTATTTTTCGTGTATAGATAGTTTACATTTCGCATTTGTATATATATTTTAGTTAATTTTATTTCCATTTTATTTTCCATTTTTTATTTTTATTTGTAATTATTATTTTTGTCTGACTTGTGTTTCTTTTTTTTTTCTAGGTTCACCCATTTAAATCTAACTTGTATTGCAGATCGTGCATGTCCTCAACTCCCGCCAGGGAGGTGCTTGAGCCATCGTCCGAGCCAGAGCGCGATCTTCA
This sequence comes from Smallanthus sonchifolius, assembly GCA_023525975.1. Lineage (NCBI taxonomy): Eukaryota > Viridiplantae > Streptophyta > Magnoliopsida > Asterales > Asteraceae > Smallanthus > Smallanthus sonchifolius. The sequence goes on along the minus strand of CM042020.1, from coordinate 46,364,065 downwards.
CCAGAGATTATGGGACCGTTCCCGATTTGTGGCCCAGTTACTCAAGCTTTACGAGGTTGTTGTTGACGAGGTGGTTGAGATGGCAAACGAGGATGAGGGTAGGACGCTTTCGGATTTTCGCAAACCATCACTTGTAGGTTTGGAGTAGAGCATCAATAGGCTGACTGTTGGAGCGCATCAGTTCGAGATCAAATCCAGCATCATTCAAATGGTGCAAAACATGTGACAGGTCGACTGATCCTAATACTCATCTGGCCGGTTTCTTAGAGATTTGCGCCACATTCAAAATCCGTGACGCTACCACGATGCTATTCGGCTCCGGTTATTCCCATTTTCCTTACGAGATCGAGCCAAGGTTTGGTTACTGTCACTTCCCCCTGATTCCATCAACATTTGGAATCAGATGGCTGCTAAATTCTTAGAGAAATACTTATCTCTGGAGAAAACAACCAAATTGAGGGCTAGGATTCTTTCTTTCCAGCAGGATGACGGGGAGACGATCTATGAGGCGTGTGATAGATTCAATGAACTGATGAGGAAGGTTCCCCATCATGGATTGTTGAAGTGGCAGTAGTGTGAGACCTTTTACAATGGTCTAGCTATGTCGGGGAAGCAGTTGATCAAAGCATACGTGGGTGGAGACAGCGGGACGAAGACACCCAGGAGGCGTATGACTTGCTAGGGAAGGTGGCGTCGAAGAGCTACACTCAGCACACCTCCCGAGCGAGGACTCAGAGGCAGGGTGACCATCACATGAATGGAATCACCTCTTTAGCTGGCAAGGTGGAAGCACTTTCCACCAAGATCGATCAGATGCAGGTCCACAAGGCCCAGTCCTTGTGTGAGTTGTGTGGTGGGGCGCATCCCACGAGTGCTTGTTAGATTGGTATCTGGGGAACATCGAGCAGATTGACTTCATGTATAACCAGAACCGTCCCCAGAATAATCCCTACAGCAACACATATAATCCGGGGTGGAGGAATCACCCGAATTTCAGTTGGAAGTCTAGCAACAGTGGCTAGAACCCACCCGGATTCACTCAGCGCCCACCATTCCAACATCAGTCCCACCAGCCTCAGGGATAGGGTTCTCATTCCAGACCTCAGCAGAACCAGTTCCAAAGTCAAGGTTCTAGCAGCGGTCCACCGCCCGCATCTGATGGTAAATCCAGTCTAGAGGACATTGTCACACCCCGCCAGGGCGGAAACACGAGGCGTAACATTCACTGGTTTCCAAAGCATATGATTACCGCAAACACATACATGTAATTGGATACATGATCGAGTTTAAAATATTTACATTACAAAATATCAACTTGAGTTTACAAAAAGTTAAGATTTCGCAAATATGACTCAAGGCCATGAGTTATACAAGAGAAATCCTCCTTCAAAATCCGTATCCACGTGCATGCATGTATCCTACATTGCTAACCTGATGACCACGTTCAATTTCCTGAAAACATACTTAAAATTTTCAACACGAGGTTGGTGAGTTCACAAGTTATTATAAAGAGTTATCATAAACCCAATGTTTAAATCTGATCATTTTCCGATCAAAACTCTTTGGTAAACCTGATCACTTTAACCTGATCAGTACTCTTTTGTTTAAACCTGATCACTTTAACCTGATCCGAACTCTTTACTTTAAAACCTGATCACTTTAGCCGGATCAGAACTCTTTTGTTTAAAACCTGATCATTTTAACCTGATCAAAACCCTCTTGTTAAACCTGATCATTTTACCCTGATCAGAACTCTTTTGTTCAAACTTGATCATTTTAACCTGATCAAAACCCTTTTGTTAACCCTGATCATTTTACCCTGATCAGAACTCTTTTTGTATGTATTACTAATGAATATGATTACTAATCCGATCTATTGACCCCATTTGTAAGCTTGCAAGGAATACAAAATAGTATGTAATGTACGAGACCGTAACCAAACCCCAACTTTCTGTGCCTCACCTCGCCTTTCTGCGAGTAAGACAATATGCGGTCATTCGGCCATTTGGACCCCTGGTTAGCGCGACTAACCATGACCGGAGGCGTCACCCCCAATAGTACTATTCATATAATCCCGGGTTAAGTCCATAGCTAATGGTTACTAATTTATTCCGAGGACTTTAAGCGCTCTATTGTTCCCTCAATACATACATACGGTCAGATCATTAGTTTCATTCATTTACATACGAAAATTCTTTTACAAGTATGTTTCCACCCCAAATCATTTCAAAACTTAGAAAAAGGGGGATTAGTGAAACTCACCTCGACAGTATGAATGCTAGCAAATATTTGAATGACAGCAGATTCGCCTATCCGTATCCTAATTACACAAGGATAACATACACGTTAAGACTACCCGTCTTAAACGCAAGTTGTTCACCGACTTAGCAAATCTGATTGCTTTTTAAATATCTTTTTAGTTTTTCCAACCTTCGTTTTGTTATCAAAATAGTTCTGAGTTACTGTTCCATGGGGTTGATGAACAGGTATCGTCGAAACTTTCTTAGTTTCGATTAGACAGTACAGATGTCGAAACTACCTAGTTTCGATTGAGTAAACTGGGTATCGAAACTACCTAGTTTCGATTGGCAAGAATAGTATCGAAACTACCTAGTTTCGATTGGGCAATCGGTATCGAAACTACTTAGTTTCGATTGTAAATAGGTATCGAAACTCCTAGTTTCGATTGAACATCAGGTATCGAAACTCCTAGTTTCGATTACTGCACTTTGATTGACAGAATTTGTCCTATATATTTTTATGTTCAAATCTTGAATTTGACACATTTTTCTTGTTATCTTACTTGCGTTTGAATGATTTGTAGGCTTAGTTACGGTTTTAACGAAAATGAAATGGATAATATTGAGTTTTTACCTCAAACAACAAATGATGATTTCTAGAGAAACAGAGAAGATAGTCTTGAATTCTTTTGCTAAGCTCTCTTTAGAAACACTTGAAATTCTCCTTATAGTACTGAATTATGGTGGATTTCTGCCTTAAACTGCACTTCGATTTGAAGGAGAATTGGGAGGTTGCCGTAAGAAAAAGAGAATTATGAAAAGGATACGTGGGATTTCGACTGAGAAGGTATGGTTTTTATTGGAAATTTGAGTGAAATTGGCAAGTGGGGGAATGGCTCCCCTGACTCTCGACCGAGAAAGTCAAGAAAGTAGTTTAGGGTTAATGATAACTATTTTTAAGTGTTAATTTATTAATGGTATTAGTATCAATAGAGTCATATAGGGTTAATTTAATCTGGTTTAGATTCTTCACGGTATTATGATTTTAACCATTTCATGGCTCGCTGAAGAAATTATTAAAATCTTGATTCAACGTAAATTTTTTTTTGTGTAACATATATATATATATATATATATATTTTTTCTGGTTATTTTATTTAACCATTTACGTTCGCATTTAGTCTGGTTATTCTGCTTACTTTCTCTAGTAATTCTTTAAGATTTACTAGACTTGGAATAAACTCCTTTGCTAGACTTCTTGACTTTACTTAGTCAAAATAAATATCAGGAAATAATAATTATGAACGTGCGTTTATGAAATGTGGATATTGACCTGAAATGCTGGGTGTCACAGACATGGTTGCACGGCTGCTTGCCAAGAAGCAGAACCGTTTTATGGAAGAGCATTTTCATACGCACGAGACTGAGCTGAGGAATCAGAAGGCTTCGATCCAGACTATTGAGAATCAGGTTTGACAGATCGTGAAGCTCCTTTCTGAGAGATCGCCAGGTAGCCTGCCTAGCAACACTAGGCCCAATCCTAAGGCTCATGTGAAGGCTATCACCTTGAGGAGCGGTAGAGCCACAGGACCAGACTCACTGGTCCCTGTGCATGCAACATCCGAGGAGGAGATTGTGATTGAGATTCCGGATGAGACACCACCGAGGGAGGAGCCGGTGAGTGTATCACGCCCACGAGAAGCTATGAGAAATTATACTCTGTCCATTCCATACCCGGGCAGGTTGAGGAAACAGAAGATGGATGAGCAGTATGGTAAGTTTTTTGTGGTTGTTCAGGCAGTTGCATAACAACTTGCTATTTGTGGAGGCTCTATCTCAGATGCCTAAGTATGCGAGGTTCCTAAAGGACATCCTCATGAACAAGACGAAATTGGAGGAGTTATCTCATGTGACGTTGAACGAGGAGTGTTCAGCTATGCTTCAGAACAAGCTACCGGAGAAGATGAGAGATACAGGGAGTTTTACCATTCCTTCTTGATAGATAGCTTGTCGGTCAACAATGCCTTAGCTAACCTTGGTGCTAACATTAACCTCATGACATATGCGGTTTTTGCTAAGCTTGAGTTGGGAGAGCCTAAGGCGACACACATGAGTATCCAGCTTGTTGATCGTTCGGTCAAGTATCCATGAGGGATAGTGGAGAATATGTTGGTTAAGGTTGATCGCTTTGTGTTTCTTTTAGACTTTGTGATTATGGACATGGATGAGGTCAAAAATGTTCCTATTATCCTAGGTCGATTGTTCCTGGCCACCGCCAAGGCCCTGATTGATGTGTATTCGGGCAGGCTTATACTGAGGGTGGATGAAGAGGAGGTGACCTTTGACGTTAGGATATCCATGCAGCACACCTAGAATCTGGATCATTCACTCCACTTCATTGAGACTGTCTACTCTTGTGTGAGTGATCATCTCTATGACACAGCTGAGGAGGAGTCCCTGGACACGCAGATTGTAGGAGGAGAGACACTTGATCCAGTTGGTGAGGATCAGTTTGTGGAGCAGGTGTACGGCCTGAAGAGCTATGAGTTTCCCCCATGTCCAGAGGTGTTTGGGATTGTTAATAGAGATTCTGAGCCGAAAGAGTGGCCTTCTGTTGAGGACCCACTACCAGTTGAGCTTAAGGAGCTCCCGGGCCATTTAGAGTATGCCTTTTTTACATGGTGAGTCTCGATTACCTGTCATTATCGCCTCTGATTTGACGAGTAATGAGAAGGAGAGGCTATTGGAGGTGCTGAAGCACCACAAACAGACCATTGCATGGAGGATTATGGACATTAAGGGAATTAATCCCTCTTTTTGTACCCATAAGATCCTTATGGAAGATGAGTTCAGGCCTGTTGTGCAGCACCAGAGGAGTTTGAACTCGAACATGAAGGATGTGGTGAAGAAAGAGGTGATTAAGCTACTTGACATTGGTTTGATTTATCCCATCTCTGATTCGCCTTGGGTTAGCCCGGTTCAGGTTGTCCCCAAGAAGGCGGTATGACTGTTATCACCAATGAGAGGAATGAGTTGATTCCTACTCGTACAGTCACAGGTTGGCGGGTTTGCATCGATTATCGCAAACTCAATGATGTTACGAGGAAGGACCATTTTCCCCTCACGTTCAATGATAAGATGTTGGAGAGATTATCGGGGGAAATGTTCTACTGTTTCCTAGATGGCTTCTCTGGCTACTTCCAGATCCCGATTGCTCCTGAGGACGAGGAGAAGACGACATTCACATGTCCCTATGGCACATTTGTTTATCGACGAAGGCCCTTTTGATTGTGTAATGCTCGGGCCACATTCCAGCGTTGTATGGTGGCCATCTTTCATGACATGATTGAGTACTCCATGGAGGTTTTCATGGGATGATTTTTCTGTGTTTGGGAGTTCCTTCGATCATTGTCTCGGGAATCTTAAGAGGATGTTGGCCAGATGTGAGGAGGCCAATCTGGTGTTGAATTGGGAGAAATCCCACTTCATGGTAAAGGAGGGCATTGTGCTTCGACACAAGATTTCATTCGCGGGGCTTGAGGTTGATCGAGCCAAGATTGATACTATATCTAAGCTTCCGCCGCCTGCTTATGTGAAATCTATTCGGAGTTTCCTTGGTCACGATGGCTTTTACAAACGCTTCATTAGAGACTTTTCTAAGATTGCTTGACCAATGACCCAGCTACTAGAAAAGGAAGCCCAGTTTGTGTTCTCCGACGAGTGCCTTAAAGCATTCAATTTGTTGAAGGAGAAGTTGGTGAATGCCCCTATCATGGTGGCTCCTGATTGGGAGTTGCCATTTGAGATCATGTGTGATGCTAGTGACTTCGCTGTTGGGGCGGTCTTAGGACAGAGGAGAGAGAAGCAGTTTCACCCAATTTATTATGCGAGCAAGACGCTCAATGACACATTCCTACACCGCGACGGAGAAAGAGCTCCTAGCCGTTGTCTTCGCTTTTGATAAATTTCGGCCTTATCTCTTCCTATCAAAGAACATTGTATTCACTGACCATGCAGCTCTTCGGCACCTATTCAGCAAACATGATGCCAAACCCCGACTGATCCGATGGGTTTTGCAGCTTCAGGAGTTCGACATTTAGATCCGAGATAAGAACGGTGCGGAGAATGTCGTTGCGGACGACTTGTCCCGTCTTGAGTGCTCAGATTCATCTGAACTTGTTGGGTCATCCATAAATGACAATTTCCCCTACAAGTTTCACATGCACGTACAGACACAGGATGAGGAGTGTCCTTGGTTTGCTGATTTTGCAAACTTTCTTGCGAGTGGGATTGTGATTAAGGGCTTGACGCATCAGCATAAGCGAAAGTTCTTTGTGGATGTGAAGCACTATCTTTAGGAGGATCCCTATTTGTTTTTAGTCGGGGCTGATCAGATCGTGCGCAGGTGTGTGTTCGGAGATGAAACACATCGGGTGCTGAAACACTGCCATGAAGTCCCGACAGGTGGACACCATTACGAAGAAGGTCTTTGATGCTGGATTCTTCTAGCCTACCATCTTCCTGGATGCTCATGAGATGATCCGTGCTTGTGACGCTTTCCAGAGGGCGAGCAACATTTCTATGAGGAATGATACGCCCAGAGTGGCATCTAGGTTTGTGAGATTTTTGATGTCTGGGTATAGAGTTTATGGGACCTTTCCCAACTTCTCATGGCAACCGTTATATCCTAGCGGCCATTGATTATGTTTCTAAGTGGGGCGAGGCTCAAGCCTTGCCCACTAAAGATACTACGATGGTTGTGTGATTCTTGAAGAAGTTGTTCTCCCGCTTTGGTGCCCCCAAAGCTCTTATTAGTGACCGTGAGACCCACTTCTGCAACTCCCAGTTGGAGAAGGCGCTATCATGATATAGTGTAAACCATAGATTCTCCACAACCTACCATCCACATGCCAGTGGACAGGTAGAGGTCACAAACCATGGCATCAAGCGGATTCTTGAGAAAACAGTTGGCCAGAACCGTAAGGATTGGTCGGACAGGTTAGATGATGCACTTTGGGTTGTCCGAACTGCGTATAAGACGCCTATTTGTACCACACCATTTAGGTTGATCTATGGGAAAGCATGCCATCTTCCGATAGAGTTAGAGCACAAGGCTTATTGGGCCTTGAAGACGGTGAATCTTGACTTGATGAACACGAGTGAAAACCGGTTTACTCAGGATCATGAGCTTGATGAATTGAGGAATCTAGCCTATCAAACTCCACGATTTACAAGGAGCGCACTAAGTCTTTACTTGACCGACGCTTGAAGGACAAGAAGGAATTCTAAGTGGTTGGTCGTGTGTTCTTTACAACTCTAGGTTGCGGTTATTTCCCGGGAAATTGATGTCCCGATGGACGGGTCCCTACACGATCAGGGAGGTGTTTTCTTATGGAACCGTCGAGATTGAGCATCAAGATGGGAGGATCTTCAAAGTCAACGGTTATCGTCTCAAGCCATACATTGACGGACCGGTTGACTTAGCATTGGAGGTAGTGGACCTCCACCCCAAGGACTAATTAATTCAGGGACTTGAGTCTAGCTAACGACTCGTTAATAAGCTTAGCCTGTTTCGGTATCATCATTGGTTGTATTTCTTAACTTTTGTCTTCTATTTTATTTTCCTATTTTTATTTCAATTTTCTAGGATTTAATCATTTATTTTTGAGTTTAGGTTATCGGGATGTGTTATGGATATTGCAGATTGAATATAATGTTTAGGAATTTTAGTTTGGAAGAATCGCAGTCGGGTTTGGTATAGTCTGCATAAAAAAATCAGGGTTCTGTGTCTGCTGGTTCTTAGACACGGTCGTGCCCCATAGCATGGTCGTGCCCAACCCCTTGGCATGGTCGTGCCCAACCCCTTGGCAAGATCGTGCCTCTTTTTTGGAGGGTTAGTATAAGAAGATTTTTAACCCTAGAACTCTCCAGACTCAGGCACAACGACCAGAACTCTCCCCACGCGATTTTCCCTAAGATTTGCCTTCGTTTTTTCACCTTCCACATGATTCAGGAAAGTTCGTTTAATTGATCTCGTTCATTTTTATCTAGATAGGACCTTTGATTTTTGTAAAGAGTTTAGTTTTTATAGAATTTCTAGGTTTTTATTTGTTTGATCTGTTGTTGTGGTTTTTAGTAGTGTAAATAGTTGAGAAACGATGTTGGAAACTTCCTGGGTTAGTTACATGTTAAAGCCCCTTCATAATCAGTGTTAAAAAGTTGGATTGTGTCTCAGAAAACCCTAATTTTGAATGAGCACGGTCGAGGTCGAGGTCGTGCTCGGCGTGTAAACCCAGGAAGTGAAGGTCAGGAGTGGAGCACGATCGTGGGCCTTTTGGGTTGACTTAGGCGCGGTCGTGACTGGCATTTGGCGTGACCGTGTGTTCAGGTTATGGCGCCCATGGCCAGTCTCCATGCGGCCGTGGGCTTACATTTTTGGCCTAAGCACGGTCGTGCCTAACCCCAGGCACGGTCGTGCCCCTTCATAAATCAGGTTAGAAACTTCATGAATTCGTCTGACTTCTTCATAATTGATTTGGTCCTTGTTATTCTTTCTCTTGTAGATGGCTGGAAACAGAGATCACCCGCACCTTGAGTTTGACCTCAATGAGCATGATAACGAGGCCCGTTTTGACGTTCTTTGGCTGCGTCGGGAGCAGATTTTTGCCGTGCGATGCCTGGATTTAGCAGCTATTGAGGCCATAGGTCAGAGGGACCGATGGAATGATTTGGTCGCGGCCCCATGGCGCCTGTTGTTCAGGATGCACGTCGTTCAGTATGTAGAGCTTGTGATGGAGTTTCTCTCCAAATATCAGTTTAATTACCCGTGCGTGGACTTGGAGCAGCCCGAGACTATTTGGTTTAGATTAGGCAGCGAGTGGCGCGTGATGCTTGTGGCCCGATTTGGAAGGTTACTTGGTTTATACACTAGACATGAGATCCCGACTGCATTGTTCACCGATGGGATTACCGAGTTTCCGTCTAAGGAAGACAAGGCTTCAAGTTTCGTTTTGGTATGTATGATCCGAGTCTGACCAAGGCTTCGAGCCTTCGAGATCCTCTGCACCGTGTTCTGTACCACTGCATTGTGTATTACATTTCTGGTCGGGGACAGGGGGAGACAGGTGTGAACCTGAGGGAGTTGTTTTACTTGTATTGCCTTGTACACCCGCGCAACTGCATTCTTTCTCACCGCATTGCGGGTATTTAGTCAATAGTTCTTGGAGAGATGTTTCAAGTGCCATCTGTGGAGGTCACGTTGTGACCAAGTTAGCCAGACACTATCAGTTGTTGACGAATGAGTTGATTGGGGATTTGACTCCGGTGGCAAAGACTTCAGTGATGACCGTGCAGACCCTTCGGAACATTCACGTTATTAGACGTACACCAGGGGGGCCGAGATTGGTTGATATGTGGGGTAGGATTTGGGATCCAGACCATGCGGGTCCAGATCCAGATGTAGTCCAGGCGGAGGCCATAGACTCTGCCCCAGGCACACATGGCTCAGCAGGAGCAGGAGCATGAGCATCAAGAGCATGTCGAGGCCAACCCATTTTCTCCACCGCCTCCACCACCTTCACCACCTCTGGTTATCATCCCCCATGATTTGTTTATACGCTACTGGACCTTGAAGTATGAGGCCCAGTGCGCTGCTACTGGTGGTGGTGTGGCGCCCTATGTTGTTCCTGTTCCATTCTTCCTGGCGCTAGAGGACCCGCACCAGCCATCACCACCTCCTAATCACTCTCCAGCCCATAATACTCCACCACCATCACCGCAACACCAGTCTACACCACCACCATCACCACCACCAGCAGGAGGAGCCGAGGGGGTGGTGCCCCCGGTATCGGCTTGGAGGGGATGCAGTGGGAGTAGTACCTTCCACTGCCTTTTGAGATCCATCTTTTGATGAGTTGTACTTGGTTGTATGCTGTACAAACTCTATTCTCACGCTTCGGCGTTGTTGTGGTTGTTTTGTTGTACTTTTATTTTATCTCTTGGTTGTATTTGGATATTATCTTTACCTTGCCCGTATATAGTTTTGGCTTGATGTTACTGATCTGTGTTTGATGTTGTTAGTCATGCTTAGATCTTGGAATTGTGGAACTACTTGGAACGTCATGTTTGTGGGTAGGCCGTTTGAGTTTTACCGAGACCGACACAAGGGAAGTTTCAGTTCTCCCTTCACACTCCATTGCATTGCATCCACTTTTGCATTGCATGTTTTTGTGTACATTGAGGGCAATGTACATTTCTAAAGTGTGGGGTTGGGTGTTCATTATTCACTTTTCATTTTTTTTGTTGCACATTGAGGGCAGTGTATGATTTTAAGTGTAGGGTGGTAAATGTGTTCACACGAGGTTTGTCCTTTTAAGCATTTTATCACTTCATTTTTTGCAAAATCTTCCTTAATAATTTTTATTGGCATTAAATCGGTTTTATAAAAGTTAAAAAAAAAACACCAAAATAGAATAAAAGTTAACCGTTTAGCATTCACATTTTTAGTAAATAATAGAGGTTTGATTTTTTTAAAGCAATCGAGATAGAAATTCCATCGAGTAAAACCTAAACTTTTGTGATAAACATGAGTTTTAGTGGGATAAACGAATGAATTGCATGTAACCTTTTGCATACACCCATACCTTTCCGTTTCAGTGAGTTTATTTTTTAGCCTTGATAGCTTTAGACATTGTTTGCTCTAGTTTTTGCGGATTTGAGTGTGCCGGATGTTTCATGTTTGTTAGAACTTGCTTTTAGTTTATATTTCAAAATCATGAACATAAATATTGCATAAAAATGATTGAGGAATTAGGATAAACCACTTTGTAAGCCCTTCTATTTTTATTTTACTCTCACCCAAACACATGCACTAGTTAGCCATGTTGAGCCTATCCCGTGTTTTTCTTTTATTACCCACATATACACCGCCACATAGCCACGATAGCCTTTTACTTATTTTAGTTTTACCCGTCGTGTGTGTGAGAAAAGTCTTGGCAGAATAATTATTTCCATATTTTAAAAACAATAAAGTATTTCAGATTAATTTTTAAATAAAAAGAATTGATTTTATAAAGATTTATATTAACGTTATTTAAAAAGATCAAATTTCTATTCTAAAATAAATAGAAATTATTTATTTAAAACTTACAAAATTAAATTTATATTTATTGTTAAACCCTACACATAATTATTATTTACACAATTTATTTAAACAGATTTATGAAAATAAAGTAAAGAAATTCATATTTAATATAAAACAACTAATACATTTTATAACCAAATGACTAAGTTACATATTTTACAAATAAATAAGTTAACAATTATTTATTTAATTTACTTTTGAACAAAAATCATTTATTTAGGTTACACTTAATTACCACTAACACCCACAACTTAAATTCCTTATACACACATCCAATTCAACCCTAGACTTAGACATAAATTATTGTGCACACTATTGATTAAATACATATTACACTCTAGGTTAACGTTGCGCATTACAAGGATCATATTACTATTTAGTATCTCGAGTTAGCTACGCCTTCAATTCATGTGAGTATTACATAGCCCCTTTTCTCTTTTACACTTTTTGGGGTGGAACATGAACAATATACAATCTATTGCTTACATTTACACAAACTACACAAGTACAAATCCTTTTTACATTCATGAGTGCAATTTGAGCTTTATGCCTGAGTGCTAGGTGTGCTAACTTTTGTGAACAACTTATGTGCAATCATTAACTATTCAAGCCGACGGTTTACAATGATAGATCTATTGAGTCTGACAAACCCACCCAGGTAGGGTGATTGTTACCGACAACACAATTTTGCATGCTAGTTACAAAGGTTTGATTGTACTTGGTTTCGCAATAGCTACTCTCCATAAATGACTTATTTTATCATGTTATGTAAGGATTTGTTTTATTTAAAATCTATATGCTATCTATATACAAACCTGTGTTATACTCACCAACTTTTTAGTTGACCTTATTTTATTCATGTTTCAGGTACTAATGTGTGATTTGATCAAGATATGCTACACATAGTCATTGGGACTTAGTTAATTTGAATAAAGAATTCTATGTATTTCAATTATGTTCTTTCTTGGATTTGGTTGTGTTTGGATTATTTGAAATGAAATTGATGTTTAATATATTACAATTTAGTCAACCTTGTGCTCATGAACTGTCTACATGTCCCGCCCCGATGATTCCGCCGTTGGTTGGGGTGTGACAGATTGGTATCAGAGCCTTGGTTATAGAGAATTAGGTTATTAGACACCCTTGACCTAGACTATAACTTTAGGACACCCACTTATGCTATGCTTCATGATTATGTGATATGTGCTACATGCTATGTGTTACATGCCTACCATGATAGTTATTATTCTATTTTGATGCCTTATTTGTTAAAATTCATGATTTTTTTGAGTATACTTAAATAATGATTAAATAATCAATACCCCTACCTATACCCTAAAACCTCATAATATTCATATCTACTTCTCTATCATCACCTTCTTAGCATGTGGAAACTGCATTGATCTAAATTCTTTATTTTCTCGTTAAGGCTTTTAAACTTTGATTAATTATTTGAGGACACGTGCAATCTGGAAGGGTGACACCTGTATTCTGGGTTTTCTTTCTAGGAAAGCATTTTGCATAAATCCCAATCAACCGAGGGACCCGTATGCTTTCCTGGGAATACCCGGGATGAGTGTTTACTTATAAGCTAAAGCATGTCTCCTTGAAAATTATATGAGTTTAATTAACCTTAATGTGTCATAGTATTCAAGTGATTATATCACTATTTGAGTACAATCCCAACTATGAATTACTATTTTATTTTGCTATCTCATCCTTTTAAATCCAAGTAACATTCATAAGTTCTTACATCTTTTCTTGTCTTGTGAAAATCTGTAGAATGCCTCCCCGTCGTGCTCCCGTGGCCAACACCAACACCGACATCGCTACTATCCTTGCACAACTCGTAACTCAACTCACTCAAGCTAATGGTGCCACCAATGTTAACCATGGGGCTAATGGTGGTAATGGTGGAAATGGTGGTTCCAACCCATCTCAATGCACCTTCAAGCATTTCAACTCATGTAATCCCCTCAAGTTCTATGGTACCGAAGGAGCTACGGGACTCCTTCAATGGTTCGAAAGTATTGAGAATACCTTTCTTAATAGTGATTGCCCCGACAATCTTCGTTTTTGACATGCCACAAGTGTCTTACAAAAACGGGCACTCACGTGGTGGAATGGAGAAAAGTGGAATAGAGGTGTGGATGTAACAATGGCCTTACCTTGGGATGAGGTTAAAAGGCTAATGACTGAAGAATTCTGTCCTCGAAATGAGGCAAAGAAACTTGAAGCCGAATTTTGGGATCTTGCCCAAGATTGTGGTGAAAGCTTGGCATATACAACTCGGTTCCATGAGTTGAGTCTCCTCGTGCCCCACATGGTCACACCTTTATCCCGCTGCATTGAAAAATATATTGGTGGATTACCTAGGCAAATTCAAGATACTGTCCTAGGGAGAAATCCCGAAACACTTGAAGATGCTATTCGTTTATCCGCTACCTTAACCGATAACCATGTGAAGGCGTGGACTCTTACTAAAAAGAGCACAAAGAAAGTTTTCGACACCACAACTTCTCCCACCCACAACAAAAAAGCCACAACTGAACCCTCCCAACATAATAAGAAGAGAAAGGCTAGAAGTTTTACTGTGGTCACTCCTGCTATTCCTGTTAATCAAGCTGCACCTATGGTTCAAGCACCAGCCAAAAAGCCATATGTTGGGATCTATCCGCTTTGTGCCACATGCAACTATCATCATCCCCAAAGCATCCCATGTTGCCTTTGCACTCATTGTGGGAAATATGGCCATACGGTCAATGTGTGTAGGGCAAAAACTCTTGCGGGCCAGGTCAACCCACCAAACCGAACCAACCTGCAAGTGGCTAATCAAGGTGTTCCCGCTATTGCAAATGGGCGTGCTTGTTATGAATGTGGCGACCCAAATCATTTCCGTGACCAATGCCCAAGATTTATCAATGCTAGACAAGGCGGAGCTCGTGGGCGTGCTTTCAACATAAACGCCAATGAAGCTCAAGCCAACAATGATGTGGTCAACGGTACGTTCCTTGTTAATAGTCAATATGCCTGCATTTTATTTGATACCGGTGCCGATAAAAGTTTTGTGTCACTTAACTTTGAACCTTTACTTGCAAAGAAACGATCCCAATTAGAGAAAACCTTTACCGTCGAAATAGCAAATGGTGACTCTCTTACAATTGACTCCATTATCTATGATTGCTCCCTAGAACTTAATGATCATACCTTTCCAATCAGCCTTGTACCAATGCCACTAGGGAGTTTTGGTATTATCATAGGCATGGATTGGCTATCAAACCATCATGCCGAAGTCATTTGTTTTGAGAAGTGTATTCAAATACCTCTACCGTCGGGAGAAACATTAAGAGTCTTTGGTGAAAATCCTTGCAAAGGACTTAAATTAATGTCATGCACTACTGCTCAAAAGTACTTACGAAAGAAGTACGTGGCCTTTTTGGCCCATATCGTTCAAAAGGATGTCAAAGAAAAGAGTATCCAAGACATTCCCATCATTCGGGATTTTCCCGAAGTATTTCCCGAAGATCTATCCGGTCTTCCACCCGTTCGACAAGTGGAATTTCGCATTGACCTCATACCCGGAGCCAACCCCGTGGTTAGAGCTCCATACCATCTTGCACCTTCTGAAATGCAAGAACTTGCAAGCCAACTCCAAGAACTCTCCGACAAGGGCTTCATCCGCCCAAGTCATTCACCGTGGGGTGCACCTGTCTTATTCGTCAAGAAGAAGGATGGATCATTCCGCATGTGTATTGACTACCGCGAACTCAACAAGCTTACCATCAAGAACCGTTATCCTTTGCCTAGAATTGATGATCTCTTTGATCAACTTCAAGGTTCTACTTGCTTCTCGAAGATTGATCTTCGATCTGGTTATCACCACCAAAGACTGCCTTCCGAACAAGGTATGGTCACTACGAGTTCATGGTCATGCCTTTTGGGCTAACCAATGCACCCGCAGTTTTCATGGACCTCATGAATCGTGTGTGCAAACCGTACCTTGATAAATTTGTGATCGTCTTCATTGATGATATCTTAATCTACTCCAAGACTAAATCCGATCATGAGCAACACCTTAGGTTGGTTTTGGATCTCTTGAGAAAAGAGCAACTATATGCCAAGTTCTCCAAATGTGAATTTTGGCTAAAGGAGGTTCAATTCCTGGGTCATATCGTCAACGAAAAAGGAATTCATGTGGACCCTGCTAAGATCGAAGCTGTTAAGAATTGGAATGCCCCTAAGACACCCACCGAAGTTCGTTCATTTCTTGGTCTTGCGGGATATTATCGTCGTTTCATTTCAAATTTCTCTAAGATTGTCGTTCCACTCACCGCTTTGACCCACAAGGGTAAACCTTATGAATGGGGACCAAAGCAAGAAGAAGCCTTCCAAACTCTCAAGCAAAAGTTGTGCAATGCTCCTATTTTGACTCTCCCTTATGGGAATGATGACCTAGTTGTCTACTGTGATGCTTCTAACCAAGGTCTCGGTTGTGTCCTCATGCAACGAGGCAAAGTAATCGCTTATGCATCAAGACAACTCAAGATTCATGAGAAAAAAAATACGACACACGATCTAGAGTTGGGTGCGGTCGTATTCGCATTGAATATTTGGCGACATTACCTCTATGGCACAAAATGTGTGGTGTTCACCGACCACAAAAGTCTCCAACACATCTTCAACCAAAAGGAACTCAATATGAGACAACGACATTGGGTTGAACTCCTTAACGACTATGACTGCTAGATTCGTTACCATCCCGGCAAAGCGAATGTTGTACCCGACGCCTTGAGTCGAAAGGAGCATGTCATGCTTCAATGTGTCCGAATTCAAACCGGCATTCAAAATCGCATCTTAGAAGCTCAACATGTCTCAGTCACCGAGGGTAACATGTACGAGGAAATGTCGTGTGGTGTTGAACTTCAGCTTGAATCAAAACCCAATCGCTTACTTTATTACTTGAACCGTATTTGGGTTCCCGATAGCGATGATCTCCATACATTTCTCATGAACGAGGCTCACAAGACTCGTTATTCTATTCATCCTGGTGCGGATAAAATGTACCAAGATCTTCGCCAACAATATTGGTGGCCCGGAATGAAGAAAGACATTGCTCTCTATGTTGCCAAGTGTCTAACTTGCTCCAAAGTCAAAGCCGAACACCAACGTCCTTCCGGTTTGCTTGAACAACCAGAAATCCCCATGTGGAAATGGGAGAACTTAGCTATGGATTTTATTACCAAACTCCTTCGCACCTCAAGTGGTTATGATAGCATTTGGGTGATTATTGACCGTCTCACCAAATCTGCTCATTTCTTGCCTATCCGTGAAGTCTATCGAGTTGAGAAACTTGCCCGAATTTACATTGACGAAATTGTGAGCCGTCACGGTGCTCCCTTAAACATAATCTCCGATAGAGATGCTCGGTTCACCTCTCATTTTTGGCAATCTCTCCAAACTGCTCTTGGTACACGATTGGATTTGAGCACGGCCTACCATCCCCAAACTGATGGTCAGACCGAGCGAACAATCCAAACTCTTGAGGATATGCTTAGAGCTTGTGTAATTGATTTTGGTGGCAATTGGGATTCATATCTATCCCTAATCGAGTTCTCCTACAATAATAGCTACCACACGAGTATCAACATGGCTCCATTTGAAGCACTCTATGGTCGCAAGTGTCGTTCTCCTATCTGTTGGAACGAGATTGGTGAAGCACAAATCACTGGTCCCGAACTAATTCAAGAAACATCCGACAAGATTATCCAAATCCGTGACAACATTCGAGTAGCGAGAAGTCGACAAAGGAGTTATGCCGACAAGCGATGAAAACCCTTGGAATTCCAAGTTGATGACCTTGTTCTTCTAAAGGTGTCTCCGTGGAAGGGTGTGATCCGTTTTGGAAAGAAAGGAAAATTAGCACCTCGCTATGTGGGTCCATTTAGGATCCTTGAAAGGACTGGGAAAGTGGCCTACAAACTAGACTTACGTCCATCACTTGGCAATGTGCATCCTACTTTTCACGTGTCTAATTTGAAGAAATGTCTTGCTGATGAAAATCTTCATATACCTCTTGACGACGTGCACATTGACGAAACGATGCACTTCGTTGAGAGACCAGTGGAAATCATGGATCGCGAAGTCAAGCAGCTCAAGCGAAGCCATATTCCTATTGTCAAAGTTCGTTGGGAATCTAAACGTGGTCCTGAGTTTACTTGGGAACGAGAGGACCAAATGAAACTCAAGTACCCCCATCTCTTCACTGATGCCGTCGCCTCCACTAGCTAAATTTCGGGACGAAATCCCCTCAACATGAGGATACTGTAACATTTCTGATTTTTCTTTATCTATATTTCAGTTCAATGTGATACATTTCAAACCAAATTCTAGTACAATGACTTGTTCTATTCGTACCAACAATTAAATACTATGTTTCAAGGCAAATCCGCAAATATTACACGAGTATCTTCTATTAAACTCTACACAAGTTCATACTTATACAAATCTACAAATACTGAAATTTGCAAGGACTAACTTTATAAATAAATAACCAGAAACCCTAATAGGCAAGGTCGCGCCTCGTTTTGGCACGGTTGCGCGCCTTGCTTTGGAACGGTCGCGCCCGGTGCCTTGGCACGGTCGCGCCTCTCGTCAGTTGAAACGTAAATGCAACCTTTAATCACAGAGACGTTCGATTTCGTAACTGCTCCACACGTTCCTACTATTAACAAACAAAATTAAGTCGTTTAATCATCGAATTTACAACAATTAAACCCAATTGCATCAATTCAACTCATAACCATCGAATCCACCAATTTGATTGCAATTCTCCCAAGCCAACATACTATCGATCCTCTCTAAAGTTTCTGGACACACTAGTTTAGTCAGAATTGCAGCAGAAGACGCCGGAGATCAAGCCCGTCGTCGCCGGAACTCATTCTACCCGTACGCCATCGATTCTTCCTCCTTCCGGGTAATTGAAACCTTCCACACTTTCGATTTAGTCTATAGATCAAAAGCCCCAATATAATTTGGGCTTACAATAGTGAAATTAACACGAACCCGAATCTTGGGTTCGTTCTAAAATGGTTTAATCGAATCATACTTTGAATGTGTTTTAAATACAATTAAACTATACAAAAAGACTAGTAATAACATGATAGGTGAAAGCCCTATGATTCCTAACACTATTATCATAAGAATCAGTCAATTCGTTTATGTTTTGTAACAGACACGGTCACGCTAGTCTTCTAGCGCGGTCGTGCTTCATGAGACACGGTCGTGCTAATCCCAGCGCGGTTGTGCCTCACACACTCAGACCAGGTCATGCCTCTTGGCTAGACTTGGTCGTGCCTAGAGACAGCCTAGTTATGTCTTCTGTTTGATCAACACGGTCGCGCCCCTGACTAGCACGGTCGCGGCCGTGGTTCTAGCACGACCGTACCTTGTCCCAGGCACGGTCGTGTGTGTGAGAAAAATCTTGGCAGAATAATTATTTCCATATTTTAAAAACAATAAAGTATTTCAGATTAATTTTTAAATAAAAAGAATTGATTTTATAAAGATTTATATTAACGTTATTTAAAAAGATCAAATTTCTATTTTAAAATAAATAGAAATTATTTATTTAAAACTTATAAAATTTAATTTATATTTATTGTAAAACCCTACACTTAATTATTATTTACACAATTTATTTAAACAGCTTTATGAAAATAAAGTACAGAACTTCATATTTAATATAAAACATTTAATACATTTTATAACCAAATGACTAAGTTACATATTTTATAAATAAATAAATAAGTTAACAATTATTTATTTAATTTACTTTTAAACAAAAATCATTTATTTTGGTTACACTTAATTACCACTAACACCCACAACTTAAATTCCTTATACACACATCCAATTCAACCCTAGACTTAGACATAAATTATTGTGCACACTATTGATTAAATACATATTACACTCTAGGTTAACGTTGCGCATTACAAGGATCATATTACTATTTAATATCTCGAGTTAGCTACGCCTTCAAATCATGTGAGTATTAAATAGCCCCTTTTCTCTTTACACTTTTTGGGGTGGAACATGAACAATATACAATCTATTGCTTACATTTACACAAACTACACAAGTACAAATCCTCTTTACATTCATGTGTGCAATTTGAGCTTTATGCCTGAGTGCTAGGTGTGCTAACTTTTGTGAACAACTTATGTGCAATCATTAACTATTCAAGCCGATGGTTTACATTGATAAATATATTGAGTCTGACAAACCCACCCAGGTAGGGTGATTGTTACCGACAACACAATTTTGCATGCTAGTTACAAAGGTTTGATTGTACTTGGTTACGCAATAGCTACTCTCCATAAATGCCTTATTTTATAATGTTATGTAAGGATTTGTTTTATTTAAAATCTATATGCTATCTATATACAAACCTGTGTTATACTCACCAACATTTTAGTTGACCTTATTTTTTTCATGTTTCAGGTACTAATGTGTGATTTGATCAAGATATGCTACACATAGGCCTTGAGACTTAGTTAATTTGAATAAAGAATTCTATGTATTTCAATTATGTTCTTTCTTGGATTTGGTTGTGTTTGGATTATTTGAAATGAAATTGATGTTTAATATATTACAATTTAGTCAACCTTGTGCTCATGAACAGTCTACATGTCCCGCCCCGATGATTCCGCCGTCGGTTGGGGTGTGACAATATCCGGTTCTTACCGTTACTATATTGCTATCCGACGGGTACACTTGCCCGGTGTGTGTGTGATTAGTCTTTGGTGAAAACCCTTTTTAAAACTAATTGTGTAAAAACCTTTATAAAAATATATGTATAGTTACAACACATCAGTTTATATATAGGAAGTACCAGCAGCGTATCCACCACCTATTTGATATATTACGAACGAACCCTATTCATAAGACTTAACCCCATTCTTGAACTTCTGAAACGACTGAAAAGAAGATGATTCAAGAATGGGAGTCTCTAGGGTATTTAATTTAAATTAGGTTTTAATTTTCCGTAATCCCTTTCTTCGCGTGACGCGAAGATCTCTTGCCAGGCCTTCGCGTGTCGCGAAGATCTCTGGCCAGGCCTTCGCGTGGCGCGATGGAAAAAATAGTCGCGGGCCTTTTCTTCTTCCTCGCCTGTCGCGAACAAAGTCTCGCCACGCGAAGACCCTAAAATCCAAGAATTTGACTTTTTATCTTTAACTTCTCTTTTCTTTGACTTCCCGAGCTTTGTTTATCCTGCAACACATCAACTACAAAACACACGTAAAACCGACTTGATATACAAAACTAAACTACTAAACTATACAAAAACCGACATTTATACTTGGGATATTTGACCCTACATCAATAATACTAGAGGGACTAAAATTGTAATTAAGTGAAAGTATGAGGATTTGAAGTATGAAGAGTTCAAAATTTAAGGACGAAAAAGGAAAAATCTAAAAATTGGATCGGTAGCGGACCACTACCATGATCCATGACGGTCCGCTACGTGTGAGCAAAGGTAATCATGTCATCCCTCTAGTGTGTAGGGGGAATACATTTGAAGTCAGACCGGGTTGTCTTGGGATCCTCCCACACTTCTTTGGGAGAGCTACTGAAAAGCCTTACACACATCTTTCTAAATATGAGGCTACGTGTGGGACCATTGGTGGTCAAGGATTCACAACTGATGAGGTGAAACTGGTACACTTATAGTTTTCGCTCAAAGATCGGGCAAAGGAGTGGTTTTTATCCTTACCATTTGCAAGCATTGCCACATGGGCATAGTTACAGCAGCAGTTTCTTGATGAATACTTTCCACCTCACAAAACCAATGATGCCCGATTTGTAATCCGAGACTTTAAGCAACAATCAGGGGATCCTTTTTATGAGGCATCTAAGCAGTTTATTGCTAAAGAATTGCCCACGTCATGGAATAGAGAAGTGGGAGCTCATCCAGGCCTTCTATGATGGGTTATTACCTGAGGATGTTAGAGATGTCAACGCCACCAGTGCAAGTTCGTTCTTTGAAAATCATGTAGACGATGACTGAAAATTTTTGGAGAAGATGGCTGTGACATCAAAGAGGCAAGCCAATGCTAGTAGAAGAGAAAAGACGGGAGTAACTGCGAAAGTAGTTGATTATGAAACTCAAAAGCGTTTGGTTGCCATGGAACATCAAATGGCAAGGCTTGGAAGACCTAGTGGAAGAGAGGTATCCAATGTCTCACAGGGGTACCCAGTGTGTGAGGGATGTGGAGATCTGGGCCACACCGTGGCAAGCTATCCAAGGGAGCAAGGAAAGGCAGAAGAAGTTAATCAAGTTGGAGGAGATAGAAAGCAGGACATGAACGCAACCCACTACCATCCGGGACTCCGAAACCATCCAAATCTCAGGTATGATAATGTATCTAATCAACTAAATCCTAACTTTCAGGGTTCTGATGTGCAGGGTGGAAGTTAACAGCAATACCGAAACCGCCAACAAAGCTATAATCAAGGCGGCTACCAAAGAAATCAAGGTAATCAGGGGAACCAACAAGGGGGTTATTAGCAGAGAAACTACCAACAGAATCAACCCTAACAGAACCAGCAAAACAAACCTGCAGTTGGCGGTGACCCGCAGCTTGCAGCCATATTGGAATCGCTGAAAAGAATTGAGCAGGATAGAGAGATCCAGGTAGAGACCAATGAATCATTTGAAAGGCAACTTGGTCAGCTGGTGGAAAAGATAGCTGAAATAGCAGGGAAACCACCGGGATAACTCCCGAGTGACACGAAACTAAATCTGTAACATCAAGGAGCTAGCTACTCGGGGTCAAAGAATGCCTATGTCAGTGAAGTAAGTACCCAACTAGAAGGTGATGAGAGTGAGTTAGAAGATGAAGAGGAGCAAGGAGAACCCATCATCCCTGTAAAATTTGGGGGAATGAAAATTGAGCAAGCACTACTGGAATATGGGTCAAGTGTCAGCATATTACCAGGAAGTCTATATGACCAGTCTGACTTTGGTCCTCTACAGCAAGTTGACATCACTATGGTGTTAGCTGACTTGACACAGAAACGGGCACGGGGGGTGGTTAGAGGTATTGCTGTAAAGGTTGGGAAATTCTATTACCCAAAAGATTTTCTAGTAATTGATTATGAACAGACCGTGAAGGAGAAGCAAGAATGGGTAATCTTGGTTAGACTATTCTTGGTAACTGCTAATGCTTTGATCAACTGCAGAGACAACACCATCAGCATGTCATTCGGTAACAAGGAGTTTAACTTAGACATCCACTATAATTCTTTTACATATTTGTGCAAAGTTAAATGTCCTAAAACAGGTGCTACTAACAAATACCCCCCTCTGTCCAAAGTGGATGAGGGTGGCACAAAAGATAAAAGTGTTGTGATTGACAGGTCCGAATTGAAGAATGTGATGACTCAGGTAGTGGATGCAGTAAACCCCAAGTGTGGGGAAGTTGGAATACAAGTGGGAAAGCCACCATGGAAACCTCAGGTGGAAAGCATAAGTGATCATGCCAGATTAAGAACGGGACCATCAAGGTCAACAAGGGGGTCAAAGAAACCTCCTAATTTCCTCAGGGCTTCATATGAAACTGTTGATTCCTGGGTATTGCGGGATGAAGAAGAAATCACTGGGGAAGAACATATGTAGAAGCTGAAACTGAATGGTGATGACTACTTAAGGGCATGTATAGCATGTGGAAAGGAGTTTGTGTTCCAACCACCATAACATCGTTGAGGTAAACCGCGTCTTGCTGAAGACGTTAAACTTAGTGCTCTTGGGAGGCAACCTAAGGTTAGTTAGCTTTTAATTCATGTCTAGTTAAATGAACGTTGTGGGTGTGTTCTCTAGAAACCCTCACAAGACTAAACTCGTCCACTCGGACTACCGAGAGGTTTAAAAGGCTTGTTTCATATGCTAAATGCCTCTGTGATTCCTACGAAAGTGAGTTAGGTTGTCATTTCTTTATTTTAGTTAGTTGTTTGAAATTGGCCATGTGTGGGGACGTCTTTAGGGAGATTAGGGTTGAAAGGAGTGTAATTGAGGGCAATACACAAACCCGTGGGGGGTAGGATGCCGTTGTAGACTTTATACAAATTTTTTTAGTTTTTCATTTTTTTTTGGGTATAGTTTTGCGTCTTTTCTAAGTTTTTGCAGGGTTTCGTGGCAATTTGGGTGTTAAAAATCACCAGAAAAGATATTCCAGGTATGTGTGCATATAATCTAAGTGTTAGAATGAATTTTTGAAGAGTTTGAAAATTTTGAGTTTTAAGAGATGAAAAAAATTCTAAGGCAAAAAGTTGAAAAATCGTCTAATCTTTCTATGATGGAGGTGTCTTCGTGCCACGCAAACTTCCCTGGGCCAGTCTTCATGACACGCAAAGAACAAAAGTCATGGGCCGGTCAAGTTCCAATCTTCGCGCCACGCGAAGTATTCCTCTTCGATCTTCGCGACACGCGAAGACACCAAATTAGGGTTAATTTTTGTAATTTTAGTCGTGTCAGTCCGTCAGGTCTTTTATTTTTATTTGAGTCATTATGTTGAGTTGATATAATGCTTGTGTGTTTGTTTCAAGCTTAATTTTGCAGGTTTTGATTGATCCGCCCGTACTCAATCTCCATTCGGGTGGTGATATCCGAATTTCGCTTGATTCTTTTGTACAAAGCAACCCGCTTATATCCGTGTAGCACGATCGCGAATGAAATGCTATACGATCGTCGGTCCAGCTAAGTTTAAATTTTTGTATTTTTATTTGTTTTTTTAGTCGCTCTTCCTATATTGAGGACAATGTCGAGTTTAAGTGTGGGGAAGGGAGAACTTAGTCCAGGTCTGTAGTTTGAGTCTGTATTTTGAGTCATAAAATCAGAAAATCTATAAAAATTAAAAACAATTAAAAAAATTTCAAAAATGTCCCTGGATTAGAATGTTTGCAACTAAATGGAAAATTGTAGGTCCACATGGCTCTTCTACGGATCGTTCTCATGATAAGACGTATTGTTAACGCGGAGTGCGGAATCCAACTGAATCAACAATTGTATACACAAAATACAAAAGAAGCAATCACGTAAATAACATTCAAGCTTGTATTCCAACAATCATAGAGTTTACAGACTCAATCAGACAATTAGATCACTTCTATTCTACTTCTTCGATTCTACTCAAACTGACTCTATAACCTCTATATATAGACATCTGAAAATGAAGTGTAGGACGGTTACGGAGCTCAACGATCGAGTGATTAAAACTATATTTACGTTTCAACTGGTACTAGGCGCGACCGTGCCCAAACGAGGCGCGACCGTGCTAAGGCACCAGGCGCGATCGTTCTAAAGCAAGTCGCGCGACCGTGCCAAAGCACTCGGCGTGACCGTGCCAGAACGAGGCGCGACCGTGCCTTTTAGGGTTTCTTGTAAATTTTCAACATCAGACCTTGTAACTTTGGTCTTTGACATATTTGTATAAATAGATACTTATGTAGTGTTTTAGTAGGTTATAATCGTGTAAAATTTGCGGGTTAACATTGAAATATAGTATTTAATTGATGGTACGAATAGAACAAAACAGTGCACTAGAATTTGGTTTGAAATGCATTACATTGAATTTGAAATACGGATATTAAAAATCAGAAATGTTACAGTCTCCCCATGTTGAGGGAATTTCGTCCCGAAATTTAGTTAGAGGAGACTACGGCATCGGTAAAAAGGTGGGGGTACTTGAGCTTCATTTGGTCTTCTCGTTCCCAAGTGAATTCAGGACCATGCTTAGACTCCCAACGAACTTTAACAATAGGAATACGACTTCGCTTGAGTTGCTTGATTTCACGATCCATAATTTCTACCGGTTTCTCGACGAAGTGCATCGTTTCATCAATGTGCACGTCATCAAGCGGTATATGGAGATTCTCATCGGCGAGACATTTCTTTAAATTTGATACATGAAACGTAGGATGCACATTGCCAAGAGATGGAGGTAACTCGAGTTTGTAAGCCACCTTCCCAATTCTTTCAAGGATTTTGAATGGACCAACATAGCGAGGGGCTAACTTGCCTTTCTTTCCAAAACGGACAACACCCTTCCATGGGGACACCTTAAGAAGAACAAGGTCACCGACTTGGAATTCCAAGGGTTTTCGTCGTTTATCGGCATAACTCTTTTGCCGACTTCTCACTGTTCGGATGTTGTCACGGATTTGAATAATCTTGTCGGATGTTTCTTGAATTAGCTCGGGACCGGTGATTTGTGCTTCACCAATCTCGTTCCAACAGATAGGAGAACAACACTTGCGACCATAAAGAGCTTCTAATGGAGCCATGTTGATACTTGTGTGGTAGCTATTATTGTAAGAGAACTCAATGAGGGATAAATGTGAATCCCAATTGCCACCAAAATCGAATACGCAAGCTCTAAGCATGTCTTCAAGAGTTTGGATTGTTCGCTCGGTTTGACCATCAGTTTGGGGATGGTAAGCCGTGCTCAAATCCAATCATGTGCCAAGAGCAGTTTGGAGAGATTGCCAAAATCGAGAAGTGAACCGGGCATCTCGATCAGATATTATGTTCAAGGGAACACCATGACGGCTCACGATTTCGTCGATGTAAATTCGGGCTAATTTCTCGACCCGATAGTCTTCACGGATAGGCAAGAAATGAGCAGACTTGGTGAGACGATCAATGATCACCCAAATACTATCATAACCACTCGAGGTGCGAGGGAGTTTGGTAATAAAATCCATAGCTAAGTTTTCCCATTTCCACACAGGAATTTCTGGTTGTTCAAGTAACCCAGAAGGACGTTGATGTTCGGCTTTGACTTTGGAGCAGGTTAAACATGTGGCAACATAAAGAGCAATGTCCTTTTTCATACCGGGCCACCAATATTGTTGGCGAAGATCTTGGTACATTTTATCCGCACCAGGATGAATAGAATAACGAGTCTTGTGAGCCTCGTTCATGAGAAATGTACGGAGATCATTGCGATCGGGAATCCAAATACGGTTCAAATAATAAAGTAAGCCATTGGGTTTTGATTCAAGCAGAAGTTCAACACCACATGACATTTCCTCGTACATGTTACCCTCGGTGACTGAGACGTGTTGAGCTTCTAAGATGCGGGTTTGAATATCGGTTTGAATTCGGGCACAATGAAGCATGACATGTTCCTTTCGACTCAAAGCGTCAGCTACAACATTCGCTTTGCCGGGATGGTAGCGAATCTCGCAATCATAGTCGTTAAGGAGTTCAACCCAACGTTGTTGTCTCATATTGAGTTCTTTTTGGTTAAAGATATGTTGAAGACTTTTGTGATCGGTGAACACCACACATTTGGTGCCATAGAGATAATGTCTCCAAATCTTCAATGCGAATACGACCGCACCCAACTCGAGATCGTGCGTCGTATAATTCTTCTCATGAATTTTAAGTTGCCCTGATGCATAAGCGATTACCTTGCCTCGTTGCATGAGAACACAACCGAGACCTTGGTTGGAGGCATCACAGTAAACAACTAGATCATCATTCCCTTCAGGGAGGGTCAAATAGGAGCATTGCACAACTTTTGCTTGAGGGTTTGGAAAGCTTCTTCTTGTTTTGGTCCCCATTCATAAGTCTTACCCTTGTGGGTCAAAGCGATAAGGGGGACAGCAATTTTAGAGAAGTTCGAGATGAAACGACGGTAATATCCCGCAAGACCAAGAAATGAACGAACTTCAGTGGGGGTCTTTGGGGTATTCCAATTCTTAACCGTTTCGATCTTAGCAGGGTCAACATGAATACCCTTGTCGTTGACAATGTGACCAAGAAATTGAACTTCTTTTAACCAAAATTCACATTTGGAGAACTTGGCATATAGTTGTTCTTTCTTCAAGAGATCCAAAATCAATGTAAGATGTTGCTCATGATCAGCTTTAGTCTTGGAATAGATTAAGATGTCATCGATGAAAACGATCACGAACTTATCAAGGTACGGTTTGCACACACGATTCATGAGGTCCATGAAAACTGCGGGTGCATTGGTTAGTCCAAAAGGCATAACCATGAACTCGTAGTGACCATACCTTGTTTGGAAGGCAGTCTTTGGAATATCGTCTTCTTGCACACGGAGTTGGTGGTAACCAGATCGAAGATCAATCTTTGAGAAGCAAGTAGAACCTTGAAGTTGATCAAAGAGGTCATCAATTCTAGGCAAAGGATAACGGTTTTTGATAGTAAGCTTGTTGAGTTCGCGGTAGTCAATACACATGCGAAATGATCCATCCTTCTTCTTGACGAATAAGACGGGTGCACCCCACGGTGAATGACTTGGACGAATGAATCCCTTGTCGGAGAGCTCTTGAAGTTGACTTGCAAGTTCTTGCATTTCAGAAGGTGCAAGACGGTATGGAGCTCTAGCCACGGGGTTAGCTCCGGGCACCAGATCAATGCGAAATTCTACTTGACGAACGGGTGGAAGACCGGATAAGTCTTCGGGGAATACTTCAGGAAAATCTCGGATAATGGGGATATCTTGAATACTCTTCTTTTTAACATCCTTTTGAACGATATGGGCCAAAAAGGCCACGTACTTCTTTCGTAAGTACTTTTGAGCAGTAGTGCATGATATTAATTTAAGCTCTTTGCAAGGCTTTCACCAAAGACTCTCAACGTTTCTCCCAATGGTAGAGGTATTCGAATACACTTCTCAAAGCAAATGACTTCGGCATGATGATTCGATAGCCAATCCATGCCTATGATGATATCAAAGCTCCCTAGTGGCATTGGAACAAGGTTGATTGGGAATGTGTGATCATTAAGTTCTAAAGAGCAATCATAGATAATGGACTCAATTGTAAGGGAGTCACCATTTGCTACTTCAACGAGGAAGGTTTTCTCTAATTGGGATCGTGTCTTTGCAAGTAAGGGTTCAAAATTAAGTGACACGAAACTTTTATCGGCACCAGTATTGAATAAAATGGAGGCATATTGACTATTAACAAGGAACGTACCATTGACCACGTCATTGTTGGCTTGAGCTTCATTGGCGTTTATGTTGAAAGCATGCCCACGAGCTCCACCTTGTCTAGCATTGACCAACTTTGGGCATTGATCACGGAAATGGTTCGGGTTGCCACACTCATAACACGCTCGCCCATTTGCAATAGCGGGTACACCTTGATTAGCCATTTGGGTGTTGGTTTGGTTTGGTAGATTGACTTGGCTTGCAAGAGCTTTGGTACTACAAACATTAACTGTATGGCCATATCTCCCACAATAAGTACAAAGGTGACATGGGATGCTTTGGGGATGATGGTAGTTGCAGGTGGCACAAAGTGGGTAGATTCCAACATATGGCTTTTTGACCGGTGCTTGAATCATAGGTGTAGCTTGGTTAACAGGAATAGCAGGAGTGACCATAGCATAGTTTCTAGTCTTCCTTTTCCTATTATTGCGGGAGGGTTCAGTTGTGGCTTCTTTGTTGTGGGTAGGAGGGGTTATAGTGTCAGAAACTTTCTTGGTACCCTTTTTAGTAAGTGTTCCCGCTTTCACATGGTTATCAGTTAAGGTGGCGGACAAACGGATGGCATCTTCAAGTGTTGCGGGATTCCTTCCTAGGACAGTATCTTGAATTTGCCTAGGTAGTCCCCCAATATACTTTTCAATACAGCGGGACAGAGGAGTGACCATGTGGGGCACAAGAAGACTCAACTCATGGAACCGAGTTGTGTATGCCAAGTTTTCACCACTATCTTGGGCAAGATCCCAAAATTCGGCTTCAAGTTTCTTTACTTCATTTCGAGGACAGAATTCCTCGGTCATTAACCTTTTAACCTCATCCCAAGGTAAGGCCATTGCCACATCCACACCTCGATTTCTCTTCTTCCCATTCCACCACGTGAGTGCCCGTTTTTGTAGGTGTAAGGCCCCCTTCCTGAAAGGCCTCACTTATTGGGTTTACTCATCAACACATAGAACTTAATCATAAGACATTCATTAACACAGCGGAAACGATTTAAAACTTCAACATACGCAGCGGAAATACATAACATGCCTAAACATATCTTGTCAACATACAACTGAAACTTGTCTGAATCAACTAAAACAATAACATAAACAGGATGTCAGACTCTGGTCTTCGGGTAACTCTTCTCGCCAAGCCAAGCATCCACTTCCATCTACTGCCACCTACACTTAACTGATGTGCATACTAAAAATCAGCAACGCTGAGTGAGTTCTAACGTTTACTTTAAATCAATTTTACAAAAGATTTACTATTACATACATACTGCCCTTAAGGCCAAAACTTTACATACTTTACTTTTCAAAACATATATATACTGCCATTAAGGCTAAACTTAACACACTTTACTTTTCAAACATATATCTATACTGCCATTAAGGCTAAACTTAACACACTTTACTTTTCAAACAGTTTAAAACGTATAATAAACCGTCAATTCCTCTTTACTGTACTGCCCTCATGGCTTACATCCATGAACCGACAAGTACCTGGTCAATGCCCCCATGATCAACGACCATGAACCGACAATACCGCTTATCCGTCAATTCCTTGTCACTACTGTACCGCCCCCATGGATTCATCCATGAACCGACGAGTACCTGGTCAATGCCCCCATGGATTCATCCATGAACCGACAATACCCTGGTCAATGCCCCCATGGCTCACGTCCATGAACCGACAATACCGCTTAACGCTAAGGGGAGGTTGCGTGGACCTCCCGAGCAACCGCCGTCACTCATCCCAGTTGTACAACTGTTAACGAACCACAAAGGTTCTTACTAATGGGTAGAACCCATATCTGACATCTTGTACAAGTAACATCTGTCCCAAGGACCTTTATAGCTGGTACATATTCCCGAAGGAAAACTGTTCACTTTACTGTTCATAAATATTTCTGTAAATCTTGCTCATAACTTAACATATATCATGCCTTTGTTTATGTATATAAAAATATAGTAAACGCTTGCCAAATGATATATCTTTGCTTTTACTGAAACATAGCTTATCATAAAAATACATCTTACTTTCTGAAACATAGCTTATCATATATATCATGCCTTTGTTTATGTATATGAAAATATAGTAAACGCTTGCCAAATAATATATCTTTCTTTCTAAAACATAGCTTATCATAAAATACATCTTGCTTTCTAAAACATAGCTTATCATATATATCATGCCTTTGTTTATGTATATAAAAATATAGTAAACGCTTGCCAAATGATATATCTTACTTTGCTGAAAAACATACTTTTGCCTCTTTTAAACCTTTCACTAAAACATAGCTTTTCTCTTCAGTTTATAATATATAAAATATAATAAACACTTTACACTAAGTATGCATACCACCCCTAAAGAAGGCAAAAAGGGGATTAGAACTCACCTCTTATCTTAGCTGGAATGGTCTACTGGATCTCACTCAATCTGAACAATCATAACAGTTGACACATATCAGACCTAATCCCGACTCTAACGGTTTACTCGTTCTGTTACAGGTGAATACACTGACTTCACTTACTGATGCAGACCTATCGAAACTACTTAGTTTCGACAGGTACAGGCCCATCGAAACTTCTAGTTTCGATACCTGCAGGCCGCTCGAAACTTCTAGTTTCGATACCTGCAGGCCGCTCGAAACTTCTAGTTTCGATACCTGCAGGCCGCTCGAAACTTCTAGTTTCGATACCTGCAGGCCGCTCGAAACTTCTAGTTTCGATACCTGCAGAACTCAGCTATCTTCCCCGTGAAAAACCCTAACTTTCGCAATGCAGGTCCGACCTGGTCAAGATCCGGACTTTTTACATTCAAAACGTTTGTTTTTCGTTTAAGAACTCAAATCTATGCTTTTCTTTCAGTTTCATCTGTAAAAACGTTCCCGTTTCACCCAAAACCCGAAAAACCCAAAAATGAACTAAAACTCAGATCTAGGAGAATCGGTTACCTGTAATCACTTCCTTTTCATTGCTAAACACTCGCGAGACTCTTGCTAACGATCCTTGAAGCTCTAGTCCGAAAACCGGGACTTTCTCTCTCTAGGCTCTCTCTCGCTTTCTCTCTCTAGAATTCCGAAAATGGTGTTGCAAATGAGGGTTTGGGGCTGGTCTTGAGACTTATAAGGGCCCAAACCCTTGTCCCTTTCGGCCTATACACCCCGGCCCAAGCCCGCTTCCCTTTTCTTATATAAGTTTTAAATTTTAAATTTTTCGTGAATTCTTTCACACTCTAAAACTCGGGATGTTACAAGTCTACCCTCCTTACAATAGGTTTCGTCCTCGAAACCTGCCATAAGCTATACCGATAGCAAATCACAGAATGGGTGGCATAAACCGTAGCTATGCAAGGCAGCTTGGTCATGAAGGCCATTGTGATTAACTACCGCTGAGGATCTAATCCGGGTAATATCTAGTTCTAAGGCTCCTAAGCTGATGGGGCTAACTAATCATTCAAGGAAATAAAATCATAAACTTGGCATATCACAAATAAGAGTTTGCAACGTACCTTACTGAGTCATCTGGTAAACCCTTGCTGTGGCCTTGTTGATGTAAGGTTCTTTCTCTGCACCCTTACCCTTTCCGGATCCTCCCGCTTCCGGCTCTTTGCGCTTCCTACAATCTCGGCTCACGTGTCCCTGTCCCCCACAATTGTGGCATCTTGGCCTTTCCGGGCAGTCCCGTGATTGGTGTCCAAACTTGCCACACCTGAAACATCCCACCTGACCCGCCTTACATTCACCTCCATGTCTCCTCCCACATTTACCGCATAGACCCTCTGCTTCTACCCTCGCCCTCCTATCGTTAGGACCCTGGAGTTCCTCAGCAGTGCGCTTAGCTGCTTGTTTCTTGGGTGCTTCAGCAATGACTTCAGAGGCAATGTCATCATAGACAACTCCGCTCAGAACAACCACCGACTCAAAGGTACTCGGTGTGTTGGCCTTTACAAAGGTACGTATCTTTGGAGGCAACCCTTGAACATAGTAGTGAATTCTCCTTTCCTCAGTCGTTACAAGATGAGGCACCAGGCGTGCCAACTCGTTGTACTTTGAAGTATATTGCCGGTGAGTCATGAGTCCGGCTTGTAGAGTCAAGAATTCCCTTTCCACCTTGTGGACCTCATTTTTAGGACAAAACTTTTCAATTACCAACGCTTTCAGGTCGCTCCACCTCATCAATCCGACCGCTTGGTCACCCTTAGCCTGTTTCACAGTTTCCCACCAGTGCGCTGCTTCTCCTTTCAATGACTTTGCAGCGAACATGACTGCTTGTTCCGGTCGACATTCACTAAGACGAATGGTCGACTCCATGCCGTTAATCCAATCTAAGGTATCTGATGCTTCCTTCTCCCCAGTAAGCACGGGTGGATCACAACCCCGAAATGCCTTATAGTCACAGCCGCGAGCAGGCGGTGCAACATTTTCTACTAGATTTGGTCCTCCCATTGCTGGAAGCACCACAGGCTCTTCAGTTGTGTTAGGGCTCTCCTTGGCCTTCCTCAAGGCTTCGTCTAGTATGGCCGGTAAGGTTTCCTTCAACAGTCGGGTAAACTCACGGCCAATAGCTGCTTGCACGGCCGGCTCGAACTCGAATGTCTGATCATCTTCTGCCGCATGTTCAACATTGTGCTGACTGACTACCGTATCAGTATGGGTAGTGTGAACACTCCCTTCAATCACTTGGTTTGTGCTAGCTCCACCGTGGCGGCCTGTACGCCCACCACGTCTTCCTCCTCCACCCCCTCTAGTTCCTCCACGTCTAGCCATTTCTAACTGAAAGATAGAGAACAAAAGATTTAATTTCACCATGCTAGGGAATATGTAGAACACAATAAGTAAGGTAAGATGTTAATATACACTGGCCATCTGCAATTAACCATTACATCACTTTTCGTTTTCCATTTATTCGCTTTCATGATTCCACTAAAGCCTCTATTCTTATCTTGACACTCTAAAAGGTAAACCTTACTTACTATACGCTTCTGATGCTTTGGCTTGAGTTACCCGTTACTGGCATCCGCTACTTGTCCCATTCTCAGTTTAAGTCTGGACATCGGGGATGTCCAAATCTCTCAAACTATGGCTCTGATACCAACTTGTAAGGCCCCCTTCCTGAAAGGCCTCACTTATTGGGTTTACTCATCAACACATAGAACTTAATCATAAGACATTCATTAACACAGCGGAAACGATTTAAAACTTCAACATACGCAGCGGAAATACATAACATGCCTAAACATATCTTGTCAACATACAACTGAAACTTGTCTGAATCAACTAAAACAATAACATAAACAGGATGTCAGACTCTGGTCTTCGGGTAACTCTTCTCGCCAAGCCAAGCATCCACTTCCATCTACTGCCACCTACACTTAACTGATGTGCATACTAAAAATCAGCAACGCTGAGTGAGTTCTAACGTTTACTTTAAATCAATTTTACAAAAGATTTACTATTACATACATACTGCCCTTAAGGCCAAAACTTTACATACTTTACTTTTCAAAACATATATATACTGCCATTAAGGCTAAACTTAACACACTTTACTTTTCAAACATATATCTATACTGCCATTAAGGCTAAACTTAACACACTTTACTTTTCAAACAGTTTAAAACGTATAATAAACCGTCAATTCCTCTTTACTGTACTGCCCTCATGGCTTACATCCATGAACCGACAAGTACCTGGTCAATGCCCCCATGATCAACGACCATGAACCGACAATACCGCTTATCCGTCAATTCCTTGTCACTACTGTACCGCCCCCATGGATTCATCCATGAACCGACGAGTACCTGGTCAATGCCCCCATGGATTCATCCATGAACCGACAATACCCTGGTCAATGCCCCCATGGCTCACGTCCATGAACCGACAATACCGCTTAACGCTAAGGGGAGGTTGCGTGGACCTCCCGAGCAACCGCCGTCACTCATCCCAGTTGTACAACTGTTAACGAACCACAAAGGTTCTTACTAATGGGTAGAACCCATATCTGACATCTTGTACAAGTAACATCTGTCCCAAGGACCTTTATAGCTGGTACATATTCCCGAAGGAAAACTGTTCACTTTACTGTTCATAAATATTTCTGTAAATCTTGCTCATAACTTAACATATATCATGCCTTTGTTTATGTATATAAAAATATAGTAAACGCTTGCCAAATGATATATCTTTGCTTTTACTGAAACATAGCTTATCATAAAAATACATCTTACTTTCTGAAACATAGCTTATCATATATATCATGCCTTTGTTTATGTATATGAAAATATAGTAAACGCTTGCCAAATAATATATCTTTCTTTCTAAAACATAGCTTATCATAAAATACATCTTGCTTTCTAAAACATAGCTTATCATATATATCATGCCTTTGTTTATGTATATAAAAATATAGTAAACGCTTGCCAAATGATATATCTTACTTTGCTGAAAAACATACTTTTGCCTCTTTTAAACCTTTCACTAAAACATAGCTTTTCTCTTCAGTTTATAATATATAAAATATAATAAACACTTTACACTAAGTATGCATACCACCCCTAAAGAAGGCAAAAAGGGGATTAGAACTCACCTCTTATCTTAGCTGGAATGGTCTACTGGATCTCACTCAATCTGAACAATCATAACAGTTGACACATATCAGACCTAATCCCGACTCTAACGGTTTACTCGTTCTGTTACAGGTGAATACACTGACTTCACTTACTGATGCAGACCTATCGAAACTACTTAGTTTCGACAGGTACAGGCCCATCGAAACTTCTAGTTTCGATACCTGCAGGCCGCTCGAAACTTCTAGTTTCGATACCTGCAGGCCGCTCGAAACTTCTAGTTTCGATACCTGCAGGCCGCTCGAAACTTCTAGTTTCGATACCTGCAGAACTCAGCTATCTTCCCCGTGAAAAACCCTAACTTTCGCAATGCAGGTCCGACCTGGTCAAGATCCGGACTTTTTACATTCAAAACGTTTGTTTTTCGTTTAAGAACTCAAATCTATGCTTTTCTTTCAGTTTCATCTGTAAAAACGTTCCCGTTTCACCCAAAACCCGAAAAACCCAAAAATGAACTAAAACTCAGATCTAGGAGAATCGGTTACCTGTAATCACTTCCTTTTCGTTGCTAAACACTCGCGAGACTCTTGCTAACGATCCTTGAAGCTCTAGTCCGAAAACCGGGACTTTCTCTCTCTAGGCTCTCTCTCGCTTTCTCTCTCTAGAATTCCGAAAATGGTGTTGCAAATGAGGGTTTGGGGCTGGTCTTGAGACTTATAAGGGCCCAAACCCTTGTCCCTTTCGGCCTATACACCCCGGCCCAAGCCCGCTTCCCTTTTCTTATATAAGTTTTAAATTTTAAATTTTTCGTGAATTCTTTCACACTCTAAAACTCGGGATGTTACAAGTCTACCCTCCTTACAATAGGTTTCGTCCTCGAAACCTGCCATAAGCTATACCGATAGCAAATCACAGAATGGGTGGCATAAACCGTAGCTATGCAAGGCAGCTTGGTCATGAAGGCCATTGTGATTAACTACCGCTGAGGATCTAATCCGGGTAATATCTAGTTCTAAGGCTCCTAAGCTGATGGGGCTAACTAATCATTCAAGGAAATAAAATCATAAACTTGGCATATCACAAATAAGAGTTTGCAACGTACCTTACTGAGTCATCTGGTAAACCCTTGCTGTGGCCTTGTTGATGTAAGGTTCTTTCTCTGCACCCTTACCCTTTCCGGATCCTCCCGCTTCCGGCTCTTTGCGCTTCCTACAATCTCGGCTCACGTGTCCCTGTCCCCCACAATTGTGGCATCTTGGCCTTTCCGGGCAGTCCCGTGATTGGTGTCCAAACTTGCCACACCTGAAACATCCCACCTGACCCGCCTTACATTCACCTCCATGTCTCCTCCCACATTTACCGCATAGACCCTCTGCTTCTACCCTCGCCCTCCTATCGTTAGGACCCTGGAGTTCCTCAGCAGTGCGCTTAGCTGCTTATTTCTTGGGTGCTTCAGCAATGACTTCAGAGGCAATGTCATCATAGACAACTCCGCTCAGAACAACCACCGACTCAAAGGTACTCGGTGTGTTGGCCTTTACAAAGGTACGTATCTTTGGAGGCAACCCTTGAACATAGTAGTGAATTCTCCTTTCCTCAGTCGTTACAAGATGAATCACCAGGCGTCTTTGAAGTATATTGCCGGTGAGTCATGAGTCCGGCTTGTAGAGTCAAGAATTCCCTTTCCACCTTGTGGACCTCATTTTTAGGACAAAACTTTTCAATTACCAACGCTTTCAGGTCGCTCCACCTCATCAATCCGACCGCTTGGTCACCCTTAGCCTGTTTCACAGTTTCCCACCAGTGCGCTGCTTCTCCTTTCAATGACTTTGCAGCGAACATGACTGCTTGTTCCGGTCGACATTCACTAAGACGAATGGTCGACTCCATGCCGTTAATCCAATCTAAGGTATCTGATGCTTCCTTCTCCCCAGTAAGCACGGGTGGATCACAACCCCGAAATGCCTTATAGTCACAGCCGCGAGCAGGCGGTGCAACATTTTCTACTAGATTTGGTCCTCCCATTGCTGGAAGCACCACAGGCTCTTCAGTTGTGTTAGGGCTCTCCTTGGCCTTCCTCAAGGCTTCGTCTAGTATGGCCGGTAAGGTTTCCTTCAACAGTCGGGTAAACTCACGGCCAATAGCTGCTTGCACGGCCGGCTCGAACTCGAATGTCTGATCATCTTCTGCCGCATGTTCAACATTGTGCTGACTGACTACCGTATCAGTATGGGTAGTGTGAACACTCCCTTCAATCACTTGGTTTGTGCTAGCTCCACCGTGGCGGCCTGTACGCCCACCACGTCTTCCTCCTCCACCCCCTCTAGTTCCTCCACGTCTAGCCATTTCTAACTGAAAGATAGAGAACAAAAGATTTAATTTCACCATGCTAGGGAATATGTAGAACACAATAAGTAAGGTAAGATGTTAATATACACTGGCCATCTGCAATTAACCATTACATCACTTTTCGTTTTCCATTTATTCGCTTTCATGATTCCACTAAAGCCTCTATTCTTATCTTGACACTCTAAAAGGTAAACCTTACTTACTATACGCTTCTGATGCTTTGGCTTGAGTTACCCGTTACTGGCATCCGCTACTTGTCCCATTCTCAGTTTAAGTCTGGACATCGGGGATGTCCAAATCTCTCAAACTATGGCTCTGATACCAACTTGTAAGGCCCCCTTCCTGAAAGGCCTCACTTATTGGGTTTACTCATCAACACATAGAACTTAATCATAAGACATTCATTAACACAGCGGAAACGATTTAAAACTTCAACATACGCAGCGGAAATACATAACATGCCTAAACATATCTTGTCAACATACAACTGAAACTTGTCTGAATCAACTAAAACAATAACATAAACAGGATGTCAGACTCTGGTCTTCGGGTAACTCTTCTCGCCAAGCCAAGCATCCACTTCCATCTACTGCCACCTACACTTAACTGATGTGCATACTAAAAATCAGCAACGCTGAGTGAGTTCTAACGTTTACTTTAAATCAATTTTACAAAAGATTTACTATTACATACATACTGCCCTTAAGGCCAAAACTTTACATACTTTACTTTTCAAAACATATATATACTGCCATTAAGGCTAAACTTAACACACTTTACTTTTCAAACATATATCTATACTGCCATTAAGGCTAAACTTAACACACTTTACTTTTCAAACAGTTTAAAACGTATAATAAACCGTCAATTCCTCTTTACTGTACTGCCCTCATGGCTTACATCCATGAACCGACAAGTACCTGGTCAATGCCCCCATGATCAACGACCATGAACCGACAATACCGCTTATCCGTCAATTCCTTGTCACTACTGTACCGCCCCCATGGATTCATCCATGAACCGACGAGTACCTGGTCAATGCCCCCATGGATTCATCCATGAACCGACAATACCCTGGTCAATGCCCCCATGGCTCACGTCCATGAACCGACAATACCGCTTAACGCTAAGGGGAGGTTGCGTGGACCTCCCGAGCAACCGCCGTCACTCATCCCAGTTGTACAACTGTTAACGAACCACAAAGGTTCTTACTAATGGGTAGAACCCATATCTGACATCTTGTACAAGTAACATCTGTCCCAAGGACCTTTATAGCTGGTACATATTCCCGAAGGAAAACTGTTCACTTTACTGTTCATAAATATTTCTGTAAATCTTGCTCATAACTTAACATATATCATGCCTTTGTTTATGTATATAAAAATATAGTAAACGCTTGCCAAATGATATATCTTTGCTTTTACTGAAACATAGCTTATCATAAAAATACATCTTACTTTCTGAAACATAGCTTATCATATATATCATGCCTTTGTTTATGTATATGAAAATATAGTAAACGCTTGCCAAATAATATATCTTTCTTTCTAAAACATAGCTTATCATAAAATACATCTTGCTTTCTAAAACATAGCTTATCATATATATCATGCCTTTGTTTATGTATATAAAAATATAGTAAACGCTTGCCAAATGATATATCTTACTTTGCTGAAAAACATACTTTTGCCTCTTTTAAACCTTTCACTAAAACATAGCTTTTCTCTTCAGTTTATAATATATAAAATATAATAAACACTTTACACTAAGTATGCATACCACCCCTAAAGAAGGCAAAAAGGGGATTAGAACTCACCTCTTATCTTAGCTGGAATGGTCTACTGGATCTCACTCAATCTGAACAATCATAACAGTTGACACATATCAGACCTAATCCCGACTCTAACGGTTTACTCGTTCTGTTACAGGTGAATACACTGACTTCACTTACTGATGCAGACCTATCGAAACTACTTAGTTTCGACAGGTACAGGCCCATCGAAACTTCTAGTTTCGATACCTGCAGGCCGCTCGAAACTTCTAGTTTCGATACCTGCAGGCCGCTCGAAACTTCTAGTTTCGATACCTGCAGGCCGCTCGAAACTTCTAGTTTCGATACCTGCAGGCCGCTCGAAACTTCTAGTTTCGATACCTGCAGAACTCAGCTATCTTCCCCGTGAAAAACCCTAACTTTCGCAATGCAGGTCCGACCTGGTCAAGATCCGGACTTTTTACATTCAAAACGTTTGTTTTTCGTTTAAGAACTCAAATCTATGCTTTTCTTTCAGTTTCATCTGTAAAAACGTTCCCGTTTCACCCAAAACCCGAAAAACCCAAAAATGAACTAAAACTCAGATCTAGGAGAATCGGTTACCTGTAATCACTTCCTTTTCGTTGCTAAACACTCGCGAGACTCTTGCTAACGATCCTTGAAGCTCTAGTCCGAAAACCGGGACTTTCTCTCTCTAGGCTCTCTCTCGCTTTCTCTCTCTAGAATTCCGAAAATGGTGTTGCAAATGAGGGTTTGGGGCTGGTCTTGAGACTTATAAGGGCCCAAACCCTTGTCCCTTTCGGCCTATACACCCCGGCCCAAGCCCGCTTCCCTTTTCTTATATAAGTTTTAAATTTTAAATTTTTCGTGAATTCTTTCACACTCTAAAACTCGGGATGTTACAAGTCTACCCTCCTTACAATAGGTTTCGTCCTCGAAACCTGCCATAAGCTATACCGATAGCAAATCACAGAATGGGTGGCATAAACCGTAGCTATGCAAGGCAGCTTGGTCATGAAGGCCATTGTGATTAACTACCGCTGAGGATCTAATCCGGGTAATATCTAGTTCTAAGGCTCCTAAGCTGATGGGGCTAACTAATCATTCAAGGAAATAAAATCATAAACTTGGCATATCACAAATAAGAGTTTGCAACGTACCTTACTGAGTCATCTGGTAAACCCTTGCTGTGGCCTTGTTGATGTAAGGTTCTTTCTCTGCACCCTTACCCTTTCCGGATCCTCCCGCTTCCGGCTCTTTGCGCTTCCTACAATCTCGGCTCACGTGTCCCTGTCCCCCACAATTGTGGCATCTTGGCCTTTCCGGGCAGTCCCGTGATTGGTGTCCAAACTTGCCACACCTGAAACATCCCACCTGACCCGCCTTACATTCACCTCCATGTCTCCTCCCACATTTACCGCATAGACCCTCTGCTTCTACCCTCGCCCTCCTATCGTTAGGACCCTGGAGTTCCTCAGCAGTGCGCTTAGCTGCTTATTTCTTGGGTGCTTCAGCAATGACTTCAGAGGCAATGTCATCATAGACAACTCCGCTCAGAACAACCACCGACTCAAAGGTACTCGGTGTGTTGGCCTTTACAAAGGTACGTATCTTTGGAGGCAACCCTTGAACATAGTAGTGAATTCTCCTTTCCTCAGTCGTTACAAGATGAATCACCAGGCGTCTTTGAAGTATATTGCCGGTGAGTCATGAGTCCGGCTTGTAGAGTCAAGAATTCCCTTTCCACCTTGTGGACCTCATTTTTAGGACAAAACTTTTCAATTACCAACGCTTTCAGGTCGCTCCACCTCATCAATCCGACCGCTTGGTCACCCTTAGCCTGTTTCACAGTTTCCCACCAGTGCGCTGCTTCTCCTTTCAATGACTTTGCAGCGAACATGACTGCTTGTTCCGGTCGACATTCACTAAGACGAATGGTCGACTCCATGCCGTTAATCCAATCTAAGGTATCTGATGCTTCCTTCTCCCCAGTAAGCACGGGTGGATCACAACCCCGAAATGCCTTATAGTCACAGCCGCGAGCAGGCGGTGCAACATTTTCTACTAGATTTGGTCCTCCCATTGCTGGAAGCACCACAAGCTCTTCAGTTGTGTTAGGGCTCTCCTTGGCCTTCCTCAAGGCTTCGTCTAGTATGGCCGGTAAGGTTTCCTTCAACAGTCGGGTAAACTCACGGCCAATAGCTGCTTGCACGGCCGGCTCGAACTCGAATGTCTGATCATCTTCTGCCGCATGTTCAACATTGTGCTGACTGACTACCGTATCAGTATGGGTAGTGTGAACACTCCCTTCAATCACTTGGTTTGTGCTAGCTCCACCGTGGCGGCCTGTACGCCCACCACGTCTTCCTCCTCCACCCCCTCTAGTTCCTCCACGTCTAGCCATTTCTAACTGAAAGATAGAGAACAAAAGATTTAATTTCACCATGCTAGGGAATATGTAGAACACAATAAGTAAGGTAAGATGTTAATATACACTGGCCATCTGCAATTAACCATTACATCACTTTTCGTTTTCCATTTATTCGCTTTCATGATTCCACTAAAGCCTCTATTCTTATCTTGACACTCTAAAAGGTAAACCTTACTTACTATACGCTTCTGATGCTTTGGCTTGAGTTACCCGTTACTGGCATCCGCTACTTGTCCCATTCTCAGTTTAAGTCTGGACATCGGGGATGTCCAAATCTCTCAAACTATGGCTCTGATACCAACTTGTAAGGCCCCCTTCCTGAAAGGCCTCACTTATTGGGTTTACTCATCAACACATAGAACTTAATCATAAGACATTCATTAACACAGCGGAAACGATTTAAAACTTCAACATACGCAGCGGAAATACATAACATGCCTAAACATATCTTGTCAACATACAACTGAAACTTGTCTGAATCAACTAAAACAATAACATAAACAGGATGTCAGACTCTGGTCTTCGGGTAACTC
This sequence comes from Smallanthus sonchifolius, assembly GCA_023525975.1. NCBI lineage: Eukaryota > Viridiplantae > Streptophyta > Magnoliopsida > Asterales > Asteraceae > Smallanthus > Smallanthus sonchifolius. Next base: position 46,322,017 of record CM042020.1, on the reverse strand, counting down.
TTCTCGCCAAGCCAAGCATCCACTTCCATCTACTGCCACCTACACTTAACTGATGTGCATACTAAAAATCAGCAACGCTGAGTGAGTTCTAACGTTTACTTTAAATCAATTTTACAAAAGATTTACTATTACATACATACTGCCCTTAAGGCCAAAACTTTACATACTTTACTTTTCAAAACATATATATACTGCCATTAAGGCTAAACTTAACACACTTTACTTTTCAAACATATATCTATACTGCCATTAAGGCTAAACTTAACACACTTTACTTTTCAAACAGTTTAAAACGTATAATAAACCGTCAATTCCTCTTTACTGTACTGCCCTCATGGCTTACATCCATGAACCGACAAGTACCTGGTCAATGCCCCCATGATCAACGACCATGAACCGACAATACCGCTTATCCGTCAATTCCTTGTCACTACTGTACCGCCCCCATGGATTCATCCATGAACCGACGAGTACCTGGTCAATGCCCCCATGGATTCATCCATGAACCGACAATACCCTGGTCAATGCCCCCATGGCTCACGTCCATGAACCGACAATACCGCTTAACGCTAAGGGGAGGTTGCGTGGACCTCCCGAGCAACCGCCGTCACTCATCCCAGTTGTACAACTGTTAACGAACCACAAAGGTTCTTACTAATGGGTAGAACCCATATCTGACATCTTGTACAAGTAACATCTGTCCCAAGGACCTTTATAGCTGGTACATATTCCCGAAGGAAAACTGTTCACTTTACTGTTCATAAATATTTCTGTAAATCTTGCTCATAACTTAACATATATCATGCCTTTGTTTATGTATATAAAAATATAGTAAACGCTTGCCAAATGATATATCTTTGCTTTTACTGAAACATAGCTTATCATAAAAATACATCTTACTTTCTGAAACATAGCTTATCATATATATCATGCCTTTGTTTATGTATATGAAAATATAGTAAACGCTTGCCAAATAATATATCTTTCTTTCTAAAACATAGCTTATCATAAAATACATCTTGCTTTCTAAAACATAGCTTATCATATATATCATGCCTTTGTTTATGTATATAAAAATATAGTAAACGCTTGCCAAATGATATATCTTACTTTGCTGAAAAACATACTTTTGCCTCTTTTAAACCTTTCACTAAAACATAGCTTTTCTCTTCAGTTTATAATATATAAAATATAATAAACACTTTACACTAAGTATGCATACCACCCCTAAAGAAGGCAAAAAGGGGATTAGAACTCACCTCTTATCTTAGCTGGAATGGTCAACTGGATCTCACTCAATCTGAACAATCATAACAGTTGACACATATCAGACCTAATCCCGACTCTAACGGTTTACTCGTTTTGTTACAGGTGAATACACTGACTTCACTTACTGATGCAGACCTATCGAAACTACTTAGTTTCGACAGGTACAGGCCCATCGAAACTTCTAGTTTCGATACCTGCAGGCCGCTCGAAACTTCTAGTTTCGATACCTGCAGGCCGCTCGAAACTTCTAGTTTCGATACCTGCAGGCCGCTCGAAACTTCTAGTTTCGATACCTGCAGGCCGCTCGAAACTTCTAGTTTCGATACCTGCAGAACTCAGCTATCTTCCCCGTGAAAAACCCTAACTTTCGCAATGCAGGTCCGACCTGGTCAAGATCCGGACTTTTTACATTCAAAACGTTTGTTTTTCGTTTAAGAACTCAAATCTATGCTTTTCTTTCAGTTTCATCTGTAAAAACGTTCCCGTTTCACCCAAAACCCGAAAAACCCAAAAATGAACTAAAACTCAGATCTAGGAGAATCGGTTACCTGTAATCACTTCCTTTTCGTTGCTAAACACTCGCGAGACTCTTGCTAACGATCCTTGAAGCTCTAGTCCGAAAACCGGGACTTTCTCTCTCTAGGCTCTCTCTCGCTTTCTCTCTCTAGAATTCCGAAAATGGTGTTGCAAATGAGGGTTTGGGGCTGGTCTTGAGACTTATAAGGGCCCAAACCCTTGTCCCTTTCGGCCTATACACCCCGGCCCAAGCCCGCTTCCCTTTTCTTATATAAGTTTTAAATTTTAAATTTTTCGTGAATTCTTTCACACTCTAAAACTCGGGATGTTACAGTAGGACACTTGTGGCATGACGAACACGGAGGTTGTCGGGGCAGTCACTATTGAGAAAAGTATTCTCAATGCTTTCAAACCATTGAAGGAGTCCGGTAGCTCCTTCGGTACCATAGAATTTGAGGGGATTGCACGAGTTGAAGTGCTTGAAGGTGCATTGGGATGGGTTGTTACCACCATTTCCACCATTACCACCATTTCCACTATTGCTACCATTACCACCGTTGTTTCCATTGGTGGCACTATTAGCTTGTGTATTGGTGTTGGCGGCGGGAGCACGACGAGGAGGCATTCTACAGATTTTCACAAGACAAGAAAAGATGTAAGAACTCATGAGAATTGTTTGGATTTAATAGAATAAGATAATCAAAATAAATAGAGAATCATAGTTTGGATTGTACTCAAATAGTGATAAAATCACTCGAATACTATGACACATTAAGGTTAATTTAAACTTATATAATTTTCAAGGAGACATGCTTTAGCCTATAAGTAAACACTCATCTCGGGAATTCCCAGGAAAGCATACGGGTCCCTCGGTTGATTGGGATTTATGCGAAATGCTTTCCTAGACAGAAAACCCAAAATACAGGTGTCACTCTTCCAGATTGCACGTGTCCTCAAATAATCAACAAAGCTTAAAAACCTTAACGAGGAAATAAAGAAAATTTATAGATTTTGCTTCATGAAGTTTCCACATGCTTAAAAGATAAAGATAGAGAAGAAGATAAGAATATTATGAGGTTTTTAGGATATAGGAAAGGATATTGTTTATTTAATTTATTATTTAAGTATATATTAATAAGTCATGGATTTTTAATAAATAAGTCATCAAATAAAATAATAACTAATCATAGTAAGCATGTAGTACATAGCATGTAACACATAACATATAACGTATAGCATATGGCACATAACATGTAATCATGAAACATAGCATAGGGAGGTGTCCTAAAGTTATAGTCTAGGTCAAGGTGTCTAATAACCTAATTCCCTATAACCAAGGCTCTGATACCAATCTGTCACACCCCGACCAATGGCGGAATCATCGGGGCGGGACATGTAGACTGTTCATAAGCACAAGGTTGACTAAATTGAATAAATTAAACGTCAAATTTCATTGCAAATAATCCAAACATAACCAAATCCAAGATAGAACAAAATTTAAATACATAGAGTTCTTTTATTTAAATTAACTAAGTCCAATCCTATGTGTAGCACATATTGAACAATCTCACACGCTAGAACCTGAAACAAGAATAAAATAAAGTCAACTAAAAAGTTGGTGAGTATAACACAGGTTTGTATATAGATAGCATATAGTTGTAAAACAAATCCTTACATAACATGATAAATAAGGCATTTATGGGGAGCAGCTATTGTGTAACCATGTACAACCAAACCTTTGTAACTAGCATGCAAAATTGTGTTGTCGGTATCAATCACCCCAATCTGGGTGGGTTTGTCAGACTCAATAGATCTATCATTGAAAACCGTCGGCTTGTATAGTTAATGATTGCACATAATCGCATACAAAGGTTAGCACACCTAGCACTCGGGCATAAAGCTCAAATTGCACACATGAATGTAAATAGGATTTGTACTTGTGTTGTTTGTGTAAATGTAACGTGTAATTTGAATAATGTTCATGTTTCACCCCAAAAGTGTAAAAGAGTAAAAGGGGCTATGAAATACTCACATGGTTTCGAAGGCGTAGCTAACAAAGATACTAGATAGAATAAGGATCCTTGAAATGCACAAATTAACCTAAAGTGTAATGTATATGGTATTAATAGTGTGCACAAGAGTTTTAATTCTAAAGTTGTATTTGGACTTGTGTAAAAAGTCATTGATTTGTAGTTGGAAGTATTGAATACAATATATAAAGTTTGACAGAATATTTTTAAAATATTTTGATTAAGGTTTGAGTGTGAATAATTAAATAAGTAATGTCGATAATTATTGTTTATGAAAATATTGTAAGTATTAGTTATAAGTTAGTGTAAATAATTAATTGTTTTTGTGTAAATATAAATTAAATAAATAATCATTATTTTATTTATATATTTATAAAATGTAACTTTAATCATTTAAATACTTTTTAAATGAAAAGTTTAGCAATAATTGTAAATTTAATTTTTATAAACTTTAAATAATAAATTTTCTATTTATTTCAAGATTAAATATTTGATCTTTTCCAAATAGAATAAATTGCATTTTTATAATAATCAATATTTATATTTTGTAATTTAATAAGATATATTTATTGTTTGAAAAAAATATATAAAATCATAATTCTGCTAAAAATTTAACTCACACACGACCGTGCCTGGGAAGGGCACGATCGTGCTCGAACCACGGGCGCGACCATGCTAGTCAGGGCGCGACCGTGTTGATAAATCAGAGGGCTTAAACTATCATTAGGCACGACCGTGCCTTGGCCAGGCACGATCGTGTCTATGATTCCAAGACACGACTGAGATTAGCCAAAGGGCATGATTGGGTCTGGACAGGAGGACACGACCGTGCTATATGATTAGCGCGACCGTGTCTGTTCCAAATCAGGAACGAATTGACTAATTCTTATAATAACAGAGTTGGAAATCATAGGGCTTTCACCCATTAGATTGTTTCGAGTCTTTTTGCATAGATTAATTGGATTTAAAACGTGTCTAATGTCGGATTCGATTAAATCATTTTTGAAGAAAAACTAGATTCGGGTTTAAGGTGATTTCCATATTGGAAGCCCAAATTAACATGGGGCTTTTGATCTAAGGACTGAATCGATAGAGGGAAAGGTTTCAATTACCCAGAATGATGGCGAATTGATAGCGATCGGTAGAAAAGAATTCCGACGACTTCGGGTTCTGTCTCCGACGTCCTCTGCTGCAATTCCGACTAAACCAGAGAGTCCAGTAGCTTTAGTGAGGATTGAGTAGCGTGAATCTGCTGCTTGATTGGGAGAATTCATATCGAAAGAAAGAATTCGTGTTTTCTTGAAATGTCTAAATGATTTTTGAGATTGATTGAGTTAATCCGAGATGTTTCGTGTAATTGAAAGGTTTATTTCATTCGTTAATGAGAATGAAGTGTAGGACGGTTACGGAGCTCAACGATCGAGTGATTAAAAATATATTTACGTTTCAACTGGTACTAGGCGCGACCGTGCCCAAACGAGGCGCGACCGTGCTAAGGCACCAGGCGCGATCGTTCCAAAGCAAGTCGCGCGACCGTGCCAAAGCACTCGGCGCGACCGTGCCTATTAGGGTTTCTTGTAAATTTTCAACATCAGACCTTGTAACTTTGGTCTTTGACATATTTGCATAAATAGATACTTATGTAGTGTTTTAGTAGGTTATAACCGTGTAAAATTTGCGGGTTAACATTGAAATATAGTATTTAATTGATGGTACGAATAGAACAAAACAGTGCACTAGAATTTGGTTTGAAATGCATTACATTGAATTTGAAATACGGATATTAAAAATCAGAAATGTTACATTATTAATAGTCCCTCTTGGTAAATCCTGCACAACTAACAAGAAACATTAATTTGAAATTGGGACCCAAGCCATGGTAGTCATGGGTCGTCCATATGTATCAAAATAATAAACCTCACTCCAATCACAATCGAATCTCTCATCAATTTTCGGAGATTGTTTCGACGAGTCAGAAACAGAAACTTTAGATTTCCAAACATACTTCTGTTCATTAAGTTCTTTCTGCTTAAAATGTGAAGTGTTTGAACATTTTCGTTCATTTGAAAAATGTTTAGATTGTGAAAACTCTTGTTGTTCTAAAAGTTTTCTCAATCTTCTGTTTCTCCTCCGTCTTTGAGGTCTAGAAAGCCTAACCTCAGATTTTGAATTACCCTTTGGTATAGCATGAGGTTTAACCACATTTGGGTTAACATAAGGCTTACCATGAGTTCTTACCTTTCCTTGAGTAACATGTCGGTTACCTTTGGTGTTGTGAGGACAAGCAATCTGAATATGACCAACAAAACACAAGAAAAGCAAGATCTCGTCTCACGATATTCTCTCATATAAGGAATCTTCACACGATAAGATGCACTTGAAGAAGATTCTCCTACATGAACTTCTTTTGGCTTTATTTTCTCTCGAACTCCAGATTTTGCAACAAGTTTTGATTCAGGCTTCATCTTCTCAGGAAATACATGCTTCTTCCCTTTTTTTTTGTAAGGACATGTCACCACAATGTGTCCTATCTCATTACAATGAAAACATGTACGCCTGTCTGTATAATCTCTGACATATGGAACGCTCCTTGAATTTGAAGAACTTCTAAATGTATAATTTCCAAATGAATTAGAATCAACCTTTGAGTTTTCTTTCTTAACAGCTTTAGGTATCCCCTCTACCTTAGCTTCATCAAAATATTCATCATCACTCTCATCAGAATACACCATATCTTCACCTGTGACTGGATTCACCTTCAACACAGTCTTAGGATCTAAATCCTCAACGTTTATAATCTCAGGTGTAACAGTATAATTTTCGTTGAATGGTGGAGGAACATAACAAATACCATTAGTTCTGTGAGGCCCCCTTCCTGAAAGGCCTCACTTATTGGGTTTACTCATCAACACATAGAACTTAATCATAAGACATTCATTAACACAGCGGAAACAATTTAAAACTTCAACATACGTAGCGGAAATACATAACATGCCTAAACATATCTTGTCAACATACAAACTGAAACTTGTCTGAATCAACTAAAACAATAACATAGACAGGATGTCAGACTCTGGTCTTCGGGTAACTCTTCTCGCCAAGCCAAGCATCCACTTCCATCTACTGCCACCTACACTTAACTGATGTGCATACTAAAAATCAGCAACGCTGAGTGAGTTCTAACGTTTACATTAAATCATTTATATAAAAGATTTACTAATACATACATACTGCTCTTAAGCAAAACTTTACATACTTTACTTTTCAAAACATATATACTGCCATTAAGGCTAAACTTAACACACTTTACTTTTCAAAACATATATACTGCCATTAAGGCTAAACTTAACACACTTTACTTTTCAAACAGTTTAAAACGTATAATAAACCGTCAATTCCTCTTTACTGTACTGCCCTCATGGCTTACATCCATGAACCGACAAGTACCTGGTCAATGCCCCCATGATCAACGACCATGAACCGACAATACCGCTTATCCGTCAATTCCTTGTCACTACTGTACCGCCCCCATGGCTTTCATCCATGAACCGACGAGTACCTGGTCAATGCCCCCATGATCAACGACCATGAACCGACAATGCCGCTTATCCGTCAATTCCTTGTCACTACTGTACCGCCCCCATGGATTCATCCATGAACCGACGAGTACCTGGTCAATGCCCCCATGGATTCATCCATGAACCGACAATACCCTGGTCAATGCCCCCATGGCTCACGTCCATGAACCGACAATACCGCTTAACGCTAAGGGGAGGTTGCGTGGACCTCCCGAGCAACCGCCGTCACTCATCCCAGTTGTACAACTGTTAACGAACCACAAAGGTTCTTACTAATGGGTAGAACCCATATCTGACATCTTGTACAAGTAACATCTGTCCCAAGGACCTTTATAGCTGGTACATATTCCCGAAGGAAAACTGTTCACTTTACTGTTCATAAATATTTCTGTAAATCTTGCTCATAACTTAACATATATCATGCCTTTGTTTATGTATATAAAAATATAGTAAACGCTTGCCAAATGATATATCTTTGCTTTTACTGAAACATAGCTTATCATAAAAATACATCTTACTTTCTGAAACATAGCTTATCATATATATCATGCCTTTGTTTATGTATATGAAAATATAGTAAACGCTTGCCAAATAATATATCTTTCTTTCTAAAACATAGCTTATCATAAAATACATCTTGCTTTCTAAAACATAGCTTATCATATATATCATGCCTTTGTTTATGTATATAAAAATATAGTAAACGCTTGCAAAATGATATATCTTACTTTACTGAAACATACTTTTGCCTCTTTTAAACCTTTCACTAAAACATAGCTTTTCTCCTCAGTTTATAATATATAAAATATAATAAACACTTTACACTAAGTATGCACACCACCCCTAAAGAAGGCAAAAAGGGGATTAGAACTCACCTCTTATCTTAGCTGGAATGGTCTACTGGATCTCACTCAATCTGAACAATCATAACAGTTGACACATATCAGACCTAATCCCGACTCTAACGGTTTACTCGTTCTGTTACAGGTGAATACACTGACTTCACTTACTGATGCAGACCTATCGAAACTACTTAGTTTCGACAGATGCAGGCCCATCGAAACTTCTAGTTTCGATACCTGCAGGCCGCTCGAAACTTCTAGTTTCGATACCTGCAGGCCGCTCGAAACTTCTAGTTTCGATACCTGCAGGCCGCTCGAAACTTCTAGTTTCGATACCTGCAGAACTCAGCTATCTTCCCCGTGAAAAACCCTAACTTTCGCAATGCAGGTCCGACCTGGTCAAGATCCGGACTTTTTACATTCAAAACTGTAACATCCCAAAATAAATAGAAACCCAAATAAAGGAAACAAAGTGGGCTTGGCCAAAGTTTCGGCCCATGGGCCCGAAAAATGACAGGGAGCCTTCATAGCAGCAGCCATCAGCCTCTCCCTCATTCACCACACTTGTCACGCAAGTTTCTAGTGAGAGAAAGAGAGAGTGAGAGTTTGGGTCTAGAGAGAGAAAGCTCGGGATCAAGCTCAAAGTCTCGAGGATTGTTGCTCAACATCTCTGGAGCATAAAGAAACGAGAAGGAAGCTGTAACAGGTAATTATTATGCCTAAATCTGAGTTTTTGTAACTTTCGGGTTTCGGGTTAATAATCGAGTAAAGGTTTAGATTTTTACGTGTGAAACTGGAAACAAACCACGGGTTTGGGTTCATGGGGGAAAATGGAACATTTCGAACGTAAAAAGTTCAAAGCTTGATCGATTAGAACAAAGGGACCAGATCTAGGGTTCTGTTTGGGGAAGGAGACTGCACAGTCGAAACTACTAGTTTCGATATGGACGCATCTATCGAAACTACCTAGTTTCGACAGGGGCAGACCCATCGAAACTACCATAGTTTCAATATAGACCCAAGACCTTAACTAAGAATTTATATAAGTCATACGACTCGAAACTACTTAGTTTCGATAAGAAGCAGTGACTCGAAACTACTTAGTTTCGATAAGAAGCAGTGACTCGAAACTACTTAGTTTCGATAAGAAGCCAGGGCTCGAAACTACATAGTTTCGATAAGGAGCCAGGACTCGAAACTACCTAGTTTCGATAATGAAACCATGACCCGAAACATCTGAGTCAAGCCTAGTAATGTCTAAGTGTCCCCTAGGAACACAGCCTTACGCCTATGACTTGATTATACAGATTGTGGGTGACCATAGTGACATTCAGGAACCGGCTAGGTGTAAACAGAAACGATTCATCTGGTGAGTTCTTATTGCCCTTTTTCCTAATGGTTTTGGGCTGGCATGCATACTGGTATAGTATTTTATAAAAATGTTATTTTTATAAAATGAAAGGCAAAGTATAGTATTTTATAAAAATGTTATTTTTATAAAATGAAAGGCAAAGTATAGTATTTTATAAAAATGTTATTTTTATAAAATGAAAGGCAAAGTATAGTATTTTATAAAAATGTTATTTTTATAAAATGAAAGGCAAAGTATAGTATTTTATAAAAATGTTATTTTTATAAAATGAAAGATAAAGAACAAAAGAGCATAGTATTATCTTTTAAACAAGTTTTTGAAAGATAACAATGAGCTAAAGAAAGAACGATAAAGGAGCCGTACTTCGGTACAGCTCGACAGTGACAGTGACAGTGACAGTGACAAATACCATGTTATATGCTTATGTGTTAATATGTGTTATTTGTCTATATGAAAGTTATGTGATTGCATTTCTATTTGTGTAATAGTGTAATTGCATTGCATAGTAGTTGCATAGTAGAAAGTCCTGCAGGCATGCTAAAGTAGAAGTCTCACCCTGAGGTGTGAGCAATGCTAAAGGAGTCTTACACTTCGGTGTAAGCAATGCTAAAGGAGTCTTACACTTCGGTGTAAGCAATGCTAAAGGAGTCTTCACTTCGGTGTAAGCGAGAAAGTCTCACCCTGAGGTGTGAGCAATGCTAAAGGAGTCTTGCACTAACGTGCAAGCGAGAAAGAAAGTCCTACCCTGAGGTGTGGGCAGCGCTAAAGTAAAAGTCTTACCCTGAGGTGTAAGCAAGATAGGGATCTGGTCCTCGGACCACGATCCATATGTGATAGTTAAAGTATGATAAAGTCACTTGTCAAGTATAAGTGAAATGATAGACAGAGTACAGTGGGACACCCTAACGGGTTTCCTTAAAGATAAAGTTTTAATGACAGATAGAAACGTAACAGATTTATAATTGTAACGTTGTAAAGTTTTAAAGTAATAGTTAAAAGTTTATTTCAAAGAAAGAGAAAGTAAAGCTTATTTTATTTTAATAAAACTAAGCTACCAAAGATAAAGTTTACAGTTTAAAGTAAAGAGGGAACTCACCAGCGTTAGCTGACTTTTAGTATGCATGACAGGTAAAAAGGGTAAAGCTAAAGAAAAGTGAAAGAGCCATGTGGGCTGGATAGCATGGACATCGGGCTGCGGTATTGAAGACTGACATTTCCAATCCTGATAGTTCATGTTATAGACAATATTTCATGTTATAGTTTGATGAATGATTTGAATTAAAGACTTCCGCTGTAATAGATTCTGATTTCCGGTTTAAGAACTATGTTTGTTATGTTGTGTGCCAACTATGAGATGTACCCGTTTTGGGGCGTTTCAAGTTGGTATCAGAGCCATAGTTTGAGAGATTCAGACATTTGCGATAATGTCTGAACTTAAACTGAGAATGGGACAAAGCAAAGGAAGGGAAGGAATGTCAGTCGGAGCAGCCCGTCCATGGAAAGATAGTAGACAGAAGGTAGTCAATGTCCTTACATAGAACATAGACAATAACGCCTTAGTACAGATAGCAAAAAGTAGATGCTTTAGCATAAATAGTACATGCCTTAGCACAGACAGTAGACAGTAGATAGTACGTGCCTTATAGTAGAAACTCTGAACTTGGATGCAAATGTTACTCGGAAAGGAAATGTTCAGAACCCGAGTAGTAAAGTAAATTAGTAATTTCATACCGGTCTCTGTAATTAGTAATTTACAGTACTCGAGGTGTTCTAAATTGTTACCTATCTTGATAACACGAGCTATCTTTGTTCACAGTAGACACTAAATGGCTAGAGCAAAGAGAGGAGGTCGCACTGGGGGTCGTACTGGTCGTCGAGGCCGACCTCCAGGTAACCGGAACCGTCCTGAAGAAAGTGAGCACTCCCGCAACGAAGCTGAATCGGTGCATGTGGAGCATAATGATAGTGGGAACCATGCGTCGGCTCCTAACGATGCCCCTAATGAGGCGCTTGAGTTGGAACCGATTGTGAAAGAAGCTATAGCGGCAGAGGTTACTTCAATCTTGAAGAAAGTTCTACCGGAAGCATTGGGCGAGGCCCTTAAAGAGTTTAATATAGGGAAGAAAGAAACGAAAGAGGAAAGCAGCAAGAGACTTGAAGTCACTGACAGTGATGATTCTGATTATGAAATGGCAACCCGGGGTTGCAACTATAAGTCCTTTCGGGGGTGTGACCCGCCGAAGTATGATGGACGGAAAGATGCTGTTGCCACTTTTGAGTGGATAGAGAGAATGAATGGGGTGATCAACATTAGTGAGTGCCGTGATGATCAAGCGGTCAAGTTTGCCGCTCACTCATTCACTAATGAGGCATTAAGCTGGTGGAGATCGATCGAAAGAATCAAGTCTTCTGCTGAGATGAAAAAGATGAAATGGGACGACATGAAAAAGCTGCTAATCACTAAGTTCTGCCCGCAGAACGAGATTGACAGAGTTGAGAGGGAATTTCTGGGGCTCTGTGCTGGTAGTATGACTCATCGCCAGTATACCTCCAAATATCAAGAGTTGGCTCAGCTGGTTCCACATCTGGTGGACACTGAGGAAAAGAGGATTAAGTACTACATCAAGGGACTACCACAGAAAGTCCGTGTGCACGTGAAAGCTAATGCTCCCACGAGTTTTGAATCTGTGGTATCACTTGCTGGAATAGTTTATGATGACTTCGAATCCGCAGACCCACTGCCTACTGAGAAGAAAGTGACCAATGCCGTTAAACGGCCAGCTAAAGAGTGGGCGGGGCCGGAGACGAAGAAACTGAGGATTGAAGATGGGGTTGAATGTGCTAAGTGTGGCAGGAAGCACTCGGGCGAGTGCCGAGTTGGGTTAAATATGTGCTATAGGTGCGGAAAGACCGGACACTACTCTCGAGAGTGTCCCGAGGCACAGTCTTGTTATAACTGCGGGATACCTGGCCACATGGCCAAAGACTGTCGGAAACCCAAGGCTACTGGCACCGAGAAGGGTAAAGAACCTGAGAAGCCGAAGGCAAGGACCCGGGCGTATGCACTGACACAGGAGGAGGCTAGGGGAGACCCAGATGTTGTGTCAGGTACGTTCATCCTTGACCACACTTATGTTTCAGTATTATTTGATTCGGGTGCCAGTAGGAGTTTTATATCATCTTCTAAGTGTAAAAGAATGAAATGCAAAGTTACTAGAGTAGAGCAGGCCTTTAATGTGGAAACCGCAGTGGGCAAGACCACGATAGTAAGTGAATTGGTAGATAATTGCACGATAAAGATTCATGGCCATAGATTCCCAGTTAGGTTGTATGTTATGACCTTGGGAGGATTCGATATAGTTTTGGGTATGGATTGGTTAACTGCCAACGAAGCCCGAATAATATGTAGACGAAAGATAGTTCAGCTCAAAGCTCCAGACGGTGGCGAGGTTTTGGTGTACGGGGATCGCGACGGTTCACTAACGAACGTCATATCAATGATAAAGGCAGAGAAGTATATAGGGCGCGGATGCGAGGCCTACCTGGCCTATGTGATAGACAATGATGTAAAGGTGAGAGAGTTAAAAGACGTACCAGTGGTATGTAATTTTCCGGGGGTGTTTCCTGAGGAGTTGCCTGGGTTACCACCTGACCGGGAGACAGAATTCCAGATAGACTTAGTGCCAGGTGCCCAGCCCGTGGCTAAAGCACCGTACCGACTTGCACCTCTGGAGATGAAAGAGCTGATGGTACAGTTGGAAGAACTTTTGGATAGAGGATTTATCAGACCAAGCATTTCTCCATGGGGTGCTCCGGTTCTGTTCGTAAAGAAGAAAGATGGTGCCATGAGAATGTGCATCGACTACAGAGAGTTGAACAAGCGTACAGTAAAGAACAAATATCCGCTACCAAGGATCGATGATCTGTTCGACCAACTACAGGGCGCCAGATGGTTCTCCAAGATCGATCTGCGGTCGGGATATCATCAGTTAAAGGTAAGAGAAGAGGACATACCTAAGACAGCGTTTCGCACGCGTTATGGGCATTACGAGTTTCGCGTGATGTCTTTCGGCTTGATGAACGCTCCGGCAGCATTCATGAGTATGATGAACCAGGTGTGTAGACCGATGCTAGATAGGTCGGTGATAGTGTTTATAGACGACATACTCATTTATTCGAAAAGTGAAGGTGATCATGCTTGTCATCTTCGAGAAGTACTAGAGACGCTACAAAAAGAAAAGTTGTATGCCAAGTTCTCCAAATGCGCGTTCTGGCTTAAGGAAGTCCAATTCTTAGGTCACGTTATCAACGCAGACGGCATTATGGTTGACCCGGCTAAGATAGAGGCAGTACAGGAATGGGAAACCCCGAAGACGCCAACCGAGATTCGGAGTTTTCTGGGATTGGCAGGTTACTATCGAAGGTTCATTCAGGACTTCTCGAGAATAGCTTCGCCACTGACAAAGTTGACACGTAAAGAAGTAAAGTACGAATGGGGTCAGGCTCAGTCCAAAGCATTTGAAGAGTTAAAGAAGAAGTTGACCCAAGCCCCAGTGTTAGCACTACCCGACGGTAACGAGGACCTGGTGGTATATTCTGACGCATCGGGACAAGGGTTAGGGTGTGTTTTGATGCAGAGGGGAAAGGTGATCGCGTATGCGTCACGACAGCTAAAGATCCACGAAATTAACTACCCGACTCACGATTTGGAGCTCGCGGCAGTTGTTTTTGCGTTAAAGATTTGGAGGCATTACCTCTACGGGGTGAAATGCACGATTTATTCGGATCACAAGAGCTTGAAGTATTTCTTCGAACAGAAAGACCTGAATATGCGGCAAAGGCGGTGGTTAGAATTGCTGAAAGACTATGACTGTGAGATCCTATACCACCCGGGAAAGGCGAATGTGGTCGCTGATGCCCTAAGTCGTAAGGAGAATCATTCTCCTATTAGGGTAAAAGCGTACCAGTTAGTGATAACCCCAGATTTTATGACAGAGCTAGAAGCAGCACAGAAGGAAGCACTAAAGGAAGAGAACATAAAGAAAGAAAGAATGGTCGGTCAACAGACAAAGTTAGAATTAAACACTCATGGAGTGAGGACCAGGTGTGGTCGCATGTGGGTACCGAAGGGCGGAGAGCTTAGGGCCAAAGTACTTGACGAGGCCCATAAGTCTCGATATTCCATCCACCCAGGAACCACGAAAATGTACCAGGATTTGAAAAAAGAGTATTGGTGGCCTAACATGAAGAATGATGTGACCGGATATGTAAGCAAGTGTCTGACTTGCTCACAAGTTAAAGCAGAGCATCAGAAACCGTACGGGAAGATCCAGCCTCTGGAAATACCCGAATGGAAGTGGGAGCGTATCACCATGGACTTTATTACAAAGCTGCCCCGCACAGCAAAAGGCCATGATACGATTTGGGTTATAGTGGATCGTCTGACAAAGAGTGCACATTTCTTGCCAATTCGCGAAACGTATTCATCTGAGAAGTTGGCAGAAGTATTTATCAATGAAATTGTCTCTCGACATGGCGTACCGTTATCAATTGTATCTGACCGGGACACCCGATTTACATCGAGGTTCTGGAAAAGATTTCACGAGTCAATGGGTACAAGACTGAACATCAGCACGGCTTATCATCCACAGACGGATGGTCAATCAGAAAGGACCATCCAGACGTTAGAGGATATGCTCCGCGCATGCATTATAGACTTTGGTGGCAGTTGGGATAGTCACCTACCATTGGCAGAGTTCTCCTACAACAACAGCCACCACACCACTATTGGTATGCCGCCTTACGAAATGTTGTATGGTAGAAGATGTCGAACCCCGGTCTGTTGGGGCGAGGTAGGACAGAAAGAGTTGGGGAGTTTAGAGGTAGTCACAACAACCTCTGAAAAGATTGACCAGATCAAGGCCAGAATGAAAGCTGCACAGGACCGTCAAAAGTCCTACGCGGATAAAAGGCGAAGACCAATCGAATTCAAGGTCGGGGATCAAGTACTATTGAAAGTATCTCCCTGGAAGGGGATCATACGATTCAGAAAGAGAGGGAAGTTAAGCCCAAGATTCGTCGGGCCTTTCAAAATACTAGCACGGGTTGGTGAAGTCGCTTACCGGTTAGAATTACCTGATGAGCTGAGTGGAATTCACCCAACCTTCCACGTGTCGCACTTGCGCAAGTGCCTGGCCGACGAATCGGCACACGTGACACTTGACGACATCGAGATAGATAATAGCCTCAATTACATCGAGGAACCCGTCGCCATATTAGACAGGAAAGAAAAGCGGTTACGGAATAAAGTGATACAGTTAGTCAAAGTACAATGGAAGCATCGTAAAGGTTCGGAAGCTACATGGGAAACCGAGACAGAAATGAAAGAGTCGTACCCGCACCTGTTTGACTTATAACAGGTTTCGAGGACGAAACCTTTCGTAAGAGGGGTAGACTTGTAACATCCCAAAATAAATAGAAACCCAAATAAAGGAAACAAAGTGGGCTTGGCCAAAGTTTCGGCCCATGGGCCCGAAAAATGACAGGGAGCCTTCATAGCAGCAGCCATCAGCCTCTCCCTCATTCACCACACTTGTCACGCAAGTTTCTAGTGAGAGAAAGAGAGAGTGAGAGTTTGGGTCTAGAGAGAGAAAGCTCGGGATCAAGCTCAAAGTCTCGAGGATTGTTGCTCAACATCTCTGGAGCATAAAGAAACGAGAAGGAAGCTGTAACAGGTAATTATTATGCCTAAATCTGAGTTTTTGTAACTTTCGGGTTTCGGGTTAATAATCGAGTAAAGGTTTAGATTTTTACGTGTGAAACTGGAAACAAACCACGGGTTTGGGTTCATGGGGGAAAATGGAACATTTCGAACGTAAAAAGTTCAAAGCTTGATCGATTAGAACAAAGGGACCAGATCTAGGGTTCTGTTTGGGGAAGGAGACTGCACAGTCGAAACTACTAGTTTCGATATGGACGCATCTATCGAAACTACCTAGTTTCGACAGGGGCAGACCCATCGAAACTACCATAGTTTCAATATAGACCCAAGACCTTAACTAAGAATTTATATAAGTCATACGACTCGAAACTACTTAGTTTCGATAAGAAGCAGTGACTCGAAACTACTTAGTTTCGATAAGAAGCAGTGACTCGAAACTACTTAGTTTCGATAAGAAGCCAGGGCTCGAAACTACATAGTTTCGATAAGGAGCCAGGACTCGAAACTACCTAGTTTCGATAATGAAACCATGACCCGAAACATCTGAGTCAAGCCTAGTAATGTCTAAGTGTCCCCTAGGAACACAGCCTTACGCCTATGACTTGATTATACAGATTGTGGGTGACCATAGTGACATTCAGGAACCGGCTAGGTGTAAACAGAAACGATTCATCTGGTGAGTTCTTATTGCCCTTTTTCCTAATGGTTTTGGGCTGGCATGCATACTGGTATAGTATTTTATAAAAATGTTATTTTTATAAAATGAAAGGCAAAGTATAGTATTTTATAAAAATGTTATTTTTATAAAATGAAAGGCAAAGTATAGTATTTTATAAAAATGTTATTTTTATAAAATGAAAGGCAAAGTATAGTATTTTATAAAAATGTTATTTTTATAAAATGAAAGGCAAAGTATAGTATTTTATAAAAATGTTATTTTTATAAAATGAAAGATAAAGAACAAAAGAGCATAGTATTATCTTTTAAACAAGTTTTTGAAAGATAACAATGAGCTAAAGAAAGAACGATAAAGGAGCCGTACTTCGGTACAGCTCGACAGTGACAGTGACAGTGACAGTGACAAATACCATGTTATATGCTTATGTGTTAATATGTGTTATTTGTCTATATGAAAGTTATGTGATTGCATTTCTATTTGTGTAATAGTGTAATTGCATTGCATAGTAGTTGCATAGTAGAAAGTCCTGCAGGCATGCTAAAGTAGAAGTCTCACCCTGAGGTGTGAGCAATGCTAAAGGAGTCTTACACTTCGGTGTAAGCAATGCTAAAGGAGTCTTACACTTCGGTGTAAGCAATGCTAAAGGAGTCTTCACTTCGGTGTAAGCGAGAAAGTCTCACCCTGAGGTGTGAGCAATGCTAAAGGAGTCTTGCACTAACGTGCAAGCGAGAAAGAAAGTCCTACCCTGAGGTGTGGGCAGCGCTAAAGTAAAAGTCTTACCCTGAGGTGTAAGCAAGATAGGGATCTGGTCCTCGGACCACGATCCATATGTGATAGTTAAAGTATGATAAAGTCACTTGTCAAGTATAAGTGAAATGATAGACAGAGTACAGTGGGACACCCTAACGGGTTTCCTTAAAGATAAAGTTTTAATGACAGATAGAAACGTAACAGATTTATAATTGTAACGTTGTAAAGTTTTAAAGTAATAGTTAAAAGTTTATTTCAAAGAAAGAGAAAGTAAAGCTTATTTTATTTTAATAAAACTAAGCTACCAAAGATAAAGTTTACAGTTTAAAGTAAAGAGGGAACTCACCAGCGTTAGCTGACTTTTAGTATGCATGACAGGTAAAAAGGGTAAAGCTAAAGAAAAGTGAAAGAGCCATGTGGGCTGGATAGCATGGACATCGGGCTGCGGTATTGAAGACTGACATTTCCAATCCTGATAGTTCATGTTATAGACAATATTTCATGTTATAGTTTGATGAATGATTTGAATTAAAGACTTCCGCTGTAATAGATTCTGATTTCCGGTTTAAGAACTATGTTTGTTATGTTGTGTGCCAACTATGAGATGTACCCGTTTTGGGGCGTTTCAAAAACGTTTGTTTTTCGTTTAAGAACTCAAATCTATGCTTTTCTTTCAGTTTCATCTGTAAAAACGTTCCCGTTTCACCCAAAACCCGAAAAACCCAAAAATGAACTAAAACTCAGATCTAGGAGAATCGGTTACCTGTAATCACTTCCTTTTCGTTGCTAAACACTCGCGAGACTCTTGCTAACGATCCTTGAAGCTCTAGTCCGAAAACCGGGACTTTCTCTCTCTAGGCTCTCTCTCGCTTTCTCTCTCTAGAATTCCGAAAATGGTGTTGCAAATGAGGGTTTGGGGCTGGTCTTGAGACTTATAAGGGCCCGACCCTTGCCCCTTTCGGCCCATACACCCCGGCCCAAGCCCGCTTCCTTTCTTTTTATTTAAGTTTTAATTCCTCGTGAATTCTCTCGTGCTCTAAAACTCGGGATGTTACAAGTTCCCTTCCCCTCTTTAGTATTATTATGATAATGTTCTAATAAGAATGATGAATTTCCAAAGCTTTCTAACTTTCTATGCAATCTGATCACTTCTGCTTTAGATTCAGCTAGTACCTTATCTTTCTCAACAAGATCATTATTTCTCTTCTCAATTTCTGCAAAGGACATATCCAGGTGATATGCCTGCTCTTTGATCTTCAAAGTCAGAGAACTTATATCCCTCTTCAGTGATTCTATTCTCTCAATACACACATTCTCATTATCTTTTAATTTCTGATTTACCGTGTGCATCGATTTCATATCACAAAGGAGGTTTACGTTGTCATCCATAACCCTCATCATTTTATCCTTCACTGAAATACAATTAGAACAAAATGTTTTAGAGTTAGAAACAACCTCAGGTTTTAGTTCTAGAGAAAATGCACCAGGAGCCATGAAAACATCATCATCAGCTTCACTCTTTTGATCAACAATGTATCAATTTCTGATTCACTTAGATCATCTTCAACTGTCTGAAAGCTTTCTTCAGTCATCATATCACTCTCGGTAGACTGAGTACTTTCACCAGAACGAATACTCTCACTATCAGTTAAATCTGCAGAAGAATCACTTTGAGAATCACCCTGCTTTTCTAATACTTCTTTAATCAAGACCACAAACGCTTGAGAAGTTTCTTCACCCTTTTTCTTCAATGTTTCCCATAGATCTCTTGAAGTTGGACACTTCCCGAGACTATGAATGATTTCTTTTGGTAAAGACATCGTTAAAGTTTCACACGTTTTCATCTCTCGATCAAACTTCTGCTTTTCTACTTTAGTACTGGTTTAGGAACATCACTAAATTCCAGAAAGTTAAAAGTAGGATGCACATATCCTTCTATTATTGGTCTCCAAAAATATTCATCAGTTACTAATACGAACTGTTCGAACCGGACTTTCCAGCTATGGTAATCTGATATGCACAAAAGCCTCGGTGGCATAATTTCAATCTCATTATCATCACATTAAATTGACATTTTGAAATTTTTGCGAAAATATCTGGAAAAAATTTCCCGCCAAAATATATTTTTTTTTAAATTTCAAAATTTCAAAATTTCAAAAATGATTCAAAACGACCATATAAGCTTTCCCTAAAAAATTTAAACAAGATACTCTTTTTTTTTAAGATAAGTTCGCCTGATACTGCCTAAGCGAACTTAATAAGTTCGCCTGAACCTCACTAAGCGAGCAATACTAGTATAAACACTTAGAACATTACATACAAAAACATAAAGACATTAGATCTAAACTATTACAAAGCTTTTGTCATTACAAACTATGTCCTAACAAAAATGATAGGTAGAATCGGAAACTGTGCTAGTGTGGAATTAAATGAATAATAATGATAATCAAATGCGTCTGATTTGTAACGTTTTGGTAGACCTAACTGACTTTGAAAAGCTTAAATATCCTGATAGTGAATCTAGTTTAATTGGAATAATTTATTCGGGATGTCTTGTGGGTTCTCATCTTAGGGGTGTCGGTGAGGTCAAAACTATCAATATATGGTGATAGGTACCACTATAAGAAAGTATTTTTAAGTTTTTGAAATCTTTTGGCACATCGCTTTCTTCTTATGAGAATAAATCCGAAATTTGGTGTCGCCCGCATTCCATAATCCATCATTCATGAGCTTAATTAATTAGATTGTGAGCTTGAGTCTCGCCAACGTGTTACCCTCCGGGTTACAAGCTTGGTTGAAGCGCCCATGGGCAGACTCTTGTAATCAATTATAGATGACTGGTTTGACTTATGTGTTACCTTCTGGGATAGTGACCGGGTTGAAACGCCTCTAAGTTGAGTTATGTACTTCATTGCTAAAAACTGAAGCTTATGTGTTACCCTCTAGGATGGCGACTTGGAGGATACACCACTGGGTGAGGTTTATTCATACATCATTAATGAAGGAAAATCTTTCATCCATCGATCCATAATTCCATCTGATTTTTAAAACTAATAGACTAGTGCTTATAGTGGTGGGAAAATCTATAAGGTTTAACCCGGGCCTTGATATACTTTGAGATGGGATTAGGCTAAGTTGTAGCTTACTGAGTGTGAGACCCATATATTGACTGTTGCTTGGTAATGTATAATATATAGATCACTGATATACCCTAAATTATACATGTTTTGCAAACATAATAATCCCCATATTATGATACTAATTGATTAATAACCTTGCAATTGATACTTAAAATGTTAATATTTCACAAATGCAGGTTATTCTGTATCCCAAAGATGAATAGAGCAAAAATCAGCTAAAATCATGAAGAAAGCAAACTTTTGGAAGACCAAACCCGAGCATTGATCCCCAAGAAATCAAAATTGGTCAACACAAGTCAACCAACAGTTAAAAGACGAAGCTGGGGAGCTGGCAGGGCATTTCACAACCGTGCAATGCCATGCACGGTCGTGCATTCCCTGTCCAGCCTCCCAGGCTCCGGTACATTGTCCTTTGTACCCTGTTTGAATCCCGCGGTGTTTGCACACCCGTGCAACCCAATGCACGGTCGTGCATTGCTCATTTTGAGGCCTATAAATAGATGGCTTGAGTTCTTCATTACACACCCCCATCCACACCTTACAACAACCATCCAGACCTCATTTGAGAGTGTATTTCATAGTTAGAGTAGTGAGTGGAGGGGCTCTTCCTCCTTGTTCCGCAATAGGGGAGCCTACGAAACTCAGCATTATGCTAGTTAGTATGTCAATTCGTGGCTAAACTCTTTGTATTGCTAGGGTGAAGATGAAATTTGGTTCATGTTAATGTTTAACGTATTAATCCATGTGATGTGTTTATGTCTTTAACTATTCGTCCTACAAACCACCATTTTGGTGGGCTTTTATTATTTTCTAAATCCGTCTTTAAATTAATGAGTGTTCTTGGTTTTAAAGCGTAAGATCGTAAAACCTTTTTAATCAAACTTCTTTTGAAACTTGTACGTCTTTATACAAGCAGAGATTGATAAGCCAAGGCTTGGTTAACACTAATAAGGTCGTACGTCTTTATACGAACTTATTATGCGACCAAGAATTGGTGAACTCATGTTGGGAACGGTACGTCTTTATACTTAGTCCCATTGTTACACCGCCTCTCGGTGAGCAAAATATAGTCACCTATTTAACTCTAATACAAAGTATTATACATTCGATATCTTAAACCAACCCGGAGATGACCATTCGAAGGGTTGAGGGTAATTTTTGTCCTTAACGGGAGGCACTACCACTTGTTACATCTTTTATATTTGCAAATCAAATGTCGTGAGGAAGAGGCTCTAGCGGTGACCCGGGTCACACATTTGTAGTAGTCATATCATTGGATTAGTCAAGTTAACATTATCACGTACCAAGCGGATTCAAAACCCAAAGCAATACTATTCGTAACCTGATCATTTCTGACATATTTACTTTCCTGTTATTTACTATTCTGTTCGTTACATTTCTGTTACACACTTCACGCACGTTTTTACTTTTCTGCTATTTACTTTACCGTCATTTACTTTTCTGTCATTTACTTTTCTGTTCCACAAGCACACAAAACTCACTCACTAATTAAACAGGCTAAATGTTAACAAAAGTTGAGTATTGGAATTCGACTGTGTCCGTTGGTTCGATACTTGGTTCTTAACTAAAATATATTACGCTGCGATAGGTACACTTGCCTATTGTGTGTGTTTTAAGTTTGAGTATTTATCATTTTATAAATTTAAAACTTGATCTCGTGAAACCATTTCTAAAACAAATATATATATATATATATATATATATATGTATTTATATATTTTTTAATTTAGTTATCACACGACATCATCAAGTTTTTGGCGCCATTGCCGGGGACACGGTGATTTCAATAAAGATTATAGTTAACGGATTAGTCTTTTTAACCTTAACAATTACTTGTATGGTTTGTTTTGATTATTTCTTACAGCAACTTTCATGGATGACAACTACGAGGGTTGTTATGGAGGATACCAAAACGACTATAAGTACCACTTTTCGGAGGTTTGGTTTGAGATATGTGGGGAACCCCACTACACTCAAGATTGTTATCACTATCAAGGGTATTCCACAGATTTCCACCAACCCTACTGGCAACCATATGAGGAAACCACACCACCTCAAGATATTCAACACTCAACTCTAGATTCCGACTCATGGACCCTAGGAAATCTGTTTCATCATTTGGAAGAAATTAAGGTTCAACTCCTAAAGAGCTCTCTAACTGAACAACAAGTGTTTCATCATTTGGAAGAAATTAAGGTTCAGATCCTAAAAAGCTATCCAAATAAACAACAAGATGATTCCTTCAACGTCCAACAATCGGAAGTTATATTTCCAACATCTCTAGTAAGGTCGAGTGACTCTAAGAAGTAAGAACCTTCCATCTTCACAAGCATGGATCAGTCAGAGGTTAGACCGGGTGATCCAGAAGAGACGGCTACTCCAACTTTACAATCACTTCTTGACTTCTCTGAGAAGCTTGAAGCAAAACAATCAAAGGAGCCAGAAGAGCGAATATCTAAAGAAGAACTGGTGGGAATCCTAAATATGGAAGCACATGAGGATGTAATCACCAACAAACAAATGATAATGGTGGCACCTCTTCCTTGCAACGGTGATAGTTGGCCTGTGACCAAGCATATCAGTGAATCATTACATGAATCACATACGCCGTAGGATAGGGCACATCACTCTGAGGACCACTTCTCATGGAAGAAGCAACGTTCATCCAACAAAAATTACGTGACAAAATTATCATACCGGGGTGATCGTCTCCTTCAATTCATGGGTTTCTTGAAGTTTGGTCCAAAAAATTTAAAATGGTGGTGGCGTGATTTAATTACACTATTTTCTTTAGATGCTCTTCTATAGAGCATTCTAAATTTGATAGGTTTACAAAAATTTTCAAAATTTCAAATCAATCCATCCAAACTAAAATTAAAACTATAAAAAGATTTTGGAAACATATAAATAAATGATTCACCCATTTTAGCACAAAAAATTGAAGGTATTAAAAATAAAAAATTGGGGAAAATCTTTTATTTATGAAATTGGGTCACTTAATGGGGGAATTTAGCTCAGACCACTGGTACAAACTGCCTATGGCGTTTGCCACATGATCCGGCTCGTCAAAACCTTTCCGTCCTCTGGTCGGGGGCCCTCTAACTAAAAACGTAGCTCAAGTTATGACCGTTTCAAATTTGGACACTTTTTACCCTGTTTTTCTCTGTCCAGTTGGTCTCGGATGGACTCTACTAATTCTTGGATCAGCTTATTATCAGTGTACGCATGGCTATCAAATGGATTGGATGAACCTCTGCATATTACAAGCCACCCATTTGACTGATTATTCCACTAGAAGAGAAAGAACGTATGGGTCGGGCTAAACACCCTTAAATATACGTGGCCCTTCCGGAAGGCAACCCGATGATCATGAATAAATTGAGAGGTTGGTACATACGACAAAAAGCATGGATCTCAAGTTTTGTTTTTCCAAATTTAAAGTTTCTTTTACTTCAGCCCCCATGTATGCCTTCTCGATACTAGGACCTTAATAGCTTAACTACTACCCTTTTTTTCCATGTCTGCTTTTATATTTTCCTTTGTGTGTTAGGTAGAATAACATCACCAGATATCTCTGCCACTTCTTTGAGGAATCATATTCCATCTCTACAACCTAATGAATCGAAACCCACATCAAATTTCTTTGAAATTCGATGAAGTCTTTGAAGCAACGTGTTGACAAGTAGCTGATAGGCACAACCTGATAGCAACAATAAGTTTTGGCCTTATGTTATACACCGAATTGACCGGGGGAGTACCAGTTTCTTTTCCCTTAAAACTTCATGCATTTAAATTCCTGCATATCATTTCATTACATGCATTTGTACATTGAGGGCAATGCACGGTTTTAAGTGTAGCGTGGAGAATTAGAGATTAAGGACTACTTGTAACCTCAAAGCAGTAAAATTTCAACTTGTGACTTTCTACCCATTTGACTAAAACGTTACAAAAACCTACCTTTTGTAAAACCCGAAAAATTTTCAAAATTTTAAACCCTAATATTTAAAACCTCTTTGTGTTCGCACCTAATTAAATAAAATGAATACATGGCAAGTAGAAACAAATGAATATTATGCATAACGATTCGCTAAACCCTATCCCATCCGTTTTCATGTTAGGAAAATCAAGCCTATTACACATCATCAAATATTGCATTACTGAGTGTTTTTCAATTGAATTTTATGCATAATTAGATCTTGTGTGACCTATACATATCAAGATCATGAACTAGTAGAAGTATGAAAGTGATTGAGGCACCTATGACTTTATTCCCTTATCCTTAAGTCTAAAAATCCCTAAAATATAATCCGCTTAGATATCCCTTTGAGCCTTAGCCTTTTCTTTTCTACTACCTACAATTATCACCCAACCAACTTTTCGTAAACACCGGGTATTGGCTAACTGTCTTCAAAATGGAAAAATTATCCTATATCGTTATTTCAAGTTTATTACCATTGAGGCAACTTCGGAAAGAATCTGTTTTACTCAAAGGAATTAGAATATACAAGAAGGTGGATGTATTAGGAAGAAACAGCCGAACTATCTGTAAGGAATTCATGGAAATATTATTTCAAGAAAATTGAGGAAAAAGAATTGTTGAAGAAATTGTCTTAATCCAAAAAAAAATATAAAAAATAGAAAAAGGAGAAAAGGAAAAGAAAGAAGTTGGTCTTTTACCGGTTAGACCTTAAAAAGCTGGATATGCATTCTTTTGATTTCAATTTGCTTTCGTATATTCATTTCGCAAAGCCTGAATTACCATCCGAACTCCGAGAGAAGATTTTCAAAGCAACTAGTGATGTTAGAAAATGGGGGCGCAAGCAAAAACAATTACCAACATTTTACGGCTTGTCAAAAAGTGCCGCCAAAAGAAGAGCCAAAGATATGAAAAATGTGTGAAGTGTGGCAACTGGAGCCACGATGGAAAATGTAGCAATAACCAAACCTTTTCCCAAAGTGAGTATACGCAACTGATCAGAGTAGGAGCTGTTAGGCTACAGGCCGAAGGATCCATACGAAGTGGCAGTAATGTATACTACGCAGTACGGAAAGAGTTGGCACTGATGAAAGATCTTGGTCTTGGCAATCTGACCAGAAACGAGCCCTCGGATTAGTTATACCCTCATAATTCGAGTAATGTAAAGGGACCTGCTAGTATTTTCCATTTTAAGCCATGAAGCCGTAGTTGTGTGTTTCACGATAGCTGCTGCCCTTCAAACATTTTAAATCCCTAAAAATCCAAAAAGATTTTTATTTTCACCCTTTATTTTTATTTTAGCCACATTACAACCCTTTTAAAAGTCCTTTTGATTCATGCATACTACTTAGTTAATTGGTGGAGACTTGATTTGCATACAAGCTTATGACCATTGCATAATTCGATTCAAACTTAGTGTTCCACTTAACTTACATTATCCATACATATATAACCCTAGAGTTGAGTGAACATTGTGAGGACTGAAAGTTTATGCATAATAGAAGTTCTAGTAGGCTTGTCATGGATTCCATAAAAGAAAAATACAAAAATAGAATAAGCAACTCAAGAGTTATCCCGGAGTTTCCAAATACTTGGAGTTCCATTTCCCTTGTAAAGTTTTAAGTTATGGGTATGATCATGCATGAGTTTGCTTTAGGACAAGCAAAGTTTAAGTGTGGGGTATTATGATATACCCTAAATTATACATGTTTTGCAAACATAATAATCCCCATATTATGGTACTAATTGATTAATAACCTTAAGGTTGATACTTAAAATGTTAATATTTCACAAATGCAGGTTATTCGGTATCCCAAAGATGAATAGAGCAAAAGTCAGCTAAAATCATGAAGAAATCAAGCTTTTGGAAGACCAAACCCAAGCATTGACCGCCAAGAAGTCAAAATTGGTCAACAAAAGTCAACTAGCAGCTAAAAGATGAAGTTGGGGAGCTGATAGGGCATTGCACGGCCGTGCAATGCCATGCACGATCGTGCATTCCCTGTCCAGCCTCCCTAGGCTCCGCTACATTATCCTTTGTACCCTGTTTGATTCCCGAGGTGTTTGCACGCTCGTGGGAGGCCCCACGCGTTGGATTTACTCATTCACAAACAGTTCTCAAACTAGAATATCAAATAACGCAGCGGAAAATTTCGTTTCAAACATAACATTACATCGTTTAACATGCGGAAGCGTAACATTTTCAAATACATGTACATAACAAAAACAACTCGTAACGGGATGCCAGTCTTCACATCATCCGGGTAACTCCTCAAGCCGCCCAGCATCACCGTCCATCATCATAACTTCCTTAACCTGAATGTGCATACTAAAAAGGTCAGCTACGCTGGTGAGTTCTAGTTTTAACGTAAAACATTAACATCAAATATTTGCCAAAAACATAACATCATACTTCATTTAATAAAAGCGTACATAAAACATGCAATAACTTAACATCATCAAAACATCGTAGCATAACATCGTAACAATAGTCAATATGAACCGAATCTGCGCCTTTTCGTAACCGTCAATTCCATTCATCGCGTACCAGCGGATGAACTTAAGGCTCGTTACCTCTAAGTCATCCGTCACACAGGTCCCCTAAGGCTCGTTACCTCTAGGTGAACCAAACATATGTCTCCTAAGGCTCGTTACCTCTAGGTAGACAGCACATACCAGCGGATGAACTTAAGGCTCGTTACCTCTAAGTCATCCGTCATCCAGGTCTCCTAAGGCTCGTTACCTCTAGGTGGACCAAACATACGTCTCCTAAGGCTCGTTACCTCTAGGTAGACCATACACACGTCTCCTAAGGCTCGTTACCTCTAGGAAGACTAAACATACCATAGGCAATATTTCCCCGCAAGGAATAGTACCTTCCATCGGGATCCCGGTAATCCCATGGGTGACCGTCGTCACCCCATCCTCAACCAGTTGTACAACCGTTAGCCAGCCACAAAGGCCCCCCGTAAGGTAAGGCCAATACATACATACATACATACTCTAGCTCCCGTAGGAACTCGTGGCAGATTCGTTCATTCGTGACTTTCATAAAAACCTTTACCTCGTTTTAGTTAAAGCATTCGTACGTTTTATTAAATAACACTTCATTCGTAAACCTTTCACAACTTCGTTTGGCAAAATATTTTATAAACATCATCTCGTAAACCTCGTTTCGTAAACATCTCATTAACTCGTTTCGTCTTCCCCTTTCGGAAGCATCGTTCATAAACCTCGTTTCGTAAACCTCGTTTCATAAACCTCGTTTCGTAAACCTCGTTTCATAAACCTCGTTTCGTATGTATGCACACCAGCCCAAAACATTTAATTAAAACATTAAAAGAAGGGCTTCTAGAACTCACCTTATAAGCTACTCTTGGGTTGTCCTAAACAAAGGTCCAACAACGTCACTTCCGATCTGAATTGATTAATTAAATACACATCAGACCTAAATCCCGACTCTAACGGTTTACTCGTTCTGTTACAGGTGAATACACTGACTTCACCTACTGATGCAGACCTATCGAAACTACTTAGTTTCGATACCTGCAGGCCCCTCGAAACTTCTAGTTTCGATACCTGCAGGCCCCTCGAAACTTCTAGTTTCGACAACTGCAGGTCACTCGAAACTTCTAGTTTCGACAACTGCAGGTCACTCGAAACTTCTAGTTTCGACAACTGCAGGTCACTCGAAACTTCTAGTTTCGACACCTGCAGGCCACTCGAAACTCTAGTTTCGATACCTGCAGAACTCAGCTATCTTCCCCAAAAACCCTAACTTTCGCATGCAGGTCCGATCTTGTCAAGATCCGGACTTTTTGTATTCAAAACGTGTATTTTCCTTTCGTGATTCCAGATTTATAACCCTTTCCTCATTTGGTTTATAAAAACCCGTCATTTTCACAAAAATACCCGAAAACCCAAAAACGAACAAAAACTCAGATTTGGTTCGGGTGTTACCTGATTTCGAGATTCTGATCCGGAGGTTTTGCTCACGAGTTCAGTAGCAACAAGCTCCTTCAATCTCGGGTCGATCCGCCAACTTTCTCTCTCTACGGTTTCTCTCTCTAGATTCTTGCAAATGAGAGAAATGGTGTGTGTGTTGGCTATTTAAAGGGAGGAAACCCCCCCTTCCTTCAAGTTTGCCGGCCCAACCGGCCCGGCCCGTTACGCCTCGTTCTTTTATCCCGTTCGTCCCGGTTCAACCCGTTATTTAAAATCCTCATTTATTTTGGGATGTTACAAGTCTACCCCCCTTACAATAGGTTTCGTCCCCGAAACCTATCATAAGTCAAACAGTTGAGGGTACGACTCCTTCATTTCCGTCTCCGTTTCCCATGTAGCTTCCGATCCCTTCCGGTGCTTCCACTGGACTTTAACCAATCGAATAACCTTATTACGTAAACGCTTCTCTTTCCTGTCTAAGATGGCCACAGGTTCTTCGATGTAGTTAAGGCTGTTGTCGACCTCGATGTCAGTAAGTGGTACGTGAGCCGTTTCATCCGCCAAACACTTTCGCAAGTGTGATACATGGAAGGTAGGATGAATCCCACTTAACTCATCAGGCAATTCCAACCGATAAGCGACTTCACCAACCCGTGCCATAATCCTGAATGGTCCGATAAACCTCGGACTTAACTTTCCTCTCTTCCTGAATCGTATGATTCCCTTCCAGGGCGACACTTTCAACATTACTCTGTCCCCAACATTAAATTCAATAGGCCTTCGTCGTCTATCCGCGTAGGATTTCTGACGATCTTGGGCGGCCTTCATTCGTGCTTTGATCTGATCAAACCTTTCCGACGTTTCTTTTACAACTTCAAGACTTCCCAATTCCTTCTGTCCAATCTCGCCCCAACAAACCGGGGTCCTGCATCTTCTCCCATACAACATCTCGTAAGGCGGCATGCCTATCGTCGTGTGATGACTGTTGTTGTAGGAGAATTCGGCTAACGGCAGATGACTGTCCCAACTGCCACCGAAGTCGATAATACAAGCACGAAGCATATCCTCCAATGTTTGAATGGTCCTTTCGGACTGACCATCCGTTTGTGGGTGGTATGCCGTACTAATATTGAGTCTCGTGCCCATTGCCTCGTGAAATCTTTTCCAGAACCTCGATGTGAATCGTGTGTCTCGGTCAGATACGATCGTCAAGGGCATCCCATGCCGCGCTACTACTTCGTTAATAAATACTTCCGCTAACCTTTCCGACGAGAACGTCTCGCGAATAGGTAGAAAATGAGCACTCTTCGTTAAACGGTCCACAATTACCCAAATGGTGTCATGACCTTTAGCTGTGCGAGGTAGCTTGGTTATGAAGTCCATGGTAATGTGTTCCCACTTCCATTCTGGTATGTCAAGTGGTTGAATCTTTCCATACGGTTTCTGGTGTTCAGCCTTTACTTGCGAGCAAGTCAAACACTTGCTTACATACTTCGTCACATCATATTTCATTCCAGGCCACCAGTATTCCTTTCTCAGATCTTGATACATTTTGTTGGTACCAGGATGGATAGAGTAACGAGACTTATGAGCTTCATCCAAGATTTTGGTTCTAAGCTCGCCACCCATAGGTATCCATACTCGACCAAAACGTGTCCTAACACCAAGGGTGTTATATTCTAACTTATCCTGTTGGCCAACCATCCTTTCCTTCTTTATGTTTTCCCCCTTTAGTGCCTCTTCTTGAGCCTTTTCAATTTCCCTCATCACATCCGACGTTACCACCATTTGGCAAGCTTTCACTCTAATAGGAGCAGGCACATCCTTCCGGCTTAGAGCGTCAGCCACCACGTTTGCTTTTCCAGGATGGTACATGATTTCACAGTCATAGTCTTTCAAAAGTTCCAACCATCGCCTCTGCCTCATATTTAACTCCTTTTGCTCGAAGAAGTACTTCAGACTTTTGTGATCGGAGTATATGGTAAACTTTACCCCATAGAGGTAGTGCCTCCAAATTTTTAATGCAAACACAACAGCAGCAAGTTCCAAATCGTGAGTCGGATAGTTGACTTCATGAACCTTCAGCTGTCGTGATGCGTATGCGATCACTCTTCCACGTTGCATCAGCACACACCCCAACCCCTGACCCGAAGCGTCAGAGTATACCACCAGGTCTTCATTGCCCTCGGGAAGGGCCAAGACTGGAGCTTGGGTTAGCTTTTCTTTTAACTCCTTAAATGCCTCATCCTGCTTCGGACCCCATTCGTACTTTTCTTCCTTTCGTGTCAACTTTGTCAATGGCGAAGCTATTTTCGAGAAATCCTGAATGAATCTCCGATAGTAGCCTGCCAACCCTAAGAAACTGCGGATCTCCGTTGGCGTCTTAGGAATATCCCAGTCCCTTACCGTCGTTATCTTTGCTAGGTCTACCATAATGCCGTTCGGGTTAATGACGTGACCTAGGAATTGGACTTCCCTAAGCCAGAACGCGCATTTGGAGAACTTAGCATACAACTTCTCCTTCTTTAGAGCTTCCAACACTTCCTTCAAATGACAAGCGTGATCACCCTCATTCTTGGAGTAGACGAGGATATCATCAATGAACACAATTACCGATCGGTCCAGCATCGGTCGACACACCCTATTCATCAAATCCATGAACGCTGCGGGGGCGTTCGTCAATCCGAAAGACATTACGCGGAACTCGAAATGTCCATAACGCGTGCGAAATGCAGTTTTCGGTATGTCTTCTTCCCTTACCTTCAACTGATGGTACCCGGACCGAAGGTCGATTTTCGAGAACCAACTTGCGCCTTGCAATTGATCAAACAGGTCATCGATCCTTGGTAAAGGGTACTTGTTCTTTACCGTTCGTTTGTTCAACTCGCGATAATCGATACACATTCTCATCGAACCGTCTTTCTTTTTCACAAACAACACCGGAGCACCCCACGGCGAGATGCTTGGTTGGATAAATCCTTTCTCAAGTAACTCGTCTAGTTGTGCCATTAATTCTTTCATTTCCACTGGTGCTAGTCGATATGGAGCCTTAGCCACGGGCTGGGCATCTGGTACTAAGTCAATTCGGAATTCAATCTCTCTATCGGGTGGTATCCCAGGCAACTCCTCTGGAAACACCTCCGGGTACTCGCGTACCACGGGTACATCGTCTAGTTCCTTCACTTCCTTACACTTGTCAATCACGTACACCAGATAAGCCTCGCATCCGCGCCTCAAGTAATCTGTTGCCTTAATCATCGAGATGACGTTTGGCATCGGGACGTCACGATCTCCAAAAACCTCGACTTTGCTACCATCCGGAGCCTTGAGTCGGATTATCTTTCGTTTACATATGATTTGTGCTTCGTTGGCAGTTAGCCAATCCATACCCAGCACGACATCAAACCCTCCCAAAACCATAACAAACAATCTGACAGGGAATCTATGACCTTCTATTTTTATCGTAGAGTTGTCAACTACCTCGGTCACTCTCGCAGTTCTACCCTCAGCGGTTTCTACGCTAAAGGCCCTTTCTAGTATACTTACAGCGTACTTCACTCTCTTACAAAAAGATGAAGATATAAAACTCTTACCGGCACCCGAATCAAATAACACCGAAACAAGAGTGTTGTCAAGGACGAACGTACCTGACGCCACGTCGGGGTCCATTCTGGCCTGGTCCTGCGTCAATGCGTACGCCCGCGTCTTCGCACGAGATCCCTCTCCCTTCTTTTCTGGGCCTTTCCCCTTCCCGGCTTCACCTATTCTTGGTTTGGTGCATTCCCGGCTCAGATGGCCGCCTTCACCACAATTATAACATTTAATGCCTTGCCTACATTCGCGGGAGTAGTGTCCAGTCTTGCCACATTTGTAGCACAGATTTGTCCCTATCCGACATTCACCCGTATGTCTTACCCCACATTTTCCACAAACTGCCATCTCGCCTACCCTGGCCTGTTTGTCCCGAGCCCCAAACAACTTCCCACCCGATCGTTTAGCGGGAAAACTCAGTTTCCTCTTGGGCTCTTCAATGGCAACAACATTCAGCGCCAGATCATCAAATACTACGCCGCTCAGTTCTACTACCGAATCGTAGGTAGTAGGGGCGTTTGCTTTAACATAGGTACGGACCTGGTCCGGCAGCCCTTGAATATAGCATGCAATCTTTCTTTCCTCTGTCGTGACAAGGTGTGGCACCAGACGTGCCAGTTCATTGAACCGTGTGGTGTACTGCCGGTGCGTCATGCTCCCGGCCTTCAAACCCAAAAATTCCCTTTCTACCTTTTCGATCTCGTTCCTTGGACAGAAATTCTTGATCACCAAAGTTTTCAAGTCGTCCCACATCATCGCATCAACCACCTCATTACCTTTAGCCTGGCGTACACCTTCCCACCAGTGGGATGCTTCCTCCCTCAAGGAGTTAGCAGCAAACTTCACTACTTGATTAGCTCGACACTCGCTCAGACGGATGGCGGCTTCCATACGTATCACCCAATCAAAAGTAGCCACCGCGTCCTTCTTCCCAGTCAGGACCGGCGGGTCACATGCCTTAAAGGACTTATAATCACATCCGCGAGCAGGCGGTGCATTGTCGGTCTCATTGTTCTGAGCACCAACTGCCGCACTAGACCCACCCGCCGCATTGACCTGCTTCAATGCTTCTGCCAACAGACCTGGCAGAGAAGTCTTCATCAACTCTGTAAACTCTCGAGCTATAGCTGCTCTCACTTCTGGTTCAAAGTGAAAGGGTTGTTCTTCAACCAGTGTATGTTCGGTTCCATGCACACTAACCGCCGGTTCAGTGTGGACACTTCCTTCTTCACTATGTTCTTGGCGCGCAGGAATCCTGCCACGCCCACCATTTCGACCGCCGGTACGACCACCGGTACGGCCACCACGCCTTCCGTTTCCTCTCCTCGCCATTTCGTTCTATAAGACAAGGAAATCCAATGTCATCACGCTAGTTAACAAATAGAATTCAACAAGCATTGTAAGATGTTAATATACACTGGCCATCTGCAATTAACTATTACACTACCTCTTGATTTCGATTTGACCACCTTTGTGATTTCCATCAGAACCCAAGTCCTAACCTTAACACTTCCTAAGGCATACTATATATGTAAATATATATACACTACCTTCATACCTGATGCTGTGGCTCGAGTTACCCGTACTGGCATCCGCTTTCGGTCCCATTCTCAGTTTAAGTTCAGACACAGGGAGTGTCCAAATCTCTCAAACTATTGCTCTGATACCAACTTGTGAGGCCCCAAACCCGGGAGGCCCCACGCGTTGGATTTACTCATTCACAAACAGTTCTCAAACTAGAATATCAAATAACGCAGCGGAAAATTTCGTTTCAAACATAACATTACATCGTTTAACATGCGGAAGCGTAACATTTTCAAATACATGTACATAACAAAAACAACTCGTAACGGGATGCCAGTCTTCACATCATCCGGGTAACTCCTCAAGCCGCCCAGCATCACCGTCCATCATCATAACTTCCTTAACCTGAATGTGCATACTAAAAAGGTCAGCTACGCTGGTGAGTTCTAGTTTTAACGTAAAACATTAACATCAAATATTTGCCAAAAACATAACATCATACTTCATTTAATAAAAGCGTACATAAAACATGCAATAACTTAACATCATCAAAACATCGTAGCATAACATCGTAACAATAGTCAATATGAACCGAATCTGCGCCTTTTCGTAACCGTCAATTCCATTCATCGCGTACCAGCGGATGAACTTAAGGCTCGTTACCTCTAAGTCATCCGTCACACAGGTCCCCTAAGGCTCGTTACCTCTAGGTGAACCAAACATATGTCTCCTAAGGCTCGTTACCTCTAGGTAGACAGCACATACCAGCGGATGAACTTAAGGCTCGTTACCTCTAAGTCATCCGTCATCCAGGTCTCCTAAGGCTCGTTACCTCTAGGTGGACCAAACATACGTCTCCTAAGGCTCGTTACCTCTAGGTAGACCATACACACGTCTCCTAAGGCTCGTTACCTCTAGGAAGACTAAACATACCATAGGCAATATTTCCCCGCAAGGAATAGTACCTTCCATCGGGATCCCGGTAATCCCATGGGTGACCGTCGTCACCCCATCCTCAACCAGTTGTACAACCGTTAGCCAGCCACAAAGGCCCCCCGTAAGGTAAGGCCAATACATACATACATACATACTCTAGCTCCCGTAGGAACTCGTGGCAGATTCGTTCATTCGTGACTTTCATAAAAACCTTTACCTCGTTTTAGTTAAAGCATTCGTACGTTTTATTAAATAACACTTCATTCGTAAACCTTTCACAACTTCGTTTGGCAAAATATTTTATAAACATCATCTCGTAAACCTCGTTTCGTAAACATCTCATTAACTCGTTTCGTCTTCCCCTTTCGGAAGCATCGTTCATAAACCTCGTTTCGTAAACCTCGTTTCATAAACCTCGTTTCGTAAACCTCGTTTCATAAACCTCGTTTCGTATGTATGCACACCAGCCCAAAACATTTAATTAAAACATTAAAAGAAGGGCTTCTAGAACTCACCTTATAAGCTACTCTTGGGTTGTCCTAAACAAAGGTCCAACAACGTCACTTCCGATCTGAATTGATTAATTAAATACACATCAGACCTAAATCCCGACTCTAACGGTTTACTCGTTCTGTTACAGGTGAATACACTGACTTCACCTACTGATGCAGACCTATCGAAACTACTTAGTTTCGATACCTGCAGGCCCCTCGAAACTTCTAGTTTCGATACCTGCAGGCCCCTCGAAACTTCTAGTTTCGACAACTGCAGGTCACTCGAAACTTCTAGTTTCGACAACTGCAGGTCACTCGAAACTTCTAGTTTCGACAACTGCAGGTCACTCGAAACTTCTAGTTTCGACACCTGCAGGCCACTCGAAACTCTAGTTTCGATACCTGCAGAACTCAGCTATCTTCCCCAAAAACCCTAACTTTCGCATGCAGGTCCGATCTTGTCAAGATCCGGACTTTTTGTATTCAAAACGTGTATTTTCCTTTCGTGATTCCAGATTTATAACCCTTTCCTCATTTGGTTTATAAAAACCCGTCATTTTCACAAAAATACCCGAAAACCCAAAAACGAACAAAAACTCAGATTTGGTTCGGGTGTTACCTGATTTCGAGATTCTGATCCGGAGGTTTTGCTCACGAGTTCAGTAGCAACAAGCTCCTTCAATCTCGGGTCGATCCGCCAACTTTCTCTCTCTACGGTTTCTCTCTCTAGATTCTTGCAAATGAGAGAAATGGTGTGTGTGTTGGCTATTTAAAGGGAGGAAACCCCCCCTTCCTTCAAGTTTGCCGGCCCAACCGGCCCGGCCCGTTACGCCTCGTTCTTTTATCCCGTTCGTCCCGGTTCAACCCGTTATTTAAAATCCTCATTTATTTTGGGATGTTACATGTAACCCAATGCACGACCGTGCATTGCTCATTTTGAGGCCTATAAATAGATCGCTTGAGTTCTTCATTACACACCCCCATACACACCTTACAACAACCATCCAGACCTCATTTGAGAGCGCATTTCATAGTTAGAGTAGAGAGTAGTGAGTGGAGGGGCTCTTCCTCCTTGTTCTGCAATAGGGGAGCCTACGAAACTCAGCATTATGCTAGTTAGTATGGCCATTCATGGCTAAACTCTTTGTATTGCTAGGGTGTAGATGAAGTTTGGTGCATGTTAATATTTAACATATTAATCTAAGTGATGTGTTTATGTTTTTAACTATTCGTCCTTAAAACCACCATTTGGGTGGGCTTTTATTATTTTCTAAATCCGTCTCTATATTTATGAGTGTTCTTGGTTTTAAAGCTTAAGATCGTAAAACCTTTTTAATCAAACTTCTTTTGAAACTTGTACGTCTTTATACAAGTAGAGATTGATAAGCCAAGGCTTGGTCAACACTAGTAAGGTCGTACGTCTTTATACGAACTTATTATGCGACCAAGAATTGGTGAACTTATGTTGGGAACGATACGTCTTTATACTTGGTCCCATTGTTACATCGCCTCCCGGTGAGCAAAATATAATCACCTATTTAACTCTAATACAAAGCATTTTGCGTTCGATGTCTTAAACCAACCCGGAGATGACCATTCGAAGGGTTGAGGGTAGTTGTTGTTTTTAACGGGAGGCACTACCACTTGTTAAAGCTTTTAAATTTGCAAATCAAATGTCGTGAGGACGAGGCTCTAGCGGTTACCCGGGTCACACTTTTGTAGTAGTCATATCACTGGATTAGTCAACTTAACATTATCACGTACCAAGCGGATTTGAAACCCAAAGCAATACTATTTGTAACCTGATCATTTCCGACATAGTTACGTTCCTGTTATTTATTATTCTGTTCGTTACATTTCTGTTACACACTTCACGCATGTTTTTACTTTTCTGCTATTTACTTTACCGCCATTTACTTTTCTGTCATTTACTTCGGTTCCACAAGCACACAAAACTCACTCTAATTAAACTGGCTAAACGTTAACAAAAGTTGAGTATTGGAATTCGACCATGTCCGATGGTTCGATACTTGGTTCTTACCTAAACTATATTACGCTGCGATAGGTACACTTGCCTATTGTGTGTTTAAGTTTGAGTATTTATCATTTTATAAATTTAAAACCTGATCTCGTGAAACCATTTCTAAAAATATATATATATATATATATATTTAATTTACTTATCACACGACACGTCAATCACAGAATTGGGGGCTCTAGAGTCGGTGGTTGGGTTTAATCGGATCGAAATACTGATTGTTACAATTAATGTGTTATGAGAATCTGGGCTGTGTATAATGAAAGTACAAGTAGCAAGTTTTTCGATTATGATTCCATTGCATTATTCTTTTTCGGGACACAAAAGGTTAAGTGTGGGGATGTGATGTAGGGTCAAATATCCCGAGTATAAATGTCGGTTTTTGTATAGTTTAGTAGTTTAGTTTTGTATATCG
Organism: Smallanthus sonchifolius; assembly: GCA_023525975.1. Lineage (NCBI taxonomy): Eukaryota > Viridiplantae > Streptophyta > Magnoliopsida > Asterales > Asteraceae > Smallanthus > Smallanthus sonchifolius. The sequence continues at coordinate 46,284,180 of CM042020.1, read as the reverse complement.
AGTCGGTTTTACGTATGTTTTGTAGTTGATGTGTCGCAGGATAAATGTGCTAAAAGAGCGGAAGTATAGGAAGAAAATAAAGAAGGTACAAAGCTCGGGAAGTCAAAGAAAAGAGAAATCAAAGCTAAAAAGTAAAATTCTTGGATTTTAGGGTCTTCGCGCCACGCGAAGACCTGAGAGACTTTGTTCGCAACACGCGAGGAAGAAGAAAAAGGCCCACGCGAAGGCCTGGCCAGAGATCTTCGCGACACGCGAAGAAAGGGATTACGGCAAATTAAAACCTAATTTGAATTAAATACCCTAGAGACTCCCATTCTGGAATAATCTTCTTTTCAGCCATTTCAGAAGTTCCTTGGGATGATTTTCAGTATTCTTGGCTCAATTGATCTTAGTTTTCAATGCTTGTAAGCTCTAGATTAATTACTTTGATGTTTGCTACAATCATGAGCGGCTAAGCTCTCCATGATCCCTCCGGGTAAACGATTTATGCATCTGTTCGTATGATTTTAGTTGATTATCAGTTTGGATTGAAGTTTTGTGAAGCTCTTAAGTTCTTTGAATTCAATTGTGTGTTTGATTTATGAACAATTGCATGTGTTTGATTTGTCACATCTATCATCGTTTCTTGGTTTTCTTGTATCGGGAATAATCTGATTTTGTGATTGAATTTTATATTATTTGATTGGGATAAACAGTTAAACAAGGTTATGTCTATGTAATCTCCTATCTGATTTGAAACTAAAATTGTGTGTTTGTGTTGCTGAATCTGAAACCCGGAGTGGTCTTTTTTCTCTAATAGTTTTCCAAAAGTTAAAGTTCATTGTTTTTTTACAAATTACATTAGTTTAATTGATAAAGTTTTAAACTTTAGGACCCAATGTTCTTAAGGATGTTATAAAATAATAATCCCAATTTTTGAACCTACTTAGCTATCATTTCTAAATTTGGACATCTTAAATGATTTTTGGAAAAATACTAAATTATTTCAAAAGGTTCTATAAAAATTACAGAATGTTTCTAATATAATACCAAACTTATAAACTATATTTCATAATATTTGAAGATGTCTATGTATACTTTTCTGTTTATGGCTATTTTACGATAATCGAACGGAGAAACCATACTTAAACTCTCCAGTAAATTCTGGAAAATTTTCATTAACTTTTATAAATAACAAAGGGTCTACTAACCAAAATTCATAGAGTTTGGAGTTGGATAGCTATACTTTCTAAATTATGACTTATTTTAACCGTTTACGACCGAAATAATTGATAAAAACGTATTTAAACTCAAGTTCTTGACCCGGCCAACATTTGGAAACCTTCATATCTATACTATATAATAAATAAAGGGTTTTCAATGCCACGTGTCGTCTCCTTATTCATTCTCATAATTTTTTCCCGCCTCTCTTTCTTATTAAATACACATATATCTTCTAATAATAATATACTTTCAATCAAATATTAATGAAAGTCAAATTAAATTAAATAGTAATTAACGTATTTTCGATACCCAATTATGTATTAATCTTAACATATTTTAAATTTTATTTTCTATCCTTAGTATATATTTAATACAATTTTACACCTTTAGAATATATAAATAAAGATTTAAAAAAAATTATACTTATATTTTTCACCCCGTGTATAAACACGGGCCTAAACTAGTATATAATATATGGTTACTCGAGTTATCAAGAAATTATTTTATCAAGAATCACGCCCATATTATTTTTTTGTAAGTTTAATACACCAAAACCCTTCGTAAACCTACTAGTTTTAAAGATAACATTGTTCAAGACTATTTGAGGGTTCAAAACCTTATAAAAACTAAACATATATACTTCTGACCTTGAAGTATAAGTTTCTAAAGTTTAACTCTTTGAAAGTTACCTCAACACTCAAACGGTTTACGCAAATCCAAAACGAGTCTTCTAAAAACGATATTCTAACGCATGTGTAACTTTTACTTATCTCCATCCTACCAAACTTTCTATTAACCTCTAACAAGTGTTTGACATACTTTCTCAAATTCATTATCATTACTATTTGAGTTCATCTCGACTTCTAAACTCATAATAGTTGACCGTTAACGCCAAAGTTCTAAAACTCTTTTCTATATATACACCAAGAAACCAAGACTATCACTCATTATTCTTGGATGACTTAATCTCTTCGTCCAACATAAAGTAAAATAAAGTCGATAAAACTCATAGAGGCCCACCATTGTAGGACCCGAGTAGGACAAATTCTATACCGCAAGAAAACGTACATTTCATCATCACTAGGTGAGTTTTCGTAGCCTTATTTCTCTTAAACTTTTGGTGGGAAAATATGCTTAACTTAACTAAATTTGAATATTGTTCCATATATTGGCTATGCACATGTTTATCTGATCATATAACTTGAGTTGAACTAGAATTATTGTTACAACTTAAGTCCCCTTTTCATTACACAACTATTTAACTTTTCTAAACCGACGGATTAATGTTGATTGATCTATTGAGGTGACGCCCCATTCATCCTTCTGACTAACGCATTTAAAATAGCATAAAACGTGGTGAATGTATATTTCCAATTCTAGAAACAAGAATTAATTCTCCATGATAAAACATTAAGTAGGCAAAATACTAAGTCTACAGGTTTAATTATGGACTCATTGTTGATATTATCTTATCCACTTGTGTATTTCTTCAATATATCATAACAAATATTCATGTGCATATTATTGTCCAAGTGTTAAACCTACTAACTCACCGGTTTTATAGCCGATCAGTTTTAGCATATTTTTCAGGTAATCCATGAAGTGTTAGATGTGCATGACATACAAATGCATGGAGATTTTAGGAAAAACAATCTTTTACTAAGATGGCTTTTGTTAGAAAATCTCGATATATATTTAATACAATTTTACACCTTTAAAATATATAAATAAAGATTTAAAAAATATTATACTTATATTTTTCACCCCGTGTATAAACACGGGCTCTAAACTAGTATATAATATATGGTTACTCGAGTCATCATGAAATTATTTTATCAAGAATCACGCCCATATTATTTTTTTGTAAGTTTAATACACCAAAACCCTTCGTAAACCTACTAGTTTTAAAGATAACATTGTTCAAGACTATTTGAGGGTTCAAAACCTTATAAAAACTAAACATATATACTTCTGACCTTGAAGTATAAGTTTCTAAAGTTTAACTCTTTGAAAGTTACCTCAACACTCAAACGGTTTACGCAAATCCAAAACGAGTCTTCTAAAAACGATATTCTAACGCATGTGTAACTTTTACTTATCTCCATCCTACCAAACTTTCTATTAACCTCTAACAAGTGTTTGACATACTTTCTCAAATTCATTATCATTACTATTTGAGTTCATCTCGACTTCTAAACTCATAATAGTTGACCGTTAACGCCAAAGTTCTAAAACTCTTTTCTATATATACACCAAGAAACCAAGACTATCACTCATTATTCTTGGATGACTTAATCTCTTCGTCCAACATAAAGTAAAATAAAGTCGATAAAACTCATAGAGGCCCACCATTGCAGGACCCGAGTAGGACAAATTCTATACCGCAAGAAAACGTACATTTCATCATCACTAGGTGAGTTTTCGTAGCCTTATTTCTCTTAAACTTTTGGTGGGAAAATATGCTTAACTTAACTAAATTTGAATATTGTTCCATATATTGGCTATGCACATGTTTATCTGATCATATAACTTGAGTTGAACTAGAATTATTGTTACAACTTAAGTCCCCTTTTCATTACACAACTATTTAACTTTTCTAAACCGACGGATTAATGTTGATTGATCTATTGAGGTGACGCCCCATTCATCCTTCTGACTGACGCATTTAAAATAGCATAAAACGTGGTGAATGTATATTTCCAATTCTAGAAACAAGAATTAATGCTCCATGATAAAACATTAAGTAGGCAAAATACTAAGTCTACAGGTTTAATTATGGACTCATTGTTGATATTATCTTATCCACTTGTGTATTTCTTCAATATATCATAACAAATATTCATGTGCATATTATTGTCCAAGTGTTAAACCTACTAACTCACCGGTTTTATAGCCGATCAGTTTTAGCATATTTTTCAGGTAATCCATGAAGTGTTAGATGTGCATGACATACAAATGCATGGAGATTTTAGGAAAAACAATCTTTTACTAAGATGGTTTTTGTTAGAAAATCTCGATATATATTTAATACAATTTTACACCTTTAAAATATATAAATAAAGATTTAAAAAATATTATACTTATATTTTTCACCCCGTGTATAAACACGGGCTCTAAACTAGTATATAATATATGGTTACTCGAGTCATCATGAAATTATTTTATCAAGAATCACGCCCATATTATTTTTTTGTAAGTTTAATACACCAAAACCCTTCGTAAACCTACTAGTTTTAAAGATAACATTGTTCAAGACTATTTGAGGGTTCAAAACCTTATAAAAACTAAACATATATACTTCTGACCTTGAAGTATAAGTTTCTAAAGTTTAACTCTTTGAAAGTTACCTCAACACTCAAACGGTTTACGCAAATCCAAAACGAGTCTTCTAAAAACGATATTCTAACGCATGTGTAACTTTTACTTATCTCCATCCTACCAAACTTTCTATTAACCTCTAACAAGTGTTTGACATACTTTCTCAAATTCATTATCATTACTATTTGAGTTCATCTCGACTTCTAAACTCATAATAGTTGACCGTTAACGCCAAAGTTCTAAAACTCTTTTCTATATATACACCAAGAAACCAAGACTATCACTCATTATTCTTGGATGACTTAATCTCTTCGTCCAACATAAAGTAAAATAAAGTCGATAAAACTCATAGAGGCCCACCATTGCAGGACCCGAGTAGGACAAATTCTATACCGCAAGAAAACGTACATTTCATCATCACTAGGTGAGTTTTCGTAGCCTTATTTCTCTTAAACTTTTGGTGGGAAAATATGCTTAACTTAACTAAATTTGAATATTGTTCCATATATTGGCTATGCACATGTTTATCTGATCATATAACTTGAGTTGAACTAGAATTATTGTTACAACTTAAGTCCCCTTTTCATTACACAACTATTTAACTTTTCTAAACCGACGGATTAATGTTGATTGATCTATTGAGGTGACGCCCCATTCATCCTTCTGACTGACGCATTTAAAATAGCATAAAACGTGGTGAATGTATATTTCCAATTCTAGAAACAAGAATTAATGCTCCATGATAAAACATTAAGTAGGCAAAATACTAAGTCTACAGGTTTAATTATGGACTCATTGTTGATATTATCTTATCCACTTGTGTATTTCTTCAATATATCATAACAAATATGTAAGGCCCCTTTTACCGGGTGACCTCACTCGTTGGATTTACTCATAAACATAGCCATAGATACTGAATAATTACATTGAATACTTTCTAAACGTAGCGTGAGCTTACATCATTCGATTACATAGCCATAACAGCGGAAGTCTTAATCATTTAAACATAACACATTGCTTTAACAAAAATTAAAGTGGATGGGATGTCAGCCCTTGATCGGGATAGCCTTCACTCCAATGCACGACCTTTCTTCTTTTTACCTGAAATGTATACTAAAAGTCAGCTAACGCTGGTGAGTTCTAGTTAAAAACATTTAGGTATGAACATTATTCATTTATAAATACTTACGTATAAATATATAAATATAAATACACATTTACATATCCTTTGCTTTCTTTTATCATTCGTATGTGAGCACATAAATATGCATTCACCTTTACTTTCATTAACATTTATTGGTCATACTCATAAGAGTGATCAGCCAACATTCATTTATGCGTAAGTCACGAAGACAATACGCCCGTCCTACCGTCGTAGTCCGTCCTCCACAACATCCGACAAACCTTCGGCCATCTGTTATGCTATACCGTCCGGCAAACCTTCGGCCGTCCGTCTTAACCGTACTACCGTCGTAGTCCGTCATATTCGCCCGTCTGCCCTAAGGCATCCGTTTCCCACGTGAACTATTATATATGCAACCGTTCTACTTATCATTGATAAGGCAATTGCTTCGACCGTCCATTAGTGCCTTTCACACGTCCTAGCTAATGAAGGAACGTGTTTGTCCCGATTGCAAAATAGTCACGAGGTCGTCCGTCTACCGAAGTAGCCGTTATCATCGAAGCGTCCATACATTTACATGTATTCGTAACAAGCAATATATAAAATATAAAGCAAGATTTTCTTCTTTTTCGTTATGTCGTTCGTTCATTCATTCTTTGTATACATTCGTTTCATTCTTGTTCATCATTATTTTACGTATGATCATATTAACATTCATATATATATACGAATCACATATGATCACATTGGCATTCATAACATTTATTCATTTAATGTATACATCTCAGCCCCAAAACATTTGAAAACATTTGCACATAACATAGAAGGGGGCACATAGAACTCACCTGATAGGCGGGTCCCTGAAGTATAATAGCTGGTTTCGAAACGTCACTAAGGTCACCCACAATCTGTATAATAAAGTCATACATATAAGGTAGGGCTCCTAAATGACACTAGACATTACTATTCTTGAACTCAGTAGTTTCGGGAGGTGGGTCGCATCGAAACTATGGTAGTTTCGAGCTATGGTCTTACACTCGAAACTAGGTAGTTTCGAGTCATAATCCTTCTATCGAAACTAGGTAGTTTCGAGTCATGAGATCCTATCGAAACTATGGTAGTTTCGAGTCATTAACTTATGAAAAATCTTAGTTTAGGTTCAAGGTGACACTCGAAACTAGGTAGTTTCGAGTCCTGAGTTCCTATCGAAACTATGGTAGTTTCGAGTCATTGGCTGCTATCGAAACTAGATAGTTTCGAGTCAAACATGACTATCGAAACTAGAGTAGTTTCGACGGGTCTGTATGTATCGAAACTATAGTTTCGAGTCATGGGTCTGCATCTTCCCTGACCAGAACCTTGCTCCAGCCAACTTATTTCCAATCGATTAAACCTTGAGCATTTTACGTTAAACACCTTCCTTTGTCGTTCTTGAGTTCAAATACGTGATTTGTTTCAAGTTTCATATGCAAAAATCGTATCTTTATTTGATTTAAACCCGAGACATGCAAAGACTCATAACCAGAGGCGATGCTTACCTCAACAGGCCCGATTTCTGTTGCTATGCGTTGAAATGGTGGAGTCGGATGATTCCCGAGCCCTTGAGTCTTCTCCTTGCGGTTTTCTTCACAAGCCGATCGCTCTCTCTAGTATTCTTGCGCAGGAAGATGAAATGAGAGGGGTTTGGGTTGAAGCAGCTGTTTTGTAATGGGGTTTCCCCCTTTTCTTTTCGGCCCATGGGCCGAAATTTTGGCCAAGCCCACTTTATTTCCCTTTTCTATTTGTCTTGTCATTATTTGTGATGTTACAAAATATTCATGTGCATATTATTGTCCAAGTGTTAAACCTACTAACTCACCGGTTTTATAGCCGATCAGTTTTAGCATATTTTTCAGGTAATCCATGAAGTGTTAGATGTGCATGACATACAAATGCATGGAGATTTTAGGAAAAACAATCTTTTACTAAGATGGTTTTTGTTAGAAAATCTCGATATATATTTAATACAATTTTACACCTTTAAAATATATAAATAAAGATTTAAAAAATATTATACTTATATTTTTCACCCCGTGTATAAACACGGGCTCTAAACTAGTATATAATATATGGTTACTCGAGTCATCATGAAATTATTTTATCAAGAATCACGCCCATATTATTTTTTTGTAAGTTTAATACACCAAAACCCTTCGTAAACCTACTAGTTTTAAAGATAACATTGTTCAAGACTATTTGAGGGTTCAAAACCTTATAAAAACTAAACATATATACTTCTGACCTTGAAGTATAAGTTTCTAAAGTTTAACTCTTTGAAAGTTACCTCAACACTCAAACGGTTTACGCAAATCCAAAACGAGTCTTCTAAAAACGATATTCTAACGCATGTGTAACTTTTACTTATCTCCATCCTACCAAACTTTCTATTAACCTCTAACAAGTGTTTGACATACTTTCTCAAATTCATTATCATTACTATTTGAGTTCATCTCGACTTCTAAACTCATAATAGTTGACCGTTAACGCCAAAGTTCTAAAACTCTTTTCTATATATACACCAAGAAACCAAGACTATCACTCATTATTCTTGGATGACTTAATCTCTTCGTCCAACATAAAGTAAAATAAAGTCGATAAAACTCATAGAGGCCCACCATTGCAGGACCCGAGTAGGACAAATTCTATACCGCAAGAAAACGTACATTTCATCATCACTAGGTGAGTTTTCGTAGCCTTATTTCTCTTAAACTTTTGGTGGGAAAATATGCTTAACTTAACTAAATTTGAATATTGTTCCATATATTGGCTATGCACATGTTTATCTGATCATATAACTTGAGTTGAACTAGAATTATTGTTACAACTTAAGTCCCCTTTTCATTACACAACTATTTAACTTTTCTAAACCGACGGATTAATGTTGATTGATCTATTGAGGTGACGCCCCATTCATCCTTCTGACTGACGCATTTAAAATAGCATAAAACGTGGTGAATGTATATTTCCAATTCTAGAAACAAGAATTAATTCTCCATGATAAAACATTAAGTAGGCAAAATACTAAGTCTACAGGTTTAATTATGGACTCATTGTTGATATTATCTTATCCACTTGTGTATTTCTTCAATATATCATAACAAATATTCATGTGCATATTATTGTCCAAGTGTTAAACCTACTAACTCACCGGTTTTATAGCCGATCAGTTTTAGCATATTTTTCAGGTAATCCATGAAGTGTTAGATGTGCATGACATACAAATGCATGGAGATTTTAGGAAAAACAATCTTTTACTAAGATGGTTTTTGTTAGAAAATCTCGATATATATTTAATACAATTTTACACCTTTAAAATATATAAATAAAGATTTAAAAATATTATACTTATATTTTTCACCCATGTATAAACACGGGCTCTAAACTAGTATATAATATATGGTTACTCGAGTCATCATGAAATTATTTTATCAAGAATCACGCCCATATTATTTTTTTGTAAGTTTAATACACCAAAACCCTTCGTAAACCTACTAGTTTTAAAGATAACATTGTTCAAGACTATTTGAGGGTTCAAAACCTTATAAAAACTAAACATATATACTTCTGACCTTGAAGTATAAGTTTCTAAAGTTTAACTCTTTGAAAGTTACCTCAACACTCAAACGGTTTACGCAAATCCAAAACGAGTCTTCTAAAAACGATATTCTAACGCATGTGTAACTTTTACTTATCTCCATCCTACCAAACTTTCTATTAACCTCTAACAAGTGTTTGACATACTTTCTCAAATTCATTATCATTACTATTTGAGTTCATCTCGACTTCTAAACTCATAATAGTTGACCGTTAACGCCAAAGTTCTAAAACTCTTTTCTATATATACACCAAGAAACCAAGACTATCACTCATTATTCTTGGATGACTTAATCTCTTCGTCCAACATAAAGTAAAATAAAGTCGATAAAACTCATAGAGGCCCACCATTGCAGGACCCGAGTAGGACAAATTCTATACCGCAAGAAAACGTACATTTCATCATCACTAGGTGAGTTTTCGTAGCCTTATTTCTCTTAAACTTTTGGTGGGAAAATATGCTTAACTTAACTAAATTTGAATATTGTTCCATATATTGGCTATGCACATGTTTATCTGATCATATAACTTGAGTTGAACTAGAATTATTGTTACAACTTAAGTCCCCTTTTCATTACACAACTATTTAACTTTTCTAAACCGACGGATTAATGTTGATTGATCTATTGAGGTGACGCCCCATTCATCCTTCTGACTGACGCATTTAAAATAGCATAAAACGTGGTGAATGTATATTTCCAATTCTAGAAACAAGAATTAATGCTCCATGATAAAACATTAAGTAGGCAAAATACTAAGTCTACAGGTTTAATTATGGACTCATTGTTGATATTATCTTATCCACTTGTGTATTTCTTCAATATATCATAACAAATATTCATGTGCATATTATTGTCCAAGTGTTAAACCTACTAACTCACCGGTTTTATAGCCGATCAGTTTTAGCATATTTTTCAGGTAATCCATGAAGTGTTAGATGTGCATGACATACAAATGCATGGAGATTTTAGGAAAAACAATCTTTTACTAAGATGGCTTTTGTTAGAAAATCTCGATATATATTTAATACAATTTTACACCTTTAAAATATATAAATAAAGATTTAAAAAATATTATACTTATATTTTTCACCCCGTGTATAAACAAGGGCTCTAAACTAGTATATAATATATGGTTACTCGAGTCATCATGAAATTATTTTATCAAGAATCACGCCCATATTATTTTTTTGTAAGTTTAATACACCAAAACCCTTCGTAAACCTACTAGTTTTAAAGATAACATTGTTCAAGACTATTTGAGGGTTCAAAACCTTATAAAAACTAAACATATATACTTCTGACCTTGAAGTATAAGTTTCTAAAGTTTAACTCTTTGAAAGTTACCTCAACACTCAAACGGTTTACGCAAATCCAAAACGAGTCTTCTAAAAATGATATTCTAACGCATGTGTAACTTTTACTTATCTCCATCCTACCAAACTTTCTATTAACCTCTAACAAGTGTTTGACATACTTTCTCAAATTCATTATCATTACTATTTGAGTTCATCTCGACTTCTAAACTCATAATAGTTGACCGTTAACGCCAAAGTTCTAAAACTCTTTTCTATATATACACCAAGAAACCAAGACTATCACTCATTATTCTTGGATGACTTAATCTCTTCGTCCAACATAAAGTAAAATAAAGTCGATAAAACTCATAGAGGCCCACCATTGCAGGACCCGAGTAGGACAAATTCTATACCGCAAGAAAACGTACATTTCATCATCACTAGGTGAGTTTTCGTAGCCTTATTTCTCTTAAACTTTTGGTGGGAAAATATGCTTAACTTAACTAAATTTGAATATTGTTCCATATATTGGCTATGCACATGTTTATCTGATCATATAACTTGAGTTGAACTAGAATTATTGTTACAACTTAAGTCCCCTTTTCATTACACAACTATTTAACTTTTCTAAACCGACGGATTAATGTTGATTGATCTATTGAGGTGACGCCCCATTCATCCTTCTGACTGACGCATTTAAAATAGCATAAAACGTGGTGAATGTATATTTCCAATTCTAGAAACAAGAATTAATGCTCCATGATAAAACATTAAGTAGGCAAAATACTAAGTCTACAGGTTTAATTATGGACTCATTGTTGATATTATCTTATCCACTTGTGTATTTCTTCAATATATCATAACAAATATTCATGTGCATATTATTGTCCAAGTGTTAAACCTACTAACTCACCGGTTTTATAGCCGATCAGTTTTAGCATATTTTTCAGGTAATCCATGAAGTGTTAGATGTGCATGACATACAAATGCATGGAGATTTTAGGAAAAACAATCTTTTACTAAGATGGCTTTTGTTAGAAAATCTCGATATATATTTAATACAATTTTACACCTTTAAAATATATAAATAAAGATTTAAAAAATATTATACTTATATTTTTCACCCCGTGTATAAACACGGGCTCTAAACTAGTATATAATATATGGTTACTCGAGTCATCATGAAATTATTTTATCAAGAATCACGCCCATATTATTTTTTTGTAAGTTTAATACACCAAAACCCTTCGTAAACCTACTAGTTTTAAAGATAACATTGTTCAAGACTATTTGAGGGTTCAAAACCTTATAAAAACTAAACATATATACTTCTGACCTTGAAGTATAAGTTTCTAAAGTTTAACTCTTTGAAAGTTACCTCAACACTCAAACGGTTTACGCAAATCCAAAACGAGTCTTCTAAAAACGATATTCTAACGCATGTGTAACTTTTACTTATCTCCATCCTACCAAACTTTCTATTAACCTCTAACAAGTGTTTGACATACTTTCTCAAATTCATTATCATTACTATTTGAGTTCATCTCGACTTCTAAACTCATAATAGTTGACCGTTAACGCCAAAGTTCTAAAACTCTTTTCTATATATACACCAAGAAACCAAGACTATCACTCATTATTCTTGGATGACTTAATCTCTTCGTCCAACATAAAGTAAAATAAAGTCGATAAAACTCATAGAGGCCCACCATTGCAGGACCCGAGTAGGACAAATTCTATACCGCAAGAAAACGTACATTTCATCATCACTAGGTGAGTTTTCGTAGCCTTATTTCTCTTAAACTTTTGGTGGGAAAATATGCTTAACTTAACTAAATTTGAATATTGTTCCATATATTGGCTATGCACATGTTTATCTGATCATATAACTTGAGTTGAACTAGAATTATTGTTACAACTTAAGTCCCCTTTTCATTACACAACTATTTAACTTTTCTAAACCGACGGATTAATGTTGATTGATCTATTGAGGTGACGCCCCATTCATCCTTCTGACTGACGCATTTAAAATAGCATAAAACGTGGTGAATGTATATTTCCAATTCTAGAAACAAGAATTAATGCTCCATGATAAAACATTAAGTAGGCAAAATACTAAGTCTACAGGTTTAATTATGGACTCATTGTTGATATTATCTTATCCACTTGTGTATTTCTTCAATATATCATAACAAATATTCATGTGCATATTATTGTCCAAGTGTTAAACCTACTAACTCACCGGTTTTATAGCCGATCAGTTTTAGCATATTTTTCAGGTAATCCATGAAGTGTTAGATGTGCATGACATACAAATGCATGGAGATTTTAGGAAAAACAATCTTTTACTAAGATGGCTTTTGTTAGAAAATCTCGATATATATTTAATACAATTTTACACCTTTAAAATATATAAATAAAGATTTAAAAAATATTATACTTATATTTTTCACCCCGTGTATAAACACGGGCTCTAAACTAGTATATAATATATGGTTACTCGAGTCATCATGAAATTATTTTATCAAGAATCACGCCCATATTATTTTTTTGTAAGTTTAATACACCAAAACCCTTCGTAAACCTACTAGTTTTAAAGATAACATTGTTCAAGACTATTTGAGGGTTCAAAACCTTATAAAAACTAAACATATATACTTCTGACCTTGAAGTATAAGTTTCTAAAGTTTAACTCTTTGAAAGTTACCTCAACACTCAAACGGTTTACGCAAATCCAAAACGAGTCTTCTAAAAACGATATTCTAACGCATGTGTAACTTTTACTTATCTCCATCCTACCAAACTTTCTATTAACCTCTAACAAGTGTTTGACATACTTTCTCAAATTCATTATCATTACTATTTGAGTTCATCTCGACTTCTAAACTCATAATAGTTGACCGTTAACGCCAAAGTTCTAAAACTCTTTTCTATCAAGAAACCAAGACTATCACTCATTATTCTTGGATGACTTAATCTCTTCGTCCAACATAAAGTAAAATAAAGTCGATAAAACTCATAGAGGCCCACCATTGTAGGACCCGAGTAGGACAAATTCTATACCGCAAGAAAACGTACATTTCATCATCACTAGGTGAGTTTTCGTAGCTTTATTTCTCTTAAACTTTTGGTGGGAAAATATGCTTAACTTAACTAAATTTGAATATTGTTCCATATATTGGCTATGCACATGTTTATCTGATCATATAACTTGAGTTGAACTAGAATTATTGTTACAACTTAAGTCCCCTTTTCATTACACAACTATTTAACTTTTCTAAACCGACGGATTAATGTTGATTGATCTATTGAGGTGACGCCCCATTCATCCTTCTGACTGACGCATTTAAAATAGCATAAAACGTGGTGAATGTATATTTCCAATTCTAGAAACAAGAATTAATGCTCCATGATAAAACATTAAGTAGGCAAAATACTAAGTCTACAGGTTTAATTATGGACTCATTGTTGATATTATCTTATCCACTTGTGTATTTCTTCAATATATCATAACAAATATTCATGTTCATATTATTGTCCAAGTGTTAAACCTACTAACTCACCGGTTTTATAGCCGATCAGTTTTAGCATATTTTTCAGGTAATCCATGAAGTGTTAGATGTGCATGACATACAAATGCATGGAGATTTTAGGAAAAACAATCTTTTACTAAGATGGCTTTTGTTAGAAAATCTCGATATATATTTAATACAATTTTACACCTTTAAAATATATAAATAAAGATTTAAAAAATATTATACTTATATTTTTCACCCCGTGTATAAACACGGGCTCTAAACTAGTATATAATATATGGTTACTCGAGTCATCATGAAATTATTTTATCAAGAATCACGCCCATATTATTTTTTTGTAAGTTTAATACACCAAAACCCTTCGTAAACCTACTAGTTTTAAAGATAACATTGTTCAAGACTATTTGAGGGTTCAAAACCTTATAAAAACTAAACATATATACTTCTGACCTTGAAGTATAAGTTTCTAAAGTTTAACTCTTTGAAAGTTACCTCAACACTCAAACGGTTTACGCAAATCCAAAACGAGTCTTCTAAAAACGATATTCTAACGCATGTGTAACTTTTACTTATCTCCATCCTACCAAACTTTCTATTAACCTCTAACAAGTGTTTGACATACTTTCTCAAATTCATTATCATTACTATTTGAGTTCATCTCGACTTCTAAACTCATAATAGTTGACTGTTAACGCCAAAGTTCTAAAACTCTTTTCTATCAAGAAACCAAGACTATCACTCATTATTCTTGGATGACTTAATCTCTTCGTCCAACATAAAGTAAAATAAAGTCGATAAAACTCATAGAGGCCCACCATTGTAGGACCCGAGTAGGACAAATTCTATACCGCAAGAAAACGTACATTTCATCATCACTAGGTGAGTTTTCGTAGCCTTATTTCTCTTAAACTTTTGGTGGGAAAATATGCTTAACTTAACTAAATTTGAATATTGTTCCATATATTGGCTATGCACATGTTTATCTGATCATATAACTTGAGTTGAACTAGAATTATTGTTACAACTTAAGTCCCCTTTTCATTACACAACTATTTAACTTTTCTAAACCGACGGATTAATGTTGATTGATCTATTGAGGTGACGCCCCATTCATCCTTCTGACTGACGCATTTAAAATAGCATAAAACGTGGTGAATGTATATTTCCAATTCTAGAAACAAGAATTAATGCTCCATGATAAAACATTAAGTAGGCAAAATACTAAGTCTACAGGTTTAATTATGGACTCATTGTTGATATTATCTTATCCACTTGTGTATTTCTTCAATATATCATAACAAATATTCATGTGCATATTATTGTCCAAGTGTTAAACCTACTAACTCGCCGGTTTTATAGCCGATCAGTTTTAGCATATTTTTCAGGTAATCCATGAAGTGTTAGATGTGCATGACATACAAATGCATGGAGATTTTAATAAAAACAATCTTTTACTAAGATGGCTTTTGTTAGAAAATCTCGATATATATTTAATACAATTTTACACCTTTAAAATATATAAATAAAGATTTAAAAAATATTATACTTATATTTTTCACCCCGTGTATAAACACGGGCTCTAAACTAGTATATAATATATGGTTACTCGAGTCATCATGAAATTATTTTATCAAGAATCACGCCCATATTATTTTTTTGTAAGTTTAATACACCAAAACCCTTCGTAAACCTACTAGTTTTAAAGATAACATTGTTCAAGACTATTTGAGGGTTCAAAACCTTATAAAAACTAAACATATATACTTCTGACCTTGAAGTATAAGTTTCTAAAGTTTAACTCTTTGAAAGTTACCTCAACACTCAAACGGTTTACGCAAATCCAAAACGAGTCTTCTAAAAACGATATTCTAACGCATGTGTAACTTTTACTTATCTCCATCCTACCAAACTTTCTATTAACCTCTAACAAGTGTTTGACATACTTTCTCAAATTCATTATCATTACTATTTGAGTTCATCTCGACTTCTAAACTCATAATAGTTGACCGTTAACGCCAAAGTTCTAAAACTCTTTTCTATCAAGAAACCAAGACTATCACTCATTATTCTTGGATGACTTAATCTCTTCGTCCAACATAAAGTAAAATAAAGTCGATAAAACTCATAGAGGCCCACCATTGTAGGACCCGAGTAGAACAAATTCTATACCGCAAGAAAACGTACATTTCATCATCACTAGGTGAGTTTTCGTAGCCTTATTTCTCTTAAACTTTTGGTGGGAAAATATGCTTAACTTAACTAAATTTGAATATTGTTCCATATATTGGCTATGCACATGTTTATCTGATCATATAACTTGAGTTGAACTAGAATTATTGTTACAACTTAAGTCCCCTTTTCATTACACAACTATTTAACTTTTCTAAACCGACGGATTAATGTTGATTGATCTATTGAGGTGACGCCCCATTCATCCTTCTGACTGACGCATTTAAAATAGCATAAAACGTGGTGAATGTATATTTCCGATTCTAGAAACAAAAATTAATGCTCCATGATAATACATTAAGTAGGGGCAAAATACTAAGTCTACAAGTTTAATTGCGGACTCATTGTTGATATTATCTTATCCACTTGTGTATTTCTTCAATATATCATAACAAATATTCATGTGCAAATTATTGTCCAAGTGCTTATTCTCTTACTTTATACTTAAACCTACGAACTCACCGGTTTTATAGCTGATCAGTTTTAGCATATTTTTCAGGTAATCCCTGAAGGGGTATATGTGCATGACATACAAATGCATGGAGATTTTAGGAAAACCAATCTTTTACTAAGATGGCTTTTGTTAGAAAATCTCGGTATGTAATTCGAAACAATATGTCCTGTAAACTACTATTTTGGAAATAATGAATGCGTAATATGTTTTCTCTTTTAAGCAATGTGTTCTTGATGTCCATTAAACTGTCATATACCCATGTTTCCGCCACAGACGGGGTGTGACAACAGAAATGGGAGAGCTGGTTACAGTATGTAATAGGTTGTGATGAATGGGCTCCGCCGGAAGTTGTAGTTCGCCGGAGAAGATGGCCGGAAAAAACGAAAGGGGACGGTTGCCGGCGAGTGAGGGGAAGGGTCCCATAATTACTTTAATATTTACTTACTTAAGTACACATGACCATTGTGTACTTGACAAATACACAGGAATACTTTCCATGCGTATTTGTTTAGTACCCAATATAAACTTACAACTTGAAATACAAACACCAAACAGTACAAGTTCAGACAAAAGTATATTACAACTCGATCAACAGACAAATACAAATACATACATAGACATAAAGACTGGAATGTAGATAAACAAAAGCTTCAGCATAGAATCCAGAGTGCCTATCATAAAGGTGCTTCTATAGACTCCCCCTTGACAGCAGGTCTTAATTTCTTCAGTCTTTTCAAGAACTTTTAGCTTGAACTCTCCCACCTAATCCTGACTTGTAGTCAAAACAGAATTTGACCAGCTTGTTGTAGCGTGTGGCCAGGAGATTCGTCCATTCATCCGTATGTATGCAGTACTTATACACCAAAATCTCCAGATCTCCAACCAAAAAATTGATGAAACTAATCTCATCAAATACCCTAACAATCTCCTTTAAATTGAGCTTCTCAATCATAACAGCCTCGCCGGTTACTGGGTCTACGTACCAGTACCATAAGTTCCACAACACATCCTGAGGAATTTTCCTCAAAGGTATGTGAGTCTCACATAGTACCGGTTTGTCGACAAGCTTTTTCAAGAACTTGCATGTCACGGGATGTCTCTGTGTTTTGTCTTTGACACGCCTCTACATTTGAGGCTTAAATATCTCGAAGTTCCTAGAGCAACCTTCTCTTTGTAGCGCCCCCCAAAGACATTTGGCACCGCCAACGAGGTTTCCCGATAAGTTTACGGTTTGCCAAATTGACTAGGTCGTACTTGGGTAATGAATTAAAGGCTTCAGTTGTTGGTTTAAGGTATTGAACACCTCCTACTCCCTGTATAGCAAATAGGCCTTTATCATCTTCAAAGAGAACTGACAAAATCATTCCAGCAGCGCCATGCTTATCAGTATACTGTAATTTGTACTAGGCGGCAGGCTGTGGCCTTTTGAACCACTCTTGAGGAACTCTCCTCCAAGAGTTGCCATTGTAACTTGCTTCAGGAACTAGGGTGGTTTGGGATGATTCAGCTGTCGATGCCTCAACACTAACTAGGACAACTTAAGGTTCAGCTGGCTCATATATGGTAGGGGCTTCAAAAATTTCCCCATCTTCTACTTCTTATACTCCTTCACCGTCCCCTTTGGGAAACTCAATCATAACATCTTCACCTTCCTCATCCCATTCATCGCAAGAATCTATCTCGCCTTCCTCAATTTCTTCTAAGTCTCCGATCATTGCTTCATTGGTCAAATCCAAATCCGGCTTGGTAGATAGATCTTCTAATACTTCGGCAACAGACTTACCTTTGTCACTTCCACCACCACTTCCACCCTGTTTAGACTCCCCTTGTGTCGTTGGTACAACTGATAGTGAAGCTGAGACAACTTGTTGCTCACTACCAGCACAACCAGAGGGGCCGGCTTCATGATCCTTATCTTCATCTTTGTCACCAGTTAGATCAATATGGTGACATGCTTCTTCAGCTTGTTTACTGGACTCCCCCTGAGCACCAAGCTATTTCAGCAGTTTTTCAATAAGATTCACTAGGACTTTATGTTCATCTCTTTGCAACAATAATTGTGCTTCTATTGCTTGCTTGTGAATAAATCATTGAGATTGAATTGAATTTCATTAAAGTCCATTAATGATCTG
Source organism: Smallanthus sonchifolius (assembly GCA_023525975.1). Classification (NCBI taxonomy): domain Eukaryota; kingdom Viridiplantae; phylum Streptophyta; class Magnoliopsida; order Asterales; family Asteraceae; genus Smallanthus; species Smallanthus sonchifolius. Next base: position 46,265,255 of record CM042020.1, on the reverse strand, counting down.
AGCTGTTCTTGTGTGCTTTGCCATTGGTGTCGGAGGGTGGTGGTTTCATCAACAAGTGAGTTGATCCTTGCTTGTTATGCTTCTGTGTAAGGCCCCAAACCCGGGAACCCTAATTGTTGGCTCAAACACAAGCTAAGTAGTCATACACATCAAACTAAACGCAATTCATTGCAGCGAAAATCAAATAGTCAACAAAGGTCAACGACCCGACCCAAACATAATTCAAACCAAGTACTAATGTCAAAATGTCTCAACGAAACAACTAATAAATAATGTGATCACAAACGTCCTCGGTAACCAAATGCCATCCAGAAGCCGGCAGCTCACACCTTCTATTTACCAGAAATACATGTTTAAAATTCAGCTACGCTGAGTGAGTTCTATAGTAGTTCATTAGGGAATATAGAATCCCAAAACGTTATAAAAATAATTTTCATCTCAAAATTTTACTCATAATAATTTCTTAAGAATCCAAACAGTTATGTTTATCAACATACAAGTATACCATGTTGTCTGGTTCGAAGAGACAAGCAAACACGATCTCCCGCCTGACTACCATCAGACACAATAACCCGTTGACAATCGTCAACACAATATCAAGCTTACGCTTGATCTCCCGCCTGACTAATGCCAGACTCAACATCCCATTGACTAACGTCAACACAATATCAAGCTTACGCTTGATCTCCCGCCACGACTATTAAGTACATGACACAAATATCTCAAACACACATGCAAGCATAATGACTATTTAAAAATATATATTTCTCTTTACCAAAAGCGTCGTCTATGCATACATTCAATAAAAACACGTTTCACATGTATTCACGCCCAAAACAATGGAACCTTCTAGTCCCTAATAAATCTCTTGCTTGGTATGGTCCATTTCTTTTCTTCTGGCTTCTTTTCTTGCACCTCGTTATTCATGACATCATCATATAATGTCCCGCTTAATTCAACAGCTTCGTCGAATCTCGACGGTTGCTGAGCCTTGACCAAATGCCTCACCTTACCAGGAAAACCCTCTACATACAGTTTCTTCCAACGCTCGTCAGTTCCAGGTAAGTGTGGCACTAGACGTGCCATCTCAATGAACTTTGAAGTGTACTCGCGGTGTGTTAGTTTACTCTCCTTGAGAGTCAAAAACTCTCGCTTAACCCTCTCTAGCTCTCCTGGAGCACAGAACTTCTTTCTCACTAACCCTTTCTGATCATCCCAAGTCATATCTCCTAATTCCTGAGCAGTCTTTCTCTCTTTGACCGAGTTCCACCACTGTAGAGCCTCCCCAGCAAAAGAGTGTCAAATGAATTTCACAATCTGGTTCGGTCTACAATCACTGATTGAGATGTTAGACTCCATCTCAGTAAGCCAGTGATACGTAGCCACCGCATCTTTGCGCCCATCAAATTTAGGCGGATCGCACTTCTTGAAGTGTCTATAGTCACAGTTACCGCCGCCCCCGGATGGCTTCTTCTTCTCTTTCACTTCATCAAGAACTATCTTCTCTAACTCTTCAAATGCCGCCTTCACAATGTCTGGTAAGTACTCATGGACCATATCCACCATTTCTTTCTTCATCGCATCACGAACCGCAGGTTTGAACTGGAACTCCTCATTATGATCAGAGTGCACTGAAGGTTCAGTATGCACAGATGGTTCAGTGTGAACAGACACCTCGTCTCCATTAACATCCTCGTTCTGAACGTTCCTACGACGCCTCCCGGCGTTAGCAATAGCAGCAACTTGTGTTTTCGGTGCCATCTACCTACTGATATTATAACAAACATAGCAATATTCAGGTACTGTTTAAAACATTACGAGCAGTGCAATTAGTTAATGTCGGTGGCCTATCGCCATTACCCTCTTGCCTGGCCTTTCAGGTTTTAAACCCTCCCTTTACTACATCATGGCATAACGCCCCTGTCTTAGCCTACTAACATGACACCTTAACATGGCACACCATCATAACACACTAACACGACACACATACAAACTCATACATGGCGCTTCTAGCTTTTGGTTACTCGTGATGACATTCCCACTCATTGGTCCCATTCTCAATCTAAGTCTAGGCAATGAAGATGCCTAGATTATTTAAACCACCGCTCTGATACCAACTTGTAAGGCCCCAAACCCGAGAACCCTACTTGTTGCTTCAAACACAAGCTAAGTAGTCATAGACATCAAACTAAACACAATTCATTGCAGCGGAAATCAAATAGTCAACAAAGGTCAACGACCCGACCCAAACATAATTCAAACCAAGTACTAATATCAAAATGTCTCAACGAAACAACTAATAAATAATGTCATCACAAACGTCCCCGGTAACCAAATGCCATCCAGAAGCCGACAGCTTACACCTTTTCTTTACCTGAGTGAGTTCTATAGTAGTTCATTAGGGAACATAGAATCCTAAAACGTTATAAAAATGGTTTTCATCTCAAAAGTTTACTCATAATAATTTCTCAAGAATCCAAACAGTTATGTTTATCGACATACAAATATACCATGTTTTCTGGTCGGAAGACACAAACAAACACAATCTCCCGCCTAACTACCGTTAGACACAATAACCCGTTGACAATCGTCAACACAATGAAGCTTACGCTTGATCTCCAGCCTGACTAGTGCCAGACTCAATATCCCGTTGACTAACTTCAACACAATATCAAGCTTACGCTTGATCTCCCGCCACGACTATTAAGTACGTGACACAAATATCTCAAACACACATGTAAGCATAACGACAAGTTAAAAATATATATTTCTCTTTACCAAAAGCGTCGTCTATGCATACATTCAATAAAAACACGTTTCACATGTATTCATGCCCAAAATAATAAAACCATTAAAAGTGGGCGATAGAAACCCAACTTTGCTCAACACGCTTCGATCTCTAGGACTCGCTAAAGCCTCGATCTCGCCTTTCGACCTCACACCTATAACACACACAATATACGAGTCAATGCGTGACTCGACGTTTAACCTCCGCCTATTTGACTAACCCGACGTCACGCATCACCATGCACGACCCCATGCATTATGTGAACCCCCGTCCACATCCCCGAAGTCCCAATATGATACGAGCTCCCCTCCGGGTCTCCCAACACGCCAAGTATCACATTCGTTCATGCTACACACCATCGTGGTGTTCTCCCCATGTGTCCCGCCCTTGGCTGGTTTTGCGTCCTCGTCGTCGGGCATCCATGATCACCGCTGTGGCCTTTCGGAACCACCACAACCGGTCACCTCCACCCTAGAGCCACCACAGCCCCGTTACAGCCCCCGTTGGCTTCATTCGGTCCCTTGCCGCCTCATGGTTCGTCACTCCAGCCTTAGCCGGCCCTTACTCGAGCTCGCAACACACGTCGGCCACCCACCATAGGTTCGGCCAAACACCCCTTAGCCCGCATATACCCACAAAACGAAAATAGTAACTACCGCGTTCGATTTACAAGTTTATACCTTAACTCCGGGTGACTCGTGTGGATCGAATCACCAACGAACTCCTCCTTCTTGATATAGGTTCTTGCGTGAAAACCCTAACACCACCAAAGCAACAATGACTCCAAGAATGATTATACGAAATGATGGGATGAAAGATTTAGACTTTTTACCTTGAAATCGTCATGGAACTTGAAACCCTCGTCCCTCCCGTCTCTCCCGATCGCGGCAGCCGCAAACAAGCAAATGGGGTTCCCCCCTTTGCTTCGTGAACCTAAAGGGTACACCACCCTTGGACCAGGATTCGGACCTTGCATGCATCCAGCCCGTCTTGAATTTTTAATAAACACCCTTCTAAAGCTTTGTTATTTACTCGTTAATCGCTCGTCTTTATTTACATAAGCGAAAGCCCTTGTTTCTACGCCTTTGGTTAGACCCCGTCACCATTCCGTCCGCTATGTTACAACACATACACACATATATATTAATCTCGTTAGTTCCATAAAAACTGGGATGTTACATTCTGCCTCTGCCTTTGAGTTGGCAACTTCTTTCAGCAATGAAGCAACCTGTGCTTCTAAATAAGAGATTCTTGCTTCTCAGGGATCAACTTCTCTAGCCATTGAGGCTTCACCTGTCTCATGGACTGTATCAGCAAAAAGTTCAGATAAATCAAAGTGATGACCCAAATCTCCAAGTTCTATAAGATGAGTCATAGGGGGTAAGGTGCCTGCAGGAACATCTACTGCAAAGGATGTTGTTGGGATGACTGTTGGTGCTACTGTTGTTGCCACAATATTGGACTCGTCCATTATTGGAAGAGTGGTGGTTGGGATTGGAATTGTCACAGCCGGGAGAGAGACTATTAGTGGAGTCATTTCTTGTACAGTAGAAACAATCACATGTGTTATTGTTCGGCTCTTTTGGCGGCTGTATAACTGAGAAGGTTCACCAGAACTTATTTGTGCTTGAAATCGGGCAGTGATCTATTCCATGACAACATTCCATGGACGATCTAATATGAACTTCTTTCGTCGCTCTGCCACATATGCAGGTTCTGCCTCACTTTCTGAGCTTTCATCAACGAGTTGAAATTCGCTATCTGAACTATCTTATCTTTGACGTTTGGATGATGATTCAGGAAGGGACCCCTAAACATTCCTTCATGGATGTGCTTGATCGGGTGCATCATCGGAGTTGGACGAGTCAGTTTCAGTTCGTTCTGAGTTTGTTGCCTCCGCACCATCACCATCACCGTCTTCATCATCACTATCACCATTACTAGGATCACTGTGAATGTGGTGTTCAACCTCCTCTTCTTCCTATTGTTCCTCATCTGAGTGTTCACTGGCTTCAGGTTCAGAATTGACGTTGTACCATCGATCATCAGTAGGAGCAATGTAAGCTTCATTTTTTAAGTGGCCAAACAGAGGTGCATGAACTGGAATGGGTTCTTCAGTTCCAGCTTTCATGAATTGAATGAATACTCGTTTGTCCACTCTTTTAACTTGTAACCTCTGTCCTATCTGTGGAAGGTTTGGAAGAAAATGATTGATAAGTAATTAGACAAATCTTGGATACAAGAGAAACCTAAATCTTCCAGCTGCATTAACCTGTTCAAGCATGGACTTGTAGATGTATCATGAGAAATTGTATCCTCTGTTTAATGATAGACCAACCATGGCAGATGCAAGATCGGGTCCCATTGCGTCTTTACCAGCTTTACGTGCAGAAATGCACATAATCATGATGTGAGCAAAGTATCTCACTGATCTAACAACCATCCCCTTTTGTAAGATGGGTATTCAACTCTACCAACATAACCCATTCGTTTCCTCCAGCAACCATCAAAAACATAATCAACATAATTAGTGGGATCCGTTGCTTGATCATTAAACTGTAGAACTTGACAGATTGTGTCCTCGGAGATAGCTATATGTTGATGTGCCACAGTAGCCCTGACCACATTTGGTGTAATTCTACAATCTAGTTCTGTTATATCCCAAAATTGCTCAATGTATGGTCATGAAACTATAGGGTTTGCGGAGATGGCAAGCAATCTTCAAGCGATTCAGAAAAGTCACGATCTCCTGATAGTTGATAGCGACACCTCTCCATTCTGGGTCGGTGAGTGCCAACTTGTTGAACTCGTTGGTGTATGCACGTCTAGCCATACCTGCAATGAACACAATAAAACAATATTAGAACAGTTAAGAATCAAAGAGATAACCCTATATCAGTCAAAATAGACACATAATTATGTAATTTGGACTTAGAGAATTTATTAATTTTTGTCTCATGCGTACTTGCATAAGTTCGCACATCCACAAATTTACTTGCGTACTTGTTAACTACCCAGGCACAAATGACTGCATACTTAGCAAGTACGTATGTATAAAATTTTACCGGATTCTTTAAGTCTCAAATCACAGATGCTATGTTTTTGGTCTAAAAATTTTGTCCTTAGGGTGTCGAAAATAGTGAAGGAACTCAATGTGAGTTGTTTTAGCACTATCAAAGAACACTTGACCCCTTTTGATCGAACAGGGGCCGCTACCATCGGCTCCAACCCACGATCAAAACTCTAAATTAAACAGTTAAATGGATGAATTTTTTGTCAAACGACTTGAGTTGATGATTAGAAACACATATTGTTACTCAATTTCGCATGCAAACAAGTTAATTATCCCAAAATTTTGTCATCAAACCCTAGTCTCAAGAACACCAAATTTTGCTCAATTTTGGAAGATTTAATGGTCAAAATGTGTTGAGATTCTCACCAAGTGATCCTTAGATGATGTTGTAACTAAAAACGTGATTAAAAATGGTTTTGTAGCACAAAGATTTTTCGAGCAAAATGAGCAGGTGTAGTAGTCTGAAGTGTGAAGTGTTTGAATGAGGAGTAAATGCTCTTTGCCGTTATATATACCCCTCAATTCAGACCCTTGGTACTTGTGTAAGTGCGCATGACCATAACCATGCGTACTTGACAAGTACGCATGTTAAGCCATGTGTACTTATAAGTACGCATGTTTATGCTTATGCACATGAGCAATAACACTTGCTCAAATCCTTTAACTCAAAAAATTGTTATGAAGTATTTGGAGACGAACTTGATAGATACATTCAATTCTAAGTGTAACAAAGATGTTTCTGGAAGTTATACAAAATATATATATTTTTTTTAGTTATTCTAAGAATTTTGAAATAGTTGTGCTTAAAATCTTTTTGTCTTTTTCAAAATTTAAGCTAAAACACGTTTGAAAATCTTTTTGTAGTTTTTCTAATGGTATGTATAAAATACTGAATAACAAAATACTTACAGTGAACTTTTTGTTCAAGTAATGAGCAGAGGATCATATCAGGCTAAAACATGTAGCACACATGATACAAGATAAATTTCAAAGAAATTGGGATCATATCATGACATACTTGCTTAAAATCAATTTGGAATACATATCATGTTAATTCAAGTTGTCAATATTATAAGATTTGAAACTAAAAGCATTCTTGGATCATGTTCATGTGAGTTAAATTACCATTTAATGTTCTACAACGTGTACCCCACGGTTATGTTTATAGAAAGTAAATGCATTATCTTAAGACATCTAAGATTTTGCCAAGAATTATTAGAATCTCCAGGTTGAAGTCACATTGTTTAGCACAGAAAAATCAAGCAAAATCCATAAGGATTATCAAGAATCATAAGATTCAGAATCGATTGATTCATTTGTCTTAGTTTGTGAGGTTTATTTTCAGTAAATATTTGTAATGATTCAAGCTAATAGATATGGAATCCGAAGATTCGGGTAATGGGATCAAACTATTATCTAGATATCTTCAATGGAAAAGATGTGATCCAAGGGGGTAGTCTATGCTTAACGGTTGTTGTCAAGACATATCTTAGTTTAACTTCCCATTGCATACATGTGAGTATGGGAAGTGAAGCGAACCGAAAAATTATGCTAAAGACATAACCCAAAACTGGCCTCAAATGATAAGTCTAGCCAAAATCTTACATTCTATTTCTGATAATGATCTTTTATTAGTCTTTTACGCACACACTCCACATAACATGGGTTCAAATCACAACTGTAGTAAAGAAATTTAGATTTTCACACTACTATTGATTTAATGAATACTTCTAGCCTACCGACAATTCAAATTAAAAGATAATTTGTAAACAGTTTAAGTAGTCACGATGCTATCATTTCCTAATCATGCAGTCTAAGAAATTTAGATCATTTACTGATGTACTATCATTTCCTCTTAACTTCAAATGACTTTGAAATTTTTTATAGTTTTATATTTTGTTTGGTTTTTCTTTAAAGGTTTTAAACAGTAAATAGAAAGTAAATTTTAACAGAAAATAAATTTAACTTCCAAAAAAAAGTTTGTTTTGAAAAAAATGTTTTTCACTCAGGATTGAACATTCCTATCATGTTGACGAGATGTTCAAATCTTGAACGATCAAAGGATTTTGTGAAAAGGTCGGCATAATTTTTATCTGTATGAACTTTTACAAATTCAATTAAATGCTTTTCAGCACAATCACGGATAAAGTGGTGACGAATTTCAATATGCTTAGTTTTGGAATGTTTCACCGGGTTATTCGTGATAGACATGGTGGCATTGTTGTTAATGAACATTGGATTTCCGGTGTAATTCAGGCCATAATCTCTGCGTTGTTGTTGGATCCATAAGATTTGACAACTTACAACAGCAATGTATTCGGCTTCACAAGTTGATACGGAAACCATCGATTGCTTCTTACACTACCAGGAGACAAGCCTATCTCCCAGAAATTGCTTCTTACACTACCAGGAGACAAGCCTATCTCCTAGAAATTGACATCCACCAGAAGTTGATTTCCTATCTAGGTTACAACCACCGTAGTCTGAATCGGTGTAAGCTTTGAAATCAAATGACTGATGCTTGGGATACCAGAGACCTAACTGGGCTTTCCCTTTTAGATATCTGAATATCCTTTTCACAGCAATCAAATGTGATTCCTTCAGTTGTGATTGAAACCTAGAACACAAGCATACAACAAACATAATATCAGGTCTTGATGATGTTAAGTACATTAGAGAACCAATCATTCCATGATATAATTTGCAATCTACGTCCTTTCCGTCCTTGTCCAGACTTAGCTTGTGGTTGACTGGGATCGGTGTGCAATAAGTAGAACAGTCATTCATCTTTTATTTTTCCAAGATGTCGTGTACATACTTAGTCTGATGTAGGTAAATCCCATCTTCCCTCTGATTGACTTGCAGTCCTAAGAAAAATTATAGTTCACCCATGTTGCTCATGTCAAACTTAGACTTCATCACCGTTTCAAATTCTTTGCACATTTCTTCGTTTGTTGACCAGAATATGATATCATCCGCATACACTTGTACCAAAAGAATATCATCTTCTGCTTTCCTTATGAAGAGAGTCAAATCTATCTGTCCATGATCAAAACCATTAGACAGTAGATGCTTGGATAACATTTCATAACATGCCCTTGGTGCTTGATGTAGACCATAAAGTGCTTTATTCAATTTGTACACTTTATTTGGGAATTGTGGATCTTCAAATCCATGTGGTTCAGTGATGTAGACTTCTTCATGAAATTTTTCGTATAGGAAAGCACTCTTCACGTCAAGTTGATAGACCTTGAAACCAACATATAAGGCATAAGCCAAGAACAATCTGATTGCTTCAATTCTAGCAACTGGGGTATACACCTCGGTGTAATCCAGGCCCTCTTGTTGATAAAAACCCTTTACAACTAGCTGTGCCTTGTTTCTTATCACAACATGCAGATTGTCAGTTTTACATTTGAACACCCATCTAGTACCAATAGGGTGTACTCTTTTTGGCAAATCAACCAAATCCCATACATGCAACTTGAGGAATTGAGACAATTCATCTTGCATAGCCTCAATCCAACAATTGTCTTTAAGAGCCTATTTTACATTCTTTGACACCATTTAGGATACAAATGCAAGATGCAAACATTTCTCCATGATACATGTATCAAGTATCTCCGCGTACAGACTAGTGTTCTCAGTAATTGTTCCACTCCAAGTTTGAACTCCAGCATCAGGATCACCAATGATGTTGTCAATTGGATGATGCCGATGCAGCCTTGTTTATGGTATGTCCTGTTCCTGGATAACTGAATCAAGATTCGTACTAACTTCCTCCACATTTTGAGAAGTTGAAGAAGAAATATTGATTGGATCAACTTGTGCTTCTCCTTCCAAAATGTCAGGATCAGCTGGAGCATCATTACGTCAACATTTGTGTCTTCTTCAGTGTCATTATCAAGTGTTCATGATGCAAATGATGCATTAGGATTAGTGGTAGGAATAGGTACAGTGGACCTTGTTGAGAATGTGGAATGATCATTGCCACTGCAATGTTCATACAGTTTGGCAGCATCTTCAGCAGATAAATCCGGAATATTGAAAGAGTTGAAAAGAGTATCATAATCAAAACCCAACGCTGGACCTGTTGGTTCTGGTGGAATGCTATGCTTACTACAATCCACCTCAAACCATTCTTTTACTGATCGTGTTTCTTTGTTGTAAACCCTCTTGCAAGGAGAATTGGCAACATATCCAAGGAAGATTCCTTCCGTTGCTTTCTCATGAAATTTTGATTTAAAGTCTTTGGATTGTAACAACAAAGAACATGGACTACCAAAAGGAATTAAGTAGTCCAAATTTGGTCCAGATTTGGTGGTCGGTTATTGATTAAATCATAACAAGTTTTGTTGTGACGTTTCACCACAAGAACTCTATTCAAAGTATGACATGTTGTATTTACTGCTTCAGCCTAAAAAGTAATTGGTAGTTTGGCATCTGCCAGCATAGTCCGTGCAGTTTCAATTAGGGTTCTGTTCTTCCGTTCTGCTACTCCATTCTGCTGTGGTGTATCTGGCGGGCTGAACTCATGACGAATACCCTTCTTGAGACAGAAGAGCTCCATCATGTTATTCTTGAACTCTATGTCGTTATCACTTCTGATTCTTCTGACCTTCAATTTGCATAAGTTTTCCAAGCTTAGAATAAGATATTGAAGAATCTCAGCAGTCTCGATCTTTGTACCTAGAAAATGAACCCAAGAAAAACGTGAGTAGTCATCAGTTACAACAAGACAATATGACTTTCCACCAATCCTTTTGATACTTATGGGGCCAAATAAATCCATGTGTAATAGCTCCAAAGGGGTATCAATTGAGTTTTGGGTCTTGGGCTTGTGAGATTTTCATTGCTGTTTGCCCTTTTTACAAGGCATACAGTCATCTGCAACTGAAAATCTCAACTTAGGAACCCCGGTTATTAAACCGTGTTGGACAAGGTAATTCACCTTTCTAAAAGAAATGTGTCCGAGTTTCCTATGCCACAAGATTGAGTCAATTTCTGTTGCTTTGGTAAATAAACAAGTAGGAACTGATGTGATAGTTTTTGCTACACTCATATCAATCTGATATGTGTCATTTGTTCTTGGTGCTCGCATCAGAATCTGTTCTTTAGGAATTTCAAAGCATGGTTTGAGAATTAGGCATCCAGACTTATCGAACATTACGGAGTACTCCATGTTACACATTTGTGATACGCTTAACAGATTATGCTTGTGTTTTTCGCAATACTTGACGTTGTCGAAGCTAATACATCCATTTAACACTACGCCTTGTTAGTGATACTTCCGCCCTTTTCCCCTGTAAAGGCTACATAGCTGCCTCTGAATGGTTTAACATCTTGAAGCAGTGTCATGTTGCCTGTCATGTGCAAGGATCATCCACGATCAACATACCAACGGTTTGTAATAGGTCTCTTCGGATGTCCCTGCATGAGTCAAAAGAATTAATTAGATTTGGAGACCCAAGCCATTATGGTCTTGGGTCATCCGTTTTTCTCAAAGTAAACGACTTCTATTAACTCGCAATCATGTCGGTCAAAAGTTGGGGACTCTTTTGGAGAATCAGAATTAGAGAGTTGCGAACTTTTGAGTTTCTTTCTCCAAACTTGTTTCGTATGAACAGTAGGCTTGCTATTGTCAACAACAGGTGAACTAGTAGCAACTTCACTCGGTTGATAACCAGCTAGCTGTTGTTCTAGTTTCCTCAATCTCTTATTCCGTCTCCTCCTCTATGGCTTTGAGAGTTTCACCACAGGCTTCTCACCAGATTGTGTACTACCAGAGGTAGATACACCAGGAACAATATGTTGCTTATTCCATTTCACAGCAGATGGTGCAGCCATGGGTTTTGGCTTAACCATATGCTTGGCTGGTGGTTTCACCAATTTTGGAATTAGGTTCTTGGCTTTCTTCACTGATTGTGTTTTTGGGATAACCAGCCGTTTCCCCTGATTCTTATTTGGACAGTTCACAATAATGTGGCTGAATGTATCACAGTGAAAGCAAGTCCTTCTTTCTTTAAAAGTTTTACTGTAATACTCTCTGGTTTTGGATGTTGATGATTTATTCTAATGAGTAACAGGATTGGTTTGATGAACAACTGGTTGTGCATGACCTGATGTTGATTGATTTTTGCGAGTATAATGTTTATCAAAGTTTTCTTGAAAATTCTTTCCTAATTTGTTTGCAAATGTTTCTTTTTTTGCTTGCTTTATGGTTTTGAAACCCCCATAAAGCATCATTTTCACTTTATCATTTGATTCAATAATATCAGGCTTTGTTAAAATGCAATTGTTAGAGTCAGTGACAATGTTTTTTGTTGATTTTGGGTTCATCAAGCAACTCCTCTGAGATAACACCCTCAACTTTGTTGTCCTCAGAACATTCATTGGAATAGAACTCTTCATCAAAAGATGAATTAGCCTTACTAGAAGACTCATCTAAAAAGGACAAATCAATGTCGACTGGCCCATTGACAAACTTGCCGTTAACATGTGGACGAATAGAATTAGTACCTAAACCTTTGTCATTCACTTGTCATACGACAGACTCGTAGTGTTCCACCACAAAACGAGAGTTTTTGAACTTCTCAAGTTTGCCACTTAACTTCAGAATCTCATTCTGTAGTTTGGCTATTTCGACATTCTTTTTCTCTAACTCTTTGTAGGTAACATCTAAATGAAATTGTTGTTCGCTATTTTTAATGGAAAAATCTTGTTTATCTATTCTAAGATTTTCAATAGAATCGTTAAAACGTTTTTTCATTTTCTTTATAGTTTAGAGCTGCTCTATGTAGAGGTTCGAGTTGATCATGAATTCGATCATTCTCGCCTTTTAAGATTAAACAGTTAGCACAAGAAACAACAATAAAATAATTAGAATCTACCTCAATTGATGAACTGGACGCTTCTCCGATTGCCATAAGAGCGAGTGCAGATTCCGGTTGGTCAACAGCGGCTGCTTCCCTTTCTTCAGATTTCATCATTTCACCGATTTCTGCCATCAACTCGAGCTTAGTTTGTGAAATTATAGCATCTTCCAGATGAACTACCCAGTCAAGTCTATCATCCTTTTGAACTACCAGTGCATTGGATGATACTCCTTGATTTTGACTACGGTTGTTCTAGATGTTGAAATTCTGGTTGCTTCCTGGACTTGGTCGAGTAAAATCTGAGGCTGGTGCTTTATCTTTTTGACATTCTCTTGCAAATTGGCCATAGTTCAGACATTTGTAACACTTGGCCTTTGACTTGTCAAACTCTACTTTCGCATTTGAGTGTCCACCAATGAACTTTCTTCCAGTTCGGTTTAGAAAACACTTTGCCCTTCTCAAGATCATAGCCATATTCCATTGAATATCCATATCCTCCATATCATCAGGATCCACTTGGTTAAAATCTTCTTCAATTGTTTCAGGATCTGCAAGCTTCCTACCGATAAAGTTTTCGTAGGCAAGCATGCATGATGAGAATAATGCTACATGATCTTCAGCAATCTTGGCAATTGCACTTTGGTGAGTAGACCTACGAATATTTTATGAATGTTGTTGATATAAACTAGACCCTGATGCCACAAAACATGTAGAACTACCACAACCCTTAGAATTCTCCTCATCTTGAGTAGTATTTCTAGAGAATAAAGCAATTCCTGAGACAAATGTTTTTGCTGTGGAAGAGGTTCCAAAGTACATTGACGGTTCTTGAATTAGAGGTCTACTAGTGGTCTCTTTCTTTCTTAAGTTCATGTCATGTGCTTGAACCTTTCCTATTGCTTCGTCAATAGTCATCTCATAGAACTTAAGATTTTCTCTTAGTAATGTTGTGTACATGTCAAATTTTGGTGGTAAAGCATCAAGAAACTTTTCCACAAGTTCATCATCAGGATATTTTAATTCATAAGACTTCAGTTCAGTATTTAGATGATAGAATCTGGAAATAAGATCGTCAATGGATTCATTCTCCAAGTATCTGAAACATTCATATTACTTCCTCAACAGCTCTCTCTTACTTTTCTTGACATCACTGTTACCATCAAACCGTTTCTGTAAAGCTAACCAAAGATCTTTTGACATGTCATAACCTCTGAAGCTGTGAAATAAGTCTCGTGTGAGTGCCATGGTTAAGTAACCATGTGCTTTCTTTTCTAGGTCATAAGCCTTCTTTTCATCTACTTCAAGCCTAGAAATTGGTTTAGGTTGGATTTCACCAAGAAATTCATGTGTTGGATGTTTATACTCCTCTAAAATGGGTATCCACATGTTTGAATCTGTGTATGAAACGTACTCCTCGAATCTTGCTTTCCAGTTGGAATAGTCATTTACGTTTAATAGCTTAGGTGTTTTTTGTGGAGTTCCTATTTCATTATCAAAATTCAACATGCTGCTGATGTTTTGAAGATTTGACATTTTGTAAAACTTTAGTCAAAAACTCAGAAATTCAATCCAACTTGCGTATTTGAATCGGGTCTTGCGTATTTGTTAAATACGCATGAACAAAGATGAGCGTGCGTACTTAATAAGTGCGCATGAATCAAAATAACTACGCACAAAATTTGGCCTTGTGTACTTGTCTAAGTACGCATGAATTGATAAGTACGCAGGAATCAGTATACAAAGTCACTTCTTGAATATGTGCATCCGCTTGTCTGATCAAATAGTGACCTGAACTGGTTGTTGTGTATGAACAATGTGGTATAATCAATGAATCAGATTCTTGATTCTAATCAGTTTTTGATGAATGGATCATCCAAAGAATCAACAACACCAAGACGGATGTTTGGGATTCTTAAAGATGAACAAGTATAAGGACAAGGTTCTGAAATCACCAATGCAGATTCAATGGATGTGTAATCAGTACAACACTTTGTCGGAAAGTGTTCCTAACACACTCACAACACTCGAAAACAAGAGCATAACCTCTGATACCACTTGTAGGTCCCAGGTGGGTGGGTGTCTGATCGTGATCGTGTGAGTGTGTAGCCTAGTCAACAAGAGTGCGGAATCCTCGTGACTAGGTGGAACAAAGTAAGACGACAAATGTAAACACAACAATAACAAACACTCGTACTCAAAATACTTGGCCTATTATAGCAAACTGTTTACAATCACAAGTACAGACACTGAGAAATGACTTCTGACTTGCTAGGTGCGTACTTGTGTGTGAGGTTACATCCGTGTAAAATGAGAAACAAGTTTGCCTATTTATAGACCCTGGCCATGCGTACTTGTAAGTACGCATGAACAGACTTCATGAGTACTTACCTAAGTACGCATGACCATTATGTACTTGAAAAATACGTAGGAACACTTTCCATGCGTATTTGTTTAGTAACCAATATAAACTTACAAGTTGAAATACAAACATCAAACAGTACAAGTTCAGACAAAAGTAATTTACAACTCGATCAACAGACAAATACAAATACATACATAGACATAAAGACTGAAATGTAGATAAACAAAAGCTTCAACATAGAATCTAGAGTGCCTGTCACAAAGGTGCTTCTACATGGGTCCCTTGAATATTTAGTTCTTTATTTTATTTTTCGTTTTTTATTAAGGGGTATTTTGGCATTTTAACACCCATTTAACAGAAAAGTTAACCCCATCCACTCCAGGGACCGTTAGTGAAACAAAATGAAAGTTTCTTGGGACCAAACCTGTAGTTTCTCAAAGTTAGTGACTATATCCGTAATTTGACAAAACTAAAGTTACCATCCATGTAATTAACTTTTTTTTTTATTAAAGTCACAATCTCTCTCCTCCCTTTTGAAACATATGATTATAAAAAAATAGGAATATGAGAGCATGTCATGTCATTAGGCCTGTAAATGAACCGAATGAACACGAACGGGGGAATGTTCGTGTTCGTTCGTTTAACTTTAACCGAACAAATGATCGAACACGAACATTTAAACGAAGATGGTTTTCTTGTTCATGTTCGTTCATTAAGAAAATAAACATGTTCATGTTCGTTCGATAATAGTATAAACAAATTGTTCACGAACATAACTGAACAAACATATACGGGTATAACTAAGCGAACACTGACTTCAAATCATAAACATCATCAAAAGTAACACAAATACATATAATATATAGTCTAAAACAAACTTCAAAAATCAGAACACAGACTTCAAATTATCAATTTATCATAAACGAACGAACATAAACAAATAAACATAAACGAATGTAAATAAACGAACATAAAAAAACTTATGCCAATGAAGCGCAAATTATATGTAAACGAAAGATAATCCAACTCAAGGCTCCGGATGGTAGCAAAGTCGAGGTTTTTGGAGATCGTGACGGCCAGATGCCAAACGTCATCTCAATGATTAAGGCAACAAATTACTTGAGGCGCGGATGCGAGGCTTATCTGGTGTATGTGATTGACAAGTGTAAGGAAGTGAAGGAACTAGACGATGTACCCGTGGTACGCGAGTACCCGGAGGTGTTTCCAGAGGATTTGCCTGGGATACCACCCGATAGAGAAATTGAGTTCCGAATTGACTTAGTACCAGATGCCCAGCCCGTGGCGAAGGCTCCATATCGACTAGCACCAGTGGAGATGAAGGAACTTATGGTTCAACTAGACGAGTTACTTGAGAAAGGATTTATTCAACCGAGCATCTCGCCGTGGGGTGCTCCGGTGTTGTTTGTAAAGAAGAAAGATGGTTCGATGAGAATGTGTATCGATTATCGCGAGTTGAATAAATGAACGGTGAAGAACAAGTACCCTTTACCAAGGATCGATGACCTGTTTGACCAATTACAAGGCGCAAGTTGGTTCTCGAAAATCGACCTTCGGTCCGGGGACCATCAGTTGAAGGTGAGGGATGAAGACATACCGAAAACTGCATTTCGCACGCGTTATGGACATTTTGAGTTCCGCGTAATGTCTTTCGGATTGACGAACGCCCCCGCAGCGTTCATGGATTTAATGAATAGGGTGTGTCGACCGATGCTGGATCGATCGGTAATCGTGTTCATCGATGATATCCTTATCTACTCCAAGAATGAGGGTGATCACGCGTGTCACTTGAAGGAAGTATTGGAAGCTCTGAAGAATGAGAAGTTGTATGCTAAGTTCTCCAAATGTGCGTTCTGGCTTAGGGAAGTCCAGTTCCTAGGTCACGTTATTGGCCCGAACGGAATTATGGTTGACCCAGCAAAGATAGTAACGGTAAGTGAATGGGACATTCCTAAGACGCCAACTGAAATCCGCAGTTTCTTAGGATTGGCAGGCTACTATCGGAGATTCATTCAGGATTTCTCGAAAATAGCTTCGCCATTAACAAAGTTGACTCGGAAGGAAGTAAAGTACGAATGGGGTTCGACCCAGGATGAGGCGTTTAAGGAATTGAAAGAGAAGCTAACACAAGCTCCAGTCTTGGCCCTTCCCGAGGGCAGTGAAGATTTGGTGGTATACTCTGACGCTTCGGGTCAGGGATTGGGGTGTGTGTTGATGCAGCGTGGTAGAGTGATTGCATATGCGTCGCGGCAGTTGAAAGTTCACGAAGTCAACTATCCGACTCACGATTTGGAACTTGCTGCTGTCGTATTTGCATTAAAAATCTGGAGGCACTACCTGTACGGGGTAAAGTTTACTGTTTACTCCGACCACAAAAGTTTGAAGTACTTCTTCGAACAAAAAGAGCTTAATATGAGGCAGAGGAGATGGTTGGAACTCCTGAAGGACTATGACTGTGAAATAATGTACCATCATGGAAAGGCAAACGTGGTGGCTGACGCTCTAAGCCGAAAGGATGTGCCTACTCCTATTAGAGTGAAAGCTTGCCAGTTGGTGGTAACATCGGATGTGATGAGCGAGATCGAAAAAGCTCAAGATGACGCACTTAAAGAAGAAAACATAAAGAAGGAAAGGATGGTTGGCCAACAGGACAAGTTGGAATATAACACCCTTGGTGTTAGAACACGTTATGGACGGGTATGGATACCTATGGGTGGCGAGCTTAGAACCAAAATCTTGGATGAGGCTCATAAGTCTCGTTACTCTATCCATCCCGGTACCAACAAAATGTACCAAGACCTGAAGAAGGACTACTGGTGGCCTGGAATGAAATGTGATGTAACGAAGTATGTAAGCAAGTGCTTGACTTGCTCGCAAGTAAAGGCTGAACACCAGAAACCGTATGGAAAGATTCAACCACTTGATATACCAGAATGGAAGTGGGAACACATTACCATGAACTTCATAACCAAGCTACCTCGCACAGCTAAAGGTCATGACACCATTTGGGTAATTGTGGACCGATTAACAAAGAGTGCTCATTTCCTACCTATTCGCGAGACGTTCTCATCGGAAAGGTTAGCAGAAGTATTTATTAACGAAGTAGTAGCACGGCATGGGATGCCTTTGACGATAGTATCCGACCGGGACACACGATTCACATCGAGGTTCTGGAAAAGATTTCACGAAGTGATGGGCACGAGGCTTAATATCAGCACAGCATACCACCCGCAAACGGATGGTCAGTCCGAAAGGACCATTCAGACATTGGAGGATATGCTCCGTGCTTGTATTATCGACTTCGGTGGCAGTTGGGACAGTCATCTGCCGTTAGCCGAATTCTCCTACAACAATAGTCATCACACGACTATAGGCATGCCGCCTTACGAAATGTTGTATGGTAGAAGATGCAGGACCCCGGTTTGTTGGGGTGAGATTGGACAGAAGGAGTTAGGAAGTCATAAAAGAAACGTCGGAAAGGTTTGATCAAATCAAAGCTCGAATGAAGGCCGCACAAGATCGCCAGAAATCCTATGCGGATAGACGACGAAGGCCTATTGAGTTTGATGTTGGGGACAGAGTAATGTTGAAAGTGTCGCCCTGGAAGGGAATCATACGATTCAGAAAGAGAGGAAAGTTAAGTCCGAGGTTTGTCGGACCGTTCAGGATAATGGCACGGGTTGGGGAAGTCGCTTATCGGTTGGAGTTGCCTGATGAGTTAAGTGGGATTCATCCTACCTTCCATGTATCACACTTGCGAAAGTGTTTGGCGGATGAATCGGCTCACGTACCACTTATTGACATAGAGGTCGACAACAGCCTTAATTACATCGAAGAACCCGTGGCTATCTTAGACCGAAAGGAGAAGCGTTTGCGTAATAAAGTTATTCCATTGGTTAAAGTCCAATGGAGGCACCGAAAGGGATCAGAGACTACATGGGAAACGGAGGCGGAAATGAGGGAGTCGTACCCTCAATTATTTGACTTGTGATAGGTTTCGGGGACGAAACCTATTATAAGGGGGTAGACTTGTAACATCCCAAAATGTCGAGAAATAAAGTTTACGAGTTCAAGCGGGCCGAAGTCGGGCCGGGTCAGCCGCGAACCGGGCTTGGGGAGGTCTCCCCTATAAATAGCCAAGGTCACCACATGTTTCTCTCATTTGCAATTCTAGAGAGAGAAAAACCGTAGAGAGAGAAAAAGTGTCGGAATCGCACAAGATTGCAACCGCTCGTGTCTCTTGCACTCGTGAGAAGAACCTCCGGATCAGAATCTCGATACAGGTAAGGATCTTGCCTAAATCTGAGTTTTTGTTCGTTTTTGGGATTTTCGGGTTTTGGCTAAAAAGGCAACGATTTTGCGGATGGAACTTAAAAATGAGCTTAGGTATAGCATCTAGAATGAAAACCGAACGTTTTGATCTAAGAAAAGTTGAGATACTGACTAGATCAGACTCACATGCAAAAGCTTCGGATTTTTGGGAAGACAATCTGTGCAGACCCCATCGAAATTACTAGTTTCGATACTACTAGTTTCGATATGTGCAGGTCCATCGAAACTACTAGTTTCGATATGTGCAGGTCCATCGAAACTACAAGTTTCGATATGTGCAGGTCCATCGAAACTACAAGTTTCGATATGTGCAGGTCCATCGAAACTACAAGTTTCGATATGTGCAGGTCCATCGAAACTACCTAGTTTCGATATGTGCAGACTCCATCGAAACTACCTAGTTTCGATATGTGCAGACATCAGAACTGATTAAGTGAAGTCAGTATGTTTAGAAGGGTTAAACCGTTAGAGTCGGTATTGGTCTGATGTGTATTTAACTAATCAATTCAGATCGGAAGTGAAGTTGTTGGACCTTTGTTTAGGACAACCGAGACTAGCTTATAAGGTGAGTTCTAGAAGCCCTCTTTTAAATGTTTTAATAATGTTTTTGGGCTGGTGTGCACACGTGATGATTTTATAAAACGATGTTATGAAACGATGTTTATGAAGGATGTATGTAACGTTTTATAAAATGATGTTTATGAAGGATGTTTTAGAAGGAAGGTTTATGAAGGAAGTGTTTATGAAATATTTTGCCAAAAGAAGTTTACGAAGTGTTTTAACGAATGAGAATGTTTTTAATAAAACGTACGAATGCTTTAACTGAAGTTTTTGAAGTAAAAGAAGCGAAGATTTACGAAAGTCACAAACGAACGAATCTGCCAATATTCCTTAGGGAATGAAGGTTAAGGGATGGGAAGTATGTTATGGGCCTTTACCTTTTAGGGGCCTCTGTGGCTGGCCAACTGTTGTGCAACTGGGGCGATGACGGTCGTCAAGGGATTATCGTGATCCTTGAAGTTGGTACGATTTACCTTACGGGGTAGTCGTGTTTGAAGTTTGGTACTTGCGCCCGACGGGGCGCAGTGCTTGAAGTTTGGTACGCGCTATCCTTTGGGACGCCGTGCTTGAAGGGTTGGATTACCTAAGTATCGGGCCCTAGGAGTTCCTCACCCGAAGGACAGTACGGTGATGATGGGCCTAGTGGTGGTGATCCTTAGGTTATTCAACCAGTATGTAACGTTTGGATTTGACGGTTACGAGAAGGCGCAGATTCGATATGTTCGTTGACTTATGAAGTGTTATGTTTGTTATTGCATTATTTTACGTACGCTTTTTATTAAATGAAGTATGAAGTGATGTTTTTGGCAATTTATTTGAAGTTAAGGTTTTATGTTAACTAGAACTGTGACAACCCGACATTTCAGGTCAATATCCGTACACATTATAAACAAGTTTACGTTATAATTATTTTTGTGATTTATTTAATTTCACAAATAAAGACATTAAGGTCTAACAAAGACCGTACATGGTCTCAATTCACATTTGGTAATTCTAGGAGTTACCGGTTCACATACACTTATAACCCGACTAAATTCGAACACTAGTGGTTAAAATAAATAACCAGAAAAATATATATATACATATATATATTATTTTACACAAACTTTACGAGGAGCAGTAAATTATTTTGGAATAAATTTATAATACCGTGGAGGACCTCAACCGAATTTATTTACCATTTGAAACTCTAAGTAATATTAATACACTTAAAACTAATTGTTTGAAAATTAACCCAACCCACATATTTAATCGGCCGAAATCAGAGAAGAAACCCCCCTCTCTAATCCTTGACTTTCTCAACCAATCTTCAGAGAAGGACCATACCTCATACCTTCGAAATTCAAACAAAACCATACCCCCCTCAATCATTTTTCTCACAATTCCCATTTATCTCTCATTTTCATACGGCAAACATTCCAATTCTCTTCAATTCGAAGTCCAGTTTCAAGGCGAAATCCACCATAATTTGCTGTTTTAAGAAGAATTTCAAGTGTTTCTGAAAAGAGTTTAGCAAAAGATTCAAGATCACTTCTCTGTTTTCTTCATCATTTTCATCTCGGTTTTAAGGTAAAAACTCGATATTTTTCATATTATGTTCTTTAAAACCGTAGCTAAACCTACATCTTATTTAAACGCAAGAAAGATAACAAGAAGAGTGTGTCGAATTCAAGTTTAAAACATAAAAATATGCAGGACTGATTCTGTCAAACAGAAGTCCAGTAATCGAAACTAGGAGTTTCGATACCAGTTAACTCAATCGAAACTAGGAGTTTCGATACCTGTTGATCCATCGAAACTAGGAGTTTTGATGCCTTTTACTCAATCGAAACTAGGTAGTTTCGATAGCAAATACTCAATCGAAACTAGGTAGTTTCGATACCTTTTTCTCAATCGAAACTAGGTTGTTTCGACTCCTGACCACTCCATCAAAACTAAGTAGTTTCGACACACATATGCCCAATCGAAACTAAGAAGTTTCGACACCTGTACAACAGTCCCAGTTGGGCAGTAACTCAAAACTATTTTATAACAAAACATGTGTTGGAAAACTAAAACGATATTTAAACAAACACAATCAGATTACAAGGTCGGTGAACAATTTACAATTAAGACGTTGGTCTTAACAACAATTTACCCTTGGTATCTAGGGTACAAATAGTCAAGGTTGACTACAACAAGTATTATTATAAGTATATACACAAACTCAAGGTGAGTTTCACGGCCCCTTTCTTTTTACTGTTTTCAAATATTTGGGGGAGAAACATACTTACAACTATTTTATGGGATAACAAGAGAATAAGACACGACTTTATGTTTACATGGGATGAGAACAACATTGGAGGCCGCTAAAGTCCCCTGGAACAACATAGTAACCATTAACTGTAGCCTAGGGTCCTATGAATAGTACTATGGAGAGTGACGTCTCCCGGTCATGGTTAGTCGTGCTAACCACAATCTGGAGGATTTATGGCCGCATAGAATCTGATAACGCTTAATAGGGGCTCACACATGTCATGGTTTGGTTACGCCTCATGTATGAACATATTCTTTGTATTCCTAGCTAGTTTACAAATGAGTCAACAATTCTTATTCTGTTTATCACATACACCTGAAACTATTTACGAACAATTGAATTTTACAAAGAACTATTTGATTAAACCTGTGAACTCACCAACCTCGTGTTGACGATTTTAAGTATGTTTTTCAGGTAACTGAACGTGATTTCAAGGTTAGCAATGTAGATTACATGCATGCACGATGGATACTACTCAAGGAGGATTTCCCCTGTATAACTCATTAAATTGAGTCATATTTGTGAAATCTTAACTTTTTGTAAACTCGGATTACATTTTTGTAATGTAAAACTTTAAATTTGTTTATGTATCCATTTATCATGTATGTGTTTGCGGTAATCATATGCTTTGGAAACCATGAACGTTGCGCCTCGCGTTTCCGCCTTGGCGGGGTGCGACAGAACTTGGTATCAGAGCCATTGATTATAGCGAACTAGGAATCTAAATTGGAACCTAGTCTATAATCTAAATGACTCACTAAAACGTTTTCATTGCATAAGCATTGTATAACCAGTCATTTTGTCATATGGATATTGTAGTCACAAGCATGTCGTCACATTCACATTCTGATCCCGTCTCTGATACTGAATCAAACGAGGAACTTTCCGCCGCACGCTCCAAAAATCGAGTGCAAACCCGCAGCTCCACACCACCCAATGTTGCTTTAGGAGAACCACCTATAGTCTACCGAAAGAAAAACGGAGGACCCATTAGGGTACAAAGTGCTAGGAAGAGTGTTAGACTTCCGTACAAAAGAAAACTGGCAGCCCGTGACCCGAAGGACTTGGAGACTGATAAGGAGCCACCTAAGCAACGACCCTGCTACCACCCGACTGTGGGAACTATCCGTTGGATGCCACGTACCCTGGCACGATGGAGGGAGATGGAGAGCATCCCATCTACCTTTGAGCTTGGAGAGTCTTCTAACTCCCCAACACCCCTACCCTACACTAGGGAAGCCATAGAGCTCACTGTGCCTACCTTGGTAGCTCGAGTTCGTACGCACGAAGAGCGTCTTGATGATCTCCTAGATGACATCCGGGCACAGGGGGATGCAGCCACGCGACTTCGTCAAGGGCTTGGATCTCGAGTTCAGACTCTGGAAGACCACACCCGAGACATACAGGGTACCACAAACTATCTAGAGTTGAGAGCTGACATGGACTGGCAGTTCACTGTCACTGTCCGAGACATGGTGGAGGCGCTGGAAGAAAGGACTTTGGCTGCAGAATTTGTGGCGAGAGCTAGCTTTGTCATGGCAGGACTTGCCATGATGATTGGATTGTACTCTCACTTCTTCTTCTAAACCTATTATGGGCGGGTTGTGCCCATGGTACATTATGTAGTTTAAAAACTTTAGTACTGATGTGGTCATGTGAACCCATCTCTTTTGTATCCTTGTCTTTTGGAACAATGTACTATGAATGTTTTAACTATGTATATAATGGTTTATGTTTTGATGTTGTCGTATCCTTATGCCATGTGCTATCATTATTGTCATATAATGTTATTTCTTTTTAATTGATGTGTTAGAAAGAACGTCATGGCACCAAAGCGTAGCACACCCCGTAACACTACTGGAGACAACAATGAGACGATTTCTCCAAATGTAGAACAACTCATAGCACAGCGAGTAGCTGCTGCCATGCAACAGTATGAGGCGAATCGAAATAGTGGAGGAGGAAACGGCAGTGGTACCGGTGAGGGAGGTGCAGGAGGAAGCGGTACAGCTGGAGGTTCCGGAGGTAATAGAATAAATAAGCCGTAACACATGGTCATGATCCGAATTATTGACGTTATGACTAGTAATTCTACAGATGCTCCAAATAGAAAGTGCTCCTACAAGGCCTTTCTATCTTGCAAACCCCGTAACTTCAATGGCACCGAGGGTGCAGTTGGACTAATGAGATGGATAGAAAAGATGGAATCGGTGATTGATATTAGCGAATGCACCGTTGACTGCATGGTGAAGTATTCTACATGCTCACTCACTGATAAAGCTTTAACCTGGTGGAATTCACAAGTAAAGACTTTGGGAAGGCAGACAGCATATGAGTTGTCATGGGAAGACCTAAAAGCCATGATGATCAAGGAATACTGTCCTCGAAATGAGTTGCAAAAGATCGAATCTGAAATGTGGAATTTACAAATGATAGGAGATGATGTTGCTGGCTACACTGACCGATTCAATGAGTTAGCAATCTTGGTTCCACACATTGTCACCCCGGAATACAAGAAGGTTGAAAGATATTTGTGGGGTCTCGCACCTCAAATCCAAAGTCTGGTGACTTCATCGAACCCTATGGATGCCAAGAGCGCCATAACTCTAGCTTTCAAGCTGAGGGATAATGTTGTGCGTGATGGTTTGTTTGAGAAGAAGGAGACCGAAGAAGGGAGGTCTGGGGAAAAGAGGAAATGGTTTGGAAAACCAATTAATCAAAACAAGAATCAGATTTACAAGAGACCTGAAACTATAAAAGCCTTTGTTGCCAACACTGTGGAACAAAAAGGATACCTTGGAGCACGACCAAGGTGTGACAAGTGTGGATATCATCACAGTGGAAAGTGTACCCAATGTGAAAAATGTAAAAAGTATGGACACCTAGCCCATAACTGTAGGAGCAATGCGAACCCTAATAAGATAAATCAAGTAGCAGGAAAAGTCAACCCAGGCACAGAAAGGATGAATCAGGGATGCTTTGAGTGTGGAGATCCAAAGCACTTCAGAAAAGACTGTCCAAAGTTGAAGAACCGAAACGACAATCAGGCCCGTGGAAGAGCATTTGTGATGGGGGCTGGTGACGCACGACAAGATCCAAACATTGTCACTGGTACGTTCCCGATAAATAATCACTATGCCTCTATACTTTTCGATACGGGTGCTGATTTGAGTTTTGTGTCAAATGACTTTAAGTCCCTACTCGGTATTAAGCCCAGCAAACTAGATCAAAATTATACAATTGAATTAGCAAACGGGAAATTAATTAAAACCGAAGAAGTCATTCAGAATTGTACCTTATGTCTTAAAAACCACACATTTAGTATAGATCTGTTACCTGTTGATTTAGGAAGCTTTGACGTTGTTATTGGCATTGATTGGTTGTCAAAGAATCATGCCGAGATTGTTTGTTTTGAGAAGATTGTCCAAATCCCACTCTCAAACGGAGAAATTCTTTCGATTCAAGGTGAGAAGAGTGGAGTAACGTTAAGGATGATAAACTGCATGAAAGCTCGTAAGTATCTACGTAAAGGCTATTGCGTGTTTCTGGCTCACGTCGTCGAAAAGAAACCCAAGGAACGTCGACTTGAAGATATTCCAATCGTTAGGGATTACCCCGAAGTTTTTCCTGAAGACTTACCTGGTTTACCACCACCGAGGCAAGTCGAATTCCGAATTGATTTGGTACCAGGATCCGCACCAATTGCGCGATCACCATATCGATTAGCACCTTCTGAAATGCAGGAATTATCAAATCAACTCCAAGAGTTGCTTGATAAAGGTTTCATAAGACCGAGTTTCTCACCTTGGGGAGCTCCGGTCCTATTCGTAAAGAAAAAGGATGGAACCTTTAGGATGTGTATTGATTACAGAGAATTAAACAAGCTTACGATCAAAAACCGATACCCACTTCCTCGAATAGATGATTTGTTCGATCAACTACAAGGTTCTAGCTTCTATTCAAAATTTGATCTACGTTCAGGGTATCATCAACTAAGAATCCAAGAAGAAGATGTACCAAAGACAGCATTTAGGACTCGTTATGGTCACTACGAATTCCTAGTTATGCCGTTTGGTTTGACAAACGCACCAGCTGTTTTCATGGATCTCATGAACCGCGTGTGCAAGCCATACTTGGATAAATTCGTGATTGTATTTATCGATGACATATTGATATATTCACGAACCAAGGAGGATCATGAACATCATCTGAAATTAATCTTAGAACTACTCAGGAATGAGAAGCTTTATGCTAAATTCTCAAAGTGTGAGTTTTGGATCCGAGAAGTGCATTTTCTTGGACATGTTATCAACAAGGAAGGAATTCACGTTGATCCATCAAAAATTGAAGCAATCAAAAACTGGGAAGCACCAAAGACTCCGACAGAAGTACGTCAATTTTTGGGTTTGGCCGGTTATTACAGACGATTCATCGAGAATTTTTCAAAAATAGCCTTGCCTTTGACCACATTAACCCAGAAAGAAAAGAAGTATGATTGGAATGACAAGCAAGAGTCAGCTTTCCAATTACTAAAGCAGAAGCTGTGTAGTGCACCAATCCTATCCCTTCCTGAGGGAATCGACAATTTTGTCGTATACTGCGATGCATCACACCAAGGACTTGGTTGTGTGTTAATGCAAAGACACAAAGTCATCGCATATGCCTCACGACAACTAAAAGTGCACGAAAAGAATTATACGACCCATGACTTGGAATTGGGTGCAGTTGTGTTTGCGCTCAAGATTTGGAGACATTATCTTTACGGTACAAGATGCACTATCTTTACTGATCACAAGAGTCTTCAACATATCTTCGATCAAAAGGAACTTAACATGAGACAACGTCGTTGGGTAGAACTACTAAACGACTATGATTGTGATATCAAGTACCATCCCGGAAAAGCCAATGTCGTAGCAGACGCCTTAAGTCGCAAAGAACGAGTGAAAACTCTTCGTGTTCGTGCCTTAGGATTGACAATTCATACGAATCTTACTACTCAAATTTGGATGGCACAACAAGAAGCAATCAAAGAAGAAAACATTCAGAATGAAGCTTTACGAGGAATGATAAAGCAATTGGAGCCAAAGTCAGATGACACTTTATACTTCATGAATAGAATTTGGGTGACACGTTTTGGTAACTTACGGGAGTTAGTTATGGACGAAGCCCACAAGTCTAGGTACTCCATTCACCCAGGTTCAGATAAAATGTATAAGGATCTAAAAGAATTATATTGGTGGCCCAATATGAAAGGAGATATTGCCACATATGTCAGTAAATGCTTAACGTGTTCAAAAGTAAAAGCCGAACATCAGAAACCGTCTGGTTTGTTACAACAACCTGAAATTCCCCAATGGAAATGGGAACAAATTTCTATGGATTTTATCACGAAATTACCCAAGACATCCAGTGGTTATGATACCATATGGGTAATTGTCGATCGATTGACAAAATCAGCTCATTTCCTACCTATCAAAGAGACGGATAAAACCGAGAAACTTGCAAAGCTTTATATCAAGGAAATTGTGGCTAGGCATGGAGTGCCAATTTCTATTATCTCGGATAGAGATAGCAGATTCGTGTCTAGAATCTGGAGATCATTACAAGAAGCCATGGGCACACGTCTTGACATGAGCACGGCATATCACCCACAAACAGATGGTCAAAGTGAACGGACTATCCAGACACTAGAAGATATGCTCCGTGCGTGTGTAATTGATTTCGGAGGAAATTGAGATACTCATTTACCGTTAGCGGAGTTTTCTTACAATAACAGCTACCATACGAGCATTAAAGCAGCACCGTTTGAAGCTTTATATGGTCGTAAATGCCGCTCACCGCTATGTTGGGCGGAAGTTGGTGAAAAACATTTGACAGGCCCTGAGATTGTCCAGGAAACCACTGATAAGATCTTCAAAATTAAGGACCGTCTGAAAGCGGCCCGAGATAGACAAAAGAGCTACGCTGACAACAGACGAAAACCATTAGAATTTCAAATTGGTGACCGAGTAATGTTAAAAGTCTCACCTTGGAAAGGCGTTGCGAGGTTTGGTAACCGTGGTAAGCTTAACCCTAGATACGTTGGACCGTTTGAAATACTGGCTAGGGTTGGCCCTGTAGCCTACAAACTCAAGCTACCACAGGAACTAAGCAACGTACACAATACATTTCATGTGTCAAATCTCAAAAAGTGTCTATCAGACGAGACTTTGATCAAACCGCCCGATGAAATTCACATTGACGATAAACTTCATTTCATCGAGCAACCAATTGAGATATCAGATTGGAAGGTTCAAAAGCTGAGACGTAGTCGGATCAAACTGGTTAAAGTACGTTGGAACTCAAAGCGTGGTCCTGAGTATACATGGGAAAGAGAGGACCAAATGAAAACAAAATACCCATCCTTGTTTGAGGATGCACCAGTTCAAGAGGACACAAATTGAATTTCGGGACGAAATTCTGTTAACATGGGGAGAATGTGACAACCCGACATTTCAGGTCAATATCCGTACACATTATAAACAAGTTTACGTTATAATTATTTTTGTGATTTATTTAATTTCACAAAAAAAGACATTAAGGTCTAACAAAGACCGTACATGGTCTCAATTCACATTTGGTAATTCTAGGAGTTACCGGTTCACATACACTTATAACCCGACTAAATTCGAACACTAGTGGTTAAAATAAATAACCAGAAAAATATATATATACATATATATATTATTTTACACAAACTTTACGAGGAGCAGTAAATTATTTTGGAATAAATTTATAATACCGTGGAGGACCTCAACCGAATTTATTTACCATTTGAAACTCTAAGTAATATTAATACACTTAAAACTAATTGTTTGAAAATTAACCCAACCCACATATTTAATCGGCCGAAATCAGAGAAGAAACCCCCCCTCTCTAATCCTTGACTTTCTCAACCAATCTTCAGAGAAGGACCATACCTCATACCTTCGAAATTCAAACAAAACCATACCCCCCTCAATCATTCTTCTCACAATTCCCATTTATCTCTCATTTTCATACGGCAAACATTCCAATTCTCTTCAATTCGAAGTCCAGTTTCAAGGCGAAATCCACCATAATTTGCTGTTTTAAGAAGAATTTCAAGTGTTTCTGAAAAGAGTTTAGCAAAAGATTCAAGATCACTTCTCTGTTTTCTTCATCATTTTCATCTCGGTTTTAAGGTAAAAACTCGATATTTTTCATATTATGTTCTTTAAAACCGTAGCTAAACCTACATCTTATTTAAACGCAAGAAAGATAACAAGAAGAGTGTGTCGAATTCAAGTTTAAAACATAAAAATATGCAGGACTGATTCTGTCAAACAGAAGTCCAGTAATCGAAACTAGGAGTTTCGATACCAGTTAACTCAATCGAAACTAGGAGTTTCGATACCTGTTGATCCATCGAAACTAGGAGTTTTGATGCCTTTTACTCAATCGAAACTAGGTAGTTTCGATAGCAAATACTCAATCGAAACTAGGTAGTTTCGATACCTTTTTCTCAATCGAAACTAGGTTGTTTCGACTCCTGACCACTCCATCGAAACTAAGTAGTTTCGACACACATATGCCCAATCGAAACTAAGAAGTTTCGACACCTGTACAACAGTCCCAGTTGGGCAGTAACTCAAAACTATTTTATAACAAAACATGTGTTGGAAAACTAAAACGATATTTAAACAAACACAATCAGATTTACAAGGTCGGTGAACAATTTACAATTAAGACGTTGGTCTTAACAACAATTTACCCTTGGTATCTAGGGTACAAATAGTCAAGGTTGACTACAACAAGTATTATTATAAGTATATACACAAACTCAAGGTGAGTTTCACGGCCCCTTTCTTTTTACTGTTTTCAAATATTTGGGGGAGAAACATACTTACAACTATTTTATGGGATAACAAGAGAATAAGACACGACTTTATGTTTACATGGGATGAGAACAACATTGGAGGCCGCTAAAGTCCCCTAGAACAACATAGTAACCATTAACTGTAGCCTAGGGTCCTATGAATAGTACTATGGAGAGTGACGTCTCCCGGTCATGGTTAGTCGCGCTAACCACAATCTGGAGGATTTATGGCCGCATAGAATCTGATAACGCTTAATAGGGGCTCACACATGTCATGGTTTGGTTACGCCTCATGTATGAACATATTATTTGTATTCCTAGCTAGTTTACAAATGAGTCAACAATTCTTATTCTGTTTATCACATACACCTGAAACTATTTACGAACAATTGAATTTTACAAAGAACTATTTGATTAAACCTGTGAACTCACCAACCTCGTGTTGACGATTTTAAGTATGTTTTTCAGGTAACTGAACGTGATTTCAAGGTTAGCAATGTAGATTACATGCATGCACGATGGATACTACTCAAGGAGGATTTCCCCTGTATAACTCATTAAATTGAGTCATATTTGTGAAATCTTAACTTTTTGTAAACTCGGATTACATTTTTGTAATGTAAAACTTTAAATTTGTTTATGTATCCATTTATCATGTATGTGTGTGCGGTAATCATATGCTTAAGATACCATGAACGTTGCGCCTCGCGTTTCCGCCTTGGCGGGGTGCGACAAGAACTCACCAGCGTAGCTGACGTTTTTAGTGTGCACATTCAGGTTAAGACAGGTTATGAGGATGGACGGCGATGCTTGGCAAGCGAAAAGAGTTACCCGGCTGATCATGAAGACTGGCATCCCGTTATGTTTAGTTATGATGTAAATATGTTTTAAACTATGTTTACTCTTCCGCATGTATGAACAAGTTTTAATTATGATGAATGAATGAAGTTTTCCGCTGCGTTATTTGATATTCATGTTTAATAACTGTCTGTGATTGAGTAAATCCAACAAGTGGGGCCTCCCGGGTTTGGGGCCTTACATTGTTATCCTTATTGACTTTTGAAAGTCAAACTAACCAAGTCTTAACCCAAACTCAAACCTTAGGAACTTGTTCTGCCATTTTCCAAACTGCAAAGTGTAAGGCCCCTAAACCGGGTGACCTCACTTGTTGGATTTACTCATAAACATAGTCATAAATACTGAACCTAAATTAAAAACATTCATCATTCAATTACAAATCATTCGTCGTTCAATTACATAACATAACAGCGGAAGTCTTAACACATATATTAAAGTGGGATGTCAGTCTTGTGTCGGGTAACCTTCACGCCTTCGCACGACCCTTTCCTTTGTTACCTGAAATGTATATGTGACAACCGGCAATTTACAAGGTATTGACTGTTTGACTTCCGCACATGCTTTAATATATTAAATTAGTGTGGTTAGACTTATTTAAGGTTAATTGAGTCATTTTATAGTATAGCAAGGCCCTTCGTGTGTGTAGATTAGCATTTCGTACGTTTTCGAAGAATGCGGTATCGCGTACCGGCATAATAACCGAATTAAATACTGGTGACGACCCGGTTAACATGAAAATATGGTTTTCATCAAAAATTATTAAAACTTACTTAAAATAGTGGATTATATGTGAATTTGATGTGCAACACGTTTATTTGCGTTTTCGGCGATTTTTATCGCGTGTAGCCCGGTTCAGGTGTGCACCGGATGCGTGTAAACCAACTTTTAGCAAAAATTATGATCTTTAGTGATTATGATAGCTAAAAATATGTTGGAATTTTATATGGAGTTATTTTTATTTAAAACCATGCTTAAAGTGGTTAATTTTTATAAAAGGTTGAGCTTTATGTTATATAAAACACCTACACTTGTAATATTTATAAAAATTACAAAATTAATTGCCAAAAACCTCTATGTTGGGCGGTTTTTATGGTGGGACCCACTCCACCTCCAAGCTTTCACCATAGAATCAAAATCATTACACTTACAAGTTCATTTTTACACTCTAAACAATTGCATGTATTCCAATTAGTTGAAGACCATTTCAAACTCTCTCTTTTTATCCTTCCTTGGCCGCCCACTTTCACTAATATTCTCACATATACACCACAAAATATCACAACTCTTACAACACTCTCAAAGTTCCAAGTATAATCCTTCAAAGAGTCTTGTGTTCTTGGTGGTTTTCGCGAAGGTTTTGAAGGGTTTTTGAAGCTTGTCTCACGGCCGTTTTGGACAGCCAAGAACCATCTTTTCTAGCACATTTTTCACTCATAGTTCCTGTAGAAAAGATCCAACAAAGGTAAGAAACATTTACACCCTTGTTCATGCTTCAAAACCTAGTGTCTTTGCAAATATGTTCACTAACACACATGATTTATAAAAATGGTTAAAAACGTTTTTCAAAACAGATTATGAAGAGGTTTTACAAGGGATTTTTCGTGGGTTTTGAGTTTGTATGAGTATTGTGATCATGTATGTATATATGAGGATGTTTATTGTTGCAAAATGGGTTATTTTGATGATAGATTATCACATGCAACTAGGGTTTTGTGATGAAAATTTTAGAACAGAATATAACATGATTTTTGTGTGTAAAAATATGTTAGTTCATGAGTGGATTGTTACTTGATGTTTTGATTAGGTTATTGTTGGATTTTATGTCGAAAATACGTCTTTTGGAACATATAAATTCATGGACATGTAAGATTTTGTTAAATCTGAAAAATGTATGTTAAAAATAACTTATAATGATATTTAGAACGTATTCATAAAGTTTAATCATGTGTGGATATGTTCAACTTGATATATGCTTAACTAGGTAGTCGAAAAAGCCGAAAAACGGTAATTTCATGCGTAAATATGGAAAAATATGCAAACTGAGGTTATGACAAGTTTTGTATGCTAATTTATGTTAGAAAATCATATTTATGGTTATAAACATGAAACTTGGTGTTTAAATGCATTATATGTGATTTTAAGTAAAACTAGGCCGTAAAACGGTAAAATTTCGATTTAAAAAGATAGATTGATGAATCTGATTTTGGGCAGTAGATAAAACCTATTTTATGAGTTATTTACAGCCCCTAAATGATTTGGAATGATACTTGATCATATGTGTGGTTATATGCATGTTTTGTAACTTGTTGGTTATCCTAAATACATAGGAAATTGCCATGTATTAGGGGATACCATGCTCGAATTTTTAGAAAATTATTCTAAGTGTTTGAATCTGATCTAAAAAGTGTATTTGATGATTTGTGATATCATGTGAAACCCTAAGTGTGATAACATGAGTTTAACTTGTGAAATGATTAGTTATGTTACTTAGAAAATGCATGATGTATGACTAAGTGTTGAATGTGACATAGAATTTATTTGACTTATATGTGAGGTAGTCAAAATGATAATAATTCTTAACTTCCTCATATTATGGTTTTATTAAGTAAAACCCTTGATAAGTCTCATATTTTTTTTTTATATCCACTAAGTTTTATAAAGAAAACCTTAACCGTGGGACGTGGTCACCAAAGTGTTGAACATACACAAAGTCTAGTAGTTGTCTTGTACAACTTGTGATAGATTGGTGTGTTTGTTTGTAGTATATTCCCTAAGTCTAGTAGTTGTCTTGTACAACTTGTGATAGATTTGTGTGGAATAATAAAGAACATACAAAGAGTCTAATCTAGTGTGGTGAACATCTTGCAACTAAAAATTTGCAAGAATATTTATTAACATGTTCCTTATGTTTAGGACATCTTTAGAACCTTAGTAATCATTTGGACTTGCATATACTAAAGTATTTGATCTCGTTACTTAGCAAAGTGAGTTTTCACGGCCCCTTTTAAATTGTTTTAAGTTTATAAAACTATGGGGGAAAAGCATGCTTGTTTGTTGTCAAATATTGCGTTAGTATGATTTACTTTATGTGATTGCTTGATGGACTTGAGTAAGGGCTATCGTTCGTACCCATGCGAGTTTTGTTCATGGGAGTTGCCCGGCCGTAATAATCATTAGCCTTGGGATAGGCCGTAGAATATATGTGGTAGATCTATCGGGTTTGACAACCCTCTCTCATTGATCGGTAGCTCCGATCGGATTGTCGTATGAGAGAAATATATTTTGAAAGGATTGTGTGGGCACTTGTTATTATGTCTCGGTTTGATTATAGGCTCTTGTTCGCATCATATGTTATATTCCTTGCAAGCTTATAACAACTCACGTGTATATCATTACGCAATATGTTTCGTTAAAATGTCATGTGTACTTTGAAAACCTGTGAAACTCGCTCAACTTTATGTTGATGTTTTTAAGCATGTTTTTCAGGTAATTGAAATGCTATGCTTAGAGGTTGATGGAATGGAATGGCTTTTTGGAAGGCAAACGTCTATTTGGGAATATTTTGGCATGTGTTGGGAACCTGTGGGAATGTTATTTGATCCTTCATGGATCTTGAATAATTTACATTCGGGTTTTTAGTAAACAATATTGTGGGACTTAAACAATATGTTATTTTGTAATTCCCTAAACAGCTTTTAAACTACTTTAATTTAAGTATAAATCGTTTGCCTATATCATGTGGTTGCCAACTCTGTACCACCATGCTTATGTAACCGCTTCCGCTGCGATGGTACGTTTTTGGGGTGTGACAGTATACTAAAAGTCAGCTAACGCTGGTGAGTTCACAATCATACATAAAATTTATCTTATCATGAATATAATGTATATATGTATATTTGTACTTTTAAATATTCTTTACTTTGCTATTCTCACATAACATTCATTGAGGGTATATACATATGTACATACATACTTTCTTCGAGAGAACACATATTGGCCATAAATCTTAAGGGAGATCAACCCATCATACTTGTCGCGAATGTCACAAAGACATCGCAGTCAGAACTACCGTCGTAGCCCGTTTCATTACCGTCCGGCTTTAGAAAACCGTCCGTCATATCCTTAAATCCGTCCGACAACCTTTGTCCGTCCGCTCTTTACCGTCCTACCGTCGTAGTCCGTCATTTTTGTCCGTCTGCCCTAGGGCATCCGTTTCCCACATGACCATTATCTATGCAACCGTTCTACATTAGTTAAGGCTTGCTTCGACCGTCCATTAATACCTTTTCATACGTCCTAGCTTGCGAAGGAACGTTTTTGTCCCGGTTGCAAAATAGTCACGTGGTCGTCCGTCTACCGAAGTAGCCGTTGTCACAGAAGGGTTTATAACGTTTACATTCATTCATAACATGCAATATATATGTAATATAAAGCAAGATTTCATTCTTTTACGTTATGTCCTTCTTTCATTCATTCTTTATAGTCATACGCTTCATTCTTTATTCATAATTCATTTTCATATATAAATATTTATATATATATATACGTATGATCACATTGACATTTATAACATTTATTCATTTAGTGTATACACTTCAGCCCCAAAACATTTATAAATCATTTGCACATAACATAGAAGGGGGCACATAAAACTCACCTGATGAGTAGTTTCCGAAGTACACTTAGCTGGCTACTGAGCGTCACTAATGTTACTCACGATCTGTGTAATAAAGTCATAATCGTAAGGTAGTGCTCCTAGATGGCATTAGATATCACTATACTTGATCTTAGTAGTTTCGATGGGTTTACTTATATCGAAACTTGATAGTTTCGATAGATTGCCTCTGTCGAAACTTGTAGTTTCGATAGGTTACTTCTGTCGAAACTTGTAGTTTCGATAGGTAACTTAGGTGTAAACTTAGCTTCGGATCGTGGCTCATATCGAAACTATGGTAGTTTCGATAGGTATGCATATATCAAAACTACTACACATATCGAAACTATGTAGTTTCGATGGATCTGCTGTGACACCCGACATTTCAGGTCAATATCCGTACATACAAGTTTACAGTATAATTATTTTTGTGATTTAATTAATTTCACAAACAAGGACATTAAAGTCTAAGAAAAGCCGTACATTGTTCATTTCATATTTTGGTAATTCCAGGAATTACCGGTTCACGTACCAGGATAACCCGACTAAATACGAACACTAGTGGTTAAATTAAATAACCAGAAAATATATATATATATATATTTATATATTTATTACACAAAAGTTACGTTCGACTATAATTTATTTTTAGACTAAAACATACGGTATAAGTAAAAGTAAAATAACGAACCCTCTTGAAGACGTTACCACGTATCGTCACCTTTAGGTATTTATACCTACACATAATCACCTCAACGGATTATACAATCCAAGATTTCAATGTTTTTCTTTAACGAGCCATAAACGTGTTAAATTTATAACACCGCGGAGAACCTAACCGAATTAAATTACCCTTTTGAAACTCTAAGTAATATTAATACACTTAAAACTAATTGTTTGAAAATTTACCCCAAACCACTTTTATTGACTTTCTCGGCAGGAAGCCAGAGAAAACCCACACCCCCTTACTCGACCCATACTACGCCTGAGAAAACTCAGATATAACCATACTCACTTCAATCACTTTTCTCATAATTCCTTTCATCACTCTCATTTTCATACGGCAAACGTTTCCATTCTCTTCGAATTCGAAGTCAAGTTTCAAGGTGAAATTCACTTTATTTCGGTATTTGAAGAAGGATTTCAAGTGTTTTAAAGAAAATTTAATAGAAGAATCAAGATCATTCTCTGTTTTCTCTCATCATCTTCATCTCTGTTTTAAGGTAAAAACTCGATACTATCTACATTATTTTCTTTTAAAAACCGTAGCTAAACATACAAAATATTCAAACGCAAGTAAGATAACAAGAAAAGTGTGTCGAATTCAAGATTAAAACATAAAAATATGCAGGACTGATTCTGTCAAACAGAAGTCCAGTAATCGAAACTATAGTTTCGATATCAGTTACTCAATCGAAACTGGGAGTTTCGATACCTGTTACTCAATCGAAACTAGGAGTTTCGATACATGTTTACTCAATCGAAACTAGGAGTTTCGATGCATGTTTACTCAATCGAAACTAGGAGTTTTGATACATGTTTACTCAATCGAAACTAGGAGTTTCGATACATGTTTACTCAATCGAAACTAGGAGTTTCGATACTAGTTGTTCAATCGAAACCAGGTAGTTTCGATATCCTTTTTGTCAATCGAAACTAGGAAGTTTCGACAACTGTCATACTCAATCGAAACTAGGTAGTTTCGATACCCAACTACTCAATCGAAACTAGGAAGTTTCGATACTCAATTGCCCAAATCGAAACTAGGTAGTTTCGATACCTGTGTCAGTCCCCTTTTGGGCAGTAACTTGGAACTGTTTTTATAACGAGAACAAGTGTTGAACCACTAAGAGGATATTTTAAACAAAAACAACCAGATTTACAAAGTCGGTGAACAATTTGCAATATGAGACGTTCGGTCTTAACACAATTTACCCTTTGGTATTTAGGGTACGAATAGTCAAGTTTGACTACAACAAGTATCATTACAAACATACACAAAAACAAGGTGAGTTTCACGGCCCCTTTTTACAGTTTTCAATATTTGGGGGAAAAACACACTTACAACTATTTTATGGGATAACAAGAGAATAAGGCACGACTTTTATGTTTACATGAGATGAGAACAACGAGTTGAGGCCGCTAAAGTCCCCTGGAACAATGTAGTAACCATTAACTGTAGCCTAGGGTCCTATGAATAGTACTATGGAGAGTGACGTCTCCCGGTCATGGTTAGTCGCGCTAACCACAATCTGGAGGATTTATGGCCGCATAGAACCGGATAACGAAATTAGGGGCGTGTACAATTGTCAAGGTTTGGTTACGCCTCATGTATGAACATATTATTTGTATTCCTAGCTAGTTTACAAATGGGTCAACAATTCTTATTCTGTTTATCACATACACCTGAAACCATTTACGAACGATTGAATTTTACAAAGAACTATTTGATTAAACCTGTGAACTCACCAACCTCGTGTTGACAATTTTAAGTATGTTTTTCAGGAAATTGAACGTGATCGCAAGGTTAGCAATGTAGATTGCATGCATGTACGATGGATACAACTTTTGGGGGATTTCTCTTGTATAACTCATTGTAATGGAGTCATATTTGCGAAATCTTCACTTTTTGTAAACTCAATTTACATTTGGAATGTAAAACTTTAAACTTGTCTATGTATCCATTTATCATGTATGTGTTTGCGGTAATCATATGCTTTGGAAACCATGTAACGTCGCGCCTCGCGTTTCCGCCTTGGCGGGGTGTGACATCTGCACATATCAAAACTATGTAGTTTCGATGGGTCTGCACATTGTCTTCCCAAAATTGCAGTTTCTTTTGCATGCGAGTCTGATCGAGCCAAAATCTCTATTTTTTTCTTAGAACAAAACGTTTGGTTTTCATTCTAGATGCTATACCTAAGCTCACTTTCAAGTTTCATTCGCAAAATCGTTATCTTTTTAGCCAAAACCCGAAAACTCCCAAAACGAACAAAAACTCATAATGTGATCGAATCGTTACCTGGATTGGATTTCTGATTCAGAGGATATGATCACGAGAACAGCAGCAACGTTCTCATAAATTCCCGAGTTGATCCGTCACTTTCTCTCTCTAGACCCGAGCTCTCCTTTCTCTCTCTAAAAGCTGCGTGAGTTGGGGAAATGAGCAGGGAAGAGGGCTGCCTTGCCTCTTATGTGCATGGGCTTCCCTCGGCCCATTGAAGCCGGGCCCAGGCCCGCTCCCTTTTTGTTTAAATATTCCAACTAAATCACCGGTCTCGCTATATTTATTCGTTTTATTATTTTTGGGATGTTACACAAAGCATGGAACTA
Organism: Smallanthus sonchifolius; assembly: GCA_023525975.1. Taxonomy (NCBI): domain Eukaryota; kingdom Viridiplantae; phylum Streptophyta; class Magnoliopsida; order Asterales; family Asteraceae; genus Smallanthus; species Smallanthus sonchifolius. The sequence goes on along the minus strand of CM042020.1, from coordinate 46,226,229 downwards.
CAAGGACTAAACCTGTAAATTAGCTATTTTTGATTCGGTTGACTTTGTTCTTGATTTTAAATCCGTGCGATTTACACAAATTCGTTTGAAATGGTAACGGAAATTCACTTTAATGCAATCATCGCCCATTATTGGATCAATACTGAACAATAATCGTGCGAGTTAAACTCAATTATGAGTGTTTATGTCGAAACCGTCGACACCCTCATCATCTACTATCAAATTCACATCATTCGTCTGTCATTCTCGCAAATTAATCATCCGCGCACCTTGTACGAGTCCATTCGAAGCTCCTGCACTTGTCAATTCGATCAGGAACTAAGCCGGAGTCGCTGGGGATTAAACCACTCGAAGTCGGAAACCCAATTGGCCGAACACTATCAATTCGGACTTCATTTTGGTATTTTCTAGTACCATTAGTTTCGAAATTCTCAGTATTATGAAAGCCCTATGAGGATTTTATCAAATATCATCGAATTGAACTTCACCCGTAATCTAGGGTTCATACGAAACCCACTTTGGGGATTTTGATTCTAAACTCGATTAAAATTCAATTGAATCATATGGTTAGACTCGCGACCATCTAATCTTTGAAAGCCCTATACCAATTGAATTAAATAACATCGAATTTATTATGAACCGTAAACTAGGGTTCTTCATAATTTGATTTGGGGGTTTTGATCTTAGGTTTAATCTCAATGCAATTAATCTATTTCATTAATTTTGAACCCTTCTGTTTAGTAAAAACCCTATGAATCCAACCATTTTTAACATCGAATTCAACTGAATTGATTCTGGGTTCGTACCTAGGGTTTCGACTCTTGAATTTTGCAACTAATCGATCTTAAACTTGGTAGTTTTTCAATTAAACCTAGCCTCAGAATCGCCTATACTCGATTTGCAAAACCCATATGCCATCTCGCTAAATCGCGATCAAATTTGTGGGTTTTGGACTGGGACCGATCGCGATCGATTATAGGGGAAAAGGGCTCTCAGGCGTTTTTGATTAAAACTGTTTCTGACCGAATCCTAATGCGATGACCCTAGGGGCGGGACTGGTTAAGTGTGTGTGCTTGTGTGGGAGAGACCCGGGTTCGAGTCTCTCCACACTGTTTTATTTTTAAACATTTTTTCTTGTATTATGTTAATATAAAAATCAAACCCTATAATATAATATTATTATATAAATGTGTTTTAGCCCGGGAAACAACCTGTAGGCTCAGGTTTGAATTATTAACTTATTTTTATATTATTCCCACTTTTATAAATAAAATATTTATGTTATTATCAAATAAAAATAGTATGTTTATATTATTTTCAAACCGAAACTTTGTATAAAATAATATGTTTATATTATTTTCAACCCGTGACTAATGCTACTAAATAATATATATTTATATTATTTCGTATTGTTTTATACCTCGTGTGACGTTTAAACTATTTAATAATATAATTGTTATATTATTTACCCACGTTTATACATTCGATTAAAAATAATATATTTATTATTTTTTTTCCACGCAAATGATTATTTAGTTAATCTGACGAGCCTAAAAATAATATATTAAATTATATTATTTTCCTAACTTTTTGTAAACAACTTTAGCGTACGAAATTATTTATTTATTTAATATTTTTCGTTAATAACGTTCGACTCGTAACACTTTGATCCTTAATTAGTATGTTAAAGAAATATATACATATTTCCGTAGACACGTTCGTCTACTCTTTAATCCTTAGAATGCGTTAAGACGTTTTCCGTGCAAAAATCCCAACTTGTTCCTAATTTATGTGTTTATAACTTTAGGGCATACGTAAGCCGTGCTGGCTAACGTTTGAGATTCCAAATCTTGCATTGTGTGATACTACCTACTACGCAATGCAGGTGAGTTTCACGGCCCCTTTTACTGTTTTTATTTGGGGGAGAAAACATGTCACAACCCTTTTTGGGTTATTGTAATTCATATGATATCATTGTTGAGGCTAAGCGTAACACACTATCATGAAAAGACCTCACACACATCGGACCGTTAATATGGTATGAACGAGGTAATTTTGGTAGTACTACTGGGTTTGACAAACCCCACCCGCGTTAGTCGCGCTAACTCGATTGGTGGTCGAACGGGTGTTATATTGACCTTAACACATTAGTCAGAGTTGATAGACCTGGCTGGAGGCAAACAAACAAACACGTTGTCAGTTTCGGTTGCGAGCGCTTTAGCAAAACATGAATATAGGCATGCAACCTATTGATATATATATATATTGAATGTACATAATCCGTAAACGCTTTACTTTAAATGATTGAAACCTGTGAACTCACCAACCTAGTGTTGACTCGTTTTCTTACATGTTTTCTCAGGTTGGCACTCAGGATCACGTTAAGTCATGAATGTGTCTTGGACTTCAATTTAAATAATTATCTATTGAATAATATTTATGTTTTGTTTGTAATTGGACTTTGGCCCGTTGTTTTGCGCATTTACTTTCGTTTAACGCTTCCGCATATACACTCTGAACCTTGATCTTTTATTTTATTACATTTCAAGTCCCATATAGTGTCGTTTGAAGTAACTGATGTCTGAGATCCTGGTTTGTCACCTTCTAAAACGGTAAAACTCCGTTAGTTGAATTTGGGGGTGTGACAGATTGGTATCAGAGACATTGATTATAGAGAACTAGGACTGCATTCTAGACTATAGCCACACACATTAGTTACTTGGCATAGACACTTACTCCTTATGTTTCAGGAATTATGTCTACACCACCATCTTCACCACCTACCATCCAGGAACATGACATTCCTTCCATTGCATCACCGGAGCCCAAGAGGCGTAGACTTGAGCCCATTGATAACTCTATTGTGTATGGAGATCCCATGCATATCCGGAATGGGAGTGACTGGGATTGGTACCCCGGTTTACTGAGCAAATGGGTTAGACAGGAACGAGTTCCATCACCATACTTTGGAGCTTCATCATCATCAGGACCACGTTTACCATTGCTACCTTGTCACTTGGAGCAAGCCTTTGCAGCATTTGTAGCAACTATGGATCGAGAGATCCGGAATATGAGAGACGCAGCAGGAGCGATCACAGGTCTGTTAAGAGGAGAGAAACAAACGGATCACAGGATAGATCTGCTAGTAGCAGAACTGGCAGGCACCGACCGCTTGCATAATGGATTAGTGGACGAAGTAAGGGCATTACAGGCTAGAGTGAATGTAGTCGAGGAGACTGAAGTAGAATCTTAGGAAAGAATTGGAGAGTTAGAGATACAACTTGCAGCAGCTCTAGAGCCAGTTGAAGTACCCGATTTTGAGTCTGTATATGAGCCCGAGGAAGTAGAGGAGGATGATGCTGAGTCAGTCATCTCATCCGCCGGCATTGGAGCTTGATATTCCATTCTATTCTATCTTATCTTATTTTGTCATTTCTTTATGTTTCAAATAAAAACCTAAATGGGTAAGGATGTTCCCATTCCAATAAAATCTTAATGAACTGTTTGTGTTGAGTTATTTATTCTATGGCCTTATGATTTAAGTTAACCTTGTACTATAATCATAAACCTGCATGTCTTTACACATCTCCTTCTGTTTGCTTACACTTGAGTGATGTCAATATGCGATGTATTTACTCATTTCTTGTGTTTGTGAATATGAAGAATCATGGCCAGATGTGGACGTGGCGGTCGCAACGGTGGTCGTGGAAATATAAACCTGACACCAGCCGAACTGGCTGCATTAATTAATGACAGTGTTGTTGAAGCCTTAGCAGCACACATTACAGGTAAACCTGTTAACCGTTAACTCTAGACAACTAATTATACGCATTTATTCCACTCTTTCCTAAACCCAACCTACTCTTTCCAATCCAGGGCAAGCGAACCATCCACAGAACAATCAGCATGTCTGTACCTTCAAGACATTTATGGACTGCAAGCCCCACACGTTCAGTGGAGCTGAGGGAGCTGTCGGATTACTCCGATGGTTTGAAAAGATTGAATCTGTGTTCTCCATGTGTAACTGCCCTGTGGCCGACCGAGTCAAGATTGCATCAGGAACTTTAGAGGGTCCTGCCCTCACATGGTGGAATGCACAGGTCCAGATGCTAGGTCTGGACATGGCCAATGCATCACCATGGGAAGACTTCAAGATCATGATGAAGGAAGAGTACTGTCCCAGGGATGAAATCCAGAAACTTGAGGGAGAATTCTAGAATCTAAGAATGGAAGGTTCTGAAATAGAACTCTACACTACTCGCTCGCACGAGCTAGCGGGGATGTGTCCTCACATGATTACACCATCCTACAAGCGAATAGAAATGTTCATCAGTGGATTAGTACCACAAATCCAGAGCATGGTTAATTCATCCAACCCCACTACCATCCAACAAACCATCCGTCTTGCTCACAAACTGACGGACCAAGCTGTTACCTAAGGGACACTACCTCCCAGGAAGTCAGCATCCAAGTCTACTGACAACAACAAGAGGAAGTTTGACAGTAGCAATAACAACATGGGATTTCAGCCAAATCAGCCACAGCAACAACAACATTGTAGGTTTGAACCTACGAAGAACTTCAACCAGTCGACCTCTTCGAGTCAGCATCAGAGTGGTTATATTGGGAGACACCCTAGGTGTAACAAATGTAATTACCACCACCTCGGTTCTTGTGACAAAAATCGTTGTCAGCGGTGTGGCAAGATGGGCCATGCTGCCAAAGACTGCAGAGGGGAATTACAAGCCAAGCAGCCCTTTCAACAACTGGGTCTTACCAAGGGTTGTTTTGAATGTGGAAAAGAGGGACACTTCCGAAAGTATTGTCCACAATTAAAGAAGGGCGGAAACGACAACAACAACAACAACAACCACCAAGGCAATAATAACAACCAGGGAAATAATGCAAGGAATGGTGCAAAGGGGCGAGCCTTTGTGCTAGGATCCGGAGAAGCTCGTTATGACCACAACGTGGTTACCGGTAAGTTCATTTTAAACAACTATTTTGCTTCGTACTATTTGACACTAGTGCTGATAGGAGTTTTATGACTAATAAACTTTGTAACCTACTAAGAAAAACCCCAACCCTGTTAGAGGACAAATACACCATAGAAATAGCCGACGGACAAATAATAGAAGCAACCCATGTTCTTAAGGGTTGTAAACTTGAACTGGCTAGTCATAAATTTGACATTGATCTTATGCCGGTCACGCTCGGTAGTTTTGACGTAATTGTCGGAATGGGCTGGTTATCTAAGAACCAAGCCGAGATTGGCTGTCGCGAGAAAATCGTTCGCCTTCCTCTTCCTAATGAAGAAACCCTCTCTGTCCAAGGCGAAAGGAGTGGTGCTGTTATGGGCATCACATCCTTCCTGAAGGCACAAAAATGTCTACGTAAAGGACATACTGCCATTTTGGCTCTCGTAAATGCCGATCTCCTATCTGTTGGGCTGGAGTTGGGGATAGTCAACTTACAGGTCCCGAACTTATATTCGAAACCTTTGAAAAGATCGTTTAAATCCGAAACCGTATGGCGGCAACTCGTGATCGTCAAAAGAGCTATGCCGATAAACGTCGTAAACCGTTAGAGTTTCAAATAGGCAACATGTTTCTATTCCAAGTCTCACCTTGGAAGGGTTACAATTCGCTTCAGGAAATGAGGCAAACTGAATCCTCGTTATGTTGGACCGTTCAAGATAGTGAAGAAAATTGGCCAGTAGCGTATCAACTGGACCTACCTGAAGAACTTCGTAGTGTACACGATGTCTTTCATGTCTTGAACTTGAAGAAATGTCTAGCAAACGAAACACTCGCGGTTCCTCTTGAGGAACTACAAATCGATGAACAGCTGCGGTTCGTTGAAGAACCGATAGAAACCATGGATAGGGAAATCAAAACACCGAAACGCAGTAAAATCCCTATTGTCAGAGTTCGTTGGAACTCGAAACGCGGATAGGAATTCACTTGGGAGCGCGAGGACCAGATGATGCGCAAGTATCCTCATCTGTTCAAGCAATCCACTTCAAACTCTTAAGGTATAATTTTCGGGACGAAAATTCTTTCAACTAGTGGATGATGTGACATCCGAAATTTTTTTTTATTTTAATTTTCGGGACGAAAATTCTTTCAACTAGGGGATGATGTGACAATCCGGACTTTTCAGTTTAACTTCGTTATTTAAATCCAGTTAAATTTAATCTAATTAACTTAATTCAAACTTCAGGGACTATTCCTGTAAATTCTGCAAACTCAAAATATAAGGACTTAGTGGGTAATTAGACAAAACCAAATCCTGTTGACTTGAGAAGTCAAAATCAGAATGTTGTTATCCTTATTGACTTTTGAAAGTCAAACTAACCAAGTCTTAACCCAAACTCAAACCTTAGGGACTTGTTCTGCCATTTTCCAAACTGCAAAGCATGGAACTACAAGGACTAAACCTGTAATTTAGCTATTTTTGATTCAGTTGACTTTGGAAAGTCAACCTTAGCATTCTTGATTTCAAATCCATGCGATTTACACAAATTCGTTTGAAATGGTAACGGATATTCACTTTAATGCAATCATCGCCCATTATGGGATCATTACTGAACAATAATCGTGCGAGTTAAACTCAATTATGAGTGTTTATGTCGAAACCGTCGACACCCTCATCATCTACTATCAAATTCACATCATTCGTCTGTTATTCTCGCAAATTGATCATCCGCGCACCTTGTACGAGTCCATTCAAAGCTCCTGCACTTGTCAATTCGATCAGGAACTAAGCCGGAGTCGCTGGGGATTAAACCACTCGAAGTCGGAAACCCAATTAGCCAAACACTATCAATTCAGACTTCATTTTGGTAATTTCTAGTACCATTAGTTTCGAAATTCTCAGTATTATGAAAGCCCTATGAGGATTTTATCAAATATCATCGAATTGAACTTCACCCGTAATCTAGGGTTCATACGAAACCCACTTTGGGGATTTTGATTCTAAACTCGATTAAAATTCAATTGAATCATATGGTTAGACTCGCGACCATCTAATCTTTGAAAGCCCTATACCAATTGAATTAAATAACATCGAATTTATTATGAACCGTAAACTAAGGTTCTTCATAATTTGATTTGGGGGTTTTGATCTTAGGTTTAATCTCAATGCAATTAATCTATTTCATTAATTTCGAACCCTTCTGTTTAGTAAAAACCCTATAAATCCAACCATTTTTAACATCGAATTCAACTGAATTGATTCTGGGTTCGTACCTAGGGTTTCGACTCTTGAATTTTGCAACTAATCGATCTTAAACTTGATAGTTTTAAAATTAAACCTAGCCTCAGAATCGCCTATACTCGATTTGCAAAACCCATATGCCATCTCGCTAAATCGCGATCAGATTTGTGGGTTTTGGACTGGGACCGATCGCGATAGATTATAGGGGAAAAGGTATCTCAGGAGTTTTTGATTAAAACTGTTTCTGACCGGATCCTAATGCAATGACCCTACCGGGCGGGACTGGTTAAGTGTGTGTGCTTGTGTGGGAGAGACCCGGGTTCGAGTCTCTCCACATTGTTTTATTTTTAAACATTTTTTCTTGTATTATGTTTATATAAAAATCAAACCTTATAATATTATATTATTATATAAATGTGTTTTATCTCGGGAAACAACCTGTAGGCTCGAGTTTGAATTATTAACCTATTTTTATATTATTCCCACTTTTATAAATAAAATATTTATGTTATTATCAAATAAAAATAATATGTTTATATTATTTTCAAACCGTAACTTCGTATAAAATAATATGTTTATATTATTTTCAACCCGTGACTAATGTTACTAAATAATATATATTTATATTATTTCGTATTGTTTTATACCTCGTGTGACGTTTAAACTATTTAATAATATAATTGTTATATTATTTACCCACGTTTATACATTCGATTAAAAATAATATATTTATTATTTTTTTTCCACGCAAATGATTATTTAGTTAATCCGACGAGCCTAAAAATAATATATTAAATTATATTATTTTCCTAACTTTTGTAAACAACTTGCGTACGAAATTATTTATTTATTTAATATTATTCGTTAAAAACGTTCGACTCGTAACACTTTGATCCTTAATTAGTATGTTAAAGAAATATATACATATTTCCGTAGACACGTTCGTCTACTCTTTAATCCTTAAAATGCGTTAAGACGTTCAATCTTCCGTGTCGTCGTCACAAATCACAACTTGTTCCTAATTTATGTGTTTATAACTTTAGTGCATACGTAAGCCATGCAGGCTAACGCTTGAGATTCCAAATCTTGCATTGTGTGATACTACCTACTACGCAACGCAGGTGAGTTTCACGGCCCCTTTTACTGTTTTTATTTGGGGGAGAAAACATGTCACAACCCTTTTTGTTTATTGTAATTCATATGATATCACTGTTGAGGCTAAGCGTAACACACTATCATGAAAAGTCCTCACACACATCGGACCGTTAATATGGTATGAACGAGGTAATTTTGGTAGTACTACTGGGTTTGACAAACCCCACCCGTGTTAGTCGCGCTAACTCGATTGGAGGTCGAACGGGTGTTATATTGACCTTAACACATTAGTCAGAGTTGATAGACCTGGCTGGAGGCAAACAAACAAACACGCTGTCAGTTTCGGTTGCGAGCGCTTTAGCAAAACATGAATATAGGCATGCAACCTATTGATATATATTGAATGTACATAATCCGTAAACGCTTTACTTTAAATGATTGAAACCTGTGAACTCACCAACCTAGTGTTGACTCGTTTTCTTACATGTTTTCTCAGGTTGGCACTCAGGATCACGTTAAATAATGCATGTGTCTTGGACTTCAATTGAAATAATTATCTTTGAATAATATTTATGTTTTGTTTGTAATTGGACTTGGGCGCGTTGTTTTGTGCATTTACTTTCGTTTAACGCTTCCGCATATACACTCTGAACCTTGATCTTTTATGTTATTACATTTCAAGTCCCATATAGTGTCGTTTGAAGTAACTGATGTCTGAGATCCTGGTTTGTCACCTTTCAAAACGGTAAAACTCCGTTAGTGGAATTTGGGGGTGTGACAACGTTCATTTAATTAAATGAAAAAATTATTCATGGTCGTTCGTTCGTTTATTAAATAAACGAACTTCCCATCGGTTCATGAACAGTTCACTGAACGTTCGATTCATTTACATGCCTAATGTTACACCCCCGCCTCAGGCACCCCCTGGACGTGTGTGAGCATGATTGGTACCTGTTTTGATTTCAGAGTTTTTTTAAAACAGCGGAAGGCTTTTCATGGATCTTTTCATCAAAATTCTCAACCTCGAGGGTTGCTTTTGTAAATATCAGGACCTAGTTGGAAAACGAAAGTCTTGTCTTTATAGACATGGGAATTAAATACTTTTTTCATCTTGATTACAAACACTGTTTGAAACCGAATACAACACTTGTCTCCAGACAAGTTCAAAAAACCACTAGGTAATAGTCCTGTCCAAGGTGGATCAATCCCTTGGCACTATTCCTATTTCATCATTCAGGAATTTCTATGCAAATAGCCTGAGAATCCAATGCACCTCAGCCTGTGTATTCATATAGTCTTGGGCCAGACCAAGTCTGCCCAACTATTCATTCTCATCAAATTTTATTTGTTACCTGAAAATATTTTGAAAATATTTTGAAAATGAAACGTCAGCGCGAACGCTGGTGAAAACATTATCTTGACAGTAAAATTATTTGGCACAAAGAGTTATTAAATTTATAATCATAATAAATATATTCAATCCACACATCCAGCAGGCCCTCATGTCCTGACTGTATGCACCACTATATACACTTGTAGTATGTCTTATAACAATGGCCAGGACTTCGCCTCCGAATTTGTTATAAGGGATGTACCAGCCATGATCCAGGACTTTCACCCATGACCCGTGTATCCCTTGCAAGTTTTACGTATACTTATGGCCCAGATGTTTTGTACGTAGATGAACGTTATGCATTACTCCTTTAACACTTATTTGGCCAGTTTTGTAAACATAAATATTTGACGCAAGGTTTTAAAAGCAGATAAAGTATTCACCTTGATAAAGTAGAAAAGTAACAACTTTAGAATGAGCCTCCTAAGCTTGGAAGTATAGTGCTAGTCTCCTATCTCAGCTCCTCGAGCGTTTTCTTGCTAATGTTGGAACTTAAGCGAGTGCGGGTCAAACCAGAATCGTCAGGGATAAGCTAGAGTAGCTCTGGAATGACTTTGTGAAGTAAGAAAGGTGTTTGGGATGAGAGAATACGCTGGGATCGTGAAACTATTTATAGGGTGCAATCTTGACCCGTAGCGGACCGCTACGAAGGCGGGCCATGGTTAGCCATCACCCAAAGTTTCGTCAGCCCTAAATGTCATCTCCTGATTGGACCGTTCATAGGTTTGCAGCTATCTGACCGTTACCCAACGGCGTAGCGGTCCACCACGCTGCTACGTGGTAGATTTCTGAAGAATTACGACTGGCGGACTGTTACCACCTGGCGTGGCGGTCTGCCACGTGTACATGCGTCACACTTTTATGCCCATTAGTCACTAGACACGTGTCACACGCGGGTTGTTTCCTTAATGACCAAGTAGTGGACCGTTACTAATATGGTGGCGGTCTACCACCGGCGCGTTTCAGGGTGGAGGACCATCCTAGCGGACCTCTACAGAACATTCACTCGTAGCGGACCGTTAGGGTTGACCTTAGCTGTCCGCTAAGGTCTCAAAATTACTATTTTTCATTTTAAACATTGGGCTTTTGGTATTTAAACACAACAAGTGCTTAATGTTCAAACCTTGGCATTTCTTGGACATTTTCATTGTAGGTGTTACATCCTCCCCACCTTGTTTTAATCTCGCCCTCGAGATTATTCGAACAAGCGAGGATATTTCTTTTTCATTTCAGACTCCAGTTCCAACGTGTACTCAGGTCCACGTCTGGAATTCCATTTCACTTTCACAATCACAATTCTCTTTCTTTACAATTTCCTCACCTGCATGTCCTCAATTTGCAAAGGTTGTTCCAGAAACTTGTGTTTTTCATTCACCTCAACATCTTGTAGGGACATTATCAGAGTTTCATCTGCCAAACTATTGCAAAGATTCGATACATGAAATACATCGTGTACTCCGTTCATTTCTTCTGGTAATTCGAGTTGATATGCCACCGAGCCAACTCGTTTCAAGATCTTAAAAGGTCCTACGAATCGTGGACTTAATTTTCCTTTCTTACTGAATCGTATAACACTTTTCCATGGTGATACTTTCAATAGAACGTTATGACCCACGTTAAATTCTAACAGCTTTCTTCTCTTATCAGCATAACTTTTATGTCGATTACGAGCCGCTTTCAATCGATCTCTTATTTGAATCACTTTATCAGTTGTTTCTTTGACTATTTCAGGTCCAACAACTGATTTTCTCCTATCTCAGAACAACATATAGGAGTTCTACATTTACGACCTTATAAGGCTATAAATGGTGCAGCCTGTATACTCGTGTTATAACTATTGTTATAAGAAAGTTCCATCAGAGGTAAGTGGTCATCCCAACTTCCTCTAAGGTCAGTCACACATGCGCTTAACATATCTTCCAGAGTTTGAATAGTTCTTTCGCTCTGCCCATCCGTCTGAGGATGGTAGGCAGTTCTAAGATTTAGTTTCGTTCCTCGGGCTTTCTGGAACCTATGCCATAATCGAGAAGTAAATCGACTATCTCTGTCTGACACAATGGATAGTGGCACATCGTGTAGTAACACGATTTCATTGACATATAGCTGTTCCAATTTATTCAAACTGAATGTTTCTTTCATTGGAAGAAAATGTGCAGACTTAGTAAGTATGTCAATGATAACCCGAATGGTATCATTCCCACGCCTCGTTCGGGGAAGTTTTTATACATCTTATTGCTACCCGGGTGCATGGTATATATAACACCTTCCAAAATTCCAATCTCAATTTCTGCCCAGAATTTATAAGAAATAAACGGGAGTTAACGAAAACCCAAGAATCAGGAAAATTCATTAAGAATTCTAGAAGTTAGGAGATATCGGACCGACATGGGATTGATATCGGTCCAATATGGGAAGAGGTTAAATTTCGGACCGACATGGTCTAGAAAACCGTCCGCAATGCAAACCCTAGAAACCCTCTGCACCAGACACGTGTCGAGACACGTGTAGGGCATGCATCAGCATGTCGGACGCATGGACGGATGTCGGACCGACATGGCTTGCCTACTCGGCCTGACATAGATGGGTGGCACTTCGGATTTGCATGGCTGCCACGTGGTGCGCATGCGGGACAATGGAGGCATATCGGACCGATATCCCCCTGGATAACGGTCCGACATGAGGCCGTTATCAGCGTATAAATAGAGATCTCAAGGTTCTCATTTTCCACACCAACACAACACACACTCTCGAATCTCCTCTACTCCCGATCCCTTCCCAAGTCCTCCAGCCGTCCCGACTCCCTAGCCGCTCCTCCCGGTTTGACCGACGTTCGCTTGTCAACCGGACTCGAGCGTTTAAGTGCCAAAGAAACCCGAGGAACTCATAGAAGTGCAAGTTAATGTGCTAGAGCCCTAAGAATCAACTCTAAGAGCTACTTAGCACTAAGATTATTATCCTTCGATCTCCGACCTCAAATAAAGGTGAATACTCGTCTGTATCAAAAATACTCGTTCTCATGGTGAAAGCGAGCTTTTACAAAAACGATTTATTAAAACGTGCTTGTGCTATAGGCTATCATCACGCAACAAGTCAAACTATTTATGTTTTACAAAAGGGCAAAACACGATAATTAAATATTTACTCATACAGTCCCAGACGGGGTTGACCAGCGAGATCAATCCCAGTGGACTTTAAACTACACAAGAAGTGTACATAAAGTTTGATCAAATATTTATACTCGCTCCGGATCCAGTTGGGCCGGGCGGGGTTGGCTTGTATGTCGGGTGATTGCGGGTGATTGCGTAAAACGCAGAAGTGCCGGTTAGGCCGCGTAGCCCCCGAGTACTTGTCTAATGTATACAAATGGATGAATCGGAAGAAAGTGAAATGATGTAAGGCCCCAAATTGGGCACCCTACTGTTGGTTCTCATAACGGGTTACTCCCTTGAAAATACTCATTTTAGATGTATTAAACTACAACTGAAGTCTTTCTAAAAACATTAACTACTATTTAATGCCATTAAGTTACCTCACAAATGCTTGCACACCAATCCGAGCAGCACTGCCCCTAAGCCAAGATACGTCAACGCAACGCTTACCTGCAAAACAATCTATTGTACACACAAAGTCAGCTACGCTGAGTAAGTTCTAATAGTTCAGTTTAATTAAAACCCAACTCGTCTCTAAAGTTATTTAAACTTTACTCAGGACCCACGGTCCTTATAAAATAGGTCCACAATTCATTAACAAAAAGATAACCTGTAACATCCCAAAAATAATAAAACGAATAAATATAGCAAGACCGGTGATTTAGTTGGAATATTTAAATAAAAAGGGAGCGGGCCTGGGCCCGACTTCAATGGGCCGAGGGAAGCCCATGCGCATAAGAGGCAAGGCAGCCCTCTTCCCTGCTCATTTCCCCAACACACGCAGCTTTAGAGAGAGAAAGGAGAGCTCGGGTCTAGAGAGAGAAAGTGACGGATCAACTCGGGAATTCAGGAGAACGTTGCTGCTGTTCCCGTGAGCAAAACCTCCGAATCAGAATTACAATCCAGGTAACGATTCGATCACATTATGAGTTTTTGTTCGTTTTGGGAAGTTTCGGGTTTTGGCTAAAAGATAACGATTTTACGGATGAAACTTGAAAGTGAACTTAGGTATAGCATCTAGGATGAAAAACGAACGTTTTGATCAAAGAAAAATTTAGATATCGACATGATCAGATTCGCATGCAGAACATTCGGATTTTTGGGGAAGGCGATAAGTGCAGGTCCATCGAAACTACTTAGTTTCGATATGTGCAGACCTATCGAAACTACCCAGTTTCGATATATGCAGACCCAATCGAAACTACTATAGTTTTGATATGAGCCCCCGATCCGAAGCTAAGATAATACATAGGTTATCTATCGAAACTACCTATCGAAACTATCTATCGAAACTACCCATCGAAACTACAAGTTTCGACAGAGGCAACCTATCGAAACTACAAGTTTCGACAGGGGCAATCTATCGAAACTATCCAGTTTCGATATAAGTAAACCCATCGAAACTACTAAGATCAAGTATAGTAATGTCTAGTGTCATCTAGGGGCACCATCTTATGTGTATGACTTAATTATACAGATCGTGAGTGACATTAGTGAAGCTCAGTAGCCAGCTTAGTGTATTACAGAAACTACTCATCAGGTGAGTTCTATGTGCCCCCTTCTGTGTTATGTGCAAATGATTTATAAATGTTTTGGGGCTGAAGTGTATACACTAAATAAATAAACGATATGAATGTCAATGTGATCATACGTGATATATTAAGGTATATGTGTAGATACATATGAAAAAGGAAGTATGAATATTAAATAAAAAACGAAACGTATGTTTACAAGTAATGAATGAAAGAATGGCATAACGTAAATGAATGAAATCTTGCTTTATAAATATATATTGCATGTTATGAATGTATGTATACGTTATGGACGGAAACGAAGCTAACGACTACTACGGTAGACGGACGACCACTTGACTATTATGCAGCCAGAAACAGTAAGTCTAGAAAGGTAGACTAAATAAAGGCCACTAAGGTGGAGTAAGTCGCTATGTCAATAATTCGGCTGTATAATTAGTTCAAGTGGGAAACGGATGCCTTATGGCAGACGGGCGATTATGTCGGACGGCCGAAGGGTGGCCGGACCTAAAGTTATTTCGGACGGCCGAAGGGTGGCCGGACCAAAAGTTAAGGCGGACGGTTTCTAGGACCGGACGAGTAAAAGGGCTACGACGGTAGCTCAAGGGCGTATATCTTTGTGATATACGCAGTAAATGACGGGTTGATCACCCATATGTGTATGACCAATAAATGGTAAAGAAAGTAAAGGTGAATGCATATCCATGTAATCACATAAGAATGTTGAAGAAGGAATGTAAAGAAAAAGAAAAGGGTGAATGCATATATATATGTAATCACAAAAATAAAGAAAAGAAAGATGAAAGAAAAGCAAAAGTTATGAATACGTATTTATATGAATGACTTTATGCTTACTTATGAAGTAAAGAAAAGAATGTTTATATCTAAACGCATTAAACTAGAACTCACCAGCGTTAGCTGACTTTTAGTATACATTTCAGGTAGCAAAGGCAAGGGTCGTGCGAAGGCGTGAAGGCTGCCCGGCGTGTGACTGACATCCCACCTTATGTTTTGATTAGACAATGGTTAATGTTTTGAATGCTAAGACTTCCGCTGTAATATACTTAAATGTTGAATGTTTCCGCTGTGTTTGAATGTTTTTAATTAAAAGTTCAGTAATTAATGACTTTGTTTATGAGTAAATCCAACAAGTGAGGTTACCCGGGTTATGGGGACTTTCATAACCCATGTTATCACCCGATATCACATAGTAGCTCATTACCCAAGACTCATCCCATAATAATAAAAATCCCGCTGTCTCATCGACATAGGTCGAACTTACATACCCTAATAACTCATGACCAAGTACACGTATTAACTCGACACTTGGTTAACCCAACCAATCCCTAGTGTCAACTTACTCAGCCTTGACCAAGGCTCTTTCAAATCAACTGACATGGCAATTGCAAGCACCACATCATAATCGAGACACAACGGTCAATCTAACTCGACTCACCACAATAATAATATCTCATGCACAATAAAATATAAATCAATGCTTGTAAGCAATTTAAAACAAATATTTAAGTACACAAACACATACATCTTTGCTGCACCCTCGTTAGGGCGTTCGACACACCCCGAGCTCATCACTGTCCTATTGGACATCGTCACCTTTGGTGACAATGACAACAATGCAAACACAATACCCACCGTGTCACAAGGACAATGACACAATGCACACAACAGATGTATAATCACATAGCATTATACTCTATATACATGACTCATTAACTGCATCTACACTTCATACATAGCACTAGGATAAGATATCCTACACGTATTCATAAGCGTTTAGCTTATATCCCGTCTCACCCCGACTAACTCATAACACAATACACTTCTAATATATCAACACTCATACAAATACTATGTCTCAGTATCTAAGCACATACCCCGTACATGCACACCTTGTGACACCTCCTAGTCGTACCCGTACGACCTGTAAATACAATCCTGACTCACCCTTATTAGGTCACTATACAACCCATGACCGTATACCTACCTTTGAGCTACACCTCTCAAGGACAACCCATAGTCCCTTAACCCCGTATTTAAATAGTTAAATCCGTAAACTCATCGGTTTAGACCCCAAAGCTTGATATACATTTAATGTATTAAAACACGTCTCAAAAGTATGTACGATAGCCCCAAAATGATAAAAACATTTAAAAGAGGGGATTAGAAACTCACAAGTTATTCTGACTCCAAATCCTAGCTCCGCACTACGCGTGTTCGCTCAAACCCCGAACCTGACAAACGTATGATCACACGATCAGGATACGTCTAAAACATACTTTGGGTAACGTATAGCAATATAATAATACCCAGACACTTGTCCCATCTGCTTGTCAATCCATCTCCATGAAACCCTAGTTTCACGTTACCTCCCTACCGAATTGCTCATGACCCGTTTAAAACTCGTGTATCCGAACTGAGTTCCCAGGAATGCACGTTCATGCTTCATGCAACCTGAAGTTATGGCTGGTGGAGGAAGAACGGGACCTCGTGGTGGTCGCACTGGCCGACGAGGTAGACCTCCGTTGAACCAAAGAATCGAAGAAGAAGAGAGTGTGCACGCAGAGCACACCGAAAGTGTGCACGAAACAGAAGTGACCCCAGTTAAGGACGACAGTCCAGGGCCGATACAGTTGGAACCTGAAGTTAGGGATGCTATTGCCCGTGAAGTTGTGCTCACTTTGAGGAAGGTATTGCCTGATCTACTATCCGAGGCAATAAAGAAAAGTAAAGAGGAAGATGAAGGGGACAAGGAAGAGAAAGTATATGATAGCGATGGGGACGAAATAAAGATAGGATCGAGCAACCGTGCGTGTACTTACAAAGGCTTTAAGGACGGAGACCCACCCAAGTTCGATGGGAGCAAGGATTCAGTGGTAACACTTGAATGGATTGAGAGGATGAATGCGGTAATCAACATCAGCGAGTGTCGACCAGACCAGGCTGTTAAATACGTTGCTCACTCTTTCACCAACGAAGCACTAAGTTGGTGGAGGAATATTCAGAGAACTAAGTCCCCAAATGCTATAAACAGAATGACATGGGACGACTTGAAGAAGCTGATCATCCAAAAGTTCTGTCCACAGAACGAAATTGATCGAGTGGAAAATGAATTCCTAAACCTCAAGGCTGGAAACAAGACGCACCGCCAGTACACTTCGAGATTCAACACCTGGTAGAAACTGAAGACCGTTTGATCAAGTACTATGTTAAGGGGCTGCCACAACGGGTCCGTGTTCATGTAAAAGCTAACCTACCCTCGACCTTCGAGTCGGTAGTAAATCTGAGCGGAATCGTCTACGGCGACTACGCCAATGAGGACCCGGCACCTGAGACACAAAAGAGAAAATGGGAGATCCCGTCCAGAGGCACCGGAAGAGGGAACGTAACAGCTGAAACTAAGAAGCCAAGATTTGATGAATATGAAACTTGTAAGAAATGTGGAAGGCAACCTTAGTATGAGCCATATGATCGATTTGGAGGTACAAAAGGTGCCAACGGATGTCGCAGCCCGGAGACGCCCCGGTGGTGCCCAGGGCGGGGTGTGACAGTATACTTGGATTTATGGGCTTCCTTGAGAATCCTTTTACGTAGATCACCGTATACTGGAACCCAAATGCTTTGATTCATTCTTAAGATATCATCGTTGCCTTTTACCAACTGGTCAATCATTCCCTTCATTCCTTCTTTTTCAATATTGGTTTCTTTTAAGGCAACCTTAGTATGAGCCATATGATCGATTTGGAGGTCGAGTCTTGAAGCACGAACTCGTTTAGGTTTCTCATTCTCTTTTCTACTCAGGGCATCAGCCACAACGTTAGTTTTACCTTCATGATAGTAGACTTTGTAGTCGTAGTCATTTAAGACTTCCATCTAACCTCTCTGCCTCATGTTCAGTTCTTTTTGACTGAATATATATTTCAGGCTTTTGTGATCAGTGAATATAGTGAATTTCACTCCATATAGATAGTGCCTCCATAATTTCAATGCGAATATTATGGCGCCCAATTTTAAATCATGAGTCGTATAATTCTTCTCATGTATTTTTAGTTGACGTGATGCGTAAGCAATGACTTTGCTTTCTTGCATCAACACACAACTGAATTCAGTGTGTGAAGCATCACACTATACAGCAAAGCCTTCATTTCCATCTAGCAAGGCCAGTATGGGAGCTTGTGTCAACTTTTGTTTCAAGGTTTCAAATGCTTCGGATTGCTTTGGTCCCCATTCATACTTAATTTCTTTGCGAGTCAAAGAAGTTAATGGGACATCAATCCTGGAGAAATCTTATATAAATCTTTGATAATATTCGGCCAAACTGAGGAAACTACGTACTTTGGTTGGTGATTTAGGATTTTTCCATTTGGATATAGATTCTATCTTTACAGGATCTACTTGAATACCATTAGCGTTAATGACATGACCTAGAAATTGTACTTCATATAACCAAAGTTCGCATTTTGAAAATTTGGCGTACAACTTTTTTGTTTTTCAAGAGTTTAAGTAATGTCCTTAGATGATTTTCATGATCTTCCTTGCTTTTGGAATAAATAATAATATCATCAATGAATACGATAAAAAATGTATCCAAATAAGGTTTGCAAATCGACTCATCATATCCATAAAAGTTGTCGGAGCATTAGTGAGTCCAATCGACATTACAATAAACTCATGATGACCGTATCTGGTTCGAAATGCATTTTTTGGTATATCTTCCTCCTTGACTTTCAACTGATGATATCCAGATGGAAGATCGATTTTTGAGAAGCACCATGCTCCTTGGAGTTGATCGAATAAATCATCAATCATAGGGAGTGGGTATCGGTTTTTAATCGTGACCTTGTTCAATTCACGATAGTCGATACACATGTGCATAGAACCGTCTTTCTTCTTGACAAACAAGACCGGGGCATCCCAAGGTGACGAGCTAGGTCTGATGAACCCTTTCTCCAGTAATTCATCAAGTTTTTTTTTAAGTTCTACCATTTCTGTTGGAGCTAATTTGTACGGGGCTTTGGCAATTGGTGTCGTACCAGGTATAAGATTAATTTTGAACTCCACTTCCCTTTCGGGAGGTATACCAGGCAGTTCATCAAAAAATACATTAGGGAATTCAGCCACTACCGGCACGTCTTTAATTTCTTTTTCGTGTCGGTGGTTACGGATACAAGGTATGTTAAGCATCCTTTTCTCATATATTTAGTGGCTTTTAGCATAGAAATTATTCAAATAGAGTTGGATAATTTATCAGCATTAACAGTAATGGTGTTGCCTTGTGGCGTACGAAGTTCTATTGCCTTTTTGTCACATAAGATACAGGCATGGTTAGAGGCTAACCAATTCATATCTAGAACAATATCAAATCCTACCAATGTCATTGGCAACAATTGTACAGGTATGACATGTCCAACTAATGTGATTTCACAGTCGTTTAGAACTTCAGAAATTTTGACAAGGTCTCCGTTTGTAGTTTCTACCAGGTATTTCTTGTCTAGTTTAGCTAGGGATTTATTTAATGGACTACAAAATTTATGATCTATAAAACTTTGTTTCGCACCAGAGTCAAATAAAACCGAGCATAAACATTATCGACAAGAAACGTACCCGTAATCACATCGGGCATAACTGTTGATTCATAGGTGTTTAAAACAAATGCTTGTGTATTATTCTTCACTCCCTCGGCAGGTTTGGGGCCTATCCCTTCTGGTTTCTTCAATTTAGGACAGTACTCTTAATGTGGCCCATTTCTCCACATTCATAACAAACCAATAGTTTCTTTTTATAACAATCTTCAGTTTTGTGACCCAATTGTTTGCAATAATTGCGATAGGGTCCTGCTCTACATTGCCCCAAGTGTAGTCTTTTACACTTGTGGCATTCTGGGATTGTAGAGTTGTTATTTCTAGAGGTAAAGCCTGAGTAAGGCTTTTTAAACCCACTTGGGCCTTGCCCACTCACTTCCTTCTTCCTCTTCCCTTCCTTTTGATTTCTATTCAGGCTGTCAGTCAATGAGGCGCCTAGTTCCATTGCATCGTCAAGTGTTTCGGACTTGGCTACTTTGACCATGCCATGGATCTCACCAATCAAACCTCAAATGTATCTCTGTCACACCCCAACCAACGGCGGAAACGTCGAGGCGGGACAATGTAGACTGTTCATGAGCTCAAGGTTGACTAAATTGTAATATGTTAAATCCATTTCCATTCAAACAAACATAATCAAGTTCAAGTACATAATGAAATACAATTTATTCTTGAATTAAGATTAACTAGGTCCAAAGCCTATGTGTAGCATGTCTTGATCTAGCTCATATGAAAGCACCTGAAACATGAATAAAATAAGGTCAACTAAAAAGTTGGTGAGTATAACACAGGTTTGTAAATAGATAGCATATAGTTTGTAAAACAAATCCTTACATAACATGATAAATAAGGCATTTATGGGGAGCAGCTATTTTGTAACCAAGTACAATCAAACCTTTGTAACTAGCATGCAAAAATTGTGTTGTCGGTTTCAATCACCGCGCACCTGGGTGGGTTTGTCAGACTCAATAGATCTATCATTGAAAATCGTCGGCTTGTATAGTTAATGACTGCACATAATCGCATACAAAGGTTAGCACACCTAGCACTCGGGCATAAAGCTCAAATTGCACACATGAATGTAAATAGGATTTGTACTTTGTGTTGTTTGTGTAAATGTAATGTGTAATTTGAATAATGTTCATGTTTCACCCCGAAAGTGTAAAAGAGTAAAAGGGGCTATGAAATACTCACCTTGATATTAAGAAGCTTTGTATGTCACACAAGTATGTTGTTTGTTGCACAACAAGTTCAAGCTAACTTCAAGATCAACCTAAGTTTGATGATATACGTATATCAATAGTGGGTTCAAATGGTTAAAGGAATCCTAATGTGAAAAGGGATAGGTGTGGGTTTTCCTCATAAAATGATGGTGTGAGTTTCAAATAATGAATTTTTTTTATAAGAACTTGTACGAGTGAAAGAGTATGTATGAGTTTCATTGACAAGCGTATAAGTATATAATTTAGGTTCCTCTGTTTGTAAATAAATGTACAAATAATTAGATAAGTAGTTTTTCATTGTTTGAAGTTAAATAAACGTATAAATAAGTAAATGAATGATGAATAGATAAATAAATAATCCTTTATTTATTTATAATTTGAAATCCATAAAAATTTAATGTAAAATACGGAAAATAACTAATTAATAAACATTTTAATCATAATTAATTAATTATTGATTAAGGGTATAAACTTGCTTTATATAAAAGATAATTTAAAACAAGAATTTGTAGAACTTTATAAGGCAAATGGGTTTGTAATAATAACATCATTTATGTCCCAAAATGTTTTATAATTTTAAAGATTTCAAATAAATAATTCGTTAAAATAATTATTTTAATTAAACACTAAGTTATTAAGTTTAAGGTCTTATAGTTTTATAAAAGGGATTTTATAAAAATGAATTAGTTGATAAAGTCGGGTTTATAATTATGATCCTCACGTTTGAGAATATATATATATTAGTAACAAAATAAGACACGCGTATAAATAAGAATGTTCAAATACCGTTCGTTATACCTTTGTGTTAATTAGAAAAATCAAACATAGATATAAATGTATATATATATATATATGTATATTCATTTATTTGAAAGGGTATTAATCATAATTTCTTGACAAATCCATAAAGGAATTCGTATGTATATGATTATATATATAAAGGTTTATATATATGTGTGTGAAAATGAAGGTAAAACAAAAAAAACTAAAAAAGGAATGACAACAGGGCAGGGTCGGGATTGAACCCGTGACCTGCCTGTTGTTTATGCATGAATCAAACCACTGGACCAAGATGTTCACTTAGTTAAATAATCAGAAAGTAAGTTTAAATGGAGAGTGCATCCAGTTCTCTCATTCTCCCCCTTCCCCATACAACGAATCGAAACCCAGAGGGGTTAACCCCATTCAAACCCTAACACGCAAATTGATTTAACAGAAAACACAAGAGGGAAGAATCGACTAGAAAGGGAAAAGGATTACCTGAAGTTGATTACAATACCGAGCAAGGAAGTCGATCCTTCAAGGCTGCAGATCCGCGCGACCGAGAGGGAGGAAAGCAAAGAGAAAACTTGGAATTTGAGGATGATTATGAGTTGTGAATGAGTTAGGTACATGTGAGGATAATCAGTGGATGATTTACGGCCGATATACGTGTTTAATTCTTTGATTTGGAAGCAAAATTGGCTCGGTTTGACTCTTGATAGTCAAACCGGTTTGAATTTCAAATTTTGCTCGCAATTGATAATTTGGTTTGTAGTTTAGACTTGGAATTGGTCAATAATCTGTCTAGAATCCATTAGTCATGCTAGGCAAGTATTGGATTTCAATTTTGATTGATTATAGCCTTGAATTTCAAAGAATTGAGGGTGTTGACTTTACAAGAGTCAAAATTGGTCATATAAAAGTCAAAATAGGTGGAATTTGATTAATGGTTTTTGAATTGAAGTGATGGGGTTCGAGATCAAGGGGTTCAAATGACTAGGGTTCAAGACCACTTTCTTTTAGTTTTTAATATATAAGACATTTGGTTTTATTTATAAAAGTTATAAACAATTAAATATTATTTGTTTAATTACCTATGTTTATAATGAATTGTATTTTATTTTTATAAAACTTACAATTTGTGTAACTAGTTTAACACAATATATATATGTCTACATATTAATTTAAAATAAATACATATATACATTTAGGAGATGTAAACACATGGTTATGAGTTTTAAAACTCACAAATAGAATAGATGATCTGTTTAATAACAAAAAGTGTATATTATTTATTATATATCTCGGTCTAAAAATTCATGGATGTTACAGTCTCCCCCTGTTAAGGGAATTTCGTCCCGAAATTTAACTAGTGGAGACTACTGAATCTGGAAGGAAGTAAGGCTTTTGGGTTCTAAATGTATTCTGACTGTTAGTTTAAGAAGTATAATTGTAAGGCCCCTATTCCCGGGTGACCTCACTTGTTGGATTTACTCATAAACATAGTCATTAATTACTGAACTTTTAATTAAAAACATTCAAACACAGCGGAAACATTCAATATTTGAGTACATTACAGCGGAAGTCTTAACATTCAAAACATTAACCATTGTCTAAACAAAACATAAGGTAGGATGTCAGTCACATGTCGGGCAGCCTTCACGTCTTCGCACGACCCTTTCCTTTGTTACCTGAAATGTATACTAAAAGTCAGCTAACGCTGGTGAGTTCTAGTTTAATGCGATTAGATATAAACATTCTTATCTTTACTTTATAAGTATGCATTATTATAAAGTCCTTCATATAAATACGTATTCATAACTTTTACTTTTCTTTCATCTTTCTTTTCTTTATTTTTGTGATTACATATATATATATATGCGTTCACCCTTTTCTTTTCTTTACATTCATGGGTCATACACTTAAGGGTGATCAACCCGTCATTTACTACGTATATCACAAAGATATACGCCCTTGGGCTACCGTCGTAGCCCTTTTACACGTCCGGTCCTAGAAACCGTGCGCCTTAACTTTAGGTCCGGCCACCCTTCGGCCGTCCGACATAACTTTAGGTCCGGCCACCCTTCGGCCGTCCGACATAACTTTAGGTCCGGCCACCCTTCGGCCGTCCGACATAATCGCCCGTCTGCCATAAGGCATCCGTTTCCCACTTGAACTAATTATACAGCCGAATTATTGACTTAGCGACTTACTCCACCGTAGTGGCCTTTATTTAGTCTACCTTTTTAGACTTACTGTTTCTGGCTGCATAATGGTCAAGTGGTCGTCCGTCTACCGTAGTAGTCGTTAGCTTCGTTTCCGTCCATAACTTATACTTACATTCATAACATGCAATATAAATAATTATAAAGCGAGATTTCGTTTATTTACGTTATGCCATTCTTTCCTTCATTCTTTGTAAACATACGTTTCGTTCTTTGTTCATAATTCATTCTCTTATATATACAAAATATATATTAATACATCACGTATGATCACATTAGCATTCATATCATTTATTCATTTAGTGTATACATTTCAGCCCCAAAACATTTAATAAGGTTTGCACATAACATAGAAGGGAGCACATAGAACTCACCTGATGAGCTACTCTAGGTTGTCCTAAACAAAGGTCCAACAGCGTCACTTCCGATCTGGATTAGGTAGTTAAATACACATTAGACCCAACCCCGACTCTAATGGTTTAATCATTCTAAACTTACTGACTTTTACTTAACCAACCTGCTGCCTGCGCAGTTAGTAAGTGCGCAGGGACTTGCTCATGCGCACTTGGCAAGTGCGCAGGAGTCTTCCTCCTGCGTACTTGGTAAATACGCAGGGACTTCCTCCTGCGTACTTGGTAAGTACGCAGGGACTTCCTTCCTGCGCACTTGGTAAGTACGCAGTACCTGGTTCTTGGACCAAAAATCCGAAGTTCTTGCATGCAAACACGATCATGTCAATCTTACAATTTTCTTTGATCAAAACGTGCGGTTTTCATTCTAGATGCTATTTCTAAGCTTATTATCAATTTTCATCCGTAAAAACATCATCTATTTAGCTAAAACTCGAGAAACCCCAATATGAACAAAAACTCAGATTATGGTTGAATCATTACCTGGATTGAAGTCCTGATTCGGAGGTTTTGCTCACGAGCTCGGTTGTAACGTGCTCCTCTAATCTCGTGACTATCCGTCGACTTTCTCTCTCTAGACCCGAGCTCCCTTTCTCTCTCTAAGATGGTGAAAATGAAGGTGAAATGAGCTAGTGGGCTGCCTTGCCCCTTTTATACCTAGGCTTCCCTCGGCCCGTTGGAGCCGAGCCCAAGCCCATCCGTTCTTATTTCGTTTTATAACGTTTAAATCTCCATCGTATTATTATTTACTTAGTTACTATTTTCGGGATGTTACAAGTCTACCCTCCTTAAAGAGGTTTCGTCCTCGAAACTGTTTATACGTCAAACAATTAAGGGTATAGTCCCCTCATCTCGTCTTCTTTTTCCCATGTGGCTTCTGATCCTTTTCTGTGCTTCCATTGTATTTTGACTAGCTGAATCGACTTATTGCGTAGTCGTTTCTCAGCCCGATCAAGAATTGCTATTGGTTCCTCTACATAATTCAGACTGTTATCCACCTCGATCTCGTCGTAAGGTATGTGAGCCATGTCGTCAGCTAGGCACTTGCGTAAGTGCGACACGTGGAACGTAGGGTGGATTCCACTAAGCTCAACGGGTAGGTCGAGTCTGTATGCAACTTGACCCACTCTTGCTAGAATCTTGAAAGGTCCGACAAACCTTGGACTTAGTTTGCCTCGTTTTCTGAACCGAATGATTCCTTTCCACGATGATACTTTCAACAGTACCATGTCCCCTACTTGAAACTCTAAATCCCTTCTTTTGTCCGCGTATGATTTCTGTCTGTCCTTTGCGGCTTTCATTCGAGCCTTGATTTCATCAAATTTCTCGGAAGTATCTTTGACCACTTCGAGACTTGCAAAATCCTTCTGTCCAATTTCCCCCCAACAAACTGGGGTCCTACATTTCCTTCCATACAACATTTCAAATGGCGGCATGCCAATAGTTGTGTGATAGCTGTTGTTATATGAAAATTCTGCCAATGGTAGATGGCTGTCCCAACTCCCACCGAAGTCAATGATACAGGCCCGAAGCATGTCCTCCAAGGTCTGAATGGTCCTTTCCGATTGTCCATCGGTTTGAGGGTGGCAAGAGGTGCTGATGTTCAATCTAGTGCCCATTGCTTCATTGAATTTCTTCCAAAACTTTGATGTGAATCTAGTATCCCTGTCGGACACAATTGACAGCGGCATACCATGTCTGCTCACAATCTCCTTGATAAATACTTCTGCTAGTTGGCAAGAAGTGAGCACTTTTCGTCAGACGGTCGACGATCACCCAAATGGTATCATTGCCTTTAGCTGTTCGCGGTAGCTTGGTAATGAAGTCCATTGTGATCTCTTCCCACTTCCATTCCGGTATAGGTAAAGGTTGCATTTTACCGCATGGTTTCTGGTGCTCGGCCTTAGCTAGTGAACACGTTAAGCACTTGCTCACGTATTCAGTCACATCATTCTTCATGCCAGGCCACCAGTACTCTTTCTTCAAGTCTTGATACATTTTGTTTGTCCCGGGGTGGATAGAATAACGAGACTTATGGGCCTCATCGAGTATTTTAGCTCTAAGCCCGCCAATCTTAGGTATCCACATCCGGCCAAACCTAGTTCGTACACCGTATGTATTTGCACTTAAGTTCCCTTGTTGCCCTACTATTCTTTCCCGTTTTACATTTCTTTCTAATAGTGCTTCATCTTGTGCCTTTGATATTTCGCCCATCAAATCTGGCGTTATTATTAGCTGACACGCTTTGATTCGGATAGGTGCCGATTCTTCCTTTCTACTTAAAGCGTCGGCCACTACGTTTGCCTTGCCCGGATGGTACAATATCTCACAGTCATAGTCTTTCAGTAGCTCTAACCACCTTCTTTGTCTCATGTTTAATTCCTTTTGTTCGATAAAGTACTTCAGGCTTTTGTGATCGGAGTAAATGGTGCATTTAACTCCATACAGATAGTGCCTCCATATTTTCAACGCGAAAACTACTGCTGCTAATTCTAGATCGTGTGTTGGGTAGTTAACCTCGTGAATCTTTAGTTGTCGTGAGGCATAAGCAATTACCTTCCCTCGTTGCATAAGTACGCAACCTAAACCCTGCCCTGAAGCGACAGAGTAGACTACCAAGTCTTCATTTCCCTCAGGTAGTGTCAAGACTGGAGCTTGGGTTAATCGTGCCTTAAGTTCTTCAAACGCGTTGTTTTGGGTTTGACCCCATTCATACTTCACTTCCTTCCATGTCAACTTAGTTAGTGGCAAGGCTATTCTTGAAAAATCTTTAATGAACCTTCGATAGTAGCCCGCCAATCCCAGAAAACTTCGTATCTCTGTTGGTGTCTTTGGGACGTTCCATTCCTTTACTGTCTCGATCTTTGCAGGATCCACCATGATGCCGTTTGGGTTTATTACATGACCTAGGAATTGGACTTCCTTAAGCCAGAACGCGCATTTGGAGAATTTTACGTACAACTTTTCCTGTTTTAGCACCTCCAGAACCTCCCTTAGGTGACAGTAGTGATCACCCTCGCTTTTCGAATATACCAGTATGTCGTCTATAAAAACTATCACTGATCGATCCAACATGGGTCGACATACTCTATTCATCAAATCCATAAACGCTGCTGGTGCGTTGGTCAATCCGAAAGACATCACGAGAAACTCATAATGCCCATAACGCGTGCGAAACGCGGTCTTTGGTACGTCTTCTTCTCTTACTTTCAACTTATGGTAACCCGACCTAAGATCGATCTTTGAGAACCAACTCGCACCTTGCAGTTGATCAAAAAGGTCGTCTATTCTAGGCAGTGGGTATTTGTTCTTTACTGTTCTCTTGTTCAACTCACGATAGTCAATGCACATGCGCATGCTGCCGTCTTTCTTCTTTACAAATAGTACCGGAGCGCCCCACGGTGAGATGCTCGGCCTAATAAATCCTTTTTCTGTTAGTTCCTCTAGTTGAGACATTAATTCTTTCATTTCTGACGGCGCCAATCGGTAAGGGGCTTTGGCAACGGGCTCAGCTCCTGGTAATAATTCAATTTGAAATTCTATTTCCCGATCGGGTGGTAACCCAGGTAGATCCTCAGGGAATACTTCCGGAAAGTTGCACACCACGGGTACTTCCTTGAGTTCATTCATTTTCATTCTATCATCAATAACATATGCCAAATAAGCTTCGCAACCGTGCCTCATGTAACTTTCGGCCTTGACCATCGAGATGATGTTCGGCATCGTGCAATTCCAATCCCCATAAACCGTAATTGGACTGCCGCTAGGAGCTTTGAGGTGTATCCTTTTACGTTTACATATGATTTGAGCTTCGTTGGCAGCTAACCAATCCATACTCAATACTATATCGAATCCTCCTAAGGTGAGAAGGAATAATCTAAAAGGAAACTTATGGCCCTCTATTTCTATGATACAATCATCTGTTACTTGGAATACTGCCGAATTTTTACCCACGGCAGTTTGTACGATAAAAGCCTTTACTATAGTGTTGATAGTGCATCCTAGTCTACGACTAAATGCATTGGATATAAAACTTTTACTAGCACCAGAGTCAAATAAAATAGCAGCATGTTCGTTATTAACTAGGAATGTACCTGACACAACATCAGGGTTTCCCCATGCTTCCTCTTCAGTCAGGGCGTAGGCTCGAGTCCTAGCCTGCGGCTGTTCCTTTTCTCTCTCTTTTCCCGAACCAGATTGGCCGGCCTTCCTGCAGTTCTTCGTCAGATGTCCTAAAAATCCACATACTTGACACTTGACGTTTCTTATACATTCTCGGGAGAAGTGCCCCGGCTTCCCGCACTTATAGCATGTGGTGGTGCCGATTCGACACTCGCCAAAGTGTTGCCTTCCACATTTCTTGCAAGTTTCATATTCATCAAATCTTGGCTTCTTAGTTTCAGTTGTTACGTTCCCTCTTTCGGTGCCTCTGGAAGGGTTTTCCCATTTTCTCTTTTGTGTCTCAGGTGCCGGGTCCTCATTGGCGTAGTCGTCGTAGACGATTCCGCTCAGATTCACTACCGACTCGAAGGTCGAGGGTAGGTTAGCTTTTACATGAACACGGACCCGTTGTGGCAACCCCTTAACATAGTACTTGATCAAACGGTCTTCAGTTTCTACCAGGTGGGGTACTAGTTGAGCTAGCTCATTGAATCTCGAAGTATACTGGCGGTGCGTCATGTTTCCAGCCTTGAGGTTTAGGAATTCATTTTCCGCTCGATCAATTTCGTTCTGTGGACAGAACTTTTGGATGATCAGCTTCTTCAAGTCGTCCCATGTCATTCTGTTTATAGCATTTGGTGACTTAGTTCTCTGAATATTCCTCCACCAACTTAGTGCTTCGTTGGTGAAAGAATGAGCAACGTATTTAACAGCCTGGTCTGGTCGACACTCGCTGATGTTGATTACAGCATTCATCCTCTCAATCCATTCAAGCGTTACCACTGAATCCTTGCTTCCATCGAACTTGGGTGGGTCTCCGTCCTTAAAGCCTTTGTAAGTACACCCACGGTTGCTCGATCCTATCTTTATTTCATCCCCATCACTATCATATACTTTCTCTTCCTTGTCTCCTTCATCCTCCTCTTTACTTTTCTTTATTGCCTCGGATAGTAGATCAGGCAATACCTTCTTCAAAGTGAGCACAACTTCACGGGCAATAGCATCCCTGACTTCAGGTTCCAACTGTATAGGCCCTGGACTGTCGTCCTTAACTGGGGTCACTTCTGTTTCGTGCACACTTTCGGTGTGCTCTGCATGCACACTCTCTTCTTCTTCTTCTTCAATTCTTTGGTTTAACGGAGGTCTACCTCGTCGGCCAGTGCGACCGCCTCGGCGTCCAGTTCTTCCTCCTCCAGCCATAGTTCCTAGTTTTCCTGACGGTCATAAAGGGAATACATCAATGTCATTCTCTCAGATCATAGTCTTGAAACAGTACGAACAAGGTAAATTTTTAATTACAGTGACCGGTTTGTGATTAGAAATCTACATTGCTTTTCGGGTTCCAAACTCTTCAAATTGGTCGTGACATTGACATCTATTGGTTCTAGGTTTGAGTATCTATTCTTATCTAAGTGTATTAACCTTGGTACTTACTTACTGTGCTGGCGTTGAAGTTGGCTACCCAGACTGACATCCGTGCGTTGGTCCCATTATCAGTTTGAGTCCAGACATTTAGGGATGTCTGAATCTCTCAAACTATTGCTCTGATACCAACTTGTAAGGCCCCTATTCCCGGGTGACCTCACTTGTTGGATTTACTCATAAACATAGTCATTAATTACTGAACTTTTAATTAAAAACATTCAAACACAGCGGAAACATTCAATATTTGAGTACATTACAGCGGAAGTCTTAACATTCAAAACATTAACCATTGTCTAAACAAAACATAAGGTGGGATGTCAGTCACATGTCGGGCAGCCTTCACACCTTCGCACGACCCTTTCCTTTGTTACCTGAAATGTATACTAAAAGTCAGCTAACGCTGGTGAGTTCTAGTTTAATGCGATTAGATATAAACATTCTTATCTTTACTTTATAAGTATGCATTATTATAAAGTCCTTCATATAAATACGTATTCATAACTTTTACTTTTCTTTCATCTTTCTTTTCTTTATTTTTGTGATTACATATATATATATATATATGCGTTCACCCTTTTCTTTTCTTTACATTCATGGGTCATACACTTAAGGGTGATCAACCCGTCATTTACTACGTATATCACAAAGATATACGCCCTTGGGCTACCGTCGTAGCCCTTTTACACGTCCGGTCCTAGAAACCGTGCGCCTTAACTTTAGGTCCGGCCACCCTTCGGCCGTCCGACATAACTTTAGGTCCGGCCACCCTTCGGCCGTCCGACATAACTTTAGGTCCGGCCACCCTTCGGCCGTCCGACATAATCGCCCGTCTGCCATAAGGCATCCGTTTCCCACTTGAACTAATTATACAGCCGAATTATTGACTTAGCGACTTACTCCACCGTAGTGGCCTTTATTTAGTCTACCTTTTTAGACTTACTGTTTCTGGCTGCATAATGGTCAAGTGGTCGTCCGTCTACCGTAGTAGTCGTTAGCTTTGTTTCCGTCCATAACTTATACTTACATTCATAACATGCAATATAAATAATTATAAAGCGAGATTTCGTTTATTTACGTTATGCCATTCTTTCCTTCATTCTTTGTAAACATACGTTTCGTTCTTTGTTCATAATTCATTCTCTTATATATACAAAATATATATTAATACATCACGTATGATCACATTAGCATTCATATCATTTATTCATTTAGTGTATACATTTCAGCCCCAAAACATTTAATAAGGTTTGCACATAACATAGACTGGAGCTTGTGTTAGCACTCTACCACGCTGCATCAACACACACCCCAATCCCTGACCCGAAGCGTCAGAGTATACCACCAAATCTTCACTGCCCTCGGGAAGGGCCAAGACTGGAGCTTGTGTTAGCTTCTCTTTCAATTCCTTAAACGCCTCATCCTGGGTCGAACCCCATTCGTACTTTACTTCCTTCCGAGTCAACTTTGTTAATGGCGAAGCTATTTTCGAGAAATCCTGAATGAATCTCCGATAGTAGCCTGCCAATCCTAAGAAACTGCGGATTTCAGTTGGCGTCTTAGGAATGTCCCATTCACTTACCGTTACTATCTTTGCTGGGTCAACCATAATGCCGTTCGGGCCAATAACGTGACCTAGGAACTGGACTTCCCTAAGCCAGAACACACATTTGGAGAACTTAGCATACAACTTCTCATTCTTCAGAGCTTCCAATACTTCCTTCAAGTGACACGCGTGATCACCCTCATTCTTGGAGTAGATAAGGATATCATCGATGAACACGATTACCGATCGATCCAGCATCGGTCGACACACCCTATTCATTAAATCCATGAACGCTGCGGGGGCGTTCGTCAATCCGAAAGACATTACGCGGAACTCAAAATGTCCATAACGCGTGCGAAATGCAGTTTTCGGTATGTCTTCATCCCTCACCTTCAACTGATGGTACCCGGACCGAAGGTCGATTTTCGAGAACCAACTTGCGCCTTGTAATTGGTCAAACAGGTCATCGATCCTTGGTAAGGGTACTTGTTCTTCACCGTTCGTTTATTCAACTCGCGATAATCGATACACATTCTCATCGAACCATCTTTCTTCTTTACAAACAACACCGGAGCACCCCACGGCGAGATGCTCGGTTGAATAAATCCTTTCTCAAGTAACTCGTCTAGTTGAACCATAAGTTCCTTCATCTCCACTGGTGCTAGTCGATATGGAGCCTTAGCCACGGGCTGGGCATCTGGTACTAAGTCAATTCGGAACTCAATTTCTCTATCGGGTGGTATCCCAGGCAAATCCTCTGGAAACACCTCCGGGTACTCGCGTACCACGGGTACATCGTCTAGTTCCTTCACTTCCTTACACTTGTCAATCACATACACCAGATAAGCCTCGCATCTGCGCCTCAAGTAATTTGTTGCTTTAATCATTGAGATGACGTTTGGCATCTGGGCGTCACGATCTCCAAAAACCTCGACTTTGCTACCATCCGGAGCCTTGAGTTGGATTATCTTTCGTTTACATATAATTTGCGCTTCATTGGCAGTTAGCCAATCCATACCCAACACAACATCGAACCCTCCCAAAACCATAACGAACAATTTGACAGGAAATCTATGACCTTCTATCTTTATCGTGGAGTTGTTAACCACATCGGTTACTCTTGCAGTTCTACCCTCAGCGGTTTCTACGCTAAAGGCCCTTTCTAACTTACTGACAGTGTACTTCACGCGTTTACAAAAACTCACAGATATAAAACTCTTACTGGCACCCGAATCAAATAACACAGAAACCAAAGTGTTGTCAAGGATGAATGTACCTGACGCCACATCGGGATCCGCCCTAGCTTGTTCTTGCGTCAGTGCGTACGCACGAGTCTTTGCACGAGATCCCTCTCCCTTCTTTTCCGGGCCCTTTCCCTTCCCGGTTTCCCCCATCCTGGGCTTGGTGCATTCCCGACTCATATGACCACTTTCCCCACAATTGTAGCATTTGTAGCCTTGCGGGCATTCACGGGAGTAATGTCCGATCTTGCCGCATTTAAAGCATAGATTCGATCCTAACCGACATTCACCCGCGTGTCTTACCCCACATTTCCCACAGACTGTCATCTCGCCTACCCTGGCCTGCTTGTCCCGAGCCCCAAACAACTTCTCACCCGATCGTTTAGCGGGAAAACTCAACTTCTTCTTAGGTTCTTCAATGGCAACAACATTCAACGCCAGATCATCAAATACTACGCCGCTCAGTTCTACTACCGAATCATAGGTAGTAGGGGCGTTTGCCTTGACATAGGTGCGGACCTGGTCCGGCAACCCTTGAATGTAACATGAAATCTTTCTTTCCTCTGTCGTGACAAGGTGTGGCACCAGACGTGCCAGTTCATTAAATCGGGTTGTGTACTACCGGTGCGTCATGCTCCCAGCCTTCAAACCCAGAAATTCCCTCTCTACCTTCTCAATCTCGTTCCTTGGGCAGAAATTCTTTATCACCAAAGTTTTCAAGTCAGCCCACACCATCGCATCCACAATCTCGCTCCCTTTTGCCTGACACCTTCCCACCAATGGGATGCTTCCTCCCTCAAGGAGTTAGCAGCAAATTTTACAACTTGATCCGTTCGACACTCGCTCAGACGAATGGCAGCTTCCATACGGATCACCCAGTCAAATGTAGCCACCGCGTCTTTCTTTCCAGTGAGGACCGGTGGGTCACATGCTTTAAATGACTTATAATCACATCCGCGAGCAGGCGGTGCATTGTCGGTCTCATTGTTCTGAGCACCAACTGCCGCGCTAGACCCACCCACCGCATTGACCTGTTTCAATGCTTCTGCCAACAGACCTGGCAGAGAAGTCTTCATTAATTCTGTGAACTCTCGAGCTATAGTTGCTCTCACTTCTGGTTCAAAGGTGAAAGGTTGTTCTTCAACCTGTGTCTGCTCGGCTCCATGCACACTAACCGCCGGTTCAGTGTGAACACTTCCTTCTTCACTATACTCTTGGCGCGCAGGGATCCTGCCACGCCCACCATTTCGACCGCCGGTACGACCACCGGTACGGCCACCACGCCTTCCGTTTCCTCTCCTTGCCATTACGTTCTATAAGACAAGAAATCCAATGTCATCACGCTAGTTAACAAATAAAATTCAATAAGTACTGTAAGATGTTAATATACACTGGCCATCTGTAATTAACCATTACACTACCTTTCGATTTCTATTTGACCACCTTTGTGATTCCATCAGAACACAAGTCCTTACTTAACCCTTTCTAAGGCATACTATATACGTAATATATATATTACCTTCATACCTGATGCTTTGGCTCGAGTTACCCGTACTGGCATCCGCTTTCGGTCCCATTCAAAGTTTAAGTTCAGACACTAGGAGTGTCCGAATCTCTCAAACTATTGCTCTGATACCAACTTGTAAGGCCCCAAACCCGGGAGGCCCCACTTGTTGGATTTACTCATTCACAAACAGTTCTTAAACATGAATATCGAATAACGCAGCGGAAAACTTCATTCATTCATCATAATTAAAACTTGTTCATACATGCGGAAGCGTAAACAGAGTTTAAAACATATTTACATCATAACTAAACATAACGGGATGCCAGTCTTCATGATCAGCCGGGTAACTCTTCTCGCTTGCCAAGCATCACCGTCCATCCTCATAACCTACCTTAACCTGAATGTGCACACTTAAAAACGTCAGCTACGCTGGTGAGTTCTAGTTTTAACATAAAACCTTAACTTCAAATAAATTGCCAAAAACATCACTTCATACTTCATTTAATAAAAAGCGTACGTAAAATAATGCAATAACAAACATAACACTTCATAAGTCAACGAACATATCGAATCTGCGCCTTCTCGTAACCGTCAAATCCAAACGTTACATACTGGTTGAATAATTTAAGGATCACCACCACTAGGCCCATCATCACCGTACTGTCCTTCGGGTGAGGAACTCCTAGGGCCCGATACTTAGGTCATCCAACCCTTCAAGCACGGCGTCCCAAAGGATAGCGCGTACCAAACTTCAAGCACTGCATCCCATCGGACACAAGTACTTAACTTCAAGCACGACTACCCCGTAAGGTAAATCGTACCAACTTCAAGGATCACGATAATCCCCTTGGCGACCGTCATCGCCCCAGTTGTACAACAGTTGGCCAGCCACAGAGGCCCCTAAAAGGTAAAGGCCCATAACATCCTTCCCATCCCTTAACCTTCATTCCCTAAGGAATATTGGCAGATTCGTTCGTTTGTGACTTTCGTAAACCTTCGCTTCTTTTACTTCAAAAACTTCAGTTAAAGCATTCGTACGTTTTATTAAAAACATTCTCTTCGTTAAAACACTTCGTAAACTTCTTTTGGCAAAATATTTCATAAACACTTCCTTCATAAACATCATTTTATAAAACGTTACATACTTCCTTCATAAACATCATTTTATAAAACGTCACATACAACCTTCGTAAACATCATTTTATAAAACGTTACATACAACCTTCGTAAACATCATTTTATAAAACGTTACATACAACCTTCGTAAATATCGTTTCATAAACATCGTTTCATAAAATCATCACGTGTGCACACCAGCCCAAAAACATTATTAAAACATTTAAAAGAGGGCTTCTAGAACTCACCTTATAAGCTAGTCTCGGTTGTCCTAAACAAAGGTCCAACCACTTCACTTCCGATCTGAATTGATTAGTTAAATACACATCAGACCAATACCGAATCTAACGGTTTAACCCTTCTAAACATACTGACTTCACTTAATCAGTTCTGATGTCTGCACATATCGAAACTAGGTAGCTTCGATGGAGTCTGCACATATCGAAACTTGTAGTTTCGATAGACCTGCACATATCGAAACTTGTAGTTTCGATAGACCTGCACATATCGAAACTAGGTAGTTTCGATGGAGTCTGCACATATCGAAACTTGTAGTTTCGATAGACCTGCACATATCGAAACTAGGTAGTTTCGATGGAGTCTGCACATATCGAAACTTGTAGTTTCGATGGGGTCTGCACAGATTGTCTTCCCAAAAATCCGAAGCTTTTGCATGCGAGTCTGATCGAGTCAGTATCTCAACTTTTCTTAGATCAAAACGTTCGGTTTTCATTCTAGTGCTATACCTAAGCTCATTTTTAAGTTCCATCCGCAAAATCGTTGCCTTTTTAGCCAAAACCCGAAAATCCCAAAAACGAACAAAAACCCAGATTTAGGTCGGATCGTTACCTGAATCGAGCTTCTGATCTGGATGTTCTTCTCACGAGTGCAAGAGACACGAGCGGGTGTAATCTTGTGCGATTCTGACACTTTCTCTCTCTATGGTTTTTCTCTCTCTAGAATTGCAAATGAGAGAAATATGTGGTGACCTTGGCTATTTATAGGGGAGACCTCCCCAAGCCCGGTTCGCGACTGACCCGGCCCGACTTCGGCCCGCTTGAACTCGTTAACTTTATTTCTCGACATTTTGGGATGTTACAGTATAATGTAATCAATCAATTGCACTAATTATAAGAAAATTTTGTTTCGTGTATATAGTAAACATACAAGTCTTTCGTGTAGTGTGGACATCTAGCATTATGTATTTTGTAAAGCACTAAGCTCTCACGTGTAGTGTAAACAAAATAGTATCATGTGTATTGTAGGAAAGGGATTTCATGTATGGTGTTAAACTTAGTATCATGTATTTTGTAAACCAATAATCTTTCATGTGTAATGTAAGTAATGTAGTATCATGTACCTTGTAACCAAATAAGTTTCGTGTTCAATATGATCAATCAAGTATTGTATATAAAATGATCAATTGTCATGTACCATGTATGTTGTAAACAATTAAGTTTCATGTACTATGTGTTCAAGCAAGTAGTATGTGTATTGCAAATAAACAGGTTTCATGGGTTATGTGATCAATACAGTAAATTGTGATTTGTAAATAAACTAGTTTCATGTATTATGTGATCGTAATTTATTGAATTTCGTGTGTGGCGTATACTAACGAGTGTTGTAGGTGATCAAGTGTTGCGGAGAAGCACGTTGTTTGGCGTTCATGTAAAATGTGGTAGTTAGGTTCTAGTTCTTTAGATCTCATTGAGGTTTGTGGGAAGGATTAACGTTTACGCGGTATGGATCGTCTCTTGAAGCGTCAAGTGAAAGGTAACGAGGAGGTTTTGGAAATATTCGGGAATTGTGTTTACAAATACGGGTCTTTGTTTGAACATAGAAAGTGGTAAATTGTTCTTGGTTGTAGATATATAAAGTAGTGATATCATTGAATCGCATATTTTAAATGGATATGCAATTTATGGGAAAAACATTTTTAATTTAAATTTTCAACTATTGGCTAAACAAGTAGTAGTATATTAATTTAGCCAAAGTTTAGAAATATTTACTTTAATGAAGAAAAATCATAATTATTTATCAGTTTTAAAAAATATTTTTATAAAATTGATTGTATTAACTTTCCTTATTAGGTGAAAAATTTTTATGAAAAATTTATGTTTTTGATATTATCTAAAAATTTGATAAGTATTTTGATTAAGCAAGGTAACGAGGTTTTGTTTAAATCATAAAATAGGATGATTTGTTTATGAATGAGATTGTTGGTAGTGTACTAAATCGTATTTGAATGAAGAAGGTGATACTTGAGAAATTTTTAGTAAAAATATGATGGGAAAATTCACGCTCCATGGGTCAACTCAATGAACAATAATTGTAGAGTTGAAATCTATGGAATTGATTAAATGCGGAAATGTTAAACATTACTCAAAATATAAGGAAATGGTTCTCAAATCGAAAATTTAAAAGCAATAAGTAGAAGTTTCTTCTAACGTCTTTGGTAGCTTTCCACTAGGAAGAAGATAATCGCCAAGATGAGTACCGCTATGGTCACTCGGGTAGCCGACCTAGCTTCAGCTCTAGCTGTCTCCGTGCGATGCTCCAGTATTTCTTTTTCGAGGATGGAGATTAACTCCTTTTGGTATCCTAATTGGTTTGCTAGGCTATCCATTCTTTGTCTTTGCAAGTCGTGTAATACTCCTTGCTTTATCCTTTGCCTCTCAAATTCTGAAGTTCTTACATATTGAGGGAATTCATTGGTTGGAATTCCCATAACACCAGTGGGTGCCATGGTATGCCTTACCCAAGGGTTAGGAAGGTACGGGTCGGGCATTAGATATGGGTCTCTCAGTGGGGGTGGTAATTGATTGTGGAGATGGGGTGTATGATACGGGTTTATGGGTGCGGCTGATCCAGGTGTTTGAAGTCTTGGGCCGGTGTTCCTAATCCAATTTGCCCTTACATCAAACCCTGATCTAGCAGTTGCGGGTGTTGGTGATCGATGTACGGGTGATCCGGTGTCTTCTTCCCAATCAGACTCTTCTTCGGGACGGCATACCGGGGATGTAGGAGGGTAGGAGTCCATGCTTAGCAGGAAAACAATGGAAAGGTTGTAAGCGATAAATAAATACTAAGTGTCAAACATAGGAGTTCTCATAGGTTTAGAGTTTGACTAGTCATAATGCCGAGTCTTCACAATAGTATTTTAGGAGTACACTTGACCTATAAGTAGTGTATTCCTAAGGAGAATTCCCAGGAAAGAGGGGTGGGTCACTAAGACACACTTATGTACCCTATCTTTCCTTAGCCAGAATTCCTCATGGGTTTACACACTCTTCCAGCGATCATGTATTAATAATACCATTGTTGGGCTCATGGTCATGATGAGAATTGTTGTGGACTGGGCTTTGAGGCCCAAAAGTAAGGTTTATGCATTTCAACGGCTCCTTATTCTTGGAGGATAGATGGGCTTCTTAGTTTATTATTGGTGGGCATTAGGCCTAATAGTTTAAGTCTTTGCTCATAAAGGGTGATGGTATCATGTATTTGGGTCCAAAGGTGTATGAATAATTTTGGTGCGTATATGTGTGTGTTAAACTTAGGATAGTGTTTTAAATAAATTATGTAGGTAGCTATGAATAGAAGAAGAAGTGGGCAAGTAACGTGACACATAAACTATTGGGTATTGTATCATGTGATGTAATCATATAGTATAATATGTAAAAATATTCACATAGGTGAATAATCATATAGCATGTAGGTAGTAATGAGTGTAAGTACAAGAGTTATCAAGTAGTGTGACACATAAGTCATTATGTATTGTATCAGGTAGTGTAAGTACTTAGGATAGCATGTAAAAATAATCACACATGAATTGATAATGTAACATGTAGTAGCATGGCATTGTATGGGTGTCCTAAAGTTATAGTCTAGGTCAAGGGTGTCTAATAACCTAGTTCCCTATAACCAAGGCTCTGATACCAATCTGTCACACCCCAACCAACGGCGGAAACGTCGAGGCGGGACAATGTAGACTGTTCATGAGCTCAAGGTTGACTAAATTGTAATATGCTAAATCCATTTCCATTCAAACAAACATAATCAAGTTCAAGTACATAATGAAATACAATTTATTCTTGAATTAAGATTAACTAGGTCCAAAGCCTATGTGTAGCATGTCTTGATCTAGCTCATATGAAAACACCTGAAACATGAATAAAATAAGGTCAACTAAAAAGTTGGTGAGTATAACACAGGTTTGTAAATAGATAGCATATAGTTTGTAAAACAAATCCTTACATAACATGATAAATAAGGCATTTATGGGGAGCAGCTATTTTGTAACCAAGTACAATCAAACCTTTGTAACTAGCATGCAAAAATTGTGTTGTCGGTTTCAATCACCGTGCACCTGGGTGGGTTTGTCAGACTCAATAGATCTATCATTGAAAACCGTCGGCTTGTATAGTTAATGACTGCACATAATCGCATACAAAGGTTAGCACACCTAGCACTCGGGCATAAAGCTCAAATTGCACACATGAATGTAAATAGGATTTGTACTTTGTGTTGTTTGTGTAAATGTAATGTGTAATTTGAATAATGTTCATGTTTCACCCTAAAAGTGTAAAAGAGTAAAAGGGGTTATGAAATACTCACCTTGATATTAAGAAGCTTTGTATGTCACACAAGTATGTTGTTTGTTGCACAACAAGTTCAAGCTAACTTCAAGATCAACCTAAGTTTGATGATATACGTATATCAATAGTGGGTTCAAATGGTTAAAGGAATCCTAATGTGAAAAGGGATAGGTGTGGGTTTTCCTCATAAAATGATGGTGTGAGTTTCAAATAATGAATTTTTTTGATAAGAACTTGTACGAGTGAAAGAGTATGTATGAGTTTCATTGACAAGTGTATAAGTATATAATTTAGGTTCCTCTGTTTGTAAATAAATGTACAAATAATTAGATAAGTAGTTTTTCATTGTTTGAAGTTAAATAAACGTATAAATAAGTAAATGAATGATGAATAGATAAATAAATAATCCTTTATTTATTTATAATTTGAAATCCATAAAAATTTAATGTAAAATACGGAAAATAACTAATTAATAAACATTTTAATCATAATTAATTAATTATTGATTAAGGGTATAAACTTGCTTTATATAAAAGATAATTTAAAACAAGAATTTGTAGAACTTTATAAGGCAAATGGGTTTGTAATAATAACCTCATTTATGTCCCAAAATGTTTTATAATTTTAAAGATTTCAAATAAATAATTCGTTAAAATAATTATTTTAATTAAACTAAGTTATTAAGTTTAAGGTCTTATAGTTTTATAAAAGGGATTTTATAAAAATGAATTAGTTGATAAAGTCGGGTTTATAATTATGATCCTCACGTTTGAGAATATATATATATTAGTAACAAAATAAGACACGCATATAAATAAGAATGTTCAAATACCGTTCGTTATACCTTTGTGTTAATTAGAAAAATCAAACATAGATATAAATGTATATATATATATATATATGTATATTCATTTATTTGAAAGGGTATTAATCATAATTTCTTGACAAATCCATAAAGGAATTCGTATGTATATGATTATATATATAAAGGTTTATATATATGTGTGTGAAAATGAAGGTAAAACAAAAAAAACTAAAAAAGGAATGACAACAGGGCAGGGTCAGGATTGAACCCGTGACCTGCCTGTTGTTTATGCATGAATCAAACCACTGGACCAAGATGTTCACTTAGTTAAATAATCAGAAAGTAAGTTTAAATGGAGAGTGCATCCAGTTCTCTCATTCTCCCCCTTCCCCATACAACGAATCGAAACCCAGAGGGGTTAACCCCATTCAAACCCTAACACGCAAATTGATTTAACAGAAAACACAAGAGGGAAGAATCGACTAGAAAGGGAAAAGGATTACCTGAAGTTGATTACAATACCGAGCAAGGAAGTCGATCCTTCAAGGTTGCAGATCCGCGCGACCGAGAGGGAGGAAAGCAAAGAGAAAACTTGGAATTTGAGGATGATTATGAGTTGTGAATGAGTTAGGTACATGTGAGGATAATCAGTGCGTGATTTACGGCCGATATACGTGTTTAATTCTTTGATTTGGAAGCAAAATTGGCTCGGTTTGACTCTTGATAGTCAAACCGGTTTGAATTTCGAATTTTGCTCGCAATTGATAATTTGGTTTGTAGTTTAGACTTGGAATTGGTCAATAATCTGTCTAGAATCCATTAGTCATGCTAGGCAAGTATTGGATTTCAATTTTGATTGATTATAGCCTTGAATTTCAAAGAATTGAGGGTGTTGACTTTACAAGAGTCAAAATTGGTCATATAAAAGTCAAAATAGGTGGAATTTGATTAATGGTTTTTGAATTGAAGTAATGGGGTTCGAGATCAAGGGGTTCAAATGACTAGGGTTCAAGACCACTTTCTTTTAGTTTTTAATATATAAGACATTTGGTTTTATTTATAAAAGTTATAAACAATTAAATATTATTTGTTTAATTACCTATGTTTATAATGAATTGTATTTTATTTTTATAAAACTTACAATTTGTGTAACTAGTTTAACACAATATATATATATGTCTACATATTCATTTAAAATAAATACATATATACATTTAGGAGATGTAAACACATGGTTATGAGTTTTAAAACTCACAAATATAATAGATGATCTGTTTAATAACAAAAAGTGTATATTATTTATTATATATCTCGGTCTAAAAATTCATGGATGTTACAATCTCTTTATCAGATTGGATTCCGAGGTGGCTAAGTGTGGGACTATCCATGCATATTCTAATAGTGTCGTTGCATAATCCTGGTGGTTAGTGCCCACCATTTTTAAGCTTAGAAACTTTCCTTTGATATGTTCCCTTTCATTCAACGGAACATATTTCTTCTCCACTCTTGTTTTGAAAGCACTCCATCCCATGGAGTTTGCACCTTTCTTTCCCTTAGCGGCAATGATATTGTTCCACCATTCAAGGGCTTGGTCCTTGAATAGGTTGGAAGCATAGAGGACTTTTTCTTCCTCAGCACACTTACTAATTGTCAAAACTGACTCGGTCTTCTCTATCCATCTCAGAGTGGCAATTCCTCCCTCTTTTCTAGAAAAATTGTAGGGTTTGCAATCTTGAAACATCTTATAAGTTCATCCTACTATCCTTCGTTTCTTGTCATAGTGAACATGGTTGTTTCCTGTTCATTCCTCTTCTGAAAAATTATGGTAATATTCTTCTCTTTTTGTCCTCTTTGTCTTGGATCCCTGATAACTAGCGGATCCTTTATGTTTATGAGTGACAGTCATTGGTTTGGAATGAGTAATTGTTTTGGCATGAGTGACAGGATGAGAATGTATAGATTTTTGAATTGACGGTTGAACATAAGGTTCTTTAAATTTGTCAAGTTGTCGTTTCTCCGTCTCAGAGAAATCACTGGCAGAGCATCCTTAATTCCTTCAGAAATTAATTTCTAGATCTCTGTTTTTGGTGGATTCTCTTCAGCAGCATTATTTACAATTGCTTGCTTTTTCTTTTCGCGATTGTTTTGAGAAGGTCCGGTTTGTTTACACATTCTAGAAAGAAATAAGATTGGAATTAAAAAGAAAGGATATTTATTTATAATAATTTACATAGAACAAATTAAAATACACAACAATACAAATTTCTAATAATTATTATGATTCTTTTCTTCTAGAGCCTGAATTAACAAGATGTTTCGAGCTTCAATATCTGCTTTCTCTTGTTCCAGTTCAGTTATACGGTTTAACAGTATTTGTATCCTCTCATCTCCAGATG
Organism: Smallanthus sonchifolius; assembly: GCA_023525975.1. NCBI lineage: Eukaryota > Viridiplantae > Streptophyta > Magnoliopsida > Asterales > Asteraceae > Smallanthus > Smallanthus sonchifolius. The sequence goes on along the minus strand of CM042020.1, from coordinate 46,182,833 downwards.
TATCTTCATTTACATATGGAGTAGCGATATTAACCATTTCATGATAAGGGATATAACGTCTATTAGAGTCTGCTCTTTCTTCTCCTTTTGATACATATCTGTTTTCATACGGTATTTCGAGAAATCCCTCTGGAAAATTATATGTATATATGTGAGTAATATTATAACTTCCAGCAGTTGGAGCAGAATGGAAACTTATAGATGGATTATAGGGAGTATTGGGATTCCCTATTTTTCTTAGACTTCTAAAAGTAGAACTTTCAGTATCCTCATTAGTTTCAATCGTGGTTTCATTAGTGACACGTTCACGGTAATTATGAGGAGCAAAACGACGAAAGAAACTGTGTCCTTTTCCTTTTCCAGCCATTTCTGACAAAATAAGATAACTTTTATTAAAATACTCATAATATATTACAAGAAAATATAAAATACAAAGTATCAATCTTTCATTAGTTATTCCCCAAGGATCATCATATTCTCTTCATATTCGTAAATTTGCTCTCCATAAAATTTCGTCCTTGCCTTATCCATAATTCATCCCCTTTTGACTTCGTCCGTTTCTCGTAATGAATGATCCCAACATTCGATCGGGGAAGAAGGCATTCGGTGTTCATAACCATATTGTGGTGGTGGCTCTCAGAGGCCAACCATAATATCGTTATAAGCATTTTGATAGGACTGGGGAGCTTGGAAATAATCCTCAAAGGGATCATTAATAACAGGTCAGCCCTAAATGTCATCTCCTGATTGGACCGTTCATAGGTTGGCTAGCGTACCGTTACCCAAGGGCGTAGCGGTCTGCCACGCTGCTACATGGTAGATTTCTAAAGAATTGCGGCTGGCGGACCGTTACCACCTAGCGTAGCGGTCCGCCACGTGTACACGCGTCACAATTTGTGCCCATTAGTCACTGCACACGTGTCACACTCGGGTTGTTTCCTTAATGACCAAGTAGCGGACCGTTACAAATATGGTGGTGATCCGCCGCCATCGCGTTTCAGGGTGGAGGACAATCCTAGCAGACCTCTACTGAACATTCACCCGTAGCGGACCGTTAGGGTTGACCTTAGCAGACCGCTAAGGTCTCAAAATCATTATTTTTCATTTAAAACCCTAGGCTTTTGGTATTTAAACAAAACAAGTCCTTAAGGTTCAAGCCTTGGTATTTCTTGGACATTTTTGTGGCAGGTGTTACACCTAATTTCCATGTCCACCAGAATTCCCAAAGAACTAAGATGAAGTAACTAGATAAATTATTGATCATAATTTTAACCTACTTATTCATATGTATAAAAGACATAGAATTAACTTGTAATAAATCATAATTATAAATCTGAATTTATAATTATCATCTTATATTATTCATTATTATTTCAACAAAAAATAATAATCAATATCATGTATTTAGGTTATTTGTATTCATTATTTCACCAAATTATAATACAATTAACCTTGATGAGGTTTAACGTTTAAATCATATTTATACATGTATTTGATAAAGTTTCTTAGTGTGTGACCCTTTTAGATCATATATCAATAGTAACTTTATTATATATTGTGTATTGGACATTAAGATCATGTATATAAATACTTTTGAGTATAAAAAAAGAATTTATAAGAAAAAATCACAAAAATAAACATTTTGACCAACCACTTACAATGAACATTTGCTTATTTTTCTTCTCTCTAAACATTGACTAAATGGGAGATGGAGAGCTTGACACGTGACAAGAATGGACACCAAAGGCTCATTATTCCGGTGATGTTGCACATTGCGTAATACGTCGTTGATGTATGCGTGTTAGTATATATTTTTATAGTAAGATCTTTAAATTTATAAAATGATTATTACGTCTACCAACTACACACAATAGGCAAGTGCACCTATCACAGAGTATTATAGTTTAGGTAAGAACAAAGTATCGAACCATGGATACGGTTTCCTTACTCAATCCTCGCTATTGTCTGACCAAAATAAAAAGTGAATAAAAGGTGGTTTAAATAAAATAAAAGAAATAAAAGCTAAATAGCAGTGCAGAAAACTATCAATCAAACAAGATATCACTTAGGTTCGAATCCGCTTGGTGTAAATTGATATTTTAGAAAGAGATCAATGATGTGGTTCATTTGGGAGGTGGAGAACATCTTGGTCTAGATACTGCCCTAATAACCATTGGAGTGCTAACGGGCTCCCGCAAACGTTAGTCTCACCCTCTAATTATTATTCAGACTAAGATTATCCAGTTGACTTGGCTCCCGTCAGGGTTACCAAGTCATATGACTCTTTGAGAAGTTGGAATGCGCAACCACCTCCAAGCCACTCAGTGAAGATTTAAAATCAACTAATTTATATTCTTAGTAAAAAGTTGGAAAGGCTGCAAACCTCGACCACATAGTTTTATGAGGTTAGTTTCATGATAACCACCATAATTCCGGAGTTAATGTAATCTTGTTTATATAAATACTTTAAATAAATACTACTTCATTCTTATGTCTCGAACATCACGACTGTGGTTAAGACCAATGCGAGCCCAAAAACAAAAGAAGAAAAGAAATACCAACATAAAATACAAGGTACAATTAAGACTCAAAATATATTTATTAAATACCCAAACCTTTAATCAATCCAAAGTTTTAGATCTATACTAACCGGGCCAAGTAGCACCAAAAATTTGTATAAAGATGTACAAACTTGAATGAATTCTAAGCAAGATGTCTTGCTTAAGATACCTATAAGATTTAAGACTTTAAACGACCGAAAATAAAGGACTCATGTCTTTTTAAAGCAAATTAAATGCAAGATAATCTAAGAAACATAAACACATCATTTTACTAAATCAAAATATTAAATTAAACCAAAGTTCATCAAAACCCAAGTGATACAAGAGAACTAACCAAGAATTGTCATACAAATGACTACACTAACACTTGGTGATATAATCATCGAATGATCAAAGGATCAAGCCAAAGCCAAAGTGAAGTGTGTTAGGAATCGTGCACCGGTTTTAACTTTTAAAACGATTAGTATACAAAATCATATTTGCGTAGCGGAAGCGATAAAAAGGGCACACAATTATAAAGTTCTAAAATTTATCCGACAGTGATCCAATTACATGAAAAATAGACATTAAAATAAACGCAACCATAGGGTGTTCAAGGATTATACCTTTGACGAATAACCCTGTAAGGCCCCAAACCCGGGAGGCCTCACTCGTTGGATTTACTCATTCACAAACAGTTCTTAAACATGAGTATCAAATAATGCAGTGGAATCATTCATTCAACATAACTAAAAAGTTGTTCATACATGCGGAAGCGTACATTGTCAATTACATAAACTTAACATAAACAACTCATAACGGGATGCCAGTCTTCATGATCGACCGGGTAACTCTTCTCGCTTGCCAAGCATCACCGTCCATCGTCCATACCTGCCTTAACCTGAATGTGCATACTAAAAAGGTCAGCTACGCTGGTGAGTTCTAGCATTTCATAAAAACTTTAACATCAACATTTGCCAAAAACGTATCATTCATTTAGTAAAAACCTTTCACAAAAGCATGTAATAATTTAACATCTTTTAAAAAAAAAGGTTTCGTACCCATATCATCATCAACATCATAATCATAAACACCGTTAAACGGATCGTTCATTAAAACTTTTAACATTCATTTAAGTCATACATTATTATCTAAATCTGTGTTACCCTTCGTTCCGTCATTTAGTATGGTATTGCCCCTAAGGCTTAACTGCACGAAGACCGACAATACCATACATTCCGTCAATTCCCTTATGGTATTGCCCCTAAGGCTTAACTGCACGAAGACCGACAATACCATACATTCCGTCAATTCCCTTTTGGTATTGCCCCCAAGGCTAACTGCGCGAGGACCGACAATACCCATTCAGTTGCCCTTATGGCTCTCATGTCCATAAACCGACAACTTCCATCGACGGTTATGACTCTCAGCCATAACATCGTCGGATCATAATTTAACCTTACATGGGGTCACGTTAACCCCTGAGTAACCGTCGTTACTCCCTTTTACCAGTTGTACAACATCATAACCATTGGCATGCCACAAAGACATGCCCCTGTTGTTCTTGTGGCAACTATGGCTCGCTGTCCATAATCTACCACAAGGCTGGGAATCTCATTCCCAGACTTCATTCGTCAATTCCATTCATTCGACAGATTAGATTTGTAATGACTTCTTTAAAACCTTTACCTCTTTCTCTTCTCATTAAACATTTCCTCATTTAAACCGTTCATAAAGCATTCGTAACCCTTTTTGGCAAAAACATTTCAAAACCTTTCCTTTCGTAAACATCGTTTCAACATTTCAAAACCTTTCCTTTCGTTAAACATCATTTCGTTAAAACATCATTTCGTTAAACATCATTTCGTTAAACATCATTTCGTAAGTATGCACACCAGCCCAAAAACATTAACAAAACATTTAAAAGAGGGCTCTAGAACTCACCTGATACGCTAATATGGGTTGTCCTAAACGAAGGTCCGACAACGTCACTTCCGATCTGAATTGATTAGTTAAACACATCAGACCAATCCCGACTCTAACGGCTTAACCAATCTAACATACTGACTTCACTTAATCAGTTCTGATGTCTGCGCACTTAGCAAGTGCGCAGACTCTGCTTCCTGCGCACTTAGCAAGTGCGCAGACTTCCCTTCCTGCGCACTTAACAAGTGCGCAGGTTCCTCTTCCTGCGCACTTAGCAAGTGCGCAGGACCTGCTCTGTGCGCACTTAGCAAGTGCGCACGACCTGTTCTTGGCGAAAAACCCTAACTTTCACATTCGGGTCTGATCGTGTCAAGATCCCGAATTTGTTGCATCCAAAACGTTCGTTTTCCATTAAGGATCTCAAATCTATGTTTATTTATCAGTTTCATCCGTTCAAGCCTTGCCTTTTCACCCAAAACCCGAAAAACCCAAAAACGAACTAAAACTCAGATTTAGCTCGAATGGTTACCTGGATGACGATTCCGCTTTGGAGGTTCTCTTCACGAGTGCAGGAGACACGAACGGGTGCGATCTTGTGCGATTCCGACACTTTCTCTCTCTACGGGTTTTCTCTCTCTAAAGGTTGCAAATGAGAGAAAATGGGGTGGCATAGGCTATTTATAGCCCGCTGACCCATCCGACCCGACCCGTCATGCCTCGTTCGTTTATTCTGTTAATAAAATCGTCGTTTATTTTCGGGATGTTACAAGTCTACCCCCCTTACAATAGGTTTCGTCCCCGAAACCTATCATAAGTCAAATAGATGAGGGTACGACTCCCTCATTTCCTTCTCCGTTTCCCAAGTGGCTTCCGATCCCTTTTGATGCTTCCATTGGACTTTAACCAATTGGATAACTTTATTACGTAAACGTTTCTCCTTTCGATCAAGGATGGCCACAGGTTCTTCGATGTAATTAAGGCTGTTGTCGACCTCGATGTCGGTAAGTGGTACGTGAGCCGATTCATCCGCCAAATACTTTCGCAAGTGTGATACATGGAAGGTAGGATGAATCCCACTTAACTCATCAGGCAACTCCAACCGATAAGCAACTTCCCCAACCCGTGCCATTATCTTGAATGGTCCGACAAACCTCGGACTTAACTTTCCTCTCTTTCTGAATCGTATGATTCCCTTCCATGGTGACACTTTCAGCATTACTCTGTCACCAATATTAAACTCAATAGGCCTTCGTCGTTTATCCGCATAGGATTTCTGACGATCTTGTGCGGCCTTCATTCGCGCTTTGATCTGATCAAACCTTTCCGACGTCTCTCTAACGACTTCGAGACTTCCTAATTCCTTCTGTCCAATCTCACCCCAACAAACCGGGGTCCTACATCTTCTCCCATACAACATTTCGTAAGGCGGCATGCCTATCGTCGTGTGATGACTATTGTTGTAGGAGAATTCAGCTAACGGCAGATGGCTGTCCCAACTGCCACCGAAGTCGATAATACAAGCACGAAGCATATCCTCCAATGTCTGAATGGTCCTTTCGGACTGACCATCCGTTTGCGGGTGGAATGCTGTGCTGATATTAAGCCTCGTGCCCATCGCCTCGTGAAATCTTTTCCAGAACTTCGATGTGAATCGTGTGTCCCGGTCAGATACGATCGTCAATGGCATCCCATGCCGTGCTATTATTTCATTAATAAACACTTCCGCTAACCTTTCCGACGAGAACGTCTCGCGAATAGGTAGGAAATGAGCACTCTTCGTTAAACGGTCCACAATTACCCATATGGTGTCATGACCTTTAGCTGTGCGAGGTAGCTTAGTTATGAAGTCCATGGTAATGTGTTCCCACTTCCATTCCGGTATATCAAGTGGTTGAATCTTTCCATACGGTTTCTGGTGCTCAGCCTTTACTTGCGAGCAAGTCAAGCACTTGCTTACATACTTCGTCACGTCACATTTCATTCCAGGCCACCAGTATTCCCTCCTCAGATCTTGGTACATTTTATTGGTACCGGGATGGATAGAGTAACGAGACTTATGAGCCTCATCCAAGATTTTGGTCCTAAGCTCGCCACCCATAGGTATCCATATCCGCCCAAAACGTGTCCTAACACCAAGGGTGTTATATTCCAACTTGTCCTGTTGGCCAACCATCCTTTCCTTCTTTATGTTTTCCTCTTTAAGTGCCTCATCTTGAGCCTTTTCAATTTCTCTCATCACATCTGAAGTTACCACCAACTGGCAAGCCTTCACTCTAATAGGAGTAGGCACATCCTTTCGGCTTAGAGCGTCAGCCACCACGTTTGCCTTTCCAGGATGGTATATGATTTCACAGTCATAATCTTTTAGGAGTTCTAACCATCGCCTCTGCCTCATATTAAGCTCTCTTTGTTCGAAGAAGTACTTCAAACTTTTGTGGTCAGAGTAAATAGTAAACTTCACCCCGTACAGGTAGTGCCTCCAGATTTTTAATGCAAATACGACAGCAGCAAGTTCCAAATCATGAGTCGGATAATTAGTTTCATGAACTTTCAACTGCCGTGACGCATACGCGATCACTCTCCCGCGTTGCATCAACACGCATCCCAATCCCTGACCCGAAGCGTCAGAGTACACCACTAGGTCTTCATTGCCCTCGGGGAGGGCCAAGACTGGAGCTTGGGTAAGCCTCTTCTTCAATTCCTTAAACGCCTCATCCTGGGTCGAACCCCATTCGTACTTTACCTCCTTCCGAGTCAACTTCGTCAACGGCGAAGCTATTTTCGAGAAATCCTGGATGAATCTCCGATAGTAGCCCGCCAATCCCAAGAAACTACGGATTTCAGTTGGCGTCTTAGGAACATTCCATTCTCTTACCGTTACTATCTTTGCTGGGTCAACCATAATGTCGTTCGGGTTAATGACGTGACCTAGGAATTGGACTTCCCTAAGCCAGAACGCGCATTTGGAGAACTTAGCATACAACTTTTCTTTCTTCAGAGCTTCCAATACCTCCCTCAAGTGACACGCGTGATCACCCTCATTCTTGGAGTAGATGAGGATATCGTCAATGAATACGATTACTGATCGATCCAGCATTGGTCGACACACTCTATTCATCAAATCCATGAACGCTGCAGGGGCGTTCGTCAATCCAAAAGACATTACGCGGAACTCAAAGTGTCCATAACGTGTGCGAAATGCCGTTTTCGGTATGTCTTCTTCCCTCACTTTCAACTGATGGTACCCGGATCGAAGGTCGATCTTTGAGAACCAACTTGCGCCTTGTAATTGATCGAACAAGTCGTCGATCCTTGGTAACGGGTACTTGTTCTTCACGGTACATTTGTTCAACTCGCGGTAATCGATACACATTCTCATCGAACCATCTTTCTTCTTTACAAACAACACCGGAGCACCCCACGGCGAGATGCTCGGTTGGATAAATCCTTTCTCAAGTAACTCGTCTAGTTGGACCATAAGTTCCTTCATTTCCACTGGTGCTAGTCGATATGGAGCCTTAGCCACGGGCTGGGCATCTGGTACTAAGTCAATTCGGAACTCAATTTCTCTATCGCGTGGTATCCCAGGCAAATCCTCTGGAAACACCTCCGGGTACTCGCGTACCACGGGTACATCGTCTAGTTCCTTCACTTCCTTACACTTGTCAATCACGTACACCAGATAAGCCTCGCATCCGCGCCTCAAGTAATCTGTTGCCTTAATCATCGAGATGACGTTTGGCATCGGGACGTCACGATCTCCAAAAACCTCGACTTTGCTACCATCCGGAGCCTTGAGTCGGATTATCTTTCGTTTACATATGATTTGTGCTTCGTTGGCAGTTAGCCAATCCATACCCAGCACGACATCAAACCCTCCCAAAACCATAACAAACAATCTGACAGGGAATCTATGACCTTCTATTTTTATCGTAGAGTTGTCAACTACCTCGGTCACTCTCGCAGTTCTACCCTCAGCGGTTTCTACGCTAAAGGCCCTTTCTAGTATACTTACAGCGTACTTCACTCTCTTACAAAAAGTCGCAGATATAAAACTCTTACTGACACCCGAATCAAATAACACAGAAACAAGAGTGTTGTCAAGGACGAATGTACCTGACGCCACGTCGGGGTCCATTCTGGCCTGGTCTTGCGTCAGCGCGTACGCACGAGTCTTTGCACGAGATCCCTCTCCCTTCTTTTCCGGGCCCTTTCCCTTCCCGGTTTCCCCCATCCTTGGCTTCGGGCAGTCCCTACTCAGATGACCGAAATCCCCACAGTTGTAGCACTTGTAGTGTTGTGTGCACTCACGGGCGTAGTGTCCGGTCTTGCCACACTTAAAGCACAGGTTAGATCCCAGTCTACATTCACCTACATGCTCCTTTCCACACTTCTTACAAATAGTCGGCTCATCCACCCGAGCCCTTTTATCGCGAGCCCCAAACATCTTTCCACCAGTTCGCTTGTTTGAGAAGCTCGGTCTCTTCTTTGGTTCCTCGATGGCGGCGACATTCAGTGCCAGATCATCAAATACTACGCCGCTCAGTTCTACTACCGAATCATAGGTAGTAGGGGCGTTTGCCTTAACATAGGTGCGGACCTGGTCCGGCAACCCATGAATATAGCAGGCAATCTTTCTCTCTTCAGTAGTGACAAGGTGTGGCACCAGACGTGCCAGTTCATTGAATCGGGTTGTATATTGTCGGTGCGTCATGTTCCCGGCCTTCAAACCCAGAAATTCCCTCTCTACCTTCTCAATCTCGTTCCTTGGGCAGAAATTCTTGATCACCAAAGTTTTCAAGTCAGCCCACATCATTGCATCCACAATCTCGCTCCCTTTTGCCTGACGTACACCTTCCCACCAATGGGATGCTTCCTCCCTCAAGGAGTTAGCAGCAAACTTCACTACTTGATTAGCTCGACACTCGCTCAGACGGATGGCGGCTTCCATACGTATTACCCAATCAAAAGTAGCTACCGCGTCCTTCTTCCCAGTGAGTATCGGCGGGTCACATGCCTTAAAGGACTTATAATCACATCCGCGAGCAGGCGGTGCATTGTCGGTCTCATTGTTCTGAGCACCAATTGCCGCGCTAGACCCACCCGCCCCATTGACCTGCTTCAACGCTTCAGCCAACAGACCTGGCAGAGAATTCTTCATCAACTCGGAGAACTCTCGAGCTATGGCTGCTCTCACTTCTGGTTCAAAAGTGAAAGGTTGTTCTGCAACCTGTGTCTGTTCAGTTCCATGCACACTAACCGTCGGTTCAGTGTGAACACTTCCTTCTTCGCTGTGCTCTTGGCGCGCAGGAATCCTGCCACGCCCACCATTTCGACCGCCGGTACGACCACCGGTACGGCCACCACGCCTTCCGTTCCCTCTCCTCACCATTCCGTTCTATAAGACAAGAAATCCAATGTCATCACGCTAGTTAACAAATAAAATTCAATAAGTACTGTAAGATGTTAATATACACTGGCCATCTGTAATTAACCATTACACTACCTTTCGATTTCTATTTGACCACCTTTGTGATTCCATCAGAACACAAGTCCTTTCCTAACTCTTCCTAAGGCATACTACATACACATACTCTACTTTTCATACCTGATGCTGTGGCTCGAGTTACCCGTACTGGCATCCGCTTTCGGTCCCATTCAAAGTTTAAGTTCAGACATTAGGGGTGTCCGAATCTCTCAAACTATTGCTCTGATACCAACTTGTAAGGCCCCAAACCCGGGAGGCCTCACTCGTTGGATTTACTCATTCACAAACAGTTCTTAAACATGAGTATCAAATAATGCAGCGGAATCATTCATTCAACATAACTAAAAAGTTGTTCATACATGCGGAAGCGTACATTGTCAATTACATAAACTTAACATAAACAACTCATAACGGGATGCCAATCTTCATGATCGACCGGGTAACTCTTCTCGCTTGCCAAGCATCACCGTCCATCGTCCATACCTGCCTTAACCTGAATGTGCATACTAAAAAGGTCAGCTACGCTGGTGAGTTCTAGCATTTCATAAAAACTTTAACATCAACATTTGCCAGAAACGTATCATTCATTTAGTAAAAACCTTTCACAAAAGCATGTAATAATTTAACATCTTTTAAAAAAAAAGGTTTCGTACCCATATCATCATCAACATCATAATCATAAACACCGTTAAACGGATCGTTCATTAAAACTTTTAACATTCATTTAAGTCATACATTATTATCTAAATCTGTGTTACCCTTCGTTCCGTCATTTAGTATGGTATTGCCCCTAAGGCTTAACTGCACGAAGACCGACAATACCATACATTCCGTCAATTCCCTTATGGTATTGCCCCTAAGGCTTAACTGCACGAAGACCGACAATACCATACATTCCGTCAATTCCCTTTTGGTATTGCCCCCAAGGCTAACTGCGCGAGGACCGACAATACCCATTCAGTTGCCCTTATGGCTCTCATGTCCATAAACCGACAACTTCCATCGACGGTTATGACTCTCAGCCATAACATCGTCGGATCATAATTTAACCTTACATGGGGTCACGTTAACCCCTGAGTAACCGTCGTTACTCCCTTTTACCAGTTGTACAACATCATAACCATTGGCATGCCACAAAGACATGCCCCTGTTGTTCTTGTGGCAACTATGGCTCGCTGTCCATAATCTACCACAAGGCTGGGAATCTCATTCCCAGACTTCATTCGTCACTTCCATTCATTCGACAGATTAGATTTGTAATGACTTCTTTAAAACCTTTACCTCTTTCTCTTCTCATTAAACATTTCCTCATTTAAACCGTTCATAAAGCATTCGTAACCCTTTTTGGCAAAAACATTTCAAAACCTTTCCTTTCGTAAACATCGTTTCAACATTTCAAAACCTTTCCTTTCGTTAAACATCATTTCGTTAAAACATCATTTCGTTAAACATCATTTCGTTAAACATCATTTCGTAAGTATGCACACCAGCCCAAAAACATTAACAAAACATTTAAAAGAGGGCTCTAGAACTCACCTGATACGCTAATATGGGTTGTCCTAAACGAAGGTCCGACAACGTCACTTCCGATCTGAATTGATTAGTTAAACACATCAGACCAATCCCGACTCTAACGGCTTAACCAATCTAACATACTGACTTCACTTAATCAGTTCTGATGTCTGCGCACTTAGCAAGTGCGCAGACTCTGCTTCCTGCGCACTTAGCAAGTGCGCAGACTTCCCTTCCTGCGCACTTAACAAGTGCGCAGGTTCCTCTTCCTGCGCACTTAGCAAGTGCGCAGGACCTGCTCTGTGCGCACTTAGCAAGTGCGCACGACCTGTTCTTGGCGAAAAACCCTAACTTTCACATTCGGGTCTGATCGTGTCAAGATCCCGAATTTGTTGCATCCAAAACGTTCGTTTTCCATTAAGGATCTCAAATCTATGTTTATTTATCAGTTTCATCCGTTCAAGCCTTGCCTTTTCACCCAAAACCCGAAAAACCCAAAAACGAACTAAAACTCAGATTTAGCTCGAATGGTTACCTGGATGACGATTCCGCTTTGGAGGTTCTCTTCACGAGTGCAGGAGACACGAACGGGTGCGATCTTGTGCGGTTCCGACACTTTCTCTCTCTACGGGTTTTCTCTCTCTAAAGGTTGCAAATGAGAGAAAATGGGGTGGCATAGGCTATTTATAGCCCGCTGACCCATCCGACCCGACCCGTCATGCCTCGTTTGTTTATTCTGTTAATAAAATCGTCGTTTATTTTCGGGATGTTACAAACCCGCGGATAACACTTGGGATCAAATAACGTCACACCAGTTGAGTAACCATGAACTCGTCTCATGAACTTCCGGGTCAAGATTGGTCCGATTCGGCTTGCATGCCCGGGTCACGGCTTCAGAAGGCTGCGTCCGGCTCGGGAGGGAAGGCGACTACTCGGCGGAGCACGGTGGCAGCACGATGGTGGCAAAGTGGTGGTGGCCGATTGGAAAACAAGAGAGGGAGGGGGCCGGTTCTCGGTTTTCGCAAAACGGGGGGAGGAATCCAAAAACTCTCTTAGGGTTTTACCATTAGTTTGTATTTATAATCTAAATCATTTACAAACTAATTGTCACACCACGGCCGGTGGCGGAATATACGTCGGGACTGACGCTGTTGTTCATAAGCTCATGATCATATAATTAAAATAAATTTATTTATTCATCAAATTTAAAGCATCCGTTACAAGAGGAAAATGGAAAACGAAACGTTCAAAACATAACATAGATTAAATTCAAACTAGGTCTGTATCCTAAGTGAGCAAGTAGAGTCCTCAAACAGGTGCACCTGAAACATGCGAGTAAAAGTAAACTACAAATAGTTGGTGAGAAACATAGGTTTTGACACCAACAAAGTTAAGTATAGTTTTTACAATTCAATATGTTCAAAGCGTGTCTAAAGCATAAATGTGAAAACATACAAGATTCCAAGCGTACAATTCAATCCTGGTAATAGAAAACTAGATATGCAATCCAACTGATTGCCATTTTAAGAAAAAGGGGTGAAATGATACCCAATTTGTAAGTTGATACCCAACAAAACCCGCCAAGGTTTTGTGGTAAGTTATAGTTTCGGATTCCCGTATAAATGATCATGTTAGGTACTACCTTAGGCTTGGGCTGCAAGTTATAGAATATACTGACATGAACACATGTAATGGTCACCAGGTAGTTCAAGACATAAAGCATAAAGATCAAAGCATAAGAACATAGGAATTGAATTGCGTAAGTAAAGCGTTTGTAAACATGTTTCACCCCAAAAGTAAAAAAAGTAAAAATAGTAAAAATAGGCTACTCATCTTGCAATAAGTAGCTTGAATGTCACACAATTATGTTGTTTGTTGCACAAATGTTCTAGCTAACCACAAGGTTAACCTATGTTTGATGAAATATATGTATCAATGATTTGTACAAATGAAATAGGGAATCCTAATGTGCGAGGAGGTTTATGTGGGTGTCCTCATTTTAATAATAAAATAATTATTTGAGTTGCAAATAATATTTTATGTAAACCTTTGATAAATAATTGTATTGTAATAAGTGAAAGAATATATAAGCATTTTGTTTGTTTGTAATAATTATATAAATGTATGAATAAATAATTAGGTTTCTTTTGTTTGTAAATAAATACACAAATAAATAAATGAGTAGTTTTCTTTTATTTGCAAACGCATAAATTAATAAATGGTTAAATAAATAAATGAGTAATAATTTGTTGAGTAATTAAATAATTTACTACATAAATAAATGAATAAAACATTTCATTTGATTTATGAAAAATAAATGTTAAAAATGATGATTTAATTATTTGTTAATTAAACCAAAATTTAAAGTATAATAATAATGTTCTAATTATAAAAGTTTGTACAAATATTTGCAAAGAAATGGGTTTATAATCATAATTAGTTGAAAGTGATTGTTGTACACTAGAACGGTTATCATTTCAGAGTAGTACCTCCAACAGTAAAGTTTCTAGGAAAGGGTTGGTCGGATCAGAACCCCGTCTTTTCCTAGCCAGAACTTTAATGTTTGCTAGATAACTACATACTGGGTGTGTTTGGAAAGTATATGGGCTAAAGTGGAAATATGAGTTTAGTAAAGATAGAAATTGAATATTAAATAATTTAATTTGAAAATGAGGAGTTTTAGTAAATATATGATTTTTGAAATTGAAATGAACAAGAAAGATTAAACCAAGCTTTTAAATAAAAGCTTTGAACAAGTTTAATTAAAATAGGGCTTTTGATCTTGGAAAGGTCTATGATTATAACATAAACATGTTAGGGATCATAGATCTAGCTAGTTATGAGGGATTTTTTGAAAGGAAAAGTATGAACAAGCAAGGACATCAGAAGAACGTACTTAGAATGGAAGGATTTAAGCTAGAATCTTCCAAAAGATGATAAGAACGACCTTTAGTAGCTAGAGAACCCTAGAGGATCGTTGAGGTGTGAATAATGCATGGGAAATAAGGCCTATATTTACAGGGTAGGATTATGGGCTTATTCACGAAATTTAATTTGTTATAGGGACTAGGATTTTAAAAGATGAATAATAGTTTTTAATTTCATATTCTAACTTAAGTGCTCATTAATTTTATTTTTATGACTCCATTTCATCAACATAATTCATATTTAAAATGTTTGATAAATGTAATTATATACTTATTTGTTTTATTTACCTTTAGTAATTTAAAACACTAGCAATGTTAATTAACAATGTTATATTTTCATAATAAATTGTTTAAATGGTTTATTTATCATGTGTATATATATATATATGTATATATATATATATATATATAGTTACATATATATTTAAAAATAAACACATAAAGGATATCAATTCATAATCAAATGTTGTAAGTTTAGATTGGTTATCATAACAAGGTATATATATTTATTTCATAACAATCATATAAGTATGTATGCACACTCATGAATTATAATGAATAAATAGGATACTTTCATAAATGTTAATCATAAATTAATGAAATTACAATTTGCCGAAATAGTTAAAATAAAGATCGGAATTTCCTGGGGATTACAGTCTCCCCTACTTTAGGAGATTTCGTCCCGAAATTGATTAGAAAGGGGTCCAGGAACAAGAGGTGTGTGTGTTTGGGTTCTCAACTAGTTTTGCTTGTCGGTTTGAAGAGTATAGTTGATGACAAGGTTCATGTTAGGTCATCGCGTTAGGTATGAATGGTGGTAGTCGATTTTGTTTAAATGGAAATAAGGAGAGATTTCCCTAGAATGATTTTGGACTCAAATGATGGGATGCATCACCTGTAATGAGGATGATGGGCATTTTAAGATCTAAACTTGTTTAGGATGTAATCTAAGATGTTCGAGTAATATCACTGGATAAGGATTGGTCAAAGTCAAAGTAATAGAAAACCTTACGTGACACGTGCAACATTACATCTAATAATATGACATGAGCACTTATATATAGGATATACTAGTGGTATATCCACTTTGCCTTTATCATATCCCATTAGGTTCGTTATTGTATATCACCATAGGTTTTATGTCATCACACACGATAGAATTTACTATGTTTTCCATGCGCTGACTTTTATAATTACGTGTGCACCCGTAATTACTCAAATCGTCGTATGGTCCGTATATATCATTCTATTGCGTGTGGGTACAGAGGTGGGGAAAAACACCCAAAAACATTTTGTTTATTATTGTTTTCATGTATGAGTTGCTAATAAGAAATTGTGTCTAGATGGTAAAGTCAATCAGGGAGTCAAGACTAATAAGGTGGCACAACCCCATACACGTGTGTCCTAAGTAGATGGCATGCCTTCCAGGTTACCCATAAAGTTTATAGCTCTCTCGTGTTTGGACAAGAATACGTTAAACCCCGAGTAACTCAAAGTTTATAGCTTCCTCGTGTTTGAACAAGAATACGTCAAACCCTGAGTAGCTCAAAGTTTATAGCTTCCTCGTGTTTGAACAAAAATACGTCAAACCCCGAGTAGCTCAAAGTTTATAGCTATCAACTTTCATGGATAAAGTGAACGATCATGTATATAGTGGGCAATTAATTTGCAAACAATGTAAACAGTATAGTTTTGTATGTAATGTAAACACTCAAGTTTCATATATAGCTTAAATAATCTAGTATTATGCATATTGTAAATAATCAATTTCCATCTATAATGTGATCAATCTAGTATCACGTATATTGCAAGTAATCAAATTTCATGTATAATGTAGATAATCATGTATATTGTATACAACCAAGTTTCATGTATAACGTGAACAATCAAGTTGCGTGTATAATGTAAACAATTTAGTCTCAGGTATATTATGAACGTTCGTTTGTAAATAGTTCAACCTCATTAGTAACTTAAACTATCGAATCTGGTTGGTGATCGAGTGCTGCGGACAAGCGTGTTGCATAATGTAGGTAGTTGTGATTTAAGTTTTCAATTTTTGTTGATGGATGGTTAACGCCTGTGCGAAAGGATTCATATTTTTGAAGTTGCTAGTAAGTTCATTCATTTTCGAATGTGCAAGGTGATGAGAAAGTTTTATAGATATTTAGAATTAATATATGATTTGAGCTTTTTGTTTTTAAATGACAAGTAATTGAAATTTGTCCTTTTTTGTAAATGAATAAATGAAAATAGTAGGTGGAATAACTAGGTAATTGGGTAAATAAAACCTTTTTATATATCTAGTTATTATAAGATAATTTTTCAAAAGAAAATAATGACCAAATTATCTCGTAATTAGGCCAAGAATTTAAAAGTAACGAATTAAGTGGCCGTAATGAAATAATTATTAGGGTCAAAATTAATTATTAGCTAAGATAATGAGATAAATATTATAAAACAAAATTGCATTAAGTTCCTTCGCTAGGTAGAGGGGTTTGTAAATTTATAATCTAGATAAAATTTATAAACCGAGTGTTTGATAAAGTTTTTGTTTAGATGTAACATCCCAAAACTGGTAATAAATAAATAATGACACGATCGAAATTTATAATTTTTAAATGGCGAAAGAAATACGGATGGGCTTGGGCTCGGCTTTAACGGGCCGAAGGAAGCCCAAGTATATAAGGGCAAGGGCTGCTCCAAACCTTTCATTTCTACCATTCACAAGTTCTAGAAAGAGAGAAGAGAGCTCGGGTCTAGAGAGAGAAAGTGACGGATCGACTCCGGAATTCAGGAGAACGTTGCTGCTGTGCTCGTGATCATCTCCTCCGAATCAGAAATCCAACCCAGGTAAGTGTTCGATCATAATATGAGTTTTTATGATTTTTTTTGGGTTTTCGGTTTTAGCCCAATATATGATGATTTTACGGATGAAACTTGAAAATGAGCTTAGGTATAGCATCTAGAATGAAAACCGAACGTTTTGATCAAAGAAAATTTAGATATCGACACGATCAGAGTCGCATGCAGAACCTTCGGGTTTTTGGGGAAGAAGACTGATTCATCGAAACTAATAGTTTCGATGTAGGTGAATCCATCGAAACTACTTAGTTTCGATATATATATACAGACCCATCGAAACTACCATTGTTTCGATATATATATACAGACCCATCGAAACTACCTAGTTTCGATATGCCCACGATCCGAAGCTAAGATAATACATAAGTTACTTACCGAAACTACCATAGTTTCGATATGAACCCATGACTCGAAACTACCAAGTTTCGACATAAGCAACCTATCGAAACTACCAAGTTTCGACACAAGCAACCTATCGAAACTACCAAGTTTCGATATAAGCAAATCCATCGAAACTACTAGGTGTAACATCCTAAAATGTCGAGAAATAAAGTTAACGAGTTCAAGCGGGCCGAAGTCGGGCCGGGTCAGTCGCGAACCAGGCTTGGGGAGGTCTCCCCTATAAATAGCCAAGGTCACCACATGTTTCTCTCATTTGCAATTCTAGAGAGAGAAAAACCGTAGAGAGAGTAAGTGTCGGAATCGCACAAGATTGCACACGCTCGTGTCTCTTGCACTCGTGAGAAGAACCTCCGGATCAGAAGCTCAATTCAGGTAACGATCCGACCTAAATCTGAGTTTTAGTTCGTTTTTGGGTTTTTCGGGTTTTGGGTGAAAAGGTAAGGTTTGAACGGATGAAAGTGAAAGATAATCATGGATTTGAGTTCCTTAATGGAAAACGAACGTTTTGAATGCAACAGGTTCGGGATCTTGACATGATCAGACCCGAATGCGAAAGTTAGGGTTTTTCACGAAGAACAGGTCGTGCGCACTTGCTAAGTGCGCACGGAGCAGGTCCTGCGCACTTGCTAAGTGCGCAGGAGGAGGGACCTGCGCACTTGATAAGTGCGCAGGCAGCAGGGTCTGCGCACTCGCTAAGTGCGCAGGCAGCAGGGTCTGCGCACTTGCTAAGTGCGCAGGCAGCAGGGTCTGCGCACTTGCTAAGTGCGCAGACATCAGAACTGATTAAGTGAAGTCAGTATGTTAGAATGGTTAAACCGTTAGAGTCGGGATTGGTCTGATGTGTATTTAACTAATCAATTCAGATCGGAAGTGACGTTGTTGGACCTTTGTTTAGGACAACCCATATTAGCTTATCAGGTGAGTTCTAGAGCCCTCTTTTAAATGTTTTGGGCTGGTGTGCATACTTACGAAACGATGTTTTAACGAAATGATGTTTTAACGAAACGATGTTTACGAAAGGAAAGGTTATGAAGTGTTTTTGCCAAAAAGGTTTACGAATGTTTATGAACGATCTAAATGAGGAAAGGTTTAATGAAAAGGGAAAGAGGTAAGGGTTTAGATAAGTCATTACAAATTTAATCTGTTAAATGAATGGAATTGACGAATGAAGTCTGGGAATGAGATTTCCAGCCTTGTGGTAGATTATGGACAGCGAGCCATAGTTGCCATAAGAACAACAGGGGTAGTGTCTTAGTGGCCTGCCAATGGTTTTGATGTTGTACAACTGGTAAGGGAGTAACGACGGTTACTCGGGTGATGACGATCATCCTAAGTGAATGGTAATGGGGAATCAATGACGGCGATACGTAACGGTTGATTTCCAAAGGAAAGATGCGTGTTGGGCAATGACGGCGATACGTAACGGTTGACCCTACGTATTGAATGGTTGTGGCAATGACGGCGATACGTAACGGTTGCCCACAACATCAAGGGTCCCTTCGGGAACACAAAGACGCGTAACGATACAGAATTTAGATAATAGACTTAAATGAATGTTAAAAGTTTTAATGAACGATCCGTTTAACGGTGTTTATGATTATGATGTTGATGATGATATGGGTACGAAACCTTTTTAAAGATGTTATTATTACATGCTTTTGTGAAAGGTTTTACTAAATGAATGAATGATATGTTTTTGGCAAATGTTGATGTTAAAGTTTTTATGAAATGCTAGAACTCACCAGCGTAGCTGACTTTTTAGTATGCACATTCAGGTTAAGGCAGGTATGGACGATGGACGGTGATGCTTGGCAAGCGAGAAGAGTTACCCGATCGATCATGAAGACTAGCATCCCGTTATGAGTTGTTTATGTTAAGTTTATGTAATTGACAATGTACGCTTCCGCATGTATGAACAAGTTTTTAGTTATGTTGAATGAAATGATTCCGCGGCGTTATTTGATATTCATGTTTAAGAACTTTTTGTGAATGAGTAAATCCAACGAGTGAGGCCTCCCGGGTTTGGGGCCTTACAAGTTGGTATCAGAGCAATAGTTTGAGAGATTCAGACACTCTCAGTGTCTGAACTTAAACTTTGAATGGGACAGAAAGCGGATGCCAGTACGGGTAACTCGAGCCACAACATCAGGTATGAAAAGTAGAGTATGTGTATGTAGTATGCCTTAGAAAGGGTTAGGAAAGGACTTGTGTTCTGATGGAATCACAAAGGTCGTCAAATAGAAATCGAAAGGTAGTATAATGGTTAATTGCAGATGGCCAGTGTATATTAACATCTTACAGTACTTATTGAATTTTATTTGTTAACTAGCGTGATGACATTGGATTTCTTGTCTTATAGAACGAAATGGTGAGGAGAGGAAACAGAAGGCGTGGTGGCCGTACCGGTGGTCGTACCGGCGGTCGGAATGGTGGGCGTGGCAGGATCCCTACGCGCCAAGAGAATAGTGAAGAAGGAAGTGTTCACACTGAACCGGCGGTCAGTGTGCATGAAACTGAACAGACACTGGTAGAAGAACAACCTTTCACTTTTGAACCAGAAGTGAGAGCGGCTATAGCTCGAGAGTTCACAGAATTGATGAAGACTTCTCTGCCAGGTCTGTTGGCAGAAGCATTGAAGCAGGTCAATTGGGAGGGTGGGTCTAACCCGACGGTTGATACCCCGAACACTGAGGCAATCAACGCACCGCCTGCTCGCGGATGCGACTATAAGTCCTTCAAGGCATGTGACCCGCCAGTCCTGACAGGAAGGAAAGACGCGATAGCTACGTTTGACTGGATAATCCGTATGGAGGCTGCCATCCGTCTCAGCGAATGTCGAGCGGATCAAGTTGTGAAATTTGCTGCTAACTCCTTGAGGGAGGAAGCATCCCATTGGTGGGAAGGTGTACGTCAGGCAAAAGGGAGCGAGATTGTGGATGCGATGATGTGGGCTGACTTGAAAACTTTGGTGATCAAGAATTTCTGCCCAAGGAACAAGATTGAGAAGGTAGAGAGGGAATTTCTGGGTTTGAAGGTCGGGAACATGACGCACCGGCAATATACAACCCTATTCAATGAACTGGCACGTCTGGTGCCACACATTGTCACTACTGAAGAGAGAAAGACTGCCTGCTATATTCAAGGGTTGCCGGACCAGGTCCGCACCTATGTTAAGGCAAACGCCCCTACTACCTATGATTCGGCAGTAGAGTTAAGTGGCGTGGTATTTGACGATCTGGCACTGAATTTTGTTGTCGTTGAAGAGCAAAAGAAGAGACCGAGCTTCTCAAACAAGCGAACTGGGGGAAGGATGTTTGGGGCTCGTGATAAGAGAGCTCGGGTGAACGAGCAGACTGTTTGTAAGAAGTGTGAAAGAGAGCATGTAGGTGAATGCAGACTGGGATCTAACTTGTGCTTTAAGTGTGGCAAGACCGGGCACTACTCCCGTGAATGCCCACAACACTTCAAGTGCTATAATTGTGGGGATGCCGGTTATCTGAGCAGGGAATGTCCGAAACCGAGAATGGGTGAAGCCGGGAAAGGGAAAGGCCCGGAAAGGAAGGAAGAGAGGCCCCGAGCAAAGACTCGTGCGTACGCGCTGACGCAAGACCAGGCCAGAATGGACCCCGACGTGGCGTCAGGTACGTTCGTCCTTGACAACACTCTTGTTTCTGTGTTATTTGATTCGGGTGCCAGTAAGAGTTTTATATCTACGACTTTTTGTAAACGATTGAAGTACACTGTCAGTAAGTTAGAAAGGGCCTTTAACGTAGAAACCGCTGAGGGTAGAACTGCAAGAGTAACCGATGTAGTTGAAAACTCCACGATAAAAATAGAAGGTCATAGGTTCCCTGTCAGATTGTGTGTTATGGTTTTGGGAGGGTTTGATGTCGTGTTAGGCATTGATTGGCTAACTGCCAATGAAGCACAAATCATATGTAAACGAAAGATAATCCGACTCAAGGCTCCGGATGGTAGTAAAGTCGAGGTTTTTGAGATCGTGACGTCCCGATGCCAAACGTCATCTCGATGATTAAGGCAACAGATTACTTGAGGCACGGATGCGAGGCTTATCTGGTGTACGTGATTGACAAGTGTAAGGAAGTGAAGGAACTAGACGATGTACCCGTGGTACGCGAGTACCCGGAGGTGTTTCCAGAGGATTTGCCCGGGATACCACCCGACAGAGAGATTGAGTTCCGAATCGACTTAGTACCAGATGCCCAGCCCGTGGCTAAGGCTCCATATCGACTAGCACTAGTGGAAATGAAAGAACTTATGGTACAACTAGACGAGTTACTTGAGAAAGGATTTATCCAACCAAGCATCTCACCTTGGGGTGCTCCGGTGTTGTTCGTAAAGAAGAAATACGGTTCGATGAGAATGTGTATTGATTATCGCGAGTTGAACAAACGTACCGTGAAGAACAAGTACCCGTTACCAAGAATCGACGACCTGTTCGATCAATTACAAGGCGCAAGTTGGTTCTCAAAAATCGACCTTCGATCCGGGTACCATCAGTTGAAGGTGAGGGAAGAAGACATACCGAAAACGGCATTTCGCACACGTTATGGACACTTTGAGTTCCGCGTAACGTCTTTTGGATTGACGAACGCCCCTGCAGCGTTCATGGATTTGATGAATAGAGTTTGTCGACCAATGCTGGATCGGTCGGTAATCGTGTTTATCGATGATATCCTCATCCATTCTAAGAATGAGGGTGATCACGCATGTCACTTAAAGGAGGTGTTGGAGGCTCTGAAGAAAGAAAAGTTGTATGCTAAGTTCTCCAAATGCGTGTTCTGGCTTAGGGAAGTCCAATTCCTAGGTCACGTCATTAACCCGAATGGCATTATGGTTGACCCAGCAAAGATAGTAACGGTAAGGGAATGGAATGTTCCTAAGACGCCAACTGAAATTCGTAGTTTCTTGGGATTGGCGGGCTACTATCGGAGATTCATCCAGGATTTCTCGAAAATAGCTTCGCCGTTGACGAAGTTGACTCGGAAGGAGGTAAAGTACGAATGGGGTTCGACCCAGGATGAGGTGTTTAAGGAATTGAAGGAAAAGCTAACTCAAGCTCCAGTCTTGGCCCTTCCCGAGGGCAATGAAGACTTAGTGGTATACTCTGACGCTTCGGGTCAGGGATTGGGATGCGTATTGATGCAACGCGGGAGAGTGATCGCGTACGCGTCACGGCAGTTGAAGATTCATGAAGCTAATTATCCGACTCACGATTTGGAGCTTGCTGCTGTTGTGTTCGCATTGAAAATATGGAGGCACTACCTTTACGGGGTGAAGTTTACTATTTACTCAGACCACACAAGTTTGAAGTACTTCTTCGAACAAAAAGGAGCTTAATATGAGGCAGAGACGATGGTTAGAACTCCTAAAAGATTATGACTGTGAAATCATATACCATCCTGGAAAGGCAAATGTGGTGGCTAACGCTTTAAGCCGAAAGGATGTGCCTACTCCTATTAGAGTGAAAGCTTGCCAGTTGATGGTAACATCGGACGTGATGAGAGAAATTGAAAAGGCTCAAGATGAGGCACTTAAGGAGGAAAACATAAAGAAGGAAAGGATGGTTGGCCAACAGGACAAGTTGGAATATAACACCCTTGGTGTTAGGACACGTTTTGGACGGGTATGGATACCTATGGGTGGCGAGCTTAGAACCAAGATCTTGGATGAGGCTCATAAGTCTCGTTACTCTATCCATCCCGGTACCAATAAAATGTACCAAGATCTGAGAAAGGAATACTGGTGGCCTGGAATGAAGCGTGATGTGACGAAGTATGTAAGCAAGTGCTTGACTTGCTCGCAAGTAAAGGCCGAGCACCAGAAACCGTATGGAAAGATTCAACCACTTGATATACCGGAATGGAAATGGGAACACATTACCATGGACTTCATAACTAAGCTACCTCGCACAGCTAAAGGTCATGACACCATTTGGGTAATTGTGGACCGTTTAACGAAGAGTGCTCATTTCCTACCTATTCGCGAGACGTTCTCATCGGAAAGGTTAGCGGAAGTATTTATTAACGAAGTAGTAGCACGGCATGGGATGCCTTTGACGATTGTATCTGACCAGGACACACGATTCACATCGAGGTTCTGGAAAAGATTTCACGAGGCGATGGGTACGAGGCTTAATATCAGCACAGCATACCACCCACAAACGGATGGTCAGTCCGAAAGGACCATTCAGACATTGGAAGATATGCTCCGTGCTTGTATTAT
Source organism: Smallanthus sonchifolius (assembly GCA_023525975.1). Taxonomy (NCBI): domain Eukaryota; kingdom Viridiplantae; phylum Streptophyta; class Magnoliopsida; order Asterales; family Asteraceae; genus Smallanthus; species Smallanthus sonchifolius. Next base: position 46,158,930 of record CM042020.1, on the reverse strand, counting down.
CGACTTCGGTGGCAGTTGGGACAGCCATCTGCCGTTAGCCGAATTCTCCTACAACAATAGTCATCACACGACGATAGGCATGCCGCCTTACGAAATGCTATATGGGAGAAGATGTAGGACCCCGGTTTGTTGGGGTGAGATTGGGCAGAAGGAGTTAGGAAGTCTGGAAGTCGTAAGAGAAACGTCGGAAAGGTTTGATCAGATCAAAGCGCGAATGAAGGCCGCACAAGATCGTCAGAAATCCTATGCGGATAAACGAAGAAGGCCTATTGAGTTTGATATTGGTGACAGAGTAATGCTGAAAGTGTCACCATGGAAGGGAATCATACGATTCAGAAAGAGAGGAAAGTTAATCCGAGGTTTGTCGGACCATTCAAGATAATGGCACGGGTTGGGGAAGTCGCTTATCGGTTGGAGTTGCCTGATGAGTTAAGTGGGATTCATCCTACTTTCCATGTATCACACTTGCGAAAGTGTTTGGCGGATGAATCGGCTCACGTACCACTTACTGACATCGAGGTCGACAACAGCCTTAATTACATCGAAGAACCCGTGGCTATCTTAGACCGAAAGGAGAAGCGTTTGCGTAATAAAGTTATTCCATTGGTTAAAGTCCAATGGAGGCACCGAAAGAGATTAGAGGCTACATGGGAAACGGAGACGGAAATGAGGGAGTCGTACCCTCAATTATTTGACTTGTGATAGGTTTCGGGGACGAAACCTATTATAAGGGGGGTAGACTTGTAACATCCCAAAATGTCGAGAAATAAAGTTAACGAGTTCAAGCAGGCCGAAGTCGGGCCGGGTCAGTCGCGAACCGGGCTTGGGGAGGTCTCCCCTTTAAATAGCCAAGGTCACCACATGTTTCTCTCATTTGCAATTCTAGAGAGAGAAAAACCATAGAGAGAGAAAGTGTCGGAATCGCACAAGATTGCACCCACTCGTGTCTTTTGCACTCGTGAGAAGAACCTCCGGATCAGAAGCTCGATTCAGGTAACGATCCGACCTAAATCTGAGTTTTAGTTCGTTTTTGGGTTTTTCGGGTTTTGGGTGAAAAGGTAAGGTTTGAACGGATGAAACTAAAAGATAATCATGGATTTGAGTTCCTTAATGGAAAACGAACGTTTTGAATGCAACAGGTTCGGGATCTTGACATGATCAGACCCGAATGCGAAAGTTAGGGTTTTTCACGAAGAACAGGTCGTGCGCACTTGCTAAGTGCGCACGGAGCAGGTCCTGTGCACTTGCTAAGTGCGCAAGAGGAGGGACCTGCGCACTTGCTAAGTGCGCAGGAGGAGGGACCTGCGCACTTGATAAGTGCGCAGGCAGCAGGGTCTGCGCACTTGCTAAGTGCGCAGGCAGCAGGGTCTGCGCACTTGCTAAGTGCGCAGGCAGCAGGGTCTGCGCAGTTGCTAAGTGCGCAGACATCAGAACTGATTAAGTGAAGTCAGTATGTTAGAATGGTTAAACCGTTAGAGTCGGGATTGGTCTGATGTGTATTTAACTAATCAATTCAGATCGGAAGTGACGTTGCTGGACCTTCGTTTAGGACAACCCATATTAGCGTATCAGGTGAGTTCTAGAGCCCTCTTTTAAATGTTTTGTTAAATGTTTTGGGCTGGTGTGCATACTTACGAAACGATGTTTTAACGAAATGATGTTTTAACGAAACGATGTTTACGAAAGGAAAGGTTATGAAGTGTTTTTGCCAAAAAGGCTTATGAATGTTTATGAACAGTCTAAATGAGGAAATGTTTAATGAAAAGGGAAAGAGGTAAGGGTTTAGATAGGTCATTACAAATTTAATCTGTTAAATGAATGGAATTGACGAATGAAGTCTGGGAATGAGATTCCCAGCCTTGTGGTAGATTATAGACATCGAGCCATAGTTGCCATAAGAACAACAGGGGTAGTGTCTTAGTGGCCTGCCAATGGTTTTGATGTTGTACAACTGGTAAGGGAGTAACGACGGTTACTCTGGTGATGACGATCATCCTAAGTGAATGGTAATGGGGAATCAATGACGGCGATACGTAACGGTTGATTTCCAAAGGAAAGATGCGTGTTGGGCAATGACGGCGATACGTAACGGTTGACCCCATGTATTGAATGGTTGTGGCAATGACGGCGATACGTAACGGTTGCCCACAACATCAAGGGTCCCTTCGGGAACACAAAGACGCGTAACGATACAGAATTTAGATAATAATGTATGACTTAAATGAATGTTAAAAGTTTTAATGAATGATCCGTTTAACGGTGTTTATGATTATGATGTTGATGATGATATGGGTACGAAACCTTTTTAAAGATGTTATTATTACATGCTTTTGTGAAAGGTTATACTAAATGAATGAATGATATGTTTTTGGCAAATGTTGATGTTAAAGTTTTTATGAAATGCTAGAACTCACCAGCGTAGCTGACTTTTTAGTATGCACATTCAGGTTAAGGCAAGTATGGACGATGGACGGTGATGCTTGGCAAGCGAGAAGAGTTACCCGGTCGATCATGAAGACTGGCATCCCGTTATGAGTTGTTTATGTTAAGTTTATGTAATTGACAATGTACGCTTCCGCATGTATGAACAAGTTTTTAGTTATGTTGAATGAAATGATTCCGCGGCGTTATTTGATATTCATGTTTAAGAACTGTTTGTGAATGAGTAAATCCAACGAGTGAGGTCTCCCGGGTTTGGGGCCTTACACTAGGTTCAAGCATAGTAATGTGTAGTGTCATCTAGGAGCACTACCTTACGTGTATGACTTTATTATACAGATTGTGAGTGACATTAGTGACGCTCAGTAACCAGCTAAGTGTATCTCAGAAACTACTCATCAGGTGAGTTCTATGTGCCCCCTTCTATGTTATGTGCAAATCATTTTAAATGTTTTGGGGCTGAAATGTATACACTAAATGAATAAATGCTATAAATGTCAATGTGATCATACGTATATATATAAATACTTATATATGAAAATGAATTATGAATAAAGAATGAAGCTTATGATTATAAAGAATGAATGAAAGAAGGACATAACGTAAATGAATGAAATCTTGCTTTATATTATATATATTGCATGTTATGAATGTGTGTAAACGTTATGAACCCTTCTTTGACAACGGCTACTTCTGTAGACGGACGACCACGCGACTATTTTGTAACCGGGAAAGATACGTTCCTTCGCAAGTTAGGACGTACAAAAGGCATTAATGGACGGTCGAAGCAAATGCTAAAATAGTATAACGGTTGCATAAACAATAGTTCGCGTGGGAAACGGATGCCCTAGGGCAGACGGACAAAAGAACGGACTACGACGGTAGGACGGTTTAAGAGCGGACGGACAAAGGTTTCCGGACGGATTTAATGAAAGAACGGACGGTTTTCTAGAGCCGGACGATTAATGAAATGGGCTATGACGGTAGTTGTGACACCCGACATTTCAAGTCAATATCCGTACATGATATAAACGAGTTTATATTATATTAGTTTTCGTGATTCACCTAATTACAGAAATAAGGACATTAAAGTCTAACAAAAGCCGTACATTATCTCATTTCATATTTTGGTAATTCTAGGAGTTACCGGTTCATGTAACCGCATAACCCGACTAAATACGAACGTTAGTGATTAAATTAAATAACCAAGAAAAATATCCAGACGTATGTATTACACCAACTTTACGTTGGACAATAATTTATTTTTAGACTAAAACAAATAATATACCGAATTAATTTACTGTTTAAAAATCCTAATCAAGATTTAAGATCCACTAATAATCTAAAAACCCACCAACCAAAAATTGCTTGACCATCAAATTAACCCAACCCACCCCCTTGACTTTCTCGACCGAAATCCCAGAGAATGCTCCATTCCCACTTCCTACGTTCCTCACATTCTAATTATCTATACTAAGACCCATACCTCATGCCTTCGAGAATTAGATAAAAACCATACCACCTCAATCAAAAATCTCACGAACCCTTTTATCTCTCTCATTTTCTTACGGCACCTACACCACACATATTTTCCATTCTCCTGCTTCAAGCATTAGAACTTCTCATCGTTGGTGTTCTAAGGAGCTTTCAAGGATTTTCTCAAGGATTTCTAACCAAGCGAAGTCAAGATCACCTTCTTTTTCTCGCAAAAATTATCATCTCTGTCTAGAGGTAAAAATTCGATACTATCCATATTATTTTCTTTAAACCGTAGCTAAACATACAATTTGTTCGAACGCAAGTAAAATAACAAGAAAAGTGTGTCGAGTTCAAGACTTAAAATAAGAATTTATGCACGTAAGTATGTGCGCTATAGGAGTATAATTTTGAGACTAATACTGTCAATTCAAAAATTGCAGTATCGAAACTAGGAAGTTTCGATACCTATCCTGCTCAAATCGAAACTAGGTAGTTTCGATACCTGTGTTGCTCAAATCGAAACTAGGTAGTTTCGATACCCGACTACTCAATCGAAACTAGGTAGTTTCGATACCTATTACTCAATCGAAACTAGATAGTTTCGATACCCATTTTTGCTCAATCGAAACTAGGTAGTTTCGATATCTGTTCTGCTCAATAGAAACTAGATAGTTTCGACACCTGTTCATCAGTCCCATTGGGCAGTAGCTTGGAATTATTTTGTTATAATGAAACACGTGTTGAAAAACTAAGAAGATAATTTAAGTAAAATAACCGGAGTTACTAAGTCGGTGAACAATTTGCATTCGAGATATTCGGTCATAACCCGAAATACCCCTTTTGTAAATAGGGTACGATTAATCAAGTGTGACTGGAACAATTATCGTTGCTAACATACACAAAAATGAGGTGAGTTTCACGGCCCCTTTTTACTGTTTTCTATATTTGGGGGAATAACATACTTACAACTATTTTATGTGATTACACAAGAGAATAAGACTCGACTTTTATGTTTGCATGAGTTGAACAATTTAGGCCGCTAAAGTCCCCTGGAACAACATAGCCTAGGGTCCTATGAATAGTACTATGGGGAGTGACGTCCCCCGGTCATGGTTAGTCGCGCTAACCACAATCTGGAGGATTTATGGCCGCATAGCATCTGATAATGATTGAGAGGGGCAAAAGAACAATTGTCATGGTTTGGTTACGCCTCATGTATGAACATATTATTTGTATTCCTAGCTAGTTTACAAATGGGTCAAACATTTCTTATTCTGATTATCACATGCAACTGGAACTATTTATGAATAAACGAATTTTACAAAGAACTATTTGAGTAAACCTGTGAACTCACCAACCTAGTGTTGACATTTTTAAGTATGTTTTTCAGGAATTTGAACGTGATCGCAAGGTTAGCAATGTAGATTACATGCATGCACGATGGATACGACTCAAGGAGGATTTCTCTTGTATAACTCATTATAATTGAGTCATATTTGCGAAATCTTAACTTTATGTAAACTCAGATTACATTTTGGAATGTAAAACTTTAAACTTGTTTATGTATCCATTCATCATGTATGTGTTTGCGGTTATCATATGCTTTGGAAACCATGAACGTTACGCCTCGCGTTTCCGCCTTGGCGGGGTGTGACAGTAGTTCTCACTGTGATGTCTTTGTGATATTCGCGACAAGTGTGATGGGTTGATCTCCCTTAAGATTATGGCCAATAACTATTCTCCCCCCCAAAAGTAAGAATGTATGTACGTATGTATATACATGAAAATTAATGTTATGTGAGAACAGTAAAGTAAAGAATATGTAAAAGTACGAATATTACGTACGTTATGTACACATATATATAAATTATTCATGATAAGATAAGTATTATGTATGATTGTCCTTAAACTAGAACTCAACAGCGTTAGCTGACTTTTAGTATACATTTCAGGTAAAGGAAGAAAGGGTCGTGCGATGGCGTGAAGGTTACCTGGCACAAGACTGACATCCCACATTTATATATGTTAAGACAACGTTATGTATTTAATTGTTAAGACTTCCGCTGCTATGTCATGTAATTTGAATGATGTTTGCTTTCGCTACTTCTGAATGTTTTAAATTTAAGCTCAGTAAGTATGACTATGTTTATGAGTAAATCCAACAAGTCAGGTTACCCGGGAAAGGGACCTTTACAAGTTGGTATCAGAGCAATAGTTTGAGAGATTCAGACATCCCTAAATGTCTGGACTCAAGCTGATTATGGGACCAACGCACGGATGTAGTCTTGGTAGCCAACGCCAGCACGGTAAGTAAGTACTAAGGTTAATACACTTGGATAAGAATAGATACTCAAACTTAGAACAATAGATGTCAATGTCACGACCAATTTGAAGAGTTTGGAACCCGAAAGGCAATGTAAATTTCTAATCACAAACCGGTCACTGTAATTAAAAATTTACCTTGTTCGTACTGTTCTAAGACTATGATCTGAGAAAATGACATTGATGTATTCCCTCTATAACTATCAGGAAATAGAAAACTATGGCAAGTAGAGGAAGAACTGCACGCCAAGGCGGCCATACGGGCCGAGTAGGTAGACAGCCATTGAACCAAGGACAAGAGGAAGAAGAAATCACGCACGTCAATCACACCGAGAGAGTGCATGGCACTAATGTGACCCCACCGGGAGGTGACAATGAAGAGACACTACGAATGGGACCCGAACTTAGGGATGCTATTACCTATGAGGTTGTAATGACACTGAAGAGCGTATTGCCTGGTCTGTTACCCAAGACACAGAAAAGGAAATGAGAAAACGTGTCTAAGGGAACTGGAAAGGGGGACTATACAGCTGAGGCTAAGAAGCCAAGGACTGAAGAATACGAAGCTTGTAAGAAATGTTTGAAGAAACACCAAGGCGAGTGCCTAGTTGGTTCCACCATCTGTTATAGGTGTGGGAAGGCAGGGCACTATTCTCGCGAATGTTTAAGAGACACTAAATGCCAAGGTTGTAGACTATTTGGACATCTGACCAAGAATTGCAGGAGAACCAGACAATCTGGTTCGGGAAAAGAAAAGGGACAGCCGAAGGCGAGGACTCGAGCCTACTCCCTAACTGAGGAGGAAACAAGGGAGAACCCTGATGTTGTGTCAGGTACGTTCCTAGTTAATAACGAACATGCTGCTATTTTATTTGACTATGGTGCTAGTAAAAGTTTTATATCCAATGCATTTAGCCGTAAACTAGGTTGCACTATCAACACCATAGTAAAGGCCTTTAGCGTACAAACTGTCGTTGGTAAAAATTCGGCAGTATTTCAAGTAACAGAAGATTGCATCATAGAAATAGAGGGTCATAAGTTCCCTTCTAGATTGTTCCTTCTTACCTTAGGATTGGCTAGCTGCCAACGAAGCTCAAATCATATGTAAACGTAAGAGAATACACCTCAAAGCTCCTAGCGGCAGTCCAATTACGGTTTATGGGGATTGGAATTGCACGATGCCGAACATCATCTTGATGATCAAGGCCGAAAGTTACATGAGGCGCGGTTGCGAAGCTTATTTGGCATATGTTATTGATGATAGAATGAAAATGAATGAACTCAAGAATGTACTCGTGGTGTGCAACTTTCCGGAAGTATTCCCTAGGGATCTACCTGGGTTACCACCCGATCGGGAAATAGAATTTCATATTGACTTATTGCCAGAAGCTGAGCCCGTTGCCAAAGCCCCCTACCGATTGGCTCCGTCAGAAATGAAAGAATTGATGTCTCAACTAGAGGAACTAACAGAAAAAGGATTTATTAGACCGAGCATCTCACCGTGGGGCGCTCCGGTACTATTTGTAAAGAAGAAGGACGGCAGCATGCGCATGTGCATTGACTACCGCGAGTTGAACAAGAGGACAGTGAAGAACAAATACCCACTGCCTAGAATAGACGACCTTTTTGATCAACTGCAAGGTGCGAGTTGGTTCTCAAAGATCGATCTTAGGTCGGGTTACCATCAGTTGAAAGTAAGAGAAGAAGACGTACCAAAGACCGCGTTTCGCACGCGTTATGGGCATTATGAGTTTCTCGTGATGTCCTTCGGATTGACCAACGCACCAGCAGCGTTCATGGATTTGATGAATAGAGTATGTCGACCAATGTTGGATCGATCGGTGATAGTTTTTATAGACGAAATACTGGTATATTCGAAAAGCGAGGGTGATCACCACAGTCACCTAAGAGAGGATCTGGAGGTGCAAAAGCAGGAAAAGTACGCAAAATTCTCCAAATACGTGTTCTGGCTTAGGGAAGTCCAATTCCTTGGTCATGTAATAAACCCAAACGGAATCATGGTGGATCCTGCAAAGATCGAGATAGTAAAGGAATGGAACATCCCAAAGACACCAACAGAGATAAGAAGTTTTCTGGGATTGGCAGGCTATTATCGAAGGTTCATTCAAGATTTTTCAAGAATAGCCTCGCCACTAACTAAGTTGACACGGAAGGAAGTGAAATATGAATGGGGTCCAACCCAAAACAACGCGTTTGAGGAACTTAAGGCACGATTAACCCAAGCTCCAGTCTTGGCGCTACCTGAGGGAAATGAAGACTTAGTGGTCTACTCTGACGCTTCGGGTCAGGGTTTAGGTTGCGTACTTATGCAACGAGGAAAGGTAATTGCTTACGCCTCGCGATAACTAAAGATTCACGAGGTTAACTACCCAACACATGATCTAGAGTTAGCGGCCGTAGTTTTCGCGTTGAAAATATGAAGGCACTATCTGTATGGAGTTAAATGCACCATTTACTCCGATCACAAAAGCCCGAAGTACTTTTTCGGGCAAAAGGAATTAAACATGAGGCAAAGGAGGTGGTTAGAGCTACTGAAAGATCATGACTGTGAGATATTGTACCATCCAGGTAAGGCAAACGTGGTGGCTGACGCTTTAAGCAGAAAGGAAGAATCGGAACCTATACGGATCAAAGCGTGTCAGTTGGTTATAACACCAGATTTGATGAGTGAGATATTAAAGGCACAAGATGAAGCACTATTATAAGGAAATATAAAACGGGAAAGAATAGTAGGACAACAAGGGAATTTGGATGCAAATGCATACGGTGTACGAACTAGGTTTGGTCGAATGTGGATACCTAAGATTGGCGAGCTTAGAGCCAAAATACTCAATGAGGCCCATAAGTCTCGTTATTCTATCCACCCCGGGACAAACAAAATGTATCAAGACTTGAAGAAAGAGTACTGGTGGCCTGGCATGAAGAATGATGTAACCGAGTACGTGAACAAGTGCCTAACGTGTTCACTAGTTAAAGCCGAGCACCAGAAACCATGCGGTAAAATGCAACCTCTACCAATACCGGAATGGAAGTGGGAGGAGATCACGATGGACTTCATTACCAAGCTACCGCGAACAGCTAAAGTCAATGATACCGTTTGGGTGATCGTCGACCGCTTGACAAAAACTGCTCACTTCTTGCCAATACGTGAAACTTCTTCTTCTGAAAAGCTAGCAGAAATATTTATCAAGGAAATTGTGAGCAGACATGGTATGCCGCTGTCGATTGTGTCCGACAGAGATACTAGATTCACGTCAAGGTTTTGGAAGAAATTCAATGAAGCGATGGGCACTAGACTGAACATCAGCACCGCTTACCACCCTCAAACCGATGGTCAATCTGAAAGGACCATTCAGACCTTGGAGGACATGCTCCGGGCCTGTTTCATTGACTTCGGTGGGAGCTGGGACAGCCATCTACCATTGGCGGAATTTTCATATAACAATAGCTATCATTCAATGATTGGCATGCCGCCATTTGAAATGTTGTATGGAAGGAGATGTAGACCCCGGTGTGTTGGGGGGAAATTGGGCAGAAGGACTTTGCAAGCCTCGAGGTGGTCAAAGCTACTTCTGAAAAATTCGATCAAATCAAAGCTCCAATGAAAGCCGCGAAGGACAGACAGAAATCGTACGCGGATAAGAGAAGGAGGTTGGAGTTTCAAGTAGGGGACATCGTACTGTTGAAGGTATCGCCATGGAAAGGAATCATCCGATTCAGAAAACGTGGCAAACTAAGTCCAAGGTTGTCGGACCTTTTAAGATCTTAGCGAGAGTGAGTCAAGTTGCTTATAGACTCGACCTACCTGATGCGCTTAGCGAAATACACCCTACGTTCCACGTGTCGCACTTACGCAAGTGTCTAGCTGACGACACGGCTCACATACCTTACGATGAGATCGAGGTGGATAACAGTCTGAATTATGTCGAGGAACCAATAGCCATCCTTGACCGATCTGAGAAGCGACTACGCAACAAGTCAATCCCATTGGTCAAAGTTCAATGGAAGCACAGAAAGGGATCGGAATCTACATGGAAGAAAGAAGACGAGATGCGGGAACTATACCCTCAGTTGTTTAACGTATAATTGGTTTCGAGGATGAAACCTTTCTAAGGGGGGTAGACTTGTAACATCTCAAAACTGGTAATAAATAAATAATGACACGATCGAAATTTATAATTTTTAAATGGCGAAAGAAAAATGGATGGGCTTGGGCTCGGCTCCAACGGGCCGAAGGAAGCCCAAGTATATAAGGGCAAGGGTTGCTCCAAACCTTTCATTTCTACAATTCACAAGTTCTGGAGAGAGAGAAGAGAGCTCGGGTCTAGAGAGAGAAAGTGACGGATCGACTCGGGAATTCAGGAGAACGTTGCTGCTGTGCTCGTGATCATCTCCTCCAAATCAGAAATCCAACCCAGGTAAGCGTTCGATCATAATCTGAGTTTTTATGATTTTTTTTGGGTTTTCGGTTTTAGCCCAATAAATGATGATTTTACGGATGAAACTTGAAAATGAGCTTAGGTATAGCATCTAGAATGAAAACCGAACGTTTTGATCAAAGAAAATTTAGATATCGACACGATCAGAGTCGCATGCAGAACCTTTGGGTTTTTGGGGAAGAAGACCGATTCATCGAAACTAGTAGTTTCGATGTAGGTGAATCCATCGAAACTACTTAGTTTCGATATATATATACAGACCCATCGAAACTACCATAGTTTCGATATATATATACAGACCCATCGAAACTACCTAGTTTCGATATGCCCACGATCCGAAGCTAAGATAATATATAAGTTACTTACTGAAACTACCATAGTTTCGATATGAACCCATGACTCGAAACTACCAAGTTTCGAAATAAGCAACCTATCGAAACTACCAAGTTTCGACATAAGCAACCTATCAAAACTACCAAGTTTTGACATAAGTAACCTATCGAAACTACCAAGTTTCGACATAAGCAACCTATCGAAACTACCAAGTTTCGATATAAGCAAATCCATCGAAACTACTAGGTTCAAGCATAGTAATGTCTAGTGTCATCTAGGAGCACTACCTTACGTGTATGACTTTATTATACAGATTGTGAGTGACATTAGTGACGCTCAGTAACCAGCTAAGTGTATCTCAGAAACTACTCATCAGGTGAGTTCTATGTGCCCCCTTCTATGTTATGTGCAAATCATTTTAAATGTTTTGTGGCTGAAATGTATACACTAAATGAATAAATGCTATAAATGTCAATATGATCATACGTATATATATAAATACTTATATATGAAAATGAATTATGAATAACGAATGAAGCGTATGATTATAAAGAATGAATGAAAGAAGGACATAACGTAAATGAATGAAATCTTGCTTTATATTATATATATATTGCATGTTATGAATGTGTGTAAACGTTATGAACCCTTCTTTGACAACGGCTACTTCTGTAGACGGACGACCACGCGACTATTTTGTAACCGGGAAAGATACGTTCCTTCGCAAGTTAGGACGTACAAAAGGCATTAATGGACGGTCGAAGCAAATGCTAAAATAGTATAACGGTTGCATAAACAATAGTTCGCGTGGGAAACGGATGCCCTAGGGCAGACGGACAAAAGAACGGACTACGACGGTAGGACGGTTTAAGAGCGGACGGAAAAAGGTTGCCGGACGGATTTAATGAAAGAACGGACGGTTTTCTAGAGCCGGACGATTAATGAAATGGGCTACGACGGTAGTTCTCACTGCGATGTCTTTTTGACATTCGCGACAAGTGTGATGGGTTGATCTCTCTTAAGATTATGGCCAATAACTGTTCTCCCCCCCCCCCCAAAGTAAGAATGTATGTACGTATGTATATACATGAAAATGAATGTTATGTGATAACAGTAAAGTAAAGAATATGTAAAAGTACGAATATTACGTATGTTATGTACACATATATATAAAATATTCATGATAAGATAAATATTATGTATGATTGTCCTTAAACTAGAACTCACCAGCGTTAGTTGACTTTTTGTATACATTTCAGGTAAAGGAAGAAAGGGTCGTGCGATGGCGTGAAGGTTACCCGGCACAAGACTGACATCCCACATTTATATATGTTAAGACAACGTTATGTATTTAATTGTTAAGACTTCCGCTGCTATGTCATGTAATTTGAATGATGTTTGCTTCCGCTACTTCTGAATGTTTTAAATTTAAGCTCAGTAAGTATGACTATGTTTATGAGTAAATCCAACAAGTGAGGTTACCTGGGAAAGGGGCCTTACAATAGACAATATAACTACATTTGTCAAATCAGGGAAAATAATTTGTTTACAAAGAAGGTTTAGATATCAATCATTAAGGAGAGTTAAAAATAATAACATTCATATTTTGGTGCAGGATATGGATTTTAATTTAAGTTTTAAGAAAAAGCGAAATAGAATATCCGGCTAACATCTCAGATAGTTTTCCACCAGAAAGCAGATGAGCACCAAGACGAACATTGTTGTAGTTATTCGTATTGCAAACCGCCCTTCTGCCCTAGTTTGTGCACCAAGTATTCCCCGGTCTCCACTTCTTGTCTCAAAAACTCTACGGTCCTTACACATAGGTGAGCGGTATCAGCTGGAACTCCTAAGGCACTGGTAGGTTCCTTGGCTTGTCCTGCTCCTGAGTCTGGATGGTATACGTTATGTGCTAAATAAGGGTCTCTCGAAGGTGATGATTCGGCTACTTGGAGTCCCAAGCCTGCTCCTAAGCCAATCTGCTATGTGGTCAAACATGGATCTGGCAGCTAGTCGTGCCAGTGACGGGTTGTCAGGTGGCAGGGACCCAAAGTCTTCCTCTTGTGTTGACTCTGCTTCGGGGTGATTCTCGGGGGAGTGAGGAGGGTAAGGGACCATGTCTAGCATGAAAAGGTCATAAGGGTTATGGTAAGTTGTAAAGTACAAAGGTATTCATGAGTTTAAAATTTGACGAATCATAACACCGAGTTCTTGTAATAATATATCAGGAGTAACACTTGACCTATAAGTAGTGTACCCATTAAAAGGATTCCCATGAAAGGGAGGTGGGTCACAAGGGACACACTGAAGTAATCAGTCTTTCCTTAGTCAGAATCTTTCATGGAATTACACCCACTCTTCCAGCCATCATGTACCATTGACATTATTAGAACTCATGGTTATGGTGAGAATCGTTAGGGAATGTGTCTTGTGGCTCTAGAGGTGTGCTTCATCTATTCAAGCAGCTTCCTTTCCTTGGATGGTAAGGTCTAATGGTTTAAATCCTTTGCAATGATAATAAGGGTGATAAAATGTCACACCCCGACCGATGGCGAAATCATCGGGGCGGGACATGTAGACTGTTCATGAGCACAAGGTTGACTAAATTGAAATATATTAATCGTCAAATTTCATTGCAAACATTCAAACGAAACCAAATCCAAGAAAGAAACATAAATGTAATACATAGACTTCTTTATTTAAATTAGCTAAGTCCAAAGTCTATGTGTAGCACATCTTGATCAAATCACACATTAGTACCTGAAACATTAATAAAATAAGGTCAACTAAAAAGTTGGTGAGTATACACAGGTTTGTATATAGATAGCATATAGTTTTTATAATAAACAAATCCTTACATATCATGATAAAATAAGGCATTTATGGGGAGCAGCTATTGTGTAACCAAGTACAATCAAACCTTTGTAACTAGCATGCAAAAATTGTGTTGTCGGTAACAATCACCCTACCTGGGTGGGTTTGTCAGACTCAATAGATCTATCATTGTTTACCGTCGGATTAAATAGTTAATGATTGCACATAATCGCATACAAAAGTTAGCACAACTAGCACTCGGGCATAAAGCTCAAATTGCACACATGGATGTAAAGAGGATTTGTACTTGTGTAGTTTGTGTAAGTGAAAGTAATAGTGTTTTATAGTGTTCATGTTCCACACCAAAAAGTGCAAAAGAGTAGAAGGGGCTGTGTAATACTCACTTGGTTTGAAGGCGTAGCTAACAAAAGGTACTAGATAGTAATAAGGATCCTTGAAAAGCAAAAGTTAACCTAAAGTGCCATGTATATTGTATCAATAGCGTGCACAAAGTTTGAGTCAAATGTTGAACTTGGATTTGTGTATAAAGCCATTGATTTGTATTTGAAAGTATTGAATACGATATAAAGTTTGAAATAATATTTTTAGAACGTTTTGAGTTAAGGTTTGAAATTGAATAGCTAAATAAGTGGGTTAAATAATTATTGTTTATGAAAATAGTGTAAGTATTTGATGTAACTAAGTATAAATAAATAATTGTTTTTGTTTAAATATAAATTAAATAAATAATCATTTCCTTATTTATTTATTTATAAAATATGTAACTTAACCATTAAGATACTTTTTAAATGAAAGGTTGGTTTAACAATAATTGTAAATTTAATTTTTTATAAACGTTAAAAGATTAACTATTTGATCTTTCTAAATAGAATTAATGCATTTTTATAAAAATCAACTATTTTTATTTTGAAATTTAATCAGAAATATTTATTGTTTGAAAAATATATAAAAATTATAATTCTGCCAAAAATTTAACTCACACACGACCGTGACTGGGAAGGGCACGATCGTGCTCTAACCACGGGCGTGACCGTGCTAGTCAGGGCGCGACCGTGTTGATCAAACAGAGGGCATAACTAACCAAATCATTAGGCACGACCGTGCCTTGGCTCGGCACGATCGTGTCTATGATTCTGAGACACGACTGAGATTAGCCAAAGGGTATGACTGGGTCTGAACAAGAGGCACGACCGCGCTGGAAGCCGGCACGACCGTGTCTCATGAGGCACGACCGCACTAGATGATTAGCGCGACCGCGTCTGCTCTAAATCAGGAACGATTTGACTAATTTTTATAATAACAGGGTTGGAAATCATAGGGCTTTCACCCAATAGATTATTACGAGTCTTTTTGTATAGATTAATTGAATTAAAAACGTGTTTAGGACCGGATTCGATTAAACTATTTTGAACGTAAATGTGTCTTCGAGTTCGAAATGATTTCCATAATGAAAGCCCAAATTAATATGGGGCTTTTGATCCATGAACTGAAACGAGTGAGAAAAAGGTTTCAATTACCTGGAAGAGTAGCGAATTGATAGAGAACGGTAGAAAGGAGTTTCGGCGTCGGTGAGCTTGGCTTCCGGCATCTTCTGCTACGATTCCGGCTGCTTCAAATGGTTCAGTAGCTTCTGGGAGAATCGTGTAGCGTTTGGTTAGGGGAAATTCACCCCAGAATAGGAGGATCGATGTTCAAAGGAGAGGATTTTCAAATGAGGAGGTTTTGATTTTCTTGAATCGGTTTTCTGTTGTTAATGGTTACAATTGATAATATTCGTTTCTTTGTCTATGAAAGTGAAACGTATATCGGTTACGACAATCAACGATCTCGCGTTTAAAACTGCATTTACGTTTCAACTGGTACTAGGCGCGACCGTGCCCAAACGAGGCGCGACCGTGCCAAGGCACTGGGCGCGATCGTTCCAAAGCAAGTCGCGCGACCGTGCCAAAGCACTCGGCGCGACCGTGCCAAAACGAGGCGCGACCATGCTTAATTAGGGTTTCTTGTTATCTTTCAACATTAGCTTTTGTAACTTTAGTTTTCGACAAATTGTATAAAATGATTACTTGTGTAGCGCTTGATAGTATATAACCGAGTAAGATTTGAGAATTTGTATTGAATCATTGTATTTAATTTATGGCACAAGATAGAATAAGACAATGCACTAGAATTAGGTTTAAAATACATTACATTGAATTGAAATACGGATATTAAAAATCAGAAATGTTACAGTCTCCCCATGTTGAGGGAATTTCGTCCCGAAATTTAACTAGTGGAAGCGACGGCATCGGTGAAGAGATGGGGGTACTTGAGCTTCATTTGGTCCTCTCGTTCCCAAGTAAATTCAGGACCACGCTTAGATTCCCAACGAACTTTGATAATAGGAATACGACTTCGCTTGAGCTGTTTGATTTCACGATCCATGATTTCCACTGGTCTCTCAACGAAGTGCATCGTTTCATCAATGTGCACATCGTCAAGGGGTATGTGAAGATTTTCACCAGCAAGACATTTCTTCAGATTAGACACGTGAAATGTAGGATGCACATTGCCGAGTGATGGAGGTAAATCGAGTTTGTAAGCCACTTTCCCAATCCTTTCAAGGATCTTAAATGGACCCACATAGCGAGGTGATAATTTACCTTTCTTTCCAAAACGGATCACACCCTTCCACGGAGACACCTTTAGAAGAACAAGGTCACCGACTTGGAATTCCAAGGGTTTTCGTCGTTTGTCGGCATAACTCTTTTGCCGACTTCTCGTTACTCGAATGTTGTCAAGGATTTGAATAATCTTGTCGGATGTTTCTTGAATTAACTCGGGACTGGTGATTTGTGCTTCACCAATTTCGTTCCAACAGATAGGAGAACGACACTTGCGACCATAGAGAGCTTCAAATGGAGCCATGTTGATACTCGTGTGGTAGCTATTATTGTAAGAGAACTCGATTAGGGATAGATGTGAATCCCAATTGCCACCAAAATCAATTACCCAAGCTCTAAGCATATCCTCAAGAGTTTGGATTGTTCGCTCGGTCTGACCATCAGTTTGGGGATGGTAGGCTGTGCTCAAATCCAATCGTGTACCAAGAGCAGTTTGGAGAGATTGCCAAAAGCGAGAGGTGAACTGAGCGTCCCTATCGGAGATTATGTTTAAGGGAACGCCATGCCGGCTCACAATTTCATCAATGTAAATTCGGGCTAGTTTCTCAACCCGATAGTCTTCACGGATAGGCAAGAAATGATCAGATTTGGTTAGACGATCAATGATCACCCAATTGCTATCATAACCACTTGAGGTGCAAGGGAGTTTGGTAATGAAATCCATAGCTAAGTTCTCCCATTTCCACACGGGGATTTCTGGTTGTTCAACTAATCCGGAAGGACGTTGGTGTTCGGCTTTGACTTTGGAACACGTTAGACATTTGGCAACATAGAGAGCAATGTCCTTTTTCATACCGGGCCACCAATATTGTTGGCGAAGATCTTGGTACATTTTATCCGCACCAGGATGAATAGAATAACGAGTCTTGTGAGCCTCGTTCATAAGACATGTACGGAGATCATCGCGATCGGGAATCCAAATACGGTTCAAGTAATAAAGTAAGCCATTAGGTTTTGATTCAAGTTGAAGTTCAACACCACACGACATTTCCTCATACATGTTACCCACGGTGACTGAGACGTGTTGAGCTTCTAAGATGCGGTTTTGAATGTCGGTTTGAATTCGGACACATTGAAGCATGACATGATCCTTTCGACTCAAAGCATCGGCTACAACATTCGCTTTGTCGGGATGGTAACGAATCTCGCAGTCATAGTCGTTAAGGAGTTCAACCCAACGTCGTTGCCTCATATTGAGTTCCTTTTGGTTGAAGATGTGTTGAAGACTTTTGTGGTCGGTGAACACCACACATTTTGTGCCATAGAGGTAATGTCTCCAAATCTTCAATGCGAATACGACCGCACCCAACTCGAGATCGTGCGTCGTATAATTCTTCTCATGAATCTTGAGTTGTCTTGATGCGTAAGCGATTACTTTGCTTCGTTGCATGAGGACACAACCAAGACCTTGGTTGGAAGCATCACAGTAGACAACTAGATCATCATTCCCATCAGGGAGAGTCAAGATAGGAGCATTGCACAACTTTTGCTTGAGAGTTTGGAAAGCTTCTTCCTGTTTTGGTCCCCATTCATAAGTTTTACCCTTGTGGGTCAAGGCGGTAAGAGGAACAGCAATCTTAGAGAAGTTTGAGATGAAACGATGGTAATATCCCGCAAGACCAAGAAATGAACGAACTTCAGTGGGAGTCTTCAGGGCATTCCAATTCTTAACCGTTTCGATCTTAGCAGGATCAACATGAATACCCTTGTCGTTGACGATGTGACCAAGAAATTGAACTTCCTTTAGCCAAAATTCACATTTGGAGAATTTGGCATATAGTTGTTCCTTCCTCAAGAGATTCAAAACCAGTCTAAGATGTTGCTCATGGTCGGCTTTAGTCTTGGAGTAGATTAAGATGTCATCGATGAAGACAATCACAAATTTATCAAGGTACGGTTTGCACACACGATTCATGAGGTCCATGAAACCTACGGGTGCATTGGTTAGTCCAAAAGGCATAACCATGAACTCGTAATGACCATACCTTGTTCGGAAGGCAGTCTTTGGAATATCATCTTCTTGTACACGGAGTTGGTGATAACCGGATCGAAGATCAATCTTCGAGAAGCAAGTAGAACCTTGAAGTTGATCAAAGAGGTCATCAATTCTAGGTAAAGGATAAGTTTTTGATAGTAAGCTTGTTGAGTTAGCGGTAGTCAATACACATGCGAAATGATCCATCCTTCTTTTTGACGAATAAGACGGGTGCACCTCACGGTGAATGACTTGGACGAATGAATCCCTTGTCGAAGAGCTCTTGAAGTTGACTTGCAAGTTCTTGCATTTCAGAAGGTGCAAGACGGTATGGAGCTCTAGCCACGGGGTTAGCTCCGGGCACAAGATCAATGCGAAATTCTACTTGTCGAATGGGTGGAAGACCGGATAGATCTTCGGGAAATACTTTGGGAAAATCCCGAATGATGGGAATGTCTTGTATACTCTTTTTTTTACATCTTTTTGGACAATGTGAGCTAAGAAGGCTATGTACTTCTTTCGTAAGTACTTTTGGGCGGTAGTACATGACATCAACTTAAGTCCTTTGCAAGGCTTTTCACCAAAGACTCTTAATGTTTCTCCCGACGGTAGGGGTATTCGGATGCACTTCTCAAAACAGATGACTTCGGCATGATGATTCGATAGCCAATCCATGCCTATGATGATATCAAAACTCCCTTGTGGCATTGGTACAAGGTTGATTGGAAACGTATGATCGTTAAGTTCTAGAGAGCAGTCATAGATAATGGAGTCAATTGTAAGGGAATCACCATTTGCTTCCTCGACGGTGAAGGTTTTCTCTAATTGGGATCGTGTCGTAGCAAGTAAGGGTTCAAAGTTAAGGGACACAAAACTTTTATCGGCACCGGTATCAAATAAAATGGAGGCATATTGACTATTAACAAGAAACGTACCATTGACCACATCATTGTTGACTTGAGCTTCATTGGCGTTTATGTTGAAAGCACGCCCACGAGCTCCACCTTGTCTAGCATTGGCTAACCTTGGGCATTGATCACGAAATGGTTCGGGTTGCCACATTCATAACATGCTCGCCCATTTGCAATAGCGGGAGCGCCTTGATTAGCCACTTGGGGGTTGATTTGATTTGGTGGGTTGCTTGGTCGGCAAGAGCTTTGGCCCTACAAACATTGATCGTATGGCCATATTACCCACAATAAGTGCAAAGGCGACATGGGATGTTTTGAGGATGATGATAATTGCATGTGGCACAAAGCGGGTAGATCCCAACATATGGCTTTATGGCTGGTGCTTGAACCATAGGTGCTGCTTGATTAACGGGCATAGCAGGAGTGACCATAGCATAGTTTCTAGCCTTTCTTTTCTTATTATTGTGGGAGGGTTCAGTTGTGGCTTCTTTGTTGTGAGTGGAAGAAGTTGCAATGTCAGGGACTTTCTTTGTGCCCTTTTTAGTAAGAGTCCCCGCCTTCACATGGTTATCGGTTAAGGTAGCGGATAAACGGATAGCATCTTCAAGTGTTGCGGGATTTCTCCCTAGGACAGTATCTTGAATTTGCCTAGGTAACCCACCAATATATTTTTCAATGCAGCGGGATAAAGGTGTGACCATGTGGGGCACGAGGAGACTCAACTCATGGAACCGAATTGTATATGCCAAGTTTTCACCACTATCTTGGGCAAGATCCCAAAATTCGGCTTCGAGTTTCTTTACTTCATTTTGAGGACAAAATTCCTCAGTCATTAGCCTTTTAACCTCATCCCAAGGTAAGGCCATTGCTACATCCACACCCCTATTCCCAAGGTAAGGCCATTGCTACATCCACACCACGTGAATAGCCGTTTTTGTAAGACACTCGTGGCATGATGAACACGAAGGTTATCGGGGCAGTCACTATTGAGAAAGGTATTCTCAATACTTTCGAACCATTGAAGAAGTGTCACACCCCGACCGATGGCGGAATCATCGGGGCGGGACATGTAGACTGTTCATGAGCTCAAAGTTGACTAAATTGTAATATGTTAAATCCATTTCTATTCAAACAAACATGAATCAAGTTCCAGGTACATAATGAAATACAATTTGTTTTTGAATTAAGATTAACTAGGTCCAAAGCCTATGTGTAGCATGTCTTGATCAAACTCATATGAAAGCACCTGAAACATGAATAAAATAAGGTCAACTAAAAAGTTGGTGAGTATAACACAGGTTTGTATATAGATAGCATATAGTTTGTAAAACAAATCCTTACATAACATGATAAATAAGGCATTTATGGGGAGTAGCTATTGTGTAACCAAGTACAATCAAACCTTTGTAACTAGCATGCAAATTGTGTTGTCGGTATCAATCACCCCAATCTGGGTGGGTTTGTCAGACTCAATAGATCTATCATTGAAAACCGTCGGCTTGAATAGTTAATGATTGCATATAATCGCATACAAAAGTTAGCACACATAGCACTCGGGCATAAAGCTCAAATTTGTACACATGAATGTAAATAGGATTTGTACTTGTGTTGTTTGTGTAAATGTAAACATGTAATTTGAATATTGTTCATGTTTCACCCCAAGAATGTAAAAGAGTAAAAGGGGCTATGAAATACTCACTTGTATCAAAATGTAGTAGTTAACACGAGTGTTGTATAATCCAAGTGATTTGCTAATCACTAAGTTTGACCTAGAGTAAAATAGTATAACTTTGGATTAATAGTTAGCATAATGTCTAAGGAAATTCTAAGGCTTCAATAGGAGTGAGTGTGTGGATTTGTACAAGGGTTGGTGTATACGTTTACGTTTGTATTTGAATGAAAAATGTAAGTTCAATTAAATAACGAAAGACTTACGGTTTAATTCGAATAATTAACTAAAATTATAATTAATTTCTTTTTTTTATTTAGTTGTTCATGAAAATGTGTCAAGAGGCATTTTAAATACATCTTAGAATATAAATAATTTGTGTAGGTTTGAATAAAACAATTATATGTAAAACTTTTATTGATAATTTAGTTTATGAAAACAATTCTGGCTTTGGAGTTTTATAAAATAATTTTTACAAAAGAAAATGAGTTTATATTAAACTAACAGAAGAAACAGGTTCTGACCAAAGGTAGCACAACCGTGTCAAATGTATGGCGTGACCGCGCTTAGGCACGGGGCGCGACCGTGCTTAGGCATGGGGCGCGTCCGTGCTTAGGCATGGGGCGCGACCATGCCTGGACAAGAGGCACAACCGTGCTAATTGATTAGCACGACCGTGTCTGAATGTTCCAGAAGCTAATTTGTCTAAATCCTGTATTAATAGCGGGTGAATTCATGGGGCTTTCGATTGTTGATTGTTTTAGAATCTATCCATGTATTTTAATTGAGTGGAGATCGTGTCTAGGGTGTAGTTCGATTAAACTAAAATATAATGAACCCTAGATTTTATTCGTGTTCAATTCGATTGTATAAGCCCTGAATAGGTTAGGGCTTTCATTCACGGGATTGAAATGAGTCTGAGGATGTGTTTACTTACCTTAAACGATATCGAATTGGTGGGGTTCGACCAAACGGAGTTCCGACTTCGGTGGGTTGATCCTTGGCGTCTTCTGCTGGGATTCCGGCACGATTGATGTGAGGAATGTGATCACAGAAGCTTGAAGATCACGCGTAGAGGTTTGATTTCGAGAGTGATACGGAATTGGACGAGATTGAGAGAAAGAGATGAAAGTATGACGGTTTTGGTTCCCTAGTTACTAATGCGGTTATTCGAGAGGGTTTGGTCATTGATGAACCTGTCACACCCCGCCAAGGCGGAAATGCGAGGCGTAACGTTCACTGGTTTTCGAAGCATATGATTACCGCAAACACATACATGATATTGGATACATAACCAAAGTTTAAATGTTTACATCCCAAAACATAACTTAGTTTTTACAAAGTTTAGGATTTCTCAAATATGACTCAAAACCATGAGTTATACAAGTGAAATCCTTCCAAAAGCTGTATCCTCATGTATGTAAGTAACCTACATTGCTAGCCTGGAGACCACGTTCATTTTCCTGAAAACATACTTAAAAATGTCAACACAAGGTTGGTGAGTTCACAAATTATTATAAAGAGTTATCATAAACCCAATGTTTAAACCTGATCATTTTCACCTGATCAAAACCCTTTATTTAAACCTGATCACTTTAGCCTGATCAAAACTCTTTTGCTTAAAACTTGATCACTTTAACCTGATCAGAACTCTTTTGCTTAAAACTTGATCACTTTAACCTGATCAGAACCCTTTTGCATGTATTACCAATGAATTTGAATACTAATCCGATCTATTGACCCCATTTGTAAGCTTGCAAGGAATACAAAATAGTATGTAATGTACGAGACCGTAACCAAACCCCGACCTTTTGTACCTCCCCCTCGCCTTTTTGCGAGTAAGAAAATATGCGGTCATTCGGCCATTTGGACCCCTGGTTAACGCGACTAACCATGACCGGAGGCGTCACCCCCAATAGTACTATCCATATAATCCCGGGCTAAAATAGCTAATGGTTACTAACTTATTCAGAGGACTTTAAGCGCTTTACTTTTCCCTCAATACACACATACGGTCAGATCATTAGTTCAATTCATTTACACACAAAAGTCTTTTACAAGTATGTTTCCACCCCAAATCATTTGAAAAACTTAGAAAAAGGGGTTAGTGAAACTCACCTCGACAGTATGACTGCTAGCAAACACTTGAATAACCGTAAACCCCGCTTATCCTTACCCTAAATACACAAGGATACCTTACATGTTAAGACTAACCGTCTTAAACACAAGTTGTTCACCCGCCTTAACGAATCCCGTTAAGTGCGTTTTTGTTTAATAAAACCGTGTTTTAATGTGACGACCCGTTGGTGATTATTATTCCTAGTCTAGACGCTTTACTTATTTCCCGAGAAAATAATATATTTTCATATTGGTGACTAGTTACGTTTGTCAAAAATAAATATTATTTTTGAATCACAATATAATATATTTATATTATATCTCACGTATCATCATATAATCATTTTGTATTAATAATTATATAAACAACAAATGTCGTTCAAAAGTGTTCCAAGCATACGAATCGTCCTACGTGTACATAATCCTTGTTAACACGTACTCATACAATTTACTTGTTCTGACAACATGTGTTTATATTCAACATGCATTCATTTGTACGTTCGAGTATAATCATGTTTTAACAATCCAACACATATTTAAACAAGTTTCACGATAACATACTATTATTTATTCTCAAACCGAACGTCTTTATATTTCTTTACTCGTGTCTACGTTCTATGTTATCAACGTGTTCTAAATATATATTATTTCATTTGTTTAGTCGTTTCATATTTCATTTCGATTTAACAAGTTTCCCATTATTTATATATATATACCATGACTTCTACATATACCCATATATATGAAACGTTTAACCATGTTCATACTTGACAATATTTTCAGATTCGCCAAACTTAAACACATGTATGTTCCATACGATTACACATATATACATACACATATATTTCACTTTTTCACCAAATATAAGTTAGACTTTTACTAATCTAACTTATTAACAAAATCATCCAACATTAAGAATACACCTATTAAATTGACATTCTTGTTCATGTATCCACAAGTTTGGTTATTTCCAATCATTTACCAAAACAATCACAAACATATATATATTTATTTCGATCCATCTATATATATGCATGTATGTTCTAGTCTCTGCTTATACATATAAAAATCATACACTTCTAAGTTTTAATCAAATCAAACATATATAAACACATGCATGTATAATTTCGACCAACATACATATATATATATCCATTTTTTTTTAGTTTTTATCTACCTTTAACACAAGATTATGTATCAATAATCAACCCAACAAATATTTCATTTTATCTTTAATAATTTTGACCCATTTATATATATTTGTACAAAATCCTAGCTTTTATATTTTATAAAGTTAGATTTTTAAGAAAACTCTTTTAATCTTTAAATCTCTTTATTTATTATGATGAACAACATGTTTAGATTAAGAAAAAGAGATGGAATTAGAGTCGGGTGTCGTTTTTCCTAACCACTAGTCAAGCTAGGTGGGGATTCGTTAGTAGAAAGATGTTGATGACTTGATGCACTAGCAAACCGGCTCTTAAACCGTCAAGAATTTCTTGGATCTCCAAAGCTCTAACTAAGGCTCATATCTAGAACTTTCTCTTGAATATGAAAGGTGGAATGGTGCTAGTGTGTGTGTGTGAGTATATCGTATATATATATAGAGATGGAAGAGTTTGAGTGTTGGATGCTTCAACACTCTATCATTATTATCATTCATGATTATAAATAGATAGATTTGAACATTGGTTGGTCTAACACTCAATGAAAGATGGTTCTATGACACAAGACCATGATGGGTTAGTAGGTGATTTGGTGAATGGGTGGCCCCCATTGAGGCTCTCGGCCAAGAGGGGTTGGGGGGGGGGGGGTGTTGGGTCTTGTTCCCACATGTGGTATTAATCTAGTTATTAGTTGAGTGATTTTTGGGTAGGGTATACCCGGTAGGCGCTCTCGTGATTTAACGCTCGGTGTTCGGATTTTTAAATGTCAAAAACCCTATATATTTTGTATCTTGATTATTTTTCAATAATCCACTAATTTAACACGTCATAGTTAATGTTCAACTATAATATATATATGCACTCGTAATAATAACTCGTCACCATGAACTGATATCGTTGTGTTCATTTTTAATAATCTTGTCACCAATATATATGTTTTTATATCAAAGCGTATTACTAGACTTTTCCGGAATAAAGATTTGTTAATCACCAACGACGTTCCTTGCGGGTTATAACCGTTTACTTCCTAGTAATTGTAACATCCCGAGTTTTAGAGCACGAGAGAATTCACGAGGAATTAAAACTTAAATAAAAAGAAAGGAAGCGGGCTTGGGCCGGGGTGTATGGGCCGAAAGGGGCAAGGGTCGGGCCCTTATAAGTCTCAAGACCAGCCCCAAACCCTCATTTGCAACACCATTTTTGGAATTCTAGAGAGAGAAAGCGAGAGAGAGCCTAGAGAGAGAAAGTCCCGGTTTTCGGACTAGAGCTTCAAGGATCGTTAGCAAGAGTCTCGCGAGTGTTTAGCAACGAAAAGGAAGTGATTACAGGTAACCGATTCTCCTAGATCTGAGTTTTAGTTCATTTTTGGGTTTTTCGGGTTTTGGGTGAAACGGGAACGTTTTTACAGATGAAACTGAAAGAAAAGCATAGATTTGAGTTCTTAAACGAAAAACAAACGTTTTGAATGTAAAAAGTCCGGATCTTGACCAGGTCGGACCTGCATTGCGAAAGTTAGGGTTTTTCACGGGGAAGATAGCTGAGTTCTGCAGGTATCGAAACTAGAAGTTTCGAGCGGCCTGCAGGTATCGAAACTAGAAGTTTCGAGCGGCCTGCAGGTATCGAAACTAGAAGTTTCGATGGGCCTGCATCTGTCGAAACTAAGTAGTTTCGATAGGTCTGCATCAGTAAGTGAAGTCAGTGTATTCACCTGTAACAGAACGAGTAAACCGTTAGAGTCGGGATTAGGTCTGATATGTGTCAACTGTTATGATTGTTCAGATTGAGTGAGATCCAGTAGACCATTCCAGCTAAGATAAGAGGTGAGTTCTAATCCCCTTTTTGCCTTCTTTAGGGGTGGTGTGCATACTTAGTGTAAAGTGTTTATTATATTTTATATATTATAAACTGAGGAGAAAAGCTATGTTTTAGTGAAAGGTTTAAAAGAGGCAAAAGTATGTTTCAGTAAAGTAAGATATATCATTTTGCAAGCGTTTACTATATTTTTATATACATAAACAAAGGCATGATATATATGATAAGCTATGTTTTAGAAAGCAAGATGTATTTTATGATAAGCTATGTTTTAGAAAGAAAGATATATTATTTGGCAAGCGTTTACTATATTTTCATATACATAAACAAAGGCATGATATATATGATAAGCTATGTTTCAGAAAGTAAGATGTATTTTTATGATAAGCTATGTTTCAGTAAAAGCAAAGATATATCATTTGGCAAGCGTTTACTATATTTTTATATACATAAACAAAGGCATGATATATGTTAAGTTATGAGCAAGATTTACAGAAATATTTATGAACAGTAAAGTGAACAGTTTTCCTTCGGGAATATGTACCAGCTATAAAGGTCCTTGGGACAGATGTTACTTGTACAAGATGTCAGATATGGGTTCTACCCATTAGTAAGAACCTTTGTGGTTCGTTAACAGTTGTACAACTGGGATGAGTGACGGCGGTTGCTCGGGAGGTCCACGCAACCTCCCCTTAGCGTTAAGCGGTATTGTCGGTTCATGGACGTGAGCCATGGGGGCATTGACCAGGGTATTGTCGGTTCATGGATGAATCCATGGGGGCATTGACCAGGTACTCGTCGGTTCATGGATGAATCCATGGGGGCGGTACAGTAGTGACAAGGAATTGACGGATAAGCGGCATTGTCGGTTCATGGTCGTTGATCATGGGGGCATTGACCAGGTACTCGTCGGTTCATGGATGAAAGCCATGGGGGCGGTACAGTAGTGACAAGGAATTGACGGATAAGCGGTATTGTCGGTTCATGGTCGTTGATCATGGGGGCATTGACCAGGTACTTGTCGGTTCATGGATGTAAGCCATGAGGGCAGTACAGTAAAGAGGAATTGACGGTTTATTATACGTTTTAAACTGTTTGAAAAGTAAAGTGTGTTAAGTTTAGCCTTAATGGCAGTATATATGTTTTGAAAAGTAAAGTGTGTTAAGTTTAGCCTTAATGGCAGTATATATGTTTTGAAAAGTAAAGTATGTAAAGTTTTGCTTAAGAGCAGTATGTATGTATTAGTAAATCTTTTATATAAATGATTTAATGTAAACGTTAGAACTCACTCAGCGTTGCTGATTTTTAGTATGCACATCAGTTAAGTGTAGGTGGCAGTAGATGGAAGTGGATGCTTGGCTTGGCGAGAAGAGTTACCCGAAGACCAGAGTCTGACATCCTGTCTATGTTATTGTTTTAGTTGATTCAGACAAGTTTCAGTTTGTATGTTGACAAGATATGTTTAGGCATGTTATGTATTTCCGCTGCGTATGTTGAAGTTTTAAATTGTTTCCGCTGTGTTAATGAATGTCTTATGATTAAGTTCTATGTGTTGATGAGTAAACCCAATAAGTGAGGCCTTTCAGGAAGGGGGCCTCACAAGTTGGTATCAGAGCCATAGTTTGAGAGATTTGGACATCCCCGATGTCCAGACTTAAACTGAGAATGGGACAAGAAGCGGATGCCAGTACGGGTAACTCAAGCCAAAGCATCAGAAGCGTATAGTAAGTAAAGTTTACCTTTAGAGTGTCAAGATAATAATAGAGGCTTTAGTGGAACCATGAAAGCGAATAAATAGAAAACAAGATGTGATGTAATGGTTAATTACAGATGGCCAGTGTATATTAACATCTTACCTTACTTATTGTGTTCTACATATTCCCTAGCATGGTGAAATTAAATCTTTTGTTCTCTATCTTTCAGTTAGAAATGGCTAGACGTGGTGGGCGTACAGGCCGCCACGGTGGAGCTAGCACAAACCAAGTTTGAATGATTGGTTAGCCCCATCAGCTTAGGAGCCTTAGAACTAGATATTACCCGGATTAGATCCTCAGCGGTAGTTAATCACAATGGCCTTCATGACCAAGCTGCCTTGCATAGCTACGGTTTATGCCACCCATTCTGTGATTTGCTATCGGTATAGCTTATGGCAGGTTTCGAGGACGAAACCTATTGTAAGGAGGGTAGACTTGTAACATCCCGAGTTTTAGAGCACGAGAGAATTCACGAGGAATTAAAACTTAAATAAAAAGAAAGGAAGCGGGCTTGGGCCGGGGTGTATGGGCCGAAAGGGGCAAGGGTCGGGCCCTTATAAGTCTCAAGACCAGCCCCAAACCCTCATTTGCAACACCATTTTCGGAATTCTAGAGAGAGAAAGCGAGAGAGAGCCTAGAGAGAGAAAGTCCCGGTTTTCGGACTAGAGCTTCAAGGATCGTTAGCAAGAGTCTCGCGAGTGTTTAGCAACGAAAAGGAAGTGATTACAGGTAACCGATTCTCCTAGATCTGAGTTTTAGTTCATTTTTGGGTTTTTCGGGTTTTGGGTGAAACGGGAACGTTTTTACAGATGAAACTGAAAGAAAAGCATAGATTTGAGTTCTTAAACGAAAAACAAACGTTTTGAATGTAAAAAGTCCGGATCTTGACCAGGTCGGACCTGCATTGCGAAAGTTAGGGTTTTTCACGGGGAAGATAGCTGAGTTCTGCAGGTATCGAAACTAGAAGTTTCGAGCGGCCTGCAGGTATCGAAACTAGAAGTTTCGAGCGGCCTGCAGGTATCGAAACTAGAAGTTTCGATGGGCCTGCATCTGTCGAAACTAAGTAGTTTCGATAGGTCTGCATCAGTAAGTGAAGTCAGTGTATTCACCTGTAACAGAACGAGTAAACCGTTAGAGTCGGGATTAGGTCTGATATGTGTCAACTGTTATGATTGTTCAGATTGAGTGAGATCCAGTAGACCATTCCAGCTAAGATAAGAGGTGAGTTCTAATCCCCTTTTTGCCTTCTTTAGGGGTGGTGTGCATACTTAGTGTAAAGTGTTTATTATATTTTATATATTATAAACTGAGGAGAAAAGCTATGTTTTAGTGAAAGGTTTAAAAGAGGCAAAAGTATGTTTCAGTAAAGTAAGATATATCATTTTGCAAGCGTTTACTATATTTTTATATACATAAACAAAGGCATGATATATATGATAAGCTATGTTTTAGAAAGCAAGATGTATTTTATGATAAGCTATGTTTTAGAAAGAAAGATATATTATTTGGCAAGCGTTTACTATATTTTCATATACATAAACAAAGGCATGATATATATGATAAGCTATGTTTCAGAAAGTAAGATGTATTTTTATGATAAGCTATGTTTCAGTAAAAGCAAAGATATATCATTTGGCAAGCGTTTACTATATTTTTATATACATAAACAAAGGCATGATATATGTTAAGTTATGAGCAAGATTTACAGAAATATTTATGAACAGTAAAGTGAACAGTTTTCCTTCGGGAATATGTACCAGCTATAAAGGTCCTTGGGACAGATGTTACTTGTACAAGATGTCAGATATGGGTTCTACCCATTAGTAAGAACCTTTGTGGTTCGTTAACAGTTGTACAACTGGGATGAGTGACGGCGGTTGCTCGGGAGGTCCACGCAACCTCCCCTTAGCGTTAAGCGGTATTGTCGGTTCATGGACGTGAGCCATGGGGGCATTGACCAGGGTATTGTCGGTTCATGGATGAATCCATGGGGGCATTGACCAGGTACTCGTCGGTTCATGGATGAATCCATGGGGGCGGTACAGTAGTGACAAGGAATTGACGGATAAGCGGCATTGTCGGTTCATGGTCGTTGATCATGGGGGCATTGACCAGGTACTCGTCGGTTCATGGATGAAAGCCATGGGGGCGGTACAGTAGTGACAAGGAATTGACGGATAAGCGGTATTGTCGGTTCATGGTCGTTGATCATGGGGGCATTGACCAGGTACTTGTCGGTTCATGGATGTAAGCCATGAGGGCAGTACAGTAAAGAGGAATTGACGGTTTATTATACGTTTTAAACTGTTTGAAAAGTAAAGTGTGTTAAGTTTAGCCTTAATGGCAGTATATATGTTTTGAAAAGTAAAGTGTGTTAAGTTTAGCCTTAATGGCAGTATATATGTTTTGAAAAGTAAAGTATGTAAAGTTTTGCTTAAGAGCAGTATGTATGTATTAGTAAATCTTTTATATAAATGATTTAATGTAAACGTTAGAACTCACTCAGCGTTGCTGATTTTTAGTATGCACATCAGTTAAGTGTAGGTGGCAGTAGATGGAAGTGGATGCTTGGCTTGGCGAGAAGAGTTACCCGAAGACCAGAGTCTGACATCCTGTCTATGTTATTGTTTTAGTTGATTCAGACAAGTTTCAGTTTGTATGTTGACAAGATATGTTTAGGCATGTTATGTATTTCCGCTGCGTATGTTGAAGTTTTAAATTGTTTCCGCTGTGTTAATGAATGTCTTATGATTAAGTTCTATGTGTTGATGAGTAAACCCAATAAGTGAGGCCTTTCAGGAAGGGGGCCTCACAAGTTGGTATCAGAGCCATAGTTTGAGAGATTTGGACATCCCCGATGTCCAGACTTAAACTGAGAATGGGACAAGAAGCGGATGCCAGTACGGGTAACTCAAGCCAAAGCATCAGAAGCGTATAGTAAGTAAAGTTTACCTTTAGAGTGTCAAGATAATAATAGAGGCTTTAGTGGAACCATGAAAGCGAATAAATAGAAAACAAGATGTGATGTAATGGTTAATTACAGATGGCCAGTGTATATTAACATCTTACCTTACTTATTGTGTTCTACATATTCCCTAGCATGGTGAAATTAAATCTTTTGTTCTCTATCTTTCAGTTAGAAATGGCTAGACGTGGTGGGCGTACAGGCCGCCACGGTGGAGCTAGCACAAACCAAGTTTGAATGATTGGTTAGCCCCATCAGCTTAGGAGCCTTAGAACTAGATATTACCCGGATTAGATCCTCAGCGGTAGTTAATCACAATGGCCTTCATGACCAAGCTGCCTTGCATAGCTACGGTTTATGCCACCCATTCTGTGATTTGCTATCGGTATAGCTTATGGCAGGTTTCGAGGACGAAACCTATTGTAAGGAGGGTAGACTTGTAACATCCCGAGTTTTAGAGCACGAGAGAATTCACGAGGAATTAAAACTTAAATAAAAAGAAAGGAAGCGGGCTTGGGCCGGGGTGTATGGGCCGAAAGGGGCAAGGGTCGGGCCCTTATAAGTCTCAAGACCAGCCCCAAACCCTCATTTGCAACACCATTTTCGGAATTCTAGAGAGAGAAAGCGAGAGAGAGCCTAGAGAGAGAAAGTCCCGGTTTTCGGACTAGAGCTTCAAGGATCGTTAGCAAGAGTCTCGCGAGTGTTTAGCAACGAAAAGGAAGTGATTACAGGTAACCGATTCTCCTAGATCTGAGTTTTAGTTCATTTTTGGGTTTTTCGGGTTTTGGGTGAAACGGGAACGTTTTTACAGATGAAACTGAAAGAAAAGCATAGATTTGAGTTCTTAAACGAAAAACAAACGTTTTGAATGTAAAAAGTCCGGATCTTGACCAGGTCGGACCTGCATTGCGAAAGTTAGGGTTTTTCACGGGGAAGATAGCTGAGTTCTGCAGGTATCGAAACTAGAAGTTTCGAGCGGCCTGCAGGTATCGAAACTAGAAGTTTCGAGCGGCCTGCAGGTATCGAAACTAGAAGTTTCGATGGGCCTGCATCTGTCGAAACTAAGTAGTTTCGATAGGTCTGCATCAGTAAGTGAAGTCAGTGTATTCACCTGTAACAGAACGAGTAAACCGTTAGAGTCGGGATTAGGTCTGATATGTGTCAACTGTTATGATTGTTCAGATTGAGTGAGATCCAGTAGACCATTCCAGCTAAGATAAGAGGTGAGTTCTAATCCCCTTTTTGCCTTCTTTAGGGGTGGTGTGCATACTTAGTGTAAAGTGTTTATTATATTTTATATATTATAAACTGAGGAGAAAAGCTATGTTTTAGTGAAAGGTTTAAAAGAGGCAAAAGTATGTTTCAGTAAAGTAAGATATATCATTTTGCAAGCGTTTACTATATTTTTATATACATAAACAAAGGCATGATATATATGATAAGCTATGTTTTAGAAAGCAAGATGTATTTTATGATAAGCTATGTTTTAGAAAGAAAGATATATTATTTGGCAAGCGTTTACTATATTTTCATATACATAAACAAAGGCATGATATATATGATAAGCTATGTTTCAGAAAGTAAGATGTATTTTTATGATAAGCTATGTTTCAGTAAAAGCAAAGATATATCATTTGGCAAGCGTTTACTATATTTTTATATACATAAACAAAGGCATGATATATGTTAAGTTATGAGCAAGATTTACAGAAATATTTATGAACAGTAAAGTGAACAGTTTTCCTTCGGGAATATGTACCAGCTATAAAGGTCCTTGGGACAGATGTTACTTGTACAAGATGTCAGATATGGGTTCTACCCATTAGTAAGAACCTTTGTGGTTCGTTAACAGTTGTACAACTGGGATGAGTGACGGCGGTTGCTCGGGAGGTCCACGCAACCTCCCCTTAGCGTTAAGCGGTATTGTCGGTTCATGGACGTGAGCCATGGGGGCATTGACCAGGGTATTGTCGGTTCATGGATGAATCCATGGGGGCATTGACCAGGTACTCGTCGGTTCATGGATGAATCCATGGGGGCGGTACAGTAGTGACAAGGAATTGACGGATAAGCGGCATTGTCGGTTCATGGTCGTTGATCATGGGGGCATTGACCAGGTACTCGTCGGTTCATGGATGAAAGCCATGGGGGCGGTACAGTAGTGACAAGGAATTGACGGATAAGCGGTATTGTCGGTTCATGGTCGTTGATCATGGGGGCATTGACCAGGTACTTGTCGGTTCATGGATGTAAGCTATGAGGGCAGTACAGTAAAGAGGAATTGACGGTTTATTATACGTTTTAAACTGTTTGAAAAGTAAAGTGTGTTAAGTTTAGCCTTAATGGCAGTATATATGTTTTGAAAAGTAAAGTGTGTTAAGTTTAGCCTTAATGGCAGTATATATGTTTTGAAAAGTAAAGTATGTAAAGTTTTGCTTAAGAGCAGTATGTATGTATTAGTAAATCTTTTATATAAATGATTTAATGTAAACGTTAGAACTCACTCAGCGTTGCTGATTTTTAGTATGCACATCAGTTAAGTGTAGGTGGCAGTAGATGGAAGTGGATGCTTGGCTTGGCGAGAAGAGTTACCCGAAGACCAGAGTCTGACATCCTGTCTATGTTATTGTTTTAGTTGATTCAGACAAGTTTCAGTTTGTATGTTGACAAGATATGTTTAGGCATGTTATGTATTTCCGCTGCGTATGTTGAAGTTTTAAATTGTTTCCGCTGTGTTAATGAATGTCTTATGATTAAGTTCTATGTGTTGATGAGTAAACCCAATAAGTGAGGCCTTTCAGGAAGGGGGCCTCACAAGTTGGTATCAGAGCCATAGTTTGAGAGATTTGGACATCCCCGATGTCCAGACTTAAACTGAGAATGGGACAAGAAGCGGATGCCAGTACGGGTAACTCAAGCCAAAGCATCAGAAGCGTATAGTAAGTAAAGTTTACCTTTAGAGTGTCAAGATAATAATAGAGGCTTTAGTGGAACCATGAAAGCGAATAAATAGAAAACAAGATGTGATCTAATGGTTAATTACAGATGGCCAGTGTATATTAACATCTTACCTTACTTATTGTGTTCTACATATTCCCTAGCATGGTGAAATTAAATCTTTTGTTCTCTATCTTTCAGTTAGAAATGGCTAGACGTGGTGGGCGTACAGGCCGCCACGGTGGAGCTAGCACAAACCAAGTTTGAATGATTGGTTAGCCCCATCAGCTTAGGAGCCTTAGAACTAGATATTACCCGGATTAGATCCTCAGCGGTAGTTAATCACAATGGCCTTCATGACCAAGCTGCCTTGCATAGCTACGGTTTATGCCACCCATTCTGTGATTTGCTATCGGTATAGCTTATGGCAGGTTTCGAGGACGAAACCTATTGTAAGGAGGGTAGACTTGTAACATCCCGAGTTTTAGAGCACGAGAGAATTCACGAGGAATTAAAACTTAAATAAAAAGAAAGGAAGCGGGCTTGGGCCGGGGTGTATGGGCCGAAAGGGGCAAGGGTCGGGCCCTTATAAGTCTCAAGACCAGCCCCAAACCCTCATTTGCAACACCATTTTCGGAATTCTAGAGAGAGAAAGCGAGAGAGAGCCTAGAGAGAGAAAGTCCCGGTTTTCGGACTAGAGCTTCAAGGATCGTTAGCAAGAGTCTCGCGAGTGTTTAGCAACGAAAAGGAAGTGATTACAGGTAACCGATTCTCCTAGATCTGAGTTTTAGTTCATTTTTGGGTTTTTCGGGTTTTGGGTGAAACGGGAACGTTTTTACAGATGAAACTGAAAGAAAAGCATAGATTTGAGTTCTTAAACGAAAAACAAACGTTTTGAATGTAAAAAGTCCGGATCTTGACCAGGTCGGACCTGCATTGCGAAAGTTAGGGTTTTTCACGGGGAAGATAGCTGAGTTCTGCAGGTATCGAAACTAGAAGTTTCGAGCGGCCTGCAGGTATCGAAACTAGAAGTTTCGAGCGGCCTGCAGGTATCGAAACTAGAAGTTTCGATGGGCCTGCATCTGTCGAAACTAAGTAGTTTCGATAGGTCTGCATCAGTAAGTGAAGTCAGTGTATTCACCTGTAACAGAACGAGTAAACCGTTAGAGTCGGGATTAGGTCTGATATGTGTCAACTGTTATGATTGTTCAGATTGAGTGAGATCCAGTAGACCATTCCAGCTAAGATAAGAGGTGAGTTCTAATCCCCTTTTTGCCTTCTTTAGGGGTGGTGTGCATACTTAGTGTAAAGTGTTTATTATATTTTATATATTATAAACTGAGGAGAAAAGCTATGTTTTAGTGAAAGGTTTAAAAGAGGCAAAAGTATGTTTCAGTAAAGTAAGATATATCATTTTGCAAGCGTTTACTATATTTTTATATACATAAACAAAGGCATGATATATATGATAAGCTATGTTTTAGAAAGCAAGATGTATTTTATGATAAGCTATGTTTTAGAAAGAAAGATATATTATTTGGCAAGCGTTTACTATATTTTCATATACATAAACAAAGGCATGATATATATGATAAGCTATGTTTCAGAAAGTAAGATGTATTTTTATGATAAGCTATGTTTCAGTAAAAGCAAAGATATATCATTTGGCAAGCGTTTACTATATTTTTATATACATAAACAAAGGCATGATATATGTTAAGTTATGAGCAAGATTTACAGAAATATTTATGAACAGTAAAGTGAACAGTTTTCCTTCGGGAATATGTACCAGCTATAAAGGTCCTTGGGACAGATGTTACTTGTACAAGATGTCAGATATGGGTTCTACCCATTAGTAAGAACCTTTGTGGTTCGTTAACAGTTGTACAACTGGGATGAGTGACGGCGGTTGCTCGGGAGGTCCACGCAACCTCCCCTTAGCGTTAAGCGGTATTGTCGGTTCATGGACGTGAGCCATGGGGGCATTGACCAGGGTATTGTCGGTTCATGGATGAATCCATGGGGGCATTGACCAGGTACTCGTCGGTTCATGGATGAATCCATGGGGGCGGTACAGTAGTGACAAGGAATTGACGGATAAGCGGCATTGTCGGTTCATGGTCGTTGATCATGGGGGCATTGACCAGGTACTCGTCGGTTCATGGATGAAAGCCATGGGGGCGGTACAGTAGTGACAAGGAATTGACGGATAAGCGGTATTGTCGGTTCATGGTCGTTGATCATGGGGGCATTGACCAGGTACTTGTCGGTTCATGGATGTAAGCCATGAGGGCAGTACAGTAAAGAGGAATTGACGGTTTATTATACGTTTTAAACTGTTTGAAAAGTAAAGTGTGTTAAGTTTAGCCTTAATGGCAGTATATATGTTTTGAAAAGTAAAGTGTGTTAAGTTTAGCCTTAATGGCAGTATATATGTTTTGAAAAGTAAAGTATGTAAAGTTTTGCTTAAGAGCAGTATGTATGTATTAGTAAATCTTTTATATAAATGATTTAATGTAAACGTTAGAACTCACTCAGCGTTGCTGATTTTTAGTATGCACATCAGTTAAGTGTAGGTGGCAGTAGATGGAAGTGGATGCTTGGCTTGGCGAGAAGAGTTACCCGAAGACCAGAGTCTGACATCCTGTCTATGTTATTGTTTTAGTTGATTCAGACAAGTTTCAGTTTGTATGTTGACAAGATATGTTTAGGCATGTTATGTATTTCCGCTGCGTATGTTGAAGTTTTAAATTGTTTCCGCTGTGTTAATGAATGTCTTATGATTAAGTTCTATGTGTTGATGAGTAAACCCAATAAGTGAGGCCTTTCAGGAAGGGGGCCTCACAGTAATTCTAAAAATTACTAAAGTATAATATTTGTTCCTTTGCTAGACTCCATGACAAAACTATGTCAAAATAATAAACCAGGAAATATAATTAATGAACGTGCAATTATGAAATATGGATATTGACATGGTATGCTGGGTGTCACAGTTTGGTCATTGATGAACGGTCTGAAACGGCGCAATAGGCGTTACAACTACGGACTCGAACAGGCTTTGCGATTAAGACAGTGTTTGCATTTCAACTGGGTATCAGGCGCGACCGTGCTAGTGCATGGCGCGACCGTGCCAGGTCATGGCGCGACCGTGCCAAGTGATATTTTGATAATTTTCAAAACTAGTCCTTGTAGTTTGCGAGATAGCGTAGGTTTATTTTAGTTGTTATTGTGGCAATGTAAAATGTGTGTATGTACTTATAACAGTATAATAATACTCCCTATTTGCACATGAAAATAGTAAATGATGCGACACTACGTTTTGAATGTGAACATGAGATTGAAATTGTCATTTATTGCAGCATATGAAATATCAAGAAAAACATGGATGTTATAGTATCCCCTAGTTGAGGGAATTTCGTCCCGAAATTTAACTAGTTGAGGCTACTGAATCAGCAAAGAGGTGTGGATACTTGAGTTTCATTTGGGACCGCGACTAGAATCCCAAGTAAACTCGGGACCGCGACTAGAATCCCAACGAACTTTGACTGTTGGTTTGGGGAGTACGATTGATAATAAGTGTGACACCCAGCATTTCAGGTCAATATCCATATTACATAAATGCACGTTCATACTTATTATATCCTGATATTTTATTTTGACTAAGTAAAGTCAAGGAGTCTAGCAAAGGAGTTTATTCCAAGTCTAGTAAATCTTAAGGAATTACTAGAAAAAGTAAGCAGTATAACCCGACTAAATACGAACGTTAATAGTTAAATTAAATAACCAGAAATATATATATATATATATATATATATATATATATATATATATATTACACAAAAATTACGTTGAACTATAATTTATTTCTAAGACTAAATCATATAATATACGTAAAAGTAAAATAATGGACTTTTCGAAGACGTTACTATGTAGCGCCACTTTTAGGTACTCATACCTACAAATAATCACCTCAACGAATTATACAAACCAAGATTTTAATATTTTCTTCAACGAGCCATAAACTGGTTAAAATTGAGAAATCTAAACCGAATTAATTTACCTTTTAAAAACTCTAGATAATATTAAGTTACACTTAAATCAAATTAATTGATTCAATTAACTCTAAACCCAAATAAATCAATCGGCGAGACAGTGGGTCTTTTCCCCCCCAACTCCTTGACTTTCTTAACCAAGTTTCAGAGAGAAACCATACCTTAAGTGTGAGAATTCTGATATAAACCATACCACTTCAATCACTTTTCTCACAATTCCTTTCATCACTCTCACTTTCTTACAGCAATTTTCCCAATTCTCTTCAAGTCGAAGTCAAGTTGTAAGGCAAAATCCACCATAATTCGGTGTTTTAAGAAGAATTTCAAGTGTTCCTAAAGAGAGTTTAGCAAAAGATTCAAGACCACTTCTCTGTTTCTCTCAAAATCATCATCTCAGTTTAGAGGTAAAAACTCGATACCATCCATATTATTTACTTTAAAACCGTAGCTAAACATACAAATCGTTCAAACGCAAGTAAGATAACAAGAAAAGTGTGTCAAATTCAAGATTTAAAACATAGAAATATACAGGACTGATTCTGTCAATCAGAATTTCAGTAATCGAAACTATAAGTTTCGATACCTATTGTTCAAATCGAAACTAGGTAGTTTCGATACCTATTACTCAATCGAAACTAGGAGTTTCGATACCTATTCCTCAATCGAAACTAGGAGTTTCGATACCTATTGCTCAATCGAAACTAGGTAGTTTCGATACTATTTTTGCCAATCGAAACTAGGTAGTTTCGATACCCAATTTACTCAATCGAAACTAAGTAGTTTCGACATCTGTTATGTTCAATCGAAACTAAGAAAGTTTCGATACCTGTTCATCAGCCCCATGGGGCAGTAACTTAGAACTATTTTATAACGAAACAAGTGTTGAAAAACTAAAAAGATATTTAAACAAAAGCAATCAGATCTGCTAAGTCGGGTGAACAACTTGCGTTTAAGACAGGTAGTCTTAACGTGTATGTTATCCTTGTGTAATAAGGATACGGATAGGCGAGTCTGCTGTTATTCAAATATTTGCTAGTGTAAGGCCCCCCTTTTCCGGGTAACCTCACTTGTTGGATTTACTCATAAACATAGTCATAAAATACTGAATTTATATTAAAAACATTCGTCATCCAATTACATAATCATAACAGCGGAAGTCTTTACAATTAAGAACATAACATTGTTCGAAGACATATAAAACAAAAGGGGGATGTCAGTCTCGTGCCGGGTAACCTCCACGCCATCGCACGACCTTATCTTCCTTTACCTGAAATGTATACTAAAAGTCAGCTAACGCTGGTGAGTTCTAGTTAAATGCGATTTGATATAAACATTCTTTTCTTTACTTTATAAGTATGCATTACTGTATAGTCATTCGTATAAATACGTATTCAGAACTTTTGTCTTTCTTTCATCTTTCTTTTCTGTATCTTTGTGATTTCATATATATATATATATATATGCATTCACCCTTTTCTTTCTTTTCTTTCTTTCTTTACTTTCATGGGTCATACTATATAAGGGTGATCAACCCGTCATTTGCTTACGAATGTCACAAAGACAATCGCCGCGGTCCATCGTCATGGCCCGCCTATACTTACAACCGTCCGGCAACTAGTGCCGTCTGTCATTTTATTCTTAAAACCGTCCGGCAATCTTTGTCCGTCCGTCATGACTTACAACCGTCCTACCGTCGTAGGCCGTAATTCGCCCGTCTACCCGAAGGTATCCGTTTCCCATGCGACTATTATTTATACAACCGTTCTACTATAATATGCCAATTGCTTCGACCGTCCATTAATGGCATTCGTACGTCCTAGCTGATGAAGGAACGCACTTGTCCCGGTTGTAAAATAATCACATGGTCGTCCGTCTACCAAAGTAGCCGTTATCATCGAAGCGTCCATAACATTTTCTGTACTTGGCAAGCAATATATACATGGATATAAAGCAGGATTTCATTCTTTCATATTGTGTTATACTTTCATTCATTCTTTATAATCATGCTTTTCATTCTTTGTTCATAATTTCTCTTTCGTGTATAGGTATATATATATACTTGTATAACACATATGATCACATTGACATTCATAACATTTATTCACTTAGTGTATACATTTCAGCCCCAAAACATTTGAAAACATTTGCACATAACATAGAAGGGGGCACATAGAACTCACCTGATGAGTAGTTTCTGTAATACACTAAGCTGGCTACTTGGCTTCATTAATGTCACTTACGATCTGTATAATAAAATCATACACATAAGGTGGTGCTCCTAGATGACACTAGACATTACTATGCTTGAACATAGTAGTTTCGATTGATTAGCTTATATCGAAACTTGGTAGTTTCGATAGGTTGTTTCTGTCGAAACTTGGTAGTTTCGATAGGTAGTTTCGATAGGTTGTTTCGATAAGTAACTTATGTATTATCTTAGCTTCGGATTAGGGGCTCATATCGAAACTATGGTAGTTTCGATTGGGTCTGCATATATCGAAACTGGGTAGTTTCGATAGGTCTGCACATATCGAAACTAAGTAGTTTCGATGGGTCTGCACATATCGAAACTAAGTAGTTTCGATGGGTCTGCACTTATCGCCTTCCCCAAAAATCCGAATGTTCTGCATGCGAATCTGATCATGTCGATATCTAAATTTTCTTTGATCAAAACGTTCGTTTTTCATTCTAGATGCTATACCTAAGTTCACTTTCAAGTTTCATCCGCAAAATCGTTATCTTTT
The DNA here is from genome assembly GCA_023525975.1 of Smallanthus sonchifolius. Taxonomy (NCBI): domain Eukaryota; kingdom Viridiplantae; phylum Streptophyta; class Magnoliopsida; order Asterales; family Asteraceae; genus Smallanthus; species Smallanthus sonchifolius. Next base: position 46,118,296 of record CM042020.1, on the reverse strand, counting down.
AGCCAAAACCCGAAAACTCCCAAAACGAACAAAAACTCATAATGTGATCGAATCGTTACCTGGATTGGATTTCTGATTCAGAGGATATGATCACGAGAACAGCAGCAACATTCTCCTGAATTCCCGAGTTCATCCGTCACTTTCTCTCTCTAGACCCGAGCTCTCCTTTCTCTCTCTAAAAGCTGCGTGAGTTGGGGAAATGAGGAGGGAAGAGGGCTGCCTTGCCTTATATATATACCTGGTCTTCCCTCAGCCCATTGAAGCCGAGCCCAAGCCTACTCCCTTTTGTTTAAATATTCTGACTAAATCACCGGTCTCGCTATATTTATTCGTTTCATTATTTTTGGGATGTTACAAGTCTACCCTCCTTAAAGAGGTTTCGTCCTCGAAACTGTTCATACGTTAAACAATTGAAGGTATAGTCCCCTCATCTCGTCTTCTTTTTCCCACGTAGCTTCTGACCCTTTTCTGTGCTTCCATTGTATCTTGACTAACGGTATCGACTTATTGCGTAGTCGTTTCTCAGCTCGGTCAAGAATGGCTATTGGTTCCTCTACATAATTTAGACTGTTATCCACTTCGATCTCGTCGTAAGGTATGTGAGCTGTGTCGTCAGCTAGGCACTTGCGTAAGTGCGACACGTGAAACGTAGGGTGTATTCCACTAAGCTCGACGGGTAGGTCGAGCCTGTAAGCAACTTGACCCACTCTCGCTAAAATCTTGGAAGGTCCGACAAACCTTGGACTTAGTTTGCCACGCTTTCTGAACCGAATGATTCCTTTCCACGTGATACTTTCAACTGTACCATGTCCCCTACTTGAAACTCTAAATCCCTCCTTCTCTTATCCGCGTATGATTTCTGTCTGTCTTTTGCGGCTTTCATACGAGCCTTGATTTGATCAAATTTCTCAGAAGTAGCTTTGACCACTTCGAGACTTGCAAAATCCTTCTGTCCAATTTCCCCCCCAACAAACCGGGGTCCTACATTTCCTCCCATACAACATTTCAAATGGCGGCATGCCAATAGTCGAGTGATAGCTGTTGTTATATGAAAATTCCGCCAATGGTAGATGGCTGTCCCAACTCCCACCGAAGTCAATGATACAGGCCCGGAGCATGTCCTCCAAGGTCTGAATGGTCCTTTCCGATTGTCCATCGGTTTGGGGGTGGTAAGCGGTGCTGATGTTCAGTCTAGTGCCCATTGCTTCGTTGAATTTCTTCCAAAACCTTGACGTGAATCTAGTATCCCTGTCGGACACAATCGACAGCGGCATACCATGCCTGCTCACAATTTCCTTGATAAATATTTCTGCTAGCTTTTCAGAAGAAGTTTCTCGTATTGGCAAGAAGTGAGCACTCTTTGTCAAGCGGTCGACGATCACCCAAATGGTATCATTGCCTTTAGCTGTTCGCGGTAGCTTGGTAATGAAGTCCATTGTGATCTCTTCCCACTTCCATTCCGGTATTGGTAAAGGTTGCATTTTACCGCATGGTTTCTGGTGCTCGGCCTTAACTAGAGAACACGTTAGGCACTTGCTCACGTATTCTGTCACATCATTCTTCATGCCAGGCCACCAGTATTCTTTCTTCAAGTCTTGATACATTTTGTTTGTCCCGGAGTGGATAGAATAGCGAGACTTATGGGCCTCATCGAGTATTTTGGCTCTAAGCTCACCAATCTTATGTATCCACATCCGACCAAACCTAGTTCGTACTCCGTATGCATTCGCATCTAAGTTCACTTGTTGTCCTACTATTCTTTCCCGTTTCACATTTCTTTCTAACAATGCTTCATCTTGTGCCTTTGATATTTCACCCATTAAGTCTGGTGTTATAATCAACTGACACGCTTTGATCCGGGTAGGTGCCGATTCTTCCTTTCTACTTAAAACGTCAGCCACTACGTTTGTCTTGCCTGGATGGTACAATATTTCACAGTCATAGTCTTTCAGTAGCTCTAACCATCTCCTTTGTCTCACGTTTAATTCCTTTTGTTCGAAAAAGTACTTCAGGCTTTTGTGATCGGAGTAAATGGTGCATTTAACTCTATACAGATAGTGTCTCCATATTTTCAACGCGAAAACTACTGCTGCTAATTCTAGATCATGTGTTGGGTAGTTAACCTCGTGAATCTTTAGTTGCCGCGATGCATAAGCAATTACCTTTCCTCGTTGCATAAGTACGCAACCTAAACCCTGCCCCGAAGCGTCAGAGTAGACTACCAAGTCTTCATTTCCCTCAGGTAGTGTTAAGACTGGAGCTTGGGTTAGTCGTGCCTTAAGTTCCTCAAACGCGTTCTTTTGGGTTTGACCCCATTCATATTTCGCTTCCTTCCGTGTCAGTTTAGTTAGTGGCGAGGCTATCCTTGAGAAATCTTGAATGAACCTTCGATAGTAGCCTGCCAATCCCAGAAAACTTCGTATCTCTGTTGGTGTCTTTGGGACGTTCCATTCCTTTACTGTCTCGATCTTTGCAGGATCTACCATGATTCCGTTTGGGTTTATTACGTGACCTAGGAATTGGACTTCCCTAAGCCAGAACGCGCATTTGGAGAACTTTGCGTATAACTTTTCCTGCTTTAACACCTCCAGAACCTCTCTTAGGTGACAGTGGTGATCACCCTTGCTTTTTAAATACACCAGTATGTCATCTATAAAAACTATCACCGATCGATCCAACATTGGTCGACATACTCTATTCGTTAAATCCATGAACGCTGCTGGTGCGTTGGTCAATCCGAAGGACATCACGAGAAACTCATAATGCCCATAACGCGTGCGAAATGCGGTCTTTGGAACGTCTTCTTCTCTTACTTTCAACTGATGGTAACCCGACCTAAGATCGATCTTTGAGAACCAACTCGCACCTTGCAGTTGATCAAAAAGGTCGTCTATTCTAGGTAGTGGGTATTTGTTCTTTACTGTTCTCTTGTTCAATTCGTGGTAGTCGATGCACATGCGCATACTGCCGTCCTTCTTCTTTACAAATAGTACCGGAGCGCCCCATGGTGAGATGCTCGGCCTAATAAATCCTTTCTCGGTTAGTTCCTCTAGTTGGGACATAATTCTTTCATTTCTGACGGAGCCAATCGGTAGGGGGCTTTGGCAACGGGCTCAGCTCCTGGCAGTAAATCAATCTGAAATTCTATTTCCCGATCGGGTGGCAACCCCGGTAGATCCTCAGGGAATACTTCCGGAAAATTGCACACCACTGGTACATTCTTGAGTTCTTTCGTTTTCATTCTATCGTCTATAACATATGCCAGATAAGCTTCGCAGCCGCGCCTCATGTAACTTTTGGCCTTTATCATCGAGATGACATTCGACATTGTGCAATTCCAATCCCCATAAACCGTAATTGGACTGCCGCTAGGACCTTTGAGGTGTATCCTCTTACGTTTACATATGATTTGAGCTTCGTTGGCAGCTAGCCAATCCATACCCAATACTATATCGAATCCTCCTAAGGTGAGAAGGAATAATCTAGAAGGAAATTTATGACCCTCTATTTCTATTATGCAATCCTCTGTTACTTGGAATACTGTCGAATTTTTACCAACGGCAGTTTGTACCCTAAATGCCTTTACTACTGTGTTGATAGTGCAATTCAGTTTTCGACTAAAGGCATTTGATATAAAGCTTTTACTAGCACCCGAGTCAAATAATATAGCCGCATGTTCATCATTAACTAGGAACGTACCTGACACAACATCAGGATTTCCCCTTGCTTCCTCCTCAGTCAGGGCGTAAGCTCGAGTCCTAGTCTTTGGTTGTTCCTGTTCCTTTTCTTTTCCCGAACCAGATTGTCTGGTTTTTCTGCAATCCTTAGTCAGGTGACCAAACAGTCCACATACTTGGCATTTAGTGTCTCTTAAGCAGTCACGAGAATAGTGCCCCGCCTTCCCACACCTGTAACATGTGGTGGAGCCGACCCGACACTCGCCAAAATGTTGCCTTCCACATTTCTTGCAGGTTTCATATTTATCCGACCTTGGTTTCTTATTTACAGTAGTTACGTTCCCTCTTCCGGTACCTCTAGACGGGTTCTCCCATTTTCTCTTCTGTGTCTCAGGTGCCGGGTCCTCATTGGCGTAGTCGTCATAGACGATTCCGCTCAGATTCACTACCGACTCGAAGGTCGAGGGTAGGTTAGCTTTTATATGAACACGGACCCGTTGTGGCAACCCCTTAACATAGTACTTGATCAAACGGTCTTCAGTTTCTACCAGGTGGGGTACTAGTTGAGCTAGCTCATTGAATCTCGAAGTATACTGGCGGTGCGTCTTGTTTCCAGCCTTAAGGTTTAGGAATTCATTTTCCACTCGATCAATTTCGTTCTGTGGACAGAACTTTTGGATGATCAGCTTCTTCAAGTCGTCCCATGTCATTCTGTTTATAGCATTTGGTGACTTAGTTCTCTGAATATTCCTCCACCAACTTAGTGCTTCGTTGGTGAAAGAATGAGCAACATATTTAACAGCCTGGTCTGGTCGACACTCGCTGATGTTGATTACAGCATTCATCCTCTCAATCCATTCAAGCGTTACCACTGAATCCTTGCTCCCATCGAACTTGGGTGGGTCTCCGTCCTTAAAGCCTTTGTAAGTACACCCACGGTTGCTCGATCCTATCTTTATTTCATCCCCATCACTATCATATACTTTCTCTTCCTTGTCTCCTTCATCCTCCTCTTTGCTTTTCTTTATTGCCTCGGATAGTAGATCAGGCAATACTTTCTTCAAAGTGAGCACAACTTCACAGGCAATAGCATCCCTGACTTCAGGTTCCAACTGTATAGGCCCTGGATTGTCGTCCCTAATTGGGTCACTTCTGTTTCGTGCACACTTTCGGTGTGCTCTGCGTGCACACTCTCTTCTTCTTCAAATCTTGGGTTCAACGGAGGTCTACCTCGTCGGCCAGTGCGACCGCCTCGAGGTCCTGTTCTTCCTCCACCAGCCATAGTTCTTAATTTCCTGATAGTTAAAAAGGGAATATATCAATGTCATTTCTTCAGATCATAGTTTGGAACAGTATGAGCAAGGTAAATTCTTAATTACAGTGACCGGTTTGTGATTAGAAATTTATATTGCTTTTCGGGTTCCAATCTCTTCAAATTGGTCATGACATTGACATCTATTTGTTCTAGGTTTGCGTATCTATTCTTATGCAAGAGGATTAACTTTATGACTTACTTACCGTGCTAGCGTTGGCGTTGGTTACCCATACTGACATCCGTGCGTTGGTCCCATAATCAGTTTGAGTCTAGACATTTAGGGATGTCTAAATCTCTCAAACTATTGCTCTGATACCAACTTGTAAGGCCCCCCTTTTCCGGGTAACCTCACTTGTTGGATTTACTCATAAACATAGTCATAAAATACTGAATTTATATTAAAAACATTCGTCATCCAATTACATAATCATAACAGCGGAAGTCTTTACAATTAAGAACATAACATTGTTCGAAGACATATAAAACAAAAGAGGGATGTCAGTCTCGTGCCGAGTAACCTCCACGCCATCGCACGACCTTATCTTCCTTTACCTGAAATGTATACTAAAAGTCAGCTAACGCTGGTGAGTTCTAGTTTAATGCGATTTGATATAAACATTCTTTTCTTTACTTTATAAGTATGCATACTGTATAGACATTCGTATAAATACGTATTTAGAACTTTTGTCTTTCTTTCATCTTTCTTTTCTGTATCTTTGTGATTTCATATATATATATATGCATTCACCCTTTTCTTTCTTTTCTTTCTTTCTTTACTTTCATGGGTCATACTATATAAGGGTGATCAACCCGTCATTTGCTTACTAATGTCACAAAGACAATCGCCGCGGTCCATCGTCATGGCCCGCCTATACTTACAACCGTCCGGCAACTAGTGCCGTCCGTCATTTTATTCTTACAACCGTCCGACAATCTTTGTCCGTCCGTCATGACTTACAACCGTCCTACCGTCGTAGGCCGTAATTCGCCCGTCTACCCGAAGGTATCCGTTTCCCATGCGACTATTATTTTTACAACCGTTCTACTATAATATGCCAATTGCTTCGACCGTCCATTAATGGCATTCGTACGTCCTAGCTGATGAAGGAACGCACTTGTCCCGGTTGTAAAATAATCACATGGTCGTCCGTCTACCGAAGTAGCCGTTATCATCGAAGCGTCCATAACATTTTCTGTACTTGGCAAGCAATATATACATGGATATAAAGCAGGATTTCATTCTTTCATATTGTGTTATACTTTCATTCATTCTTTATAATCATGCTTTTCATTCTTTGTTCATAATTTCTCTTTCGTGTATAGGTATATATATATACTTGTATAACACATATGATCACATTGATATTCATAACATTTATTCACTTAGTGTATACATTTCAGCCCCAAAACATTTGAAAACATTTGCACATAACATAGAAGGGGGCACATAGAACTCACCTGATGAGTAGTTTTTGTAATACACTAAGCTGGCTACTGGGCTTCACTAATGTCACTTACGATCTGTATAATAAAATCATACACATAAGGTGGTGCTCCTAGATGACACTAGACATTACTATGCTTGAATATAGTAGTTTCGATTGATTAGCTTATATCGAAAAATGGTAGTTTCGATAGGTTGTTTCTGTCGAAACTTGGTAGTTTCGATAGGTAGTTTCGATAGGTTGTTTCGATAAGTAACTTATGTATTATCTTAGCTTCGGATCAAGGGCTCATATCGAAACTATGGTAGTTTCGATTGGGTCTGCATATATCGAAACTGGGTAGTTTCGATAGGTCTGTACATATCGAAACTAAGTAGTTTCGATGGGTCTACACATATCGAAACTAAGTAGTTTCGATGGGTCTGCACTTATCGCCTTCCCCAAAAATCCGAATGTTCTGCATGCGAATCTGATCATGTCGATATCTAAATTTTCTTTGATCAAAATGTTCGTTTTTCATTCTAGATGCTATACCTAAGTTCACTTTCAAGTTTCATCCGCAAAATCGTTATCTTTTAGCCAAAATCCGAAAACTCCCAAAACGAACAAAAACTCATAATGTGATCGAATCGTTACCTGGATTGGATTTCTGATTCAGAGGATATGATCACGAGAACAGCAGCAACGTTCTCCTGAATTCCCGAGTTGATCCGTCACTTTCTCTCTCTAGACCCGAGCTCTCCTTTCTCTCTCTAAAAGCTGCGTGAGTTGGGGAAATGAACGGGGAAGAGGGCTCCCTTGCCTTATATATATACCTGGGCTTCCCTCGGCCCATTGAAGCCGAGCCCAAGCCCGCTCCCTTTTGTTTAAATATTCCGACTAAATCACCGGTCTCGCTATATTTATTCGTTTCATTATTTTTGGGATGTTACAGCTAGCATTCATACTGTCGAGGTGAGTTTCACTAATCCCCTTTTTCTAAAGTTTTGAAATGATTTGGGGTGAAAACATACTTGTAAAAGACTTTTGTGTGTAAATGAATTGAACTAATGATCGGACCGTATGTGTGTATTGAGGGAAAAGTAAAGCGCTTAAAGTCCTCTAAATAAATTAGTAACCATTAGCTATGGACTTAGCCCGGGATTATATGAATAGTACTATTGGGGGTGACGCCTCCGGTCATGGTTAGTCGCGCTAACCAGGGGTCCAAATGGCCGAATGACCGCATATTGTCTTACTCGCAGAAAGGCGGGGGGAGGCACAGAATGTTGGGGTTTGGTTACGGTCTTGTACATTACATACTATTTTGTATTCCTTGCAAGCTTACAAATGGGGTCAATAGATCGGATTGGTAAACTCACGGAGTCATATTTGCGAAATCTTAAACTTTTGTAAACTCAAGTTGATATTTTGTGATGTAAATATTTTAAATTCGATTATGTATCCGATTACATGTATGTGTTTGCGGTAATCATATGCTTTGGAAACCAGTGAATGTTACGCTTCGCGTTTTCGCCTTGGCGGGGTGTGACAGAACTTGGTATCAGAGCCATTGATTATAGCGAACTAGGTGTCTAAAACGGAACCTAGTCTATAATTTGAATGACTCACTAAAATGTTTTCATTGCATAAGCATTGCATAACCAGTCATCATGTCATGTGGATATTGTTGTCACAAGCATGTCGTCACACTCTGACCCCGTCTCTGACTCTGAATCCAACGAGGAACTTTCCGCCACACGCCCCAAAAATCGAGTACAAGTTCGCAGCTCGACACCACCCAATGTTGCCCTGGGAGAACCGCCTATCGTCTACCGAAAGAAAAGCGGAGGACCAGTTATGGTAAAGAGTGCTAGGAAGAAGGTTCGATTTCCACGCAAGAGAACCCTGGCAGCCTGTGACCCGAAAAACTTGGAGACTGATAAGGAACCACCTAGGCAACGACCTTGTTACCACCCTACGGTGGGGACTATCCGTTGGATGCCCCGTACCCTGGCACGATAGAGGGAGATGGAGAGCATTCTCTCTACCTTTGAGCTCGGAGAGTCCTCCAACTCCCCAACACCCTTACCCCACACTGGGGAAGCCATGGAGCTCACAGTGCCTACCTTGGTAGCACGCGTTCATACGCACGAAGAACATCTTGATGATCTCCTAGATGATATTCGGGCACATGGGGATGTAGCCACGCGCTTACATCAAGGGCTCGGATCTCGAGTACAGACTCTGGAGGACAACACCCGGGACATACAGGGTGCCACTGACTACCTCGAGTTGAGAGCTGATATGGACTGGCAGTTCACTCTCACAGTCCGAGACATGATGGAGGTGCTGGAAGAAAGGACTTGCCATGATGATTGGGTTGTACTCCCACTTCTTCTTTTAAACCTATTATGGGCGGGTTGTGCCCATAGCACATTATGTAGTTTAAAACTTTGGTACTGATGTGATCATGTGAACCCATCCCTTTTGTATCCTTGTCTTTTGGAACAATGTACTATGCATGTTTTAACTATGTATGTGATGGGTTATGTTGTAATGATGGTTGTTCACGTTTGATGTAGTTGTATCCTTATGTCATGATCTATCATTATTATTATATAATGTTGTTTCTTTTTAATTGATATGTTAGAAAGAACGTCATGGCACCTAAACGAAGGACGCCTCGTAACACTACTAGTGGCAACGACGAGACGATTTCCCCAAACATGGAGTAACTCATAGCACAGCGAGTAGCTGCCGCCATGGAGCAGTATGAAGCAAATCGAAATAGTGGCGGAGGAAACGGCAGCGGTACTGGCGGAGGAGGTGCAGGAGGTGCAGGAGGTGCAGGTACAGCAGGAGGTTCCGGAGGTAATAAAAATAAATAAGCCATAACACATAGTCATGATCCTAATTAATGACGTTATGACTTGTGATTCTACAGATGCTCCAAATAGGAAGTGCAACTATAAGGCCTTCCTATCCTGCAACCCCCGTAACTTCAATGGCACCGAGGGTGCAGTAGGTCTGATGAGATAGATAGAAAAGATGGAGTCAGTGATTGATATTAGTGAATGCACCGCTGACTACATGGTGAAATATTCTACATGTGCGCTCACTGATAAAGCTTTAACTTGGTGGAATACTCAAATGAAGACTTTGGGGAGAGAGATAGCGTACCAATTGTCTTGGGAAGACTTGAAAAACATGATGATTAAGGAATACTGTCCTCGAAACGAATTGCAAAAGATTGAAACTGAGATGTGGAACCTACAGATGATAGGAGATGATGTGGCGGGATACACCGACCGTTTCAATGAATTGGCCTAGTACCGCATATGGTCACACCAGAACATAAGCGTGTTGAGAGGTATCTGTGGGGCCTTGCACCTCAAATTCGTAGCATGGTAACATCATCTAATCCAGTAGATGCCAAGAGTGCTACAACTTTAGCATTCAAGCTAAGGGATGATGCAGTACGTAATGAATTGTTTGTGAGGAAGGAGAACGAGGAAGGTAGATCTGGGGAGAAAAGGAAATGGATGGGAAATTCAAGTAATAAGTCTGAGAAGCAAGGGTTTAAGAAACAAGGAACTATGAAGGCTTTTGCAGTCAACACAGTGGAAAGAAAGGAGTATGATAGGGGCCTACCGAGATCTAAGAAGTGTGGAAATCATCATGCCGGTGTGTGCATCAAGTGTGGAAAATGTGACAAGTTTGGTCACACCACACAAGCTTGTCGAACTAACAACCGAATGGGGAAAATTAAACCGGGATGTTTCATATGTGGTGACCTGAAGCACTTCAAGAGGGATTGTCCCAAGTGGAAGAATCAGAACAACGCTCAGGCACTAGGGAGGGCATTTGTGATGGGTGCAAGGGACGCACGCCAGGACCCGAACATCGTCACTAGTACGTTCCCGATAAATAACCACTATGCCTCTGTACTTTTTGATTCGGGTGCGGATATGAGCTTTGTGTCGAATGATTTTAAATCCTTACTCGGAATTAAGGCCAGCAAACTAGATCAAAGTTATACAATTGAATTAGCAAATGGGAAATTAATAGAAACCGGAGAGGTCATTAGGGGTTGTACTTTATGTTTAGAAAACCATACATTCAGTATAGACCTTCTACCCGTCGAACTAGGGAGTTTTGATATTGTTATTGGCATGGATTGGTTATCAAAGAATCGTGCCGAGATCGTATGCTTCGAGAAGATTGTACGTATCCCACTACCAAGCGGAGAAATTCTTTCAATTCAAGGCGAAAGGTGTAGAATGATGTTGAAGACTATAAACTGCATGAAAGCTCATAAGTATCTACGCAAGGGTTATTGTGCATTCCTGGCTCACATCGTCGAGAAGAAACCCGAGGAACGTCGACTCGATGACATACCAATCGTAAGGGATTACTCTGAAGTATTTCCCGAGGACTTACCAGGATTACCACCATCAAGACAGGTCGAGTTCCGGATCGACCTAGTACCAGGAGCCGCACCAGTTGCACGAGCTCCGTATCGTCTAGCCCCTTCCGAGATGCAGGAACTGTCGAGCCAACTACAAGAATTACTTGACAAAGGTTTCATAAGAACGAGTTTCTCGCCATGGGGAGCTCCGGTCCTGTTTGTAAAGAAAAAGGATGGAACCTTTAGAATGTGCATTGATTACCGGGAGTTGAACAAGCTGACAATCAAAAACCGGTATCCTCTTCCTCGAATAGACGATTTGTTTGATCAACTTCAAGGTTCCAGTTTCTATTCTAAAATTGATCTACGATCAGGGTATCATCAACTGAAAATTCAGGAAGAAGATATACCAAAAACGGCTTTTAGGACTCGTTACGGTCACTACGAGTTCCTAGTTATGCCATTTGGCTTGACTAATGCACCGGCCGTCTTCATGGATCTCATGAACCGCGTGTGCAAGCCGTACTTGGATAAATTCGTGACTGTGTTTATCGATGACATATTGATATATTCAAGAACCAAGGAGGAACATGAACTTCATTTGAAATTAATCTTGGAACTACTCAGGAATGAGAAGCTTTATGCTAAATTCTCTAAGTGTGAGTTTTGGATCCGAGAGGTTCACTTTCTCGGACACGTCATTAATAAGAATGGTATCCATGTGGATCCATCCAAGATTGAAGCTATCAAAAACTGGGAAGCACCAAGAACTCCGACTGAGGTGCGTCAATTTCTGGGTTTGGCAGGCTATTACAGGCGATTTATCGAGAATTTTTCAAAGATAGCCTTGCCTTTGACCACGTTAACTCAGAAGGACAAAAAGTTTGATTGGACTGATAAACAAGAATCAGCTTTTCAATTGCTGAAGCAAAAACTTTGCAGTGCACCAATCCTATCCCTTCCCGAAGGAACTGACAATTTCATAGTGTACTACGACGCATCACACCAAGGTCTGGGATGTGTATTGATGCAGAGAGAAAAAGTCATAGCGTATGCATCCAGACAGGTAAAAGTACATGAGAAAAATTATACGACTCACGATCTGGAATTGGGTGCTGTCGTGTTTGCACTCAAAATTTGGAGACATTACTTATATGGTACAAAATGTACTATCTTTACAGACCACAAGAGTCTCCAGCACATCTTTAATCAGAAAGAACTCAACATGAGGCAACGTCGTTGGGTAGAACTACTGAATGATTACGACTGTGATATCAAGTATCACCCTGGTAAGGCAAACGTCGTAGCAGATGCCTTGAGTCGTAAGGAACGGGTTAAAACACTCCGTGTTCGTGCCCTAGAATTGACAATTCATACGAGTCTCACGACTCAAATCCGGATGGCACAACAAGAGGCAATCAAAGAAGAAAACATTCAGAATGAAGCTTTACGAGGAATGATAAAGCAGTTGGAACCAAATTCAGATGACACTTTATACTTCATGAATAGAATTTGGGTGCCATGTTTTAGTAACATACGGGAGTTGGTTATGGACGAAGCCCACAAGTCCAGGTACTCCATTCACCCAGGTTCAGATGAAATGTATAAGGATCTGAAAGAACTCTACTGGTGGCCGAACATGAAAGGAGAAATTGCTATTTATGTCGGCAAATGCCTGACATGTTCAAAGGTAAAGGAAGAACATCAGAAACCGTCGGGATTGTTACAACAACCCGAGATACCTCAATGGAAATGGGAACAGATTTCAATGGATTTCATCACAAAGTTACCCAAGACGTCGAGCGGGTATGACACTATATGGGTAATCGTCGATCGTTTGACGAAATCAGCTCATTTTCTACCCATCAAAGAGACGGATAAAACCAAGAAACTTGTAAGGCTTTATATCAAGGAAATTGTGGCTAGGCATGGAGTGCCAATTTCTATTATCTCAGATAGAGACAACAAATTCGTGTCTAGAATCTGGAAATCATTACAAGAAGCCATGGGCACACGTCTTGACATGAGCACGGCATATCACCCACAAACAGATGGTCAAAGTGAAAGGACCATTCAAACTTTAGAGGATATGCTACGTGCGTGTGCAATTGATTTCGGTGGAAATTGGGATACTCATTTGCCGCTAGCTGAGTTTTCATACAATAATAGTTACCACACCAGCATCAAAGCCGCTCCGTTTGAGGCTTTGTATGGTCGAAAATGTCGTTCACCGCTATGTTGGGCAGAAGTTGGTGACAAGCATTTAACCGGTCCTGAGGTTATTCAAGAAACCACGGACAAGATTTTCAAAATCAAGGATCGTCTGAAGGCCGCCCGTGACAGACAAAAGAGTTATGCGGATAATAGACGAAGACCTTTAGAATTCCAAGTGGGAGACAAAGTCATGTTAAAGGTCTCACATTGGAAAGGAGTTGCAAGATTTGGCAACCGTGGCAAGCTTAACCCTAGGTACGTTGGACCGTTTGAAATATTGGCTAGGGTTGGCCCTGTAGCTTACAAGCTCAAGTTGCCACAAGAACTAAGCAATGTACATGATACGTTTCATGTATCAAATCTCAAGAAGTGTTTATCTGACGAGACATTAATTATACCGTCTGATGAGATTCACATAGACGACAAGTTGCATTTCATTGAGGAACCTATGGAAGTCACAGATTGGAAGGTTCAGAGAACAAGGCGCAGCCGTGTTAAGCTGGTCAAGGTACGTTGGAATTCAAAGCGCGGCCCCGAGTATACGTGGGAGCGGGAAGATAAAATGAAATCCAAGTACCCGTCCTTGTTTACAGACACTCTAAGTCAGAATGACAAGAACTGAATTTCGGGACGAAATTCTCTGTAACATGGGGAGAATGTGACACCCAGCATTTCAGGTCAATATCCATATTACATAAATGCACGTTCATACTTATTATATCCTGATATTTTATTTTGACTAAGTAAAGTCAAGGAGTCTAGCAAAGGAGTTTATTCCATGTCTAGTAAATCTTAAGGAATTACTAGAAAAAGTAAGCAATATAACCCGACTAAATACGAACGTTAATGGTTAAATTAAATAACCAGAATATATATATATATATATATATATATATATTACACAAAAATTACGTTGAACTATAATTTATTTCTAAGACTAAATCATATAATATACGTAAAAGTAAAATAATGGACTTTTCGAAGACGTTACTATGTAGCGCCACTTTTAGGTACTCATACCTACAAATAATCACCTCAACGAATTATACAAACCAAGATTTTAATATTTTCTTCAACGAGCCATAAACTGGTTAAAATTATAATACCGTGAGAAATCTAAACCGAATTAATTTACCTTTTAAAAACTCTAGATAATATTAAGTTACACTTAAATCAAATTAATTGATTCAATTAACTCTAAACCCAAATAAATCAATCGGCGAGACAGTGGGTCTTTTCCCCCCCAACTCCTTGACTTTCTTAACCAAGTTTCAAAGAGAAACCATACCTTAAGTGTGAGAATTCTGATATAAACCATACCACTTCAATCACTTTTCTCACAATTCCTTTCATCACTCTCACTTTCTTACGGCAATTTTCCCAATTCTCTTCAAGTCGAAGTCAAGTTTTAAGGCAAAATCCACCATAATTCGGTGTTTTAAGAAGAATTTCAAGTGTTCCTAAAGAGAGTTTAGCAAAAGATTCAAGACCCCTTCTCTGTTTCTCTCAAAATCATCATCTCAGTTCAGAGGTAAAAACTCGATACCATCCATATTATTTACTTTAAAACCGTAGCTAAACATACAAATCGTTCAAACGCAAGTAAGATAACAAGAAAAGTGTGTCAAATTCAAGATTTAAAACATAGAAATATACAGGACTGATTCTGTCAATCAGAATTTCAGTAATCGAAACTATAAGTTTCGATACCTATTGTTCAAATCGAAACTAGGTAGTTTCGATACCTATTACTCAATCGAAACTAGGAGTTTCAATACCTATTGCTCAATCGAAACTAGGAGTTTCGATGCCTATTGCTCAATCGAAACTAGGTAGTTTCGATACTATTTTTGCCAATCGAAACTAGGTAGTTTCGATACCCAATTTACTCAATCGAAACTAAGTAGCTTCGACATCTGTTCTGTTCAATCGAAACTAAGAAAGTTTCGATACCTGTTCATCAGCCCCATGGGGCAGTAACTTAGAACTATTTTATAACGAAACAAGTGTTGAAAAACTAAAAAGATATTTAAACAAAAGCAATCAGATCTGCTAAGTCGGGTGAACAACTTGCGTTTAAGACAGGTAGTCTTAACGTGTATGTTATCCTTGTGTAATTAGCATACGGATAGGCGAGTCTGCTGTTATTCAAATATTTGCTAGCATTCATACAGTCGAGGTGAGTTTCACTAATCCCCTTTTTCTAAAGTTTTGAAATGATTTGGGGTGGAAACATACTTGTAGAAGACTTTTGTGTGTAAATGAATTGAACTAATGATCTGACCGTATGTGTGTATTGAGGGAAAAGTAAAGCGCTTAAAGTCCTCTGAATAAATTAGTAACCATTAGCTATGGACTTAGCCCGGGATTATATGAATAGTACTATTAGGGGTGGCGCCTCCGGTCATGGTTAGTCGCGCTAACCAGGGGTCCAAATGGCCGAATGACCGCATATTGTCTTACTCGCAGAAAGGCGGGGGGAGGCACAGAATGTTGGGGTTTGGTTACGGTCTCGTACATTACATACTATTTTGTATTCCTTGCAAGCTTACAAATGGGGTCAATAGATCAGATTAGTATTCATATTCATTGGTATTACATGCAAAAGGGTTTTGATCAGGTTAAAATGATCAGGTTTTAAACAAAAGAGTTCTGATCAGGCTAAAGTGATCAGGTTTTAAACAAAAGAGTTCTGATCAGGTTAAAGTGATCAGGTTTTAAACAAAAGAGTTCTGATCAGGCTAAAGTGATCAGGTTTTAAACAAAAGAGTTCTGATCAGGTTAAACTGATAACAAAAGAGTTCTGATTAGGTTAAAGTGATCAGGTTTAGTAAAGAGTTTTGATCGGAAAATGATCAGATTTAAACATTGAGTTTATGATAACTCTTTATAATAACTTGTGAACTCACCAACCTCGTGTTGACATTTTTAAATATGTTTTCAGGAAATTGAACGTGGTCATCAGGTTAGCAATGTAGGATACATGCATGCACGTGGATACGGCTTTTGGGAGGATTTCTCTTGTATAACTAATGGTCTTGAGTCATATTTGCGAAATCTTAAACTTTTGTAAACTCAAGTTGATATTTTGTGATGTAAATATTTTAAACTCGATTATGTATCCAGTTACATGTATGTGTTTGCGGTAATCATATGCTTTGGAAACCAGTGAATGTTACGCCTCGCGTTTCCGCCTTGGCGGGGTGTGACAATAAGGTTTAGGTATGATACTCAAAGTCCGGCAAGAATGATGATTGTGAATTTAGTTTTGAAATGAACTTAAGAAGAAAATCTGTCGAATAATAATTTGGATCCTAAAGGTGAAAGGCATTACATGGAATGGATTTGATGGGGATATGATGATTAGGGTTTGTTTTAGATTGTAGTCTAATATGCTCGAGGATTTTTTTTGTGGTTAAGGGAATTCATAAACATTGGTCTAGGTCAAAACTTCACGTGACACGAGCAACGTTACTTCTGATAATATTATAGGACACTTATATATAGGAAGTACCATCGGCGTATCCACCATGCCCTTGTCATATCACATTAGTTTCGTTGTTACATATCATGATAAGTTTTAGGTCACAACACACGACAAAATTTCACTATGCTTTCCATACGCTGATTTTCATAATTCCGTGTGCACCCGTAATTACTCAAATCATCGCATGGTCCGTATAGGTCATTCCGTTGTGTGCGGTTCAAGGGGCACAATTTCACTCCGTCCATGTCCATTGTTTTCACATAAAAGTCACAAACAAGTAACTATGTCCTTAAGCAGGTAAGTTCACGACTAGAGAGTAGTAAAGTAGAATAACTTAAAGTTTCTTAGTTTGCTCGTGTTTGAACAAGAATGCGTCAAACCCCGAGTCGTTTCCATGTATTATGGTCTTCAACTTTGGTGAACAAAGTGCATGACCATATCTTGTGTATAATGTAATCAATCAATTGTAATAATTGTAAGCAATTTTGTTTCATGTATAAAGTAAACACACAAGTCTCTTGTGTAGCATGAACATCTAGCATTATGTATTTTGTAAATCAACGAGCTTTCACGTGTAATGTAAACAATATAGTATCATGTGTAAAATAAACAGTTTAGTATCATGTATATTGCATAATGTGCACAGTTTAGTATGATGCCCTTTCTAACCAAATGAGTTTCATGTTAATGTGGTCAATCTAGGGTTATGTATCAAACAAACAACGGTTATGTGTCATGTATATTGCAACCAACTAAGTTTCGTGTATTATGTGCTCAATCTAGTAGCATGTGTATTGCAATTAAGCATGTTTCGTGTGTTATGTGATCAATCCAGTAAATTGTGATTTGTAGGCAAACTAGTTTCATGTATTATGTAATTTGGGTAGCATTGGGTATATTGATAATAATTGGGTTTCATGCACCATGTGGTTGCGTTGGGTATATTGTGAACGTGCATGTGTAAGTTATTGAACTTCGAGTGTGTTGTATACTAACGGGTTTTGTATGTGGTTGAGCGTTGCGGATGAGCGGGTTGTTTGGCGTTCTTGTATAATGTGGTAGTTAGGTTCTAGCTCTTAATTCTCATTTAGGTTGATGGATAGGGTTAACGTCTACGCGGTATGGATCGTCTCATGAAGCGACAAGTGAAAGGTAATGAGAAAGTTCTGAAAACGTTCGGGGAAATGTGTTTACAACTACGGATCTTTGTTTGAAATTTGAAAGTGGTAAGTCGTCCTTGATTGTAGATATATAACGTAGTGGAACCATTGAGTCACTTAATTTAAATAAATAAACAATTTATGGGAAAAATCTTTTAATTTAAATTTTCAGCTATTTAATAAGAGAATATTTTTAAGCGAAATTATTGGCTAAACAATTAGTCGTATATTAATTTAGCCAGGGTTTAGAAATATTTACTTAAACGAGGAAAACCATAATTATTTATCAATTCGAAATAATATATATATATATATATATATATATTTCATATAAAATCGGTTGTATTAACTTTCCTTATCAGGCGGAAAGTTTTATGGAAAATTTATGTTTTTGATACTATCTAAAAGTTTGATAAACATTTTGTTTGAACAAGATAACGAGGTTTTGTTTAAATCGAACAATAGGATGATTTGTTTATGAAGAAGATTGTTGGTAGTGTACTAATTGTGGTGAATGGGAAGATAATACTTGGAGAATTTTGATGAAAATATGATGGGTGTAATTCACACTCAACGTATTGAATTTATGAATAATAACTTTGGAAAATATAAAATTTAGTAATGCTGAAATGTATTCAAAACATAGGGAAATGGTTCTCAAACTGAAATAAAAAAGAAAAATAATCCTGTCAACGCCTCCAGTAGCTTTCCACTAGAAGGAGAATGATTCCCAAGGCGAGCACCGCTTCGAGGATGGAGATTAATTCCTTTTGGTACACTGATTGGTTTGCTAAGCTATTCATTCCTTGTTGTCACACCCCGCCAAGGTGGAAACGCGAGGCGTAACGTTCACTGGTTTTCAAAGCATATGATTACCGCAAACACATACATGATATTAGATACATAATCAAAGTTTAAATGTTTACATCCCAAAACATAACTTAGTTTTTATACAAAGTTTAAGATTTCTCAAATATGACTCAAAACCATGAGTTATACAAGTGAAATCCTTCCAAAAGTTGTATCCTCATGTATGCAAGTAACCTACATTGCTAGCCTGGAGACCACGTTCATTTTCCTGAAAACATACTTAAAAATGTCAACACGAGGTTGGTGAGTTCACAACTTATTATAAAGAGTTATCATAAACCCAATGATTAAACCTGATCATTTTCACCTGATCAAAACCCTTTATTTAAACCTGATCACTTAAACCTGATCAAAACACTTTTGCTTAAACCTGATCACTTTAATCTGATCAGACCTCTTTTGTTTACACTTGATCATTTTAACCTGATCAAAACCCTTTTGTTAAACCTGATCACTTTAACCTGATCATAACTCTTTTGTTTAAACCTGATCACTTTAACCTGATCATAACTCTTTTGTTTAAACCTGATCACTTTAACCTGATCAAAACTCTTTTGTATGTATTACCAATGAATCTGAATACTAATCCGATCTATTGACCCCATTTGTAAGCTTGCAAGGAATACAAAATAGTATGTAATGTACGAGACCGTAACCAAACCCCAACATTCTGTGCCTCCCCCCGCCATTTGGACCGCTGGTTAGCGCGACTAACCATGACCGGAGGCATCACCCCCAATAGTACTATCCATATAATCCCGGGTTAAAATAGCTAATGGTTACTAACTTATTCAGAGGACTTTAAGCGCTTTACTTTTCCCTCAATACACACATACAGTCAGATCATTAGTTCATTCATTTACATACAAAAGTCTTTTACAAGTATGTTTCCACCCCAAATCATTTCAAAAACTTTAGAAAAGGGGGATTAGTGAAACTCACCTCGATATAAGTATGTGCTAGCAAATCTTTAAATAAAGCAGACCCGCTTATCCGTATCCTAATTACACAAGGATACTATACCCGTTAAGACTACCCGTCTTAAACGCAAGTTGTTCACCCGACTTAACTATTACTGTTAAGTTCGTCTTTGTTTATTTAAAACATCGTTTTCTCATGACGACTCGTTGGTGATTATTATTCAAGTCTAGACGCTTTATTTATTTTCCGGAAAAACTATTATATTTCCACATTGGTGACTCGCTATGTTTGTCAAAAATAGATATTATTCTTGCAATCGTCTTATAATATATTTATATTATAGTCCATGTGTAAACACATATAATTATTCTTTACTAACAATTATATCAATCACAGGTATCGTTCAAGTATTTTCTATGTATGTCTATCTCTATGTGCACATACAATTACTTGTTCCGAACGATATTTATTAACTTGTTTCAGTTCGACATGTATTTATATTTCCTTACAAATATATACATACAAGTATAACTACATTTCAATCATACACTTATTTATTTTTAACTGAAACATCTTTAATTTCGTGCACATGAACCTATCTATGATTATGTCATCACGATATGTGCATGTATGCTTTTTATTGTTACCAAATGTCCCAAACACTTTAATCATAACAATTTCATGCCAATACACATACATATACTTTATGTATATATTAGGGTTTTTAACATGATCTTCTTCGTATACATTTCCAGGACTTGTTAAGTTATCAATATGTATATCTATATATATATATATATATATGTGTATATATATATATTGTCATGCTTTTTATCCAACATCATAAACTATATTTATGAACATACTCCATAATCATGCATACATATGATTCAATAATTCTCATTTTAACAAGTTTAACACGTTATCAACATACATTTATCAAGTTTTCCAAAACACACCTACATATATATATATATATATATATATATATATATATATATATATCATGATTCCTTCATGTATGTATCCATGTTCAAACCTTTTTATCTAATGTTAATCATGCTTTTAACATCTACAACTATCATTATGGTATCAAAACAACAACATATACACTTATACCTAAAATTTTCGGCTACACACATATATACACATTTACACACATCTTTTTAGTTTATCAATTCTTAATTTAGCATCATGAATTCAAATCAACACATATTTCATAAATATGTTAAGATAATAACTTATGTATAAAAACTTATCATTTTCGAATTTCATACATCTTTTTATATAAAATCTAGCTTTTAAATCATAAAATGTTAAACTTTATAAACTCTTTAGCTTTTTAAACCTCCTTTAATTTTGGATGAACAACATGCTTACTTTAAGGAAGTAAAGAAAACATAAAAGATGAATGACGGTTTCGTACCACTAGACAGCTAGGTGAAGAAAAACGTATGGAAGACACTAGGTGCTCGTGTTGTTATCAAGTCCCGACTCCTAGACTCCAAACCTTACTTGAATCTTCAACTCTAACTCAAACTTCTCTAGGGTTTTTGCTCTTGAAATTGAAAGATACAAAGTGTTTGTGTGTGTGCATGTGTGAGCCGTGAGTGTGTATATATATGAGAGAGTGAGAGGTTGAGTGTGTAAGTGGGTGCATTTAATGTGATGGAACTTGATGTTGGTGTGGTCTATACTCAAAGAGGCATGGCCTTCTATGACATGGGTATGGGAGTGGTGAGGTGGTGTTAAGAGAAATGAAACATGAAGTGACAAAGTATGTAAGCAAGTGCTTGACTTGCTCACAAGTAAAGGCCGAGCACCAGAAACCGTATGGAAAGATTCAACCGCTTGATATACCAGAATGGAAGTGGGAACACATTACCATGGACTTCATAACCAAGCTACCTCGCACAGCTAAAGGTCATGACACCATCTGGGTAGTTGTGGACCGATTAACAAAGAGTGCTCATTTCCTACCTATTCGCGAGACGTTCTCATCGGAAAGGTTAGCGGAAGTATTTATTAACGAAGTAGTGGCACGGCATGGGATGCCTTTGACGATAGTATCCGACCGGGACACGCGATTCACATCGAGGTTCTGGAAAAGATTTCACGAGGCGATGGACACGAGACTTAATATCAGTACGGCATACCACCCGCAAACGGATGGTCAATCCGAAAGGACCATTCAGACATTGGAGGATATGCTTCGTGCTTGTATTATCGACTTCGGTGGCAGTTGGGACAGTCATCTGCCGTTAGCCGAATTTTCCTACAACAATAGTTATCACACGACAATAGGCATGCCGCCTTAAGAAATGTTGTATGGGAGAAGATGCAGAACCCCGGTTTGTTGGGGCGAGATTGAACAGAAGGAATTAGGGAGTCTGGAAGTAATAAGGGAAACGTCAGAAAGGTTTGATCAAGTCAAAGCACGAATGAAGGCCGCACAAGATCGTCAAAAATCCTACGCGGATAAACGACGAAGGCCTATTGAGTTTAGCGTTGGGGACCGAGTAATGTTGAAGGTATCGCCCTGGAAGGGGATCATACGATTTAGGAAGAGAGGAAAGTTGAGTCCGAGGTTTGTCGGACCGTTCAGGATAATGGCACGGGTTGGTGAAGTCGCTTATCGGTTAGAGTTGCCTGATGAGTTAAGTGGAATTCATCCTACCTTCCATGTATCACACTTGCGAAAGTGTTTGGCGGATGAATCGGCTCACGTACCACTTACTGACATCGAGGTAGACATTAGCCTTAACTACATTGAAGAACCCGTGGCCATCCTAGATCGAAAGGAGAGACGCTTACGTAATAAAGTAATCCAATTGGTTAAAGTCCAATGGAAACATCGAAAAGGATCGGAAGCCACTTGGGAAACGGAGACAGAAATGAGGGAGTCGTACCCTCAACTATTTGACTTATGATAGGTTTCGGGGACGAAACCTATTGTAAGGGGGGTAGACTTGTAACATCTCAAAAATAATTAAACGAATAAATATAGCGAGACCGGCGAGTTAGTCGGAATATTTAAACAAAAGGGAGCGGGCTTGGGCTCGGCTCCAATGGGCCGAGGGAAGCCCAGTTATATAAGAGGCAGGGCAGCCCTCTTCTCTACTCATTTCCCATTCACGCGACTTTTAGAGAGAGAAAGGAGAGCTCGGGTCTAGAGAGAGAAGGTTGACGGATTGTCCCGGAATTGAGGGAACACGTTACTGCCAAGCTCATGAGAAGAACCTCCGGATCAGAATCTCGATACAGGTAATAATCTTGCCTAAATCTAGTTTTTGTTCGTTTTTGGGATTTTCGGGTTTTGGCTAAAAAGACAACGATTTTGCGGATGGAACTTAAAAATGAGCTTAGGTATAGCATCTAGAATGAAAACCGAACGTTTTGATATAAGAAAAGTTGAGATACTGACTCGATCAGACTCGCATGCAAAAGCTTCGGATTTTGGGAAGACGATCTGTGCAGACCCCATCGAAACTACAAGTTTCGATATGTGCAGGTCCATCGAAACTACAAGTTTCGATATGTGCAGGTCCATCGAAACTACAAGTTTTGATATGTGCAGGTCCATCGAAACTACAAGTTTTGATATGTGCAGGTCCATCGAAACTACAAGTTTCGATATGTGTAGACTCCATCGAAACTACCTAGTTTCGATATGTGCAGATCCATCGAAACTACAAGTTTCGGTATAAGCAAATCTATCGAAACTACTAGGTTTAGGCATAGGGGTGTCTAGTGTCATCTAGGATCACTACCTTACATGTATGGCTTTATTATAGCAGATCGTGAGTGACATTAGTGACGCCCAGTAGCCAGCTAAGAGTATTTCAGAAACTGCTTATCAGGTGAGTTCTAGAAGCCCTCTTTTAAATGTTTTATATATTGTTTTCGGGCTGGTGTGCATACATATGAAATGATGTTTTATGAAATGATGTTTTATGAACCTATGTTTATGAAATGAAATGATTTGGAATGAACGGTTTATGGAAAGAAAGTTTTATGAACGGAATGTTTACGAACGAATGTTTATAAAGAAATGGTTTAAAGTAAAGGTAAAGGGTCGAAAGTGAATGAAAGGTTTTATGAAAATAAAAGAAAAGGGGCAAAGGTTTTAAAGAAGTCATTACAAATCTAATCTGTCGAATGAAGGGAATTGACGAACGAAGTCTGGGAATGAGATTCCCAGCCTTGTGGTAGATTATGGACAGCGAGCCATAGTTACCATAAGAACAACGGGGGCAGTGTCTTAGTGGCCTGCCAATGGTTTGATGTTGTACAACTGGTATGGAGTAACGACGGTTACTCAGGGGTTAACGTGACCTTATGCGAGGTTAAATTATGATCCGGCGATGTTATGGCTGAGAGTCATAACCGTCGATGGAAGTTGTCGGTCTATGGACAAGAGAGCCATAGGGGCAACTGGACGGGTATTGTCGGTCCTCGTGCAGTTAGCCTTGGGGGCAATACCAGGAAGGGAATTGACGGAATGTTGTGGCAACGACGGTGATACGTATCGGTTGACCACGACATGCAGGGTTCCTTCGGGGACACAGAGACGCGTAACGATACAGATTTTAGATGGTAATGTATGACTTAAATGAATGTTAAATCTTTTAAACAAATGATCCGTTCAATGTGTTTAAATGTGTGAAGGTTTATGAATGAAAGGCCCTGTTTTCTTATACGTGATGTTAAACCCTAATGAATGTTTTGAATGATGAACCATTTCTTAAATCGAACGAAAACTAGAACTCACCAGCGTAGCTGACTTTTTAGTGTGCACATTCAGGTTAAGGCAGGTTATGAGGATGGACTGTGATGCTTGGCTAGCGAGAGGAGTTACCCGGCTAACTATGAAGACTGGCATCCTGTTATGTTTTAGTTATGATGTATTTACGTTTTTAAACAATGTTTACGCTTCCGCACGTATGAACAATGATGACGTTATGTTTGAATGAAATTTTCCGCTGCGTTATTTGGTATTCATGTTTAAGAACTGTTTGTGAATGAGTAAATCCATCAAGTGAGGCCTCCCGGGTTTGGGGCCTTACAAGTTGGTATCAGAGCAATAGTTTGAGAGATTCGGACACTCCCAGTGTCTGAACTTAAACTTTGAATGGGACCGAAAGCGGATGCCAGTACGGGTAACTCGAGCCACAGCATCAGGTATGAAAAGTAGAGTATGTGTATGTAGTATGCCTTAGAAAGGGGTAGGAAAAGACTTGTGTTCTGATGGAATCACAAAGGTGGTCAAATAGAAATCGAAAGGTAGTGTAATGGTTAATTGCAGATGGCCAGTGTATATTAACATCTTACAGTACTTATTGAATTTTATTTGTTAACTAGCGTGATGACATTGGATTTCTTGTCTTATAGAACGAAATGTCGAGGAGAGGAAACGGAAGGCGTGGTGGCCGTACAGGCGGTCGGAATGGTGGGCGTGGCAGGATTCCTGCGCGCCAAGAGTATAGTGAAGAAGGAAGTGTTCACACTGAACCGGCGGTTAGTGTGCATGAAACTGAACAGACACTGGTAGAAGAACAACCTTTCACTTTTGAACCAGAAGTGAGAGCAGCTATAGCTCGAGAGTTCACAGAATTGATGAAGACTTCTCTACCAGGTCTGTTGGCAGAAGCATTGAAGCAGGTCAATGGGGAAGGTGGGTCTAACCCGACGGTTGATACCCCGAACACTGAAGCAATCAACGCACCGCTTGCTCGCGGATGCGACTATAAGTCCTTCAAGTAATGTGACCCGCCAGTCCTGACAGGAAAGAAAGACGCGGTAGCTACGTTTGACTGGATAATCCGTATGGAGGCTGCCATCCGTCTCAGCGAATGCCGAGCGGATCAAGTTGTGAAATTTGCTGCTAACTCCTTGAGGGAGGAAGCATCCCATTGGTGGGAAGGTGTACGTCAGGCAAAAGGGAGCGAGATTGTGGATGCGATGATGTGGGCTGACTTGAAAACTTTGGTAATCAAGAATTTCTGCCCAAGGAACGAGATTGAGAAGGTAGAGAGGGAATTTCTGGGTTTGAAGGCCGGGAACATGACGCACCGGCAATATACAACCCGATTCAATGAACTGGCACGTCTGGTGCCACACCTTATTACGACTTAAGAAAGAAAGATTTCCTGTTACATTCAAGGGCTGGCGGACCAGGTCCGCACTTATGTTAAGGCAAACGCCCCTACTACTTATGATTCGGTAGTAGAACTGAGCGGCGTGGTATTTGATGATCTGGCGCTGAATGTCATTGCCATTGAAGAGCCCAAGAAAAAGTTGAGTTTTCCCGCTAAACGATCGGGTGGGAAATTGTTTGGGGCTCGGGACAAGCAGGCCAGGGTAGGCGAGACGACAGTCTGTGGGAAATGTCGGGTAAGACATGCGGGTGAATGCCGGTTAGGATCGAATCTGTGCTTTAAATGCGGCAAGACCGGACATTACTCCCGTGAATGCACGCAAGGCTACAAATGCTACAATTGTGGGGAAAATGGTCACATGAGTCGGGAATGCCCGAAACCGAGAATGGGTGAAGCCGGGAAAGGGAAAGGCCCGGAAAGGAAAGAAGAGAGGCCCCGAGCAAAGACTCGCGCGTACGCACTGACGCAAGAACAAGCCAGGGCAGACCCCGATGTGGCGTCAGGTACGTTCATCCTTGACAACACTATTGTTTCTGTGCTATTTGATTCGGGTGCCAGTAAGAGTTTTATATCTGCGACTTTTTGTAAACGAGTGAAGTACAATGTGAATAAGCTAGAAAGGGCCTTTAGCGTAGAAACCGTTGAGGGTAGAACCACGAGAGTGACGGATGTAGTTGACAACTCCACGATAAAAATAGAAGGTCATGAGTTCCCTGTCAGATTATTTGTTATGGTTTTGGGAGGGTTCGATGTCGTGTTAGGTATGGATTGGCTAACTGCCAATGAAGCGCAAATTATATGCAAACGAAAGATAATCCAACTCAAAGCTCCGGATGGTAGCAAAGTCGAGGTCTTTGGAGATCGTGACGTCCCGATGCCAAACGTCATCTCGATGATTAAGGCAACAAATTACTTGAGTCGCGGATGCGAGGCTTATCTGGTGTACTTAATTGACAAGTGTAAGGAAGTGAAGGAACTAGACGATGTACCCGTGGTACGCGAGTACCCGGAGGTGTTTCCAGAGGATTTGCCTGGGATACCACCCGATAGAGAAATTGAGTTCCGAATTGACTTAGTACCAGATGCCCAGCCCGTGGCTAAGGCTCCATATCGACTAGCACCAGTGGAAATGAAGGAGCTTATGGTCCAACTAGACGAGTTACTTGAGAAAGGATTTATCCAACCAAGCATCTCGCCGTGGGGTGCTCCGGTGTTGTTTGTGAAGAAGAAAGACGGTTCGATGAGAATGTGTATTGATTATCGAGAGTTGAACAAGCGTACTATAAAGAACAAGTACCCGTTACCAAGGATCGATGACCTGTTCGATCAATTGCATTTAACCTAATCATGGCAAGGGATGGGTGACTTGATGGTTTGACCCTTGCTTGCACACTTGGTTAATAGGGTATGGGCTTATGACAACCATGATGGTGGTAAGCATGGGTGTGTGGGTGGTCCCACACATGCTTGGCCGAAATAGGGTAGTAGGGTGGGGGTTGGGTCTTGTCACATCTCATAGTTACAATCCAAGTCCTAGTTAGATAGGTTCTTTGGTGGTGTCAACCTTCTAGGTGATCGCGTGATCTAATACCCGGTGTAGGACTTTTTATGATCAACTATCCTTATGTATTTTTTTTACTTGTTTATTAGTTTACTAGTTGATCCCGACCTAGTCATTACTTTAGCTAAATCACACGTGTTTTACACATAAAATAACATAGCGACATGTAACAATTATTTATATGTCAACTTTCAAGAGTTTAGTCACCAATATTTGTGTTTTTAAGTTAAAGCGTCTCCCTAGACTTTTACTAGAATAACATCCTTGTTAATCACCAACGATCGTACTTTGCGGGTTATTATTGCTTATTTCCCTAGTAATTCATAAAGATTACTATTTTGATATAAGTTTCTTTGCTAGACTCCTTGACTTTACTTAGTCAAAATAACACTTTAGGAAAATATATGATTTGAACGTGCATTTATGTAATATGGATATTCACCTGAATTACTGGGTGTCACATTCTCCCCATATTAAAGAGAATTTCGTCCCGAAATTCAGTTCTTGTCATCTTGACTTGGAGTGCTCGTGAACAAGGACGGGTACTTGGCTTTCATTTTATCTTCCCGCTCCCACGTATACTCGGCACCGCGCTTTGAGTTCCAACGTACCTTAACCAATTTAATCCGGCTACGCCTTGTTCTTAACCTAATCATGGCAAGGGATGGGTGACTTGATGGTTTGACCCTTGCTTGCACACTTGGTTAATAGGGTATGGGCTTATGACAACCATGATGGTGGTAAGCATGGGTGTGTGGGTGGTCCCACACATGCTTGGCCGAAATAGGGTAGTAGGGTGGGGGTTGGGTCTTGTCACATCTCATACTTACAATCCAAGTCCTAGTTAGATAGGTTCTTTGGTGGTGTCAACCTTCTAGGTGATCGCGTGATCTAATACCCGGTGTAGGACTTTTTATGATCAACTATCCTTCTGTATTTTTTTTATTTGTTTATTAGTTTACTAGTTGATCCCGACCTAGTCATTACTTTAGCTAAATCACACGTGTTTTACACATAAAATAACATAGCGACATGTAACAATTATTTATATGTCAACTTTCAAGAGTTTAGTCACCAATATTTGTGTTTTTAAGTTAAAGCGTCTCCCTAGACTTTTACTAGAATAACATCCTTGTTAATCACCAACGATCGTACTTTGCGGGTTATTATTGCTTATTTCCCTAGTAATTCATAAAGATTACTATTTTGATATAAGTTTCTTTGCTAGACTCCTTGACTTTACTTAGTCAAAATAACACTTTAGGAAAATATATGATTTGAACGTGCATTTATGTAATATGGATATTCACCTGAATTACTGGGTGTCACATTCTCCCCATATTAAAGAGAATTTCGTCCCGAAATTCAGTTCTTGTCATCTTGACTTGGAGTGCTCGTGAACAAAGACGGGTACTTGGCTTTCATTTTATCTTTCCGCTCCCACGTATACTCAGGGCCGCGCTTTGAGTTCCAACGTACCTTAACCAATTTAATCCGGCTACGCCTTGTTCTCTAAACCTTCCAATCTGTGACTTCAATGGGTTCCTCAACGAAGTGCAGCTTGTTATCTATGTGAATCTCATCAGGCGGTATAATTAACGTGTCGTCTGATAAGCACTTCTTGAGATTTGATACATGAAACGTATCATGTACATTGCTTAGTTCTTGTGGCAACTTGAGCTTGTATGCTACAGGGCCAACCCTAGCCAATATTTCAAATGGTCCAACGTACCTAGGGTTAAGCTTGCCACGGTTGCCAAATCTTGCAACTCCTTTCCAAGGTGAGACCTTCAACATGACGCGGTCCCCGACTTGGAATTCTAATGGTTTTCGTCTGTTATCCGCGTAACTCTTTTGTCTGTCACGGGCGGCCTTCAGACGATCTTTGATCTTGAAGATCTTGTCAGTAGTCTCCTGAATAATCTCAGGACCGGTTAAATGTTTGTCGCCAACCTCCGCCCAACATAGCGGTGAACGACATTTTCGACCATACAAAGCCTCAAACGGAGCGGCTTTGATGCTGGTGTGGTAACTGTTATTTTATGAAAACTCAGCTAGCGGCAAATGAGTATCCCAATTTCCACCGAAGTCAATTGCACATGCACGGAGCATATCCTCTAAGGTTTGAATGGTCCTTTCACTTTGACCATCTGTTTGTGGGTGATATGCCGTGCTCATGTCAAGACGTGTGCCCATGGCTTCTTGTAATGATTTCCAGATTCTAGACACGAATCTGCTGTCTCTATCAGAGATAATAGAAATTGGCACTCCATGCCTAGCCACAATTTCCTTGATATAAAGCTTCGCAAGTTTCTCGGTTTTATCCGTTTCTTTGATGGGTAGAAAATGGGCTGATTTTGTCAAACGATCGACAACTACCCATATCGTGTCATAGCCGCTCGACGTCCTAGGCAACTTTGTAATGAAATCCATTGAAATCTGTTCCCATTTCCATTGAGGTATCTCGGGTTGTTGTAACAATCCCGATGGTTTCTGATGTTCTGCCTTTACCTTTGAACATGTCAGGCATTAACCTACATAAATAGCAATTTCTCCTTTCATGTTCGGCCACCAATAGTGTTCTTTCAGATCCTTATACATCTTATCCGAACCTGGGTGAATGGAGTACCTGTACTTGTGGGCTTCGTCAATAACCAACTCCCGTAAGTTACCAATACATGGCACCCAAATTCTATTCATGAAGTATAAAGTGTCATCTGACTTTGGTTCCAACTGTCTGATCATTCCTCGTAAAGCTTCATTCTGAATGTTTTCTTCTTTGATTGCCTCTTGTTGTGCCATCCGGATTTGAGTCGTGAGACTCGTATGAATTGTCAATCCTAGGGCACGAACACGAAGAGTTTTAACCCGTTCCTTACGACTCAAGGCATCTGCTATGACGTTTGCCTTACCAGGGTGATACTTAATATCACAGTCATAATCATTCAGTATCTCTACCCAACGACGTTGCCTCATGTTGAGTTCTTTCTGATTAAAGATGTGCTGGAGACTCTTGTGGTCTGTAAAGATAGTACATTTTGTACCGTATAAGTAATGCCTCCAAATTTTGAGTGCAAACACGACAGCACCCAATTCCAGATCGTGAGTCGTATAATTTTTCTCATGGACTTTCAGCTGTCTGGATGCATATGCTATGACTTTTTCTCCCTGCATCAATACACATCCCAGACCTTGGTGTGATGCGTCACAGTACACAATGAAATTGTCAGTCCCTTCGGGAAGGGATAGGATTGGTGCACTGCAAAGTTTTTGCTTCAGCAATTGAAAAGTTGATTCTTGTTTATCAGTCCAATCAAACTTTTTTCCCTTCTGAGTTAACGTGGTCAAAGGCAAGGCTATCTTTGAAAAATTCTCGATGAATCGCCTGTAATAGCCTGCCAAACCCAGAATTTGACGCACCTCAGTCGGAGTTCTTGGTGCTTCCCAGTTTTTGATAGCTTCAATCTTGGATGGATCTACGTGAATACCATTCTTATTGATGACATGTCCGAGAAAGTGAACCTCTCGGATCCAAAACTCACACTTAGAGAATTTAGCATAAAGCTTCTCATTCCTGAGTAGTTCCAAGATTAATTTCATATGATGTTCATGTTCCTCCTTGGTTCGTGAATATATCAATATGTCATCGATAAACACAATCACAAATTTATCCAAGTACGGCTTGCACACGCGGTTCATGAGATCCATGAAAACAGCCGGTGCATTAGTCAAGCCAAATGGCAAACTAGGAACTCGTAGTGACCGTAACGAGTCCTAAAAGCCGTTTTTGGTATATCTTCTTCTTTAATTTTCAGTTGATGATATCCTGATCGTAGATCAATTTTAGAATAGAAACTGGAACCTTGAAGTTGATCAAACAAATCGTCTATTCGAGGAAGAGGATACCGGTTTTTGATTGTCAGCTTGTTCAATTCCCGGTAATCAATGCACATTCTAAAGGTTCCATCCTTTTTCTTTACAAATAGGACCGGAGCTCCCCATGGTGAGAAACTCGGTCTTATGAAACCTTTGTCAAGTAATTCTTGTAATTGGCTCGACAGTTCCTGCATCTCGGAAGGGGCTAGACGATACGGAGATCGTGCAACTGGTGCGGCTCCTGGTACTAGGTCGATCCGGAACTCGACTTGCCTTGATGGTGGTAATCCAGGTAAGTCCTCGGGAAATACTTCAGGGTAACGATTAGTATGTCCTCGAGTCGACGTTCCTCGGGTTTCTTCTTGACGATGTGAGCCAGGAATGCACAATAACCCTTGCGTAGATACTTATGAGCTTTCATGCAGTTTATCGTCTTCAACATCGTTCTATACTTTTCGCCTCGAATTGAAAGAATTTCTCCGCTTGGTAGTGGGATACGTATGATCTTCTCGAAGCATACGATCTCGGCACGATTCTTTGATAACCAATCCATGCCAATAACAATATCAAAACTCCCTAGTTCAACGGGTAGAAGGTCTATACTGAATGTATGGTTTTCTAAACATGAAGTACAACCCTTAATGACCTCTCCGGCTTCTATTAATTTCCCATTTGCTAATTCAATTGTATAACTTTGATCTAGTTTGCTGGCCTTAATACCGAGTAAGGATTTAAAATCATTCGACACAAAGCTCATATCCGCACCCGAATCAAAAAGTACAGAGGCATAGTGATTATTTATCGGGAACGTACCAGTGACGATGTTCGGGTCCTGGCGTGCGTCCCTTGCACCCATCACAAATGCTCTCCCATGTGCCTGAGCGTTCGTCTGATTCTTCCACTTAGGACAATCCTTTTTGAAGTGTTTCAGGTCACCACATATGAAACATCCCGGTTTAAATTTCCCTGTTAGGTCGTCAACTCGACAAGCTTGTGTGGTGTGACCAAACCTGTCACACTTTCCACATTTGATACATTCACCGGTGTGTTGATTTCCGTACTTCTTACACCTCGGTAGGCCCCTATCATACTCCTTCCTTTCCATTGTGTTGGCTGCAAAAGCCTTCACAGTTCTTTGTTTCTTAAACCCTTGTTTTCCAGATTTGTTACTTGAATTTCCCATCCATTTCCTTTTCTCCCCAGATCTACCTTCCTCATTCTCCTTCCTTCTAAACACTCCATTACGCACTGCGTCATCCCTCAGTTTGAATGCTAAAGTTATAGCACTCTTGGCATCCATTGGATTAGATGATGTTACCATACTACGAATTTGAGGCGCAAGGCCCCACAGATACCTTTCCACACGCTTATGTTCTGGTGTAACCATATGAGGTACCAGAATTGCCAATTCATTAAAACGGTCGGTGTACCCCGCCACATCATCTCCGATCATTTGTAAGTTCCACATCTCAGTTTCAATCTTTTGCAATTCGTTTCGTTGACAATATTCCTCGATCATCATATTTTTCAAGTCTTCCCAAGATAATTGATACGCTGTCTCTCTCCCCAAAGTCTTGACTTGTGAATTCCACCAGGTTAAAGCTTTATCAGTGAGTGTGCATGTAGAATACTTCACCATGCAGTCAGCGGTGCATTCACTTATATCAATCACCGACTCCATCTTTTCTATCCATCTCATTAGTCCTACTGCACCCTCGGTGCCATTAAAACTGCGGGGGTTGCAGGATAGGAAGGCCTTGTAGGTGCACTTCCTATTTGGAGCATCTGTAGAATCACAAGTCATAACGTCATTAATTCGGATCATGACTATGTGTTATGGCTTATTTATTTTTATTTCTACCGGAACCTCCTGTTGTACCGCTACCTCCAGCTGTACCGCTACCTCCTGCACCTCCTCCGCCGGTACCGCTGCCGTTTCCTCCGCCACTATTTCGATTTGCTTCATACTGCTCCATGGCAGCAGCTACTCGCTGTGCTATGAGTTGTTCCACGTTTGAGGAAATCGTCTCGTTGTTGCCACTAGTAGTGTTACGGGGCGTCCTTCGCTTAGGTGCCATGACGTTCTTTCTAACATAACATTTAAAAAGAAACAACATTATATAATAATAATGATAGATCATGACATAAGGATATAACAACGTCAAACGTAAACAACCATCATCACAACATAAACCATCACATACATAGTTAAAACATACATAGTACATTGTTCCAAAAGACAAGGATACAAAAGGGATGGGTTCACATGACCACATCAGTACTAAAGTTTTAAACTACATAACGTGCTACGGGCACAACCCGCCCGTAATAGGTCTAGAAATAGGCAAGCGTTCCTGTCGGAACGGTAGCTGAAGTTAGCATCTGCTCCACGCGTGCCTCAGCTAGAGTAGCCCAAAGTTCAGCATCTATCGCCCTCTGCTCGGCTACTTCTGCCCTCCGTTCGGCTGTGACAGTCCTCCTCTCCATTTCCGCCAATCTCTTCTCGAACTCCATCATGTGGCTGGATGCATGCTGAAGGGACTGGTCGATTAATTTCTGATCCTCCGCCATCCCATTAACATTTTCCCCTAAAGTTGGAAGAGTTGCCAAGTCCCTTCGGATGGACTTCACATTCATCTCCAAGAGATCAATCTCTATCCCTTGCTTACTGGTTCGGGACACAAGTAAAGGGATGGTGCATTCTGCGCACTCCCCGGTGAGCGGCACTGGTTGTGATTCGCATGTCAGTCCGACAGAGTCGCAGGTCGCAGGGAGATCCTCCTCCACCCTCCACATTTGAACTACTTGGCATAGCCATTCCCAGTATGATGCGTCGATCCTTGGTCCTCTAGGCATGGTCTCTCCGGTGGATTCAGCCATTGTTGTGTAAGACGTTTCCTAACTATGGAGTTTAAGTGGGGTTAGTGTGTGACATGGCGTGACTACAATATCCATATTACATGATGACTGGTTATGCAATGGGTCACACCCCAACCGACGGCGGATTATACGTCGGGGCGGACGCGGTTGTTCAATAGCACAAGGTTGACTATTAAAGTTTCAATATTTCATTAATAAATAGATTTCAAGGTTCAATACAAAGAATAAATCAAATACATAGTAAGAATACAAGTCTAATTGATTAATCATTCTAGGTCCAAGCATCCTATGTGATCACGATAAAGTCTCATGTTGTAGAACCTGAAACATGTGAAAGAATCTGTCAACTACAAAATAGTTGGTGAGATACAAAGGTTTTGACACAGTTTAACAAGTATTTGGAAATAATTACAATTCACTATGATTTGTGCATTCTATAATGTAAGTATGAGAACAAGCATCTTAAACATTGTGCACTTCAACCCTCCAACCAAGTTTAGGCATAACCCGCATGTTACCCTTATAAGTCTCAAGTTTAAAGTTTAATTCAGTAACAATCACCAAGGGCTCCCCCCCGAAAGGGTCAATCAATCAAGGTGGATTGGTCAAATACAATAGATCTATCATTGTTACTATAGGCTTGATCAAAGTTAATGAATGTGCTAGTTTTAAGTTTAATCTAAGCATACAAGTCTCAAGTTTAACATAAGAATAAACACGTAGTCATAGTTGTACAAGAATTGTATAAGTTTAAGAATTTTGAACATGTTTCACCCCAAAAGTATAGAAAGGAAAAAGGGGCTAAGTATACTCACATGGATTGGACGAAGAGTATCCGACGAGAGTAAGTTTGCAAGACTTTGAGGGAGAATATCCTCACAATAAGCCTAAGAATATAAGTCTAAAGTTTCAAGTTTATTTCTATAAGTCTAAGACAAGGATCTAGGGCTCAAGATTGACTAGGGTTCCAAATGGAAAGCGGAAGTGATTGTGTTTATAAAGTTTAAATCAAGTTCTAATAAGGTTTTGAATGAGTCATACTAGGCTTGGATTTCAAAGTTTAATAAGTTAATAGTTTAAAATAATTATTTAAGATAAGGATTAAAGATAAATAATAATTATTTCAACAGTAAAATAATTATTAAATACAAAGTATTTAAAGACTAAATAGTGATTAAGGGTTAATAGTAATTATTTAAAGAGTATATAATTATTAAGGATGAATAATTATCTATAAGAATGAATCATTAGAGTTTCAAATATTAAGCATCTATTTTTCAAATTAATATGTTAATAAATATCAAGTACCTATAAGATTGAAAAATAGAATTACTTATAAGTTTACACTTTTAAATATAAGTTTATAAAGTTTACAAGTTTATAAATGTCTTAAATAAAGCTTCTTTAAATGAAGCTTAACAAGTAATTAAAGTTTCTATGTAGTTTTTATAAAGTTTATAAGTTTTCAATCGTTTAGAAGCTAGATAAATACCTTGTTGTTTTATTTAGATAAATAATAAATTTTATAACGAAAATGCCCAAGTTCATAGGTTTTCCGTTTTCTAAATGATGTGTAAGTTTTATAGATTTTGTTTATATAAGGCATTTGTTTAACGATTTAAACAGAAAAACAAATAAAATTTTTATGTTACATTAAGGTTTCAACTTTTATAAAATAGTTTTGTAGAGTTTTAACAATGTTTTTGTAGCTTTTAATCATTTAAGTTTATTTTTAAAAGCTTAATTAAGTGTCAAAAATATTTCAAGTATAATCAAAATTCATATTTACATTTATAAGGATTTAACAGGTTTTATAAAATTTATTGCAATTTTAAAAGTTAAATAAATAGTTCAAAAAATGTGAAATGAAAAGAAAAGGGGTTCGGCCGGATCGAACCCGCTCCTTCCTCGAATCGTCCATACACACATTGACTTCACCACCCAGCTACGGGCCTCGCTGATGTTTAATACAGAAAACGAAATTTAAAAACACAAACCCGATTCGTCCCTAAATCCCTATGAATCCTAGAATCAAGACTTGCCCAATACGCATCGAATTGCCCTCTGTTAATGGAATTAAACAGAGGGCTTTCGTCTTCATGATGCAACGAACACATCGATCACAAGAAGTACCTGTTTCGATATCGAGATGACGGAGAACGAGGTGGGTATCACGGTCGGCTGTCGCAGCTCCGAATTGAAGAATGCTGGTGTTAACCAGCGGAATTAAGAGTGAAGAAGGCTGTGGTGTGGTTCTGGTGAGGTTTTGCACTCGATATTTATAGCCAATTCGCCATTAAATGCTCGATCGGTTGAGGGGTTTACGGTTGAGCCGAATAGATTCAAATTCGAACCCACGCGTGGTTACAGTCGAGGTCGGGCATTGATTGTCATAGGGTTAGGGTCGCATGCGCGAGTTGAAGCTCGAGGTTCATTGAATTTGGCCGATTTTGCGTTTTCGACGAAATGGGTTAAGAACCGGTCGTAGGGGGATTCGAATTCGGGACTGGTTTGGGTGCTGGGAGTTTGGCCTATTCATGACTTTAGTCCCTGTAGTTTGAAGCTATTATTGTTTTATGTTGAAACATATGTTTTAGTTTAAAATGAACTTTGATAAATGACAGTTTTAGTCCCCAGTTTTTGTAAGATAAATAAATTTTATTTTATAAAATCTACTAAGTTTTATAAGTTTATATTTATTTTTATTATTATGTATATTTATAACAAAATCTCCAAAATTTATGCTTTCCAAGTTTTGGAATAAGTTTGTAAATTATTTTATTCATATAATTATAATTCCATAAAATTTTAAGAATTTAAATAATTTCATATTATATACCCCAAGTATATCAGTATTTATTATTTCAGGAATACAGTTTTGATAAATTTTCAAGTGTAACGGTTTTAGGAAAGGATATGACGGGAAAAATCTCGGATATTACACAATGCTTATGCAATGAAAACGTTTTAGTGAGTCATTCAAATTATAGACTTGGTTCCATTTTAGACTCCTAGTTTGCTATAATCAATGGCTCTGATACCAAGTTCTGTCACACCCCGCCAAGGCGGAAACGCGAGGCTTAACGTTCACTGGTTTTCAAAGCATATGATTACCGCAAACACATACATGATATTGGATACATAATCAAAGTTTAAATGTTTACATCCCAAAACATAACTTAGTTTTTATACAAAGTTTAAGATTTCTCAAATATGACTCAAAACCATAAGTAATACAAGTGAAATCCTTCCAAAAGCTGTATCCTCATGTATGTAAGTAACCTACATTGCTAGCCTGGAGACCACGTTCATTTTCCTGAAAACATACTTAAAAATGTCAACACGAGGTTGGTGAGTTCACAAATTATTATAAAGAGTTATCATAAACCCAATGATTAAACCTGATCATTTTCACCTGATCAAAACCCTTTATTTAAACCTGATCACTTAAACCTGATCAAAACTCTTTTGTTTAAACCTGATCACTTTAATCTGATCAGACCTCTTTTGTTTACACTTGATCATTTTAACCTGATCAAAACCCTTTTTGTTTAAACCTGATCACTTTAACCTGATCAAAACTCTTTTGCATGTATTACCAATGAATCTGAATACTAATCCGATCTATTGACCCCATTTGTAAGCTTGCAAGGAATACAAAATAGTATGTAATGTACGAGACCGTAACCAAACCCCAACATTCTGTGCCTCCCCCCGCCTTTCTGCGAGTAAGACAATATGCGGTCATTCGGCCATTTGGACCCCTGGTTAGCGCGACTAACCATGACCGGAGGCGTCACCCCCAATAGTACTATCCATATAATCCCGGGCTAAAATTGTAAGGCCCCTTTCCCGGGTGACCTCACTCGTTGGATTTACTCATAAACATAGCCATAGATACTGAATAATTACATTGAATACTTTCTAAACGTAGCGTGAGCTTACATCATTCGATTACATAGCCATAACAGCGGAAGTCTTAATCATTTAAACATAACACATTGCTTTAACAAAAATTAAAGTGGATGGGATGTCAGCCCTTGATCGGGATAGCCTTCACTCCAATGCACGACCTTTCTTCTTTTTACCTGAAATGTATACTAAAAGTCAGCTAACGCTGGTGAGTTCTAGTTAAAAACATTTAGGTATGAACATTATTCATTTATAAATACTTACGTATAAATATATAAATATAAATACACATTTACATATCCTTTGCTTTCTTTTATCATTCGTATGTGAGCACATAAATATGCATTCACCTTTACTTTCATTAACATTTATTGGTCATACTCATAAAAGTGATCAGCCAACATTCATTTATGCGTAAGTCACGAAGACATACGCCCGTCCTACCGTCGTAGTCCGTCCTCCACAACATCCGGCAAACCTTCGGCCATCTGTTATGCTATACCGTCCGGCAAACCTTCGGCCGTCCGTCTTAACCGTACTACCGTCGTAGTCCGTCATATTCGCCCGTCTACCCGAAGGTATCCGTTTCCCATGCGACTATTATTTATACAACCGTTCTACTATAATATGCCAATTGCTTCGACCGTCCATTAATGGCATTCGTACGTCCTAGCCGATGAAGGAGCGCACTTGTCCCGGTTATAAAATAGTCACATGGTCGTCCGTCTACCGAAGTAGCCGTTATCATCGAAGCGTCCATACATTTACATGCATTCGTAACATTTATTCATTTAATGTATACACTTCAGCCCCAAAACATTTAAAATGATTTGCACATAACATAAAAAGGGGAACATAGAACTCACTTGATGAGTAATTTCTGTAATACACTGTAACATCCCAAATAATGACAAGACAAATAGAAAAGGGAAATAAAGTGGGCTTGGCCAAAATTTCGGCCCATGGGCCGAAAAGAAAAGGGGGAAACCCATTACAAAACAGCAGCTTCAACCCAAACCCCTCTCATTTCATCTTCCTGCGCAAGAATACTAGAGAGAGAGAGAGAGAGCGATCGGCTTGTGAAGAAAACCGCAAGGAGAAGACTCAAGGGCTCGGGAATCATCCGACTCCACCATTTCAACGCATAGCAACAGAAATCGGGCCTGTTGAGGTAAGCATCGCCTCTGATTATGAGTCTTTGCATGTCTCGGGTTTAAATCAAATAAAGATACGATTTTTGCATACGAAACTTGAAACAAATCACGTATTTGAACTCAGGAACGATAAAGGAAGGTGTTTAACGTAAAATGCTCAAGGTTTAATCGATTGGAAATAAGTTGGCTGGAGCAAGGTTCTGGTCAGGGAAGATGCAGACCCATGACTCGAAACTATAGTTTCGATACATACAGACCTGTCGAAACTACTCTAGTTTCGATAGTCATGTTTGACTCGAAACTATCTAGTTTCGATAGCAGCCAATGACTCGAAACTACCATAGTTTCGATAGGAACTCAGGACTCGAAACTACCTAGTTTCGAGTGTCACCTTGAACCTAAACTAAGATTTTTCATAAGTTAATGACTCGAAACTACCATAGTTTCGATAGGATCTCATGACTCGAAACTACCTAGTTTCGATAGAAGGATTATGACTCGAAACTACCTAGTTTCGAGTGTAAGACCATAGCTCGAAACTACCATAGTTTTGATGCGACCCACCTCCCGAAACTACTGAGTTCAAGCATAGTAAGGTCTAGTGTCATCTAGGAGCACCATCTTATGTGTATGACTTTATTATACAGATCGTGAGTGACATTAGTGAAGCCCAGTAGCCAGCTTAGTGTATTACAGAAACTACTCATCAGGTGAGTTCTACGTGCCCCCTTCTATGTTATGTGCAAATGTTTTCAAATGTTTTGGGGCTGAGATGTATACATTAAATGAATAAATGTTATGAATGCCAATGTGATCATATGTGATACTTATATATATATGAATGTTAATATGATCATACGTAAAATAATGATGAACAAGAATGAAACGAATGTATACAAAGAATGAATGAACGAACGACATAACGAAAAAGAAGAAAATCTTGCTTTATATTTTATATATTGCTTGTTACGAATGCATGTAAATGTATGGACGCTTCGATGATAACGGCTACTTCGGTAGACGGACGACCTCGTGACTATTTTGCAATCGGGACAAACACGTTCCTTCATTAGCTAGGACGTGTGAAAGGCATTAATGGACGGTCGAAGCAATTGCCTTATCAATGATAA
This sequence comes from Smallanthus sonchifolius, assembly GCA_023525975.1. NCBI lineage: Eukaryota > Viridiplantae > Streptophyta > Magnoliopsida > Asterales > Asteraceae > Smallanthus > Smallanthus sonchifolius. The sequence goes on along the minus strand of CM042020.1, from coordinate 46,078,146 downwards.
GTAGAACGGTTGCATATATAATAGTTCACGTGGGAAACGGATGCCTTAGGGCAGACGGGCGAATATGACGGACTACGACGGTAGTACGGTTAAGACGGACGGCCGAAGGTTTGCCGGACGGTATAGCATAACAGATGGCCGAAGGTTTGCCGGATGTTGTGGAGGACGGACTACGACGGTAGGACGGGCGTATTGTCTTCGTGACTTACGCATAAATGAATGTTGGCTGATCACTCTTATGAGTATGACCAATAAATGTTAATGAAAGTAAAGGTGAATGCATATTTATGTGCTCACATACGAATGATAAAAGAAAGCAAAGAATATGTAAATGTGTATTTATATTTTTATATTTATACGTAAGTATTTATAAATGAATAATGTTCATACCTAAATGTTTTTAACTAGAACTCACCAGCGTTAGCTGACTTTTAGTATACATTTCAGGTAAAAAGAAGAAAGGTCGTGCATTGGAGTGAAGGCTATCCCGATCAAGGGCTGACATCCCATCCACTTTAATTTAAGTTAGAGAAATGTGTTATGTTTAAATGATTAAGACTTCCGCTGTTATGGCTATGTAATCGAATGATGTAAGCTCACGCTACGTTTAGAAAGTATTCAATGTAATTATTCAGTATCTATGGCTATGTTTATGAGTAAATCCAACGAGTGAGGTCACCCGGTAAAAGGGGCCTTACAAGTTGGTATCAGAGCAATAGTTTGAGAGATTCAGACATCCCTAAATGTCTGGACTCAAGCTGATAATGGGACCAACGTACGGATGTCAGTCTGGGTAGCCGACGCCAACGCCAGTGCAGTAAGTAAGTCATAAAGTTAATGCCTATAGTTAGGGATAGATACCTTAACTTAGAACGCTTAGATGTCAATGTCACTACTGATGTGAAGAGTTTCGAACCCGAAAAGCAAAGCAAATTATTAATCACAAACCGGTCACTGTAATTAAGAATTTACCTTGCTCGTACTGTTCTAAACTATGATCTGAAGGAATGACATTGATGTATACCTTTATTACTCAACAGGAAATCTAGAAAACTATGGCTCGTAAAAGAGGAACTGGACGCCGAGGCGGTCGCACTGGTCGAGTCGGTAGACCGCCATTGAACCAAAGATATGAGGAAGAGGAGAGTGTGCACGTGGAACACACTGAGAGCGTGCATGAAACAAATGTAACCCCACCAGCTGAGGGCAATGAAGGATCTCTACGACTGGAACCCGAAGTTAGAGATGCTATTGCCCGTGAGGTCATACTAACTCTGAAGAAAGTACTGCCTGATCTGTTATCTGAGGCACTAAAGAAGAGCAAAGAGGAGGAGGAAAACAACCATGAGGAGAAAGTTTATGATAGTGATGGGGATGAAGTGACAGTGAGATTGAACACCCATGGGTGTACCTACAAAGGATTTAAGGACGGTGATCCGCCCAAATTTGATGGAAACAAGGATTCGGTGGCTACGTTTGAATGGATCGAGAGGATGAATGGGGTAATCAACATAAGCGAATGCCGACCTGACCAGGCTGTAAAATATGTGGCTCACTCTTTCACCAACGAGGCACTAAGTTGGTGGAGGACTATCTTTTCGGCCCATGGGCCGAAATTTTGGCCAAGTCCACTTTATTTCCCTTTTCTATTTGTCTTGTCGTTATTTGGGATGTTACAAAAATAGCTAATGGTTACTAACTTATTCAGAGGACTTTAAGCGCTTTACTTTTCCCTCAATACACACATACGGTCAGATCATTAGTTCATTCATTTACATACAAAAGTCTTTTACAAGTATGTTTCCACCCCAAATCATTTCAAAAACTTTAGAAAAAGGGGGATTAGTGAAACTCACCTCGATATAAGTATGTGCTAGCAAATCATTAAATAAAGCAGACCCGCTTATCAGTATCCTAATTACACAAGGATACTATACCCGTTAAGACTACCCGTCTTAAACGCAAGTTGTTCACCCGACTTAACTATTACTGTTAAGTTCGTCTTTGTTTATTTAAAACATCGTTTTCTCATGACGACTCATTGGTGATTATTATTCAAGTCTAGACGCTTTATTTATTTTCGGAAAAACTATTATATTTCCATATTGATGACTCGCTATGTTTGTCAAAAATAGATATTATTCTTGCAATCGTCTTATAATATATTTATATTATAGTCCATGTGTAAACACATATAATTATTCTTTACTAACAATTATATCAATCACAGGTATCGTTCAAGTATTTTCTATGTATGTCTATCTCTATGTGCACATACAATTACTTGTTCCGAACGATATTTATTAACTTGTTTCAGTTCGACATGTATTTATATTTCCTTACAAATATATACACACAAGTATAACTACATTTCAATCATACACTTATTTATTTTTAACTGAAACATCTTTAATTTCGTGCACATGAACCTATCTATGATTATGTCATCACGATATGTGCATGTATGCTTTTTATTGTTACCAAATGTCCCAAACACTTTAATCATAACAATTTCATGCCAATACACATACATATACTTTATGTATAATATTAGGGTTTTTAACATGATCTTCTTCGTATACATTTCCAGAACTTGTTAAGTTATCAATATGTATATCTATATATATATATATATGTATATATATATATTTTCATGCTTTTTATCCAACATCATAAACTATTTTTATGAACATACTCCATAATCATGCATACATATGATTCAATAATTCTCATTTTAACAAGTTTAACACTTTATGAACATACATTTATCAAGTTTTCCAAAACACACCTACATATATATATATATCTATATATCATGATTCCTTCATGTATGTATCCATGTTCAAACCTTTTTATCTAATGTTAATCATGCTTTTAACATCTACAACTATCATTATGGTATCAAAACAACAACATATACACTTATACCTACAATTTTCGGCTACACACATATATACACATTTACACACATCTTTTTAGTTTATCAATTCTTAATTTAGCATCATGAATTCAAATCAACACATATTTCATAAATATGTTAAGATAATAACTTATGTATAAAAACTTATCATTTTTGAAATTTCATACATCTTTTTATATAAAATCTAGCTTTTAAATCATAAAAATGTTAAACTTTATAAACTCTTTAGCTTTTTAAACCTCCTTTAATTTTGGATGAACAACATGCTTACTTTAAGGAAGTAAAGAAAACATAAAAGATGAATGACGGTTTCGTACCACTAGACGAGCTAGGTGAAGAAAAACGTATGGAAGACACTAGGTGCTCGTGTTGTTATCAAGTCCCGACTCCTAGACTCCAAACCTTCCTTGAATCTTCAACTCTAACTCAAACTTCTCTAGGGTTTTTGCTCTTGAAATTGAAAGATACAAAGTGTTTGTGTGTGTGCATGTGTGAGCCGTGAATGTGTATATATATGAGAGAGTGAGAGGTTGAGTGTGTAAGTGGATGCATTTAATGTGATGGAACTTGATGTTGGTGTGGTCTATACTCAAAGAGGCATGGCCTTCTATGACATGGGTATGGGAGTGGTGAGGTGGTGTTAAGAGGGTGGGGCCCTCTATTATCGGCCGAAGTGGGGGAGAAGGGATGGGGGTTGCGTGTTGCATTTAACCTAATCATGGCAAGGGATGGGTGACTTGATGGTTTGACCCTTGCTTGCACACTTGGTTAATAAGGTATGGTCTTATGACAACCATGATGGTGGTAAGCATGGTGGAGTGGGTGTGTGGGTGGTCCCACACATGCTTGGCCGAAATGGGGTAGTAGGGTGGGGTTTGGGTCTTGTCACATCTCATAATTACAATCCAAGTCCTAGTTAGATAGGTTCTTTGGTGGTGTCAACCTTCTAGGTGATCGCGTGATCTAATACCCGGTGTAGGACTTTTTATGATCAACTATCCTTATGTATTTTTTTTGACTTGTTTATTAGTTTACTAGTTGATCCCGACCTAGTCATTACTTTAACTAAATCACACGTGTTTTACACATAAAATAACATAGCGACATGTAACAATTATTTATATGTCAACTTTCAAGAGTTTAGTCACCAATATTTGTGTTTTTAAGTTAAAGCGTCTCCCTTGACTTTTACTAGAATAACATCCTTGTTAATCACCAACGATCGTACTTTGCGGGTTATTATTGCTTATTTCCCTAGTAATTCATAAAGATTACTATTTTGATATAAGTTTCTTTGCTAGACTCCTTGACTTTACTTAGTCAAAATAATACTTCAGGAAAATATATGATTTGAACGTGCATTTATGTAATATGGATATTCACCTGAATTACTGGGTGTCACACTTGTCCTTGCAAGTCGTGCATTAACCATTTCTCCATTCTTTGCCTCTCACATTCTGCGGTCCTTACATATTGGTGCGTGTCATTGATTGGAAATTCGATAGCACTAGTGAGTGCCATGATATGCCCTATTCAAGGATTAGATTAATACGGGTCGGCCATTAGATATGGGTCTCTTAGTGGGAGTGGTAGTTGATTGTGGGGATGGGGTGTCTGATACAGGTTTCTTGGCGCGGCTGATCCAGGTGTTCGAAGTCTTGGGCCGGTGTTCCTTATCCAATCTACCCTTACATCAAACCTTGATCTAGTAGCTGCGGGTGTTGGTGATCGATGTACGGGTGATCCGGTGTCTTCTTCCCAATCAGACTCTTCTTCGGGACGGCATACCGGGGAGGTAGGAGAGTAGTAGTCCATGCTTAGCAGGAAAACAATGGAAAGGTTGTAAGTGATAAATATATACTGAGTGTCAAACATAGGAGTTCTCATAGGTTTAGAGTTTGACTAGTCATAAAGCCGAGTCTTCACAATAGTATTTTAGGAGTACACTTGACCTATAAGTAGTGTATCCCTAAGTAGAAATCCCAGGAAAGATGGGTGGGTCACTAGGACACACTTAAGTACCCTATCTTTCCTTAGTCAGAATCCCTTATGGGTCTACACACTCTTCCGGCCATCATGTATTAATAACACTATTGTTGGGCTCATGGTCATGATGAGAATTGTTGTGAACTGGGCCTTGTGGCCTGAAAGTAAGGTTTATGCATTCCAGTGGGCTTTTGCTTCTTGGGGGATAGGTTGACTGCTTAGTTTATTATTGATGGTCCTTAGGCCCAATAGTTTAAAAGAATTTGTTGTCCACAAGAGGTGAGGTATTATGTATGTGAGTTTAGGGGTGCATGAATAACTAAGTGTATATGAGTGTGTGTGGAAACTTAGGATAGCACTTTTAAACAAATTAAATAGGTAGCGGTAGCAATGAACAGGAGAAAAAGTGGGCAGGTAATGTGACAATAGATTATTAAGTATTGTATCATATGATGTAGTTATATAGTATAACATGTAAGAATATTCACATAAAAATAATCATATAGCATGTAGATAGTAATAAGTGTAAGCACAAAAGTTATCAAGTAGCGTGACACATAAGTCATTATGTATTGTATCACGTAGTGTAAATACTTATGATAGCATGTAAAAATAATTACACAAGAACTAATAATGTAACATGTAGTAGCATGGAATTGTATGGGTGTCCTAAAGTTATAGTCTAGGTCAATGGTGTCTAATAACCTAGTTCCCTATAACCAAGGCTCTGATACCAATCTGTCACACCCCGACCGATGGCGGAATCATAGGGGCGGGACATGTAGACTGTTCATGAGCTCAAGGTTGACTAAATTGTAATATGTTAAATCCATTTCTATTCAAAAAAACATGAATCAAGTTCCAAGTACATAATGAAATACAATTTGTTCTTGAATTAAGATTAACTAGGTCCAAAGCCTATGTGTAGCATGTCTTGATCAAACTCATATGAAAGCACCTGAAACATGAATAAAATAAGGTCAACTAAAAAGTTGGTGAGTATAACACAGGTTTGTATATTGATAGCATATAATTTGTAAAACAAATCCTTACATAACATGATAAATAAGGCATTTATGGGGAGTAGCTATTGTGTAACCAAGTACAATCAAACCTTTGTAACTAGCATGCAAATTGTGTTGTCGGTATCAATCACCCCAATCTGGGTGGGTTTATCAGACTCAATAGATCTATCATTGAAAACCGTCGGCTTGAATAGTTAATGATTGCACATAATCGCATACAAAAGTTAGCACACACAGCACTCGGGCATAAAGCTCAAATTTGTACACATGAATGTAAATAGGATTTGTACTTGTGTTGTTTGTGTAAATGTAAAAATGTAATTTGAATAGTGTTCATGTTTCACCCCAAAAATGTAAAAGAGTAAAAGGGGTTGTTTTCTTATACGAATGTTAAACCCTACTGAATGTTTGAATGATGAACCATTTCTTAAAACGAACGAAAACTAGAACTCACCAGCGTAGCTGACGTTTTTAAGTGTACACATTCAGGTTAAGGCAGGTTATGAGGATGGACGGTGATGTTTGGCTAGAGATGAAGAGTTACCCGACTGCTTTGAAGACTGGCATCCCGTTATGTTTAGTTATGATGTAAATATGTTTTAATCAATGTTTACGCTTCCGCATGTATGAACAACGATTAAGTTATGTTTAAATGAAATTTTTCCGCTACGTTATTTGATATTCATGTTTAAGAACTGTTTGTGAATGAGTAATTCCAACAAGTGGGGCCTCCCGGGTTTGGGGCCTTACAAGTTGGTATCAGAGCAATAGTTTGAGAGATTCGGACACTCCCAGTGTCTGAACTTAAACTTTGAATGGGACCGAAAGCGGATGCCAGTACGGGTAACTCGAGCCACAACATCAGGTATGAAGGTAGTATATATATTTACGTATATAGTATGCCTTAGAAAGGGTTAGGTAAGGACTTGTGTTCTGATGGAATCACAAAGGTGGTCAAATAGAAATCGAAAGGTAGTGTAATGGTTAATTACAGATGGCCAGTGTATATTAACATCTTACAGTGCTTATTGAATTCTATTTGTTAACTAGCGTGATGACATTGGATTTCTTGTCTTATAGAATGTAATGGCAAGGAGAGGAAACGGAAGACGTGGTGGCCGTACCGGTGGTCGTACCGGCGGTCGAAATGGTGGGCGTGGCAGGATCCTTGCGCGCCAAGAGTATAGTGAAGAAGGAAGTGTTCACACTGAACCGGCGGTTAGTGTGCATGAAGCTGAGCAGACACAGGTTGAAGAACAACCTTTCACTTTTGAACCCGAAGTGAGAGCAGCTATAGCTCTAGAGTTCACAGAACTGATGAAGGCTTCTCTGCCAGGTTTGTTGGCAGAAGCATTGAAGCAGGTCAATGGGGCGGGTGGGTCTAGCGCGGAAATTGGTGCCCAAAATAATGAGACTGACAATACACCGCCTGCTCGCGGATGTGATTATAAGTCCTTTAAGGCATGTGATCTGCCGATCCTGACTGGGAAGAAGGACGCGGTGGCTACTTTTGATTGGGTGATCCGTATGGAAGCTGCCATTCGTCTGAGCGAGTGTCGAGCTAATCAAGTAGTGAAGTTTGCTGCTAACTCCTTGAGGGAGGAAGCATCCCATTGGGGGGAAGGTGTACGACAGGCAAAAGGGAGCGAGATTGTAGATGCGATGATGTGGGCTGACTTGAAAACCTTGGTAATCAAGAATTTCCGCCCAAGGAACGAGATTGAGAAGGTAGAGAGGGAATTTTTGGGTTTGAAGGCCGGAAGCATGACGCACCGGCAATACACAACCCGATTTAATGAACTGGCACGTCTGGTGCCACACCTTGTCACTACTGAAGAGAGAAAGATTGCCTGTTATATTCAAGGGTTGCCGGACCAGGTCCGCACCTACGTGAAGGCAAACACCCCCACTACCTATGATTCGGCAGTAGAGCTAAGCGGCGTGGTATTTGACGATCTGGCACTGAATGTTGTTGTCGTTGAAGAACAAAAGAAGAGACCGAGCTTCTCAAACAAGTGAACTGGGGGAAAGATGTTTGGGGCTCGTGATAAAAGGGCTCGGGTGGATGAGCCGACTGTTTGTAAGAAGTGTGGAAGGGAACATGTAGGTGAATGCAGACTGAGATCTAGCCTGTGCTTTAAGTGTGGCAAGACCGGGCACTACTCCCGTGAATGCCCGCAAGGCTACAAATGCTACAACTGTGGAGATTTCGGCTATATGAGCCGAGAATGTACGAAGCCCAGAATGGGGGAAACCGGGAAAGGAAAGGGCCCGGAAAAGAAGGGAGAGGGATCTCGTGCAAAGACTCGTGCGTATGCACTGACGCAGGATCAGGCTAGGAAGGATCCCGATGTGGCGTCATGTAACATCCCAAAATAAATGAGGATTTTAAATAACGGGTTGAACCGGGACGAACGGGATAAAAGGGCGAGGCGTAACGGGCCGGGCCGGTTGGGCCGGCAAACTTGAAGGAAGGGGGGGGGGGTTTCCTCCCTTTAAATAGCCAACACACACACCATTTCTCTCATTTGCAAGAATCTAGAGAGAGAAACCGTAGAGAGAGAAAGTTGGCGGATCGACCCGAGATTGAAGGAGCTTGTTGCTACTGAACTCGTGAGCAAAACCTCCGGATCAGAATCTCGAAATCAGGTAACACCCGAACCAAATCTGAGTTTTTGTTCGTTTTTGGGTTTTCGGGTATTTTTGTGAAAATGACGGGTTTTTATAAACCAAATGAGGAAAGGGTTATAAATCTGGAATCACGAAAGGAAAATACACGTTTTGAATACAAAAAGTCCGGATCTTGACAAGATCGGACCTGCATGCGAAAGTTAGGGTTTTTGGGGAAGATAGCTGAGTTCTGCAGGTATCGAAACTAGAATTTCGAGTGGCCTGCAGGTGTCGAAACTAGAAGTTTCGAGTGACCTGCAGTTGTCGAAACTAGAAGTTTCGAGTGACCTGCAGTTGTCGAAACTAGAAGTTTCGAGTGACCTGCAGTTGTCGAAACTAGAAGTTTCGAGGGGCCTGCAGGTATCGAAACTAGAAGTTTCGAGGGGCCTGCAGGTATCGAAACTAAGTAGTTTCGATAGGTCTGCATCAGTAGGTGAAGTCAGTGTATTCACCTGTAACAGAACGAGTAAACCGTTAGAGTCGGGATTTAGGTCTGATGTGTATTTAATTAATCAATTCAGATCGGAAGTGACGTTGTTGGACCTTTGTTTAGGACAACCCAAGAGTAGCTTATAAGGTGAGTTCTAGAAGCCCTTCTTTTAATGTTTTAATTAAATGTTTTGGGCTGGTGTGCATACATACGAAACGAGGTTTATGAAACGAGGTTTACGAAACGAGGTTTATGAAACGAGGTTTACGAAACGAGGTTTATGAACGATGCTTCCGAAAGGGGAAGACGAAACGAGTTAATGAGATGTTTACGAAACGAGGTTTACGAGATGATGTTTATAAAATATTTTGCCAAACGAAGTTGTGAAAGGTTTACGAATGAAGTGTTATTTAATAAAACGTACGAATGCTTTAACTAAAACGAGGTAAAGGTTTTTATGAAAGTCACGAATGAACGAATCTGCCACGAGTTCCTACGGGAGCTAGAGTATGTATGTATGTATGTATTGGCCTTACCTTACGGGGGGCCTTTGTGGCTGGCTAACGGTTGTACAACTGGTTGAGGATGGGGTGACGACGGTCACCCATGGGATTACCGGGATCCCGATGGAAGGTACTATTCCTTGCGGGGAAATATTGCCTATGGTATGTTTAGTCTTCCTAGAGGTAACGAGCCTTAGGAGACGTGTGTATGGTCTACCTAGAGGTAACGAGCCTTAGGAGACGTATGTTTGGTCCACCTAGAGGTAACGAGCCTTAGGAGACCTGGATGACGGATGACTTAGAGGTAACGAGCCTTAAGTTCATCCGCTGGTATGTGCTGTCTACCTAGAGGTAACGAGCCTTAGGAGACATATGTTTGGTTCACCTAGAGGTAACGAGCCTTAGGGGACCTGTGTGACGGATGACTTAGAGGTAACGAGCCTTAAGTTCATCCGCTGGTACGCGATGAATGGAATTGACGGTTACGAAAAGGCGCAGATTCGGTTCATATTGACTATTGTTACGATGTTATGCTACGATGTTTTGATGATGTTAAGTTATTGCATATTTTACGTACGCTTTTATTAAATAAAGTATGATGTTATGTTTTTGGCAAATATTTGATGTTAATGATTTATGTTAAAACTAGAACTCACCAGCGTAGCTGACCTTTTTAGTATGCACATTCAGGTTAAGGAAGTTATGATGATGGGCGGTGATGCTGGGCGGCTTGAGGAGTTACCCGGATGATATGAAGACTGGCATCCCGTTACGAGTTGTTTTTGTTATGTACATGTATTTGAAAATGTTACGCTTCCGCATGTTAAACGATGTAATGTTATGTTTGAAATGAAATTTTCCGCTGCGTTATTTGATATTCTAGTTTGAGAACTGTTTGTGAATGAGTAAATCCAACGCGTGGGGCCTCCCGGGTTTGGGGCCTCACAAGTTGGTATCAGAGCAATAGTTTGAGAGATTTGGACACTCCCTGTGTCTGAACTTAAACTGAGAATGGGACCGAAAGCGGATGCCAGTACGGGTAACTCGAGCCACAGCATCAGGTATGAAGGTAGTGTAAATATATTTACATATATAGTATGCCTTAGGAAGTGTTAAGGTTAGGACTTGGGTTCTGATGGAAATCACAAAGGTGGTCAAATCGAAATCAAGAGGTAGTGTAATGGTTAATTGCAGATGGCCAGTGTATATTAACATCTTACAATGCTTGTTGAATTCTATTTGTTAACTAGCGTGATGACATTGGATTTCCTTGTCTTGTAGAACGGAATGGCAAGAAGAGGGAACGGAAGGCGTGGTGGCCGTACCGGTGGTCGTACCGGCGGTCGAAATGGTGGGCGTGGCAGGATTCCTGCGCGCCAAGAACACAGTGAAGAAGGAAGTGTTCACACTGAACCGGCGGTTAGTGTGCATGAAGCCGAGCAGACACAGGTTGAAGAGCAACCTTTCACTTTTGAACCAGAAGTGAGAGCAGCTATAGCTCGAGAATTCACAGAATTGATGAAGAATTCTCTGCCAGGTCTGTTGGCTGAAGCGTTGAAGCAGGTCAATGGGGCGGGTGGGTCTAGCGCGGCAATTGGTGCTCAGAACAATGAGACCGACAATGCACCGCCTGCTCGCGGATGCGATTATAAGTCCTTTAAGGCATGTGACCCGCCAATTCTGACTGGGAAGAAGGACGCGGTGGCTACTTTTGATTGGGTGATACGTATGGAAGCCGCCATCCGTCTGAGCGAGTGTCGAGCTAATCAAGTAGTGAAGTTTGCTGCTAACTCCTTGAGGGAGGAAGCATCCCACTGGTGGGAAGGTGTACGCCAGGCTAAAGGTAATGAGGTGGTTGATGCGATGATGTGGGACGACTTGAAAACTTTGGTGATCAAGAATTTCTGTCCAAGGAACGAGATCGAAAAGGTAGAAAGGGAATTTTTGGGTTTGAAGGCCGGGAGCATGACGCACCGGCAGTACACCACACGGTTCAATGAACTGGCACGTCTGGTGCCACACCTTGTCACGACAGAGGAAAGAAAGATTGCATGCTATATTCAAGGGCTGCCGGACCAGGTCCGCACATATGTTAAGGCAAACGCCCCTACTACCTACGATTCGGTAGTAGAACTGAGCGGCGTAGTATTTGATGATCTGGCGCTGAATGTTGTTGCCATTGAAGAGCCCAAGAGGAAACTGAGTTTTCCCGCTAAACGATCGGGTGGGAAGTTGTTTGGGGCTCGGGACAAACAGGCCAGGGTAGGCGAGATGGCAGTTTGTGGAAAATGTGGGGTAAGACATACGGGTGAATGTCGGATAGGGACAAATCTGTGCTACAAATGTGGCAAGACTGGACACTACTCCCGCGAATGTAGGCAAGGCATTAAATGTTATAATTGTGGTGAAGGCGGCCATCTGAGCCGGGAATGCACCAAACCAAGAATAGGTGAAGCCGGGAAGGGGAAAGGCCCAGAAAAGAAGGGAGAGGGATCTCGTGCGAAGACGCGGGCGTACGCATTGACGCAGGACCAGGCCAGAATGGACCCCGACGTGGCGTCAGGTACGTTCGTCCTTGACAACACTCTTGTTTCGGTGTTATTTGATTCGGGTGCCGGTAAGAGTTTTATATCTTCATCTTTTTGTAAGAGAGTGAAGTACGCTGTAAGTATACTAGAAAGGGCCTTTAGCGTAGAAACCGCTGAGGGTAGAACTGCGAGAGTGACCGAGGTAGTTGACAACTCTACGATAAAAATAGAAGGTCATAGATTCCCTATCAGATTGTTTGTTATGGTTTTGGGAGGGTTTGATGTCGTGCTGGGTATGGATTGGCTAACTGCCAACGAAGCACAAATCATATGTAAACGAAAGATAATCCGACTCAAGGCTCCGGATGGTAGCAAAGTCGAGGTTTTTGGAGATCGTGACGTCCCGATGCCAAACGTCATCTCGATGATTAAGGCAACAGATTACTTGAGGCGCGGATGCGAGGCTTATCTGGTGTACGTGATTGACAAGTGTAAGGAAGTGAAGGAACTAGACGATGTACCCGTGGTACGCGAGTACCCGGAGGTGTTTCCAGAGGAGTTGCCTGGGATACCACCCGATAGAGAGATTGAATTCCGAATTGACTTAGTACCAGATGCCCAGCCCGTGGCTAAGGCTCCATATCGACTAGCACCTGTGGAGATGAAGGAACTAATGGCACAACTAGACGAATTACTTGAGAAAGGATTTATCCAACCGAGCATCTCGCCTTGGGGTGCTCCGGTGTTGTTTGTGAAGAAGAAGGATGGGTCGATGAGAATGTGTATTGATTATCGCGAGTTGAACAAGCGTACGGTAAAGAACAAGTACCCTTTACCAAGGATCGATGACCTGTTTGATCAATTGCAAGGCGCTAGTTGGTTCTCGAAAATCGACCTTCGGTCCGGGTACCATCAGTTGAAGGTGAGGGAAGAAGACATACCGAAAACTGCATTTCGCACGCGTTATGGACATTTCGAGTTCCGCGTAATGTCTTTCGGATTGACGAACGCCCCCGCAGCATTCATGGATTTGATGAATAGGGTGTGTCGACCGATGCTGGACCGATCGGTAATTGTGTTCATTGATGATATCCTCGTCTACTCCAAGAATGAGGGTGATCACGCTTGTCATTTGAAGGAAGTGTTGGAAGCTCTAAAGAAGGAGAAGTTGTATGCTAAGTTCTCCAAATGCGCGTTCTGGCTTAGGGAAGTCCAATTCCTAGGTCACGTCATTAACCCGAACGGCATTATGGTAGACCCAGCAAAGATAATGACGGTAAGGGACTGGGATATTCCTAAGACGCCAACGGAGATCCGCAGTTTCTTAGGGTTGGCAGGCTACTATCGGAGATTCATTCAGGATTTCTCGAAAATAGCTTCGCCATTGACAAAGTTGACACGAAAGGAAGAAAAGTACGAATGGGGTCCGAAGCAGGATGAGGCATTTAAGGAGTTAAAAGAAAAGCTAACCCAAGCTCCAGTCTTGGCCCTTCCCGAGGGCAATGAAGACCTGGTGGTATACTCTGACGCTTCGGGTCAGGGGTTGGGGTGTGTGCTGATGCAACGTGGAAGAGTGATCGCATACGCATCACGACAGCTGAAGGTTCATGAAGTCAACTATCCGACTCACGATTTGGAACTTGCTGCTGTTGTGTTTGCATTAAAAATTTGGAGGCACTACCTCTATGGGGTAAAGTTTACCATATACTCCGATCACAAAAGTCTGAAGTACTTCTTCGAGCAAAAGGAGTTAAATATGAGGCAGAGGCGATGGTTGGAACTTTTGAAAGACTATGACTGTGAAATCATGTACCATCCTGGAAAAGCAAACGTGGTGGCTGACGCTCTAAGCCGGAAGGATGTGCCTGCTCCTATTAGAGTGAAAGCTTGCCAAATGGTGGTAACGTCGGATGTGATGAGGGAAATTGAAAAGGCTCAAGAAGAGGCACTAAAGGGGGAAAACATAAAGAAGGAAAGGATGGTTGGCCAACAGGATAAGTTAGAATATAACACCCTTGGTGTTAGGACACGTTTTGGTCGAGTATGGATACCTATGGGTGGCGAGCTTAGAACCAAAATCTTGGATGAAGCTCATAAGTCTCGTTACTCTATCCATCCTGGTACCAACAAAATGTATCAAGATCTGAGAAAGGAATACTGGTGGCCTGGAATGAAATATGATGTGACGAAGTATGTAAGCAAGTGTTTGACTTGCTCGCAAGTAAAGGCTGAACACCAGAAACCGTATGGAAAGATTCAACCACTTGACATACCAGAATGGAAGTGGGAACACATTACCATGGACTTCATAACCAAGCTACCTCGCACAGCTAAAGGTCATGACACCATTTGGGTAATTGTGGACCGTTTAACGAAGAGTGCTCATTTTCTACCTATTCGCGAGACGTTCTCGTCGGAAAGGTTAGCGGAAGTATTTATTAACGAAGTAGTGGCGCGGCATGGGATGCCTTTAACGATTGTATCCGACCGGGACACACGATTCACATCGAGGTTCTGGAAAAGATTTCACGAGGCGATGGGTACGAGACTTAATATCAGCACGGCATACCACCCGCAAACGGATGGTCAGTCCGAAAGGACCATTCAAACATTGGAGGATATGCTTCGTGCTTGTATTATCGACTTCGGTGGCAGTTGGGACAGTCATCTGCCGTTAGCCGAATTCTCCTACAACAACAGTTATCACACGACGATAGGCATGCCGCCTTACGAGATGTTGTATGGGAGGAGATGCAGGACCCCGGTTTGTTGGGGTGAGATTGGACAGAAGGAATTGGGAAGTCTTGAAGTTGTAAAAGAAACGTCAGAAAGGTTTGATCAGATCAAAGCACGAATGAAGGCCGCCCAAGATCGTCAGAAATCCTACGCGGATAGACGACGAAGGCCTATTGAATTTAATGTTGGGGACAGAGTAATGTTGAAAGTGTCGCCCTGGAAGGGAATCATACGATTCAGGAAGAGAGGAAAGTTAAGTCCGAGGTTTATCGGACCATTCAGGATTATGGCACGGGTTGGTGAAGTCGCTTATCGGTTGGAATTGCCTGATGAGTTAAGTGGGATTCATCCTACCTTCCATGTATCACACTTGCGAAAGTGTTTGGCGGATGAAACGGCTCACGTACCACTTACGGACATCGAGGTCGACAACAGCCTTAACTACATTGAAGAACCTGTGGCCATCCTAGACAGGAAAGAGAAACGTTTACGTAACAAAGTTATCCAGTTGGTTAAAGTCCAGTGGAAGCACCGGAAGGGATCGGAAGCTACATGGGAAACGGAGACGGAAATGAAGGAGTCGTACCCTCAACTGTTTGACTTATGATAGGTTTCGGGGACGAAACCTATTGTAAGGGGGGTAGACTTGTAACATCCCAAAATAAATGAGGATTTTAAATAACGGGTTGAACCGGGACGAACGGGATAAAAGGGCGAGGCGTAACGGGCCGGGCCGGTTGGGCCGGCAAACTTGAAGGAAGGGGGGGGGGGTTTCCTCCCTTTAAATAGCCAACACACACACCATTTCTCTCATTTGCAAGAATCTAGAGAGAGAAACCGTAGAGAGAGAAAGTTGGCGGATCGACCCGAGATTGAAGGAGCTTGTTGCTACTGAACTCGTGAGCAAAACCTCCGGATCAGAATCTCGAAATCAGGTAACACCCGAACCAAATCTGAGTTTTTGTTCGTTTTTGGGTTTTCGGGTATTTTTGTGAAAATGACGGGTTTTTATAAACCAAATGAGGAAAGGGTTATAAATCTGGAATCACGAAAGGAAAATACACGTTTTGAATACAAAAAGTCCGGATCTTGACAAGATCGGACCTGCATGCGAAAGTTAGGGTTTTTGGGGAAGATAGCTGAGTTCTGCAGGTATCGAAACTAGAATTTCGAGTGGCCTGCAGGTGTCGAAACTAGAAGTTTCGAGTGACCTGCAGTTGTCGAAACTAGAAGTTTCGAGTGACCTGCAGTTGTCGAAACTAGAAGTTTCGAGTGACCTGCAGTTGTCGAAACTAGAAGTTTCGAGGGGCCTGCAGGTATCGAAACTAGAAGTTTCGAGGGGCCTGCAGGTATCGAAACTAAGTAGTTTCGATAGGTCTGCATCAGTAGGTGAAGTCAGTGTATTCACCTGTAACAGAACGAGTAAACCGTTAGAGTCGGGATTTAGGTCTGATGTGTATTTAATTAATCAATTCAGATCGGAAGTGACGTTGTTGGACCTTTGTTTAGGACAACCCAAGAGTAGCTTATAAGGTGAGTTCTAGAAGCCCTTCTTTTAATGTTTTAATTAAATGTTTTGGGCTGGTGTGCATACATACGAAACGAGGTTTATGAAACGAGGTTTACGAAACGAGGTTTATGAAACGAGGTTTACGAAACGAGGTTTATGAACGATGCTTCCGAAAGGGGAAGACGAAACGAGTTAATGAGATGTTTACGAAACGAGGTTTACGAGATGATGTTTATAAAATATTTTGCCAAACGAAGTTGTGAAAGGTTTACGAATGAAGTGTTATTTAATAAAACGTACGAATGCTTTAACTAAAACGAGGTAAAGGTTTTTATGAAAATCACGAATGAACGAATCTGCCACGAGTTCCTACGGGAGCTAGAGTATGTATGTATGTATGTATTGGCCTTACCTTACGGGGGGCCTTTGTGGCTGGCTAACGGTTGTACAACTGGTTGAGGATGGGGTGACGACGGTCACCCATGGGATTACCGGGATCCCGATGGAAGGTACTATTCCTTGCGGGGAAATATTGCCTATGGTATGTTTAGTCTTCCTAGAGGTAACGAGCCTTAGGAGACGTGTGTATGGTCTACCTAGAGGTAACGAGCCTTAGGAGACGTATGTTTGGTCCACCTAGAGGTAACGAGCCTTAGGAGACCTGGATGACGGATGACTTAGAGGTAACGAGCCTTAAGTTCATCCGCTGGTATGTGCTGTCTACCTAGAGGTAACGAGCCTTAGGAGACATATGTTTGGTTCACCTAGAGGTAACGAGCCTTAGGGGACCTGTGTGACGGATGACTTAGAGGTAACGAGCCTTAAGTTCATCCGCTGGTACGCGATGAATGGAATTGACGGTTACGAAAAGGCGCAGATTCGGTTCATATTGACTATTGTTACGATGTTATGCTACGATGTTTTGATGATGTTAAGTTATTGCATATTTTACGTACGCTTTTATTAAATAAAGTATGATGTTATGTTTTTGGCAAATATTTGATGTTAATGATTTATGTTAAAACTAGAACTCACCAGCGTAGCTGACCTTTTTAGTATGCACATTCAGGTTAAGGAAGTTATGATGATGGGCGGTGATGCTGGGCGGCTTGAGGAGTTACCCGGATGATATGAAGACTGGCATCCCGTTACGAGTTGTTTTTGTTATGTACATGTATTTGAAAATGTTACGCTTCCGCATGTTAAACGATGTAATGTTATGTTTGAAATGAAATTTTCCGCTGCGTTATTTGATATTCTAGTTTGAGAACTGTTTGTGAATGAGTAAATCCAACGCGTGGGGCCTCCCGGGTTTGGGGCCTCACACGTCAGGTACGTTCGTCCTTGACAACACTCTTGTTTCTGTGTTATTTGATTCGGGTGCCAGTAAGAGTTTTATATCTGCGACTTTTTGTAAAAGAGTAAAGTATGCTGTGAGTAAGCTAGAAAGGGCCTTTAGCGTAGACACCGCTGAGGGTAGAACTGCGAGAGTGACCGATGTAGTTGACAACTCCACGATGAAAATAGAAGGTCATAGGTTCCCTGTCAGATTGTTCGTTATGGTTTTGGGAGGGTTCGATGTTGTGTTGGGTATGGATTGGTTAACTGCCAATGAAGCACAAATCATATGTAAGCGAAAAATAATCCAACTCAAGGCTCCGGATGGTAGCAAAGTTGAGGTTTTTGGAGATCGTGACGCCCCGATGCCAAACGTCATCTCGATGATTAAGGCAGCGGATTACTTGAGGCGCGGATGCGAGGCTTATCTGGTGTACGTGATTGACAAGTGTAAGGAAGTGAAGGAACTAGACGATGTACCCGTGGTACGCGAGTACCCGGAGGTGTTTCCAGAAAATTTGCCTGGAATACCACGCGATAGAGAAATTGAGTTCCGAATTGACTTAGTACCAGATGCCCAGCCCGTGGCTAAGGCTCCATATCGACTAGCACCAGTGGAAATGAAGGAACTTATGGTCCAACTAGACGAGTTACTTGAGAAAGGATTTATCCAACCGAGCATCTCGCCGTGGGGTGCTCCGGTGTTGTTTGTAAAGAAGAAAGATGGTTCGATGAGAATGTGTATCGATTATCGCGAGTTGAATAAACGAACGGTGAAGAACAAGTACCCTTTACCAAGGATCGATGACCTGTTCGACCAGTTGCAAGGCGCAAGTTGGTTTTCGAAAATCGACCTTCGGTCCGGGTACCATCAGTTGAAGGTAAGGGAAGAAGACATACCGAAAACTGCATTTCGCACGCGTTATGGACATTTCGAGTTCCGCGTAATGTCTTTCGGATTGACGAACGCCCCCGCAGCATTCATGGATTTAATGAATAGGGTGTGTCGACCGATGCTGGATCGATCGGTAATAGTGTTCATCGATGACATCCTTATCTACTCCAAGAATGAGGGTGATCACGCGTGTCACTTGAAGGAAGTATTGGAAGTTCTGAAGAAGGAGAGGTTGTATGCTAAGTTCTCCAAATGCGCGTTCTGGCTTAGGGAAGTCCAATTCCTAGGTCACGTCATTGGTCCGAACGGCATTATGGTTGACCCAGCAAAGATAGTAACGGTAAGTGAATGGGACATTCCTAAGACGCCAACTGAAATCCGCAGTTTCTTGGGATTGGCGGGCTACTATCGGAGATTCATCCAGGATTTCTCGAAAATAGCTTCGCCATTGACAAAGTTGACTCGGAAAGAAGTAAAGTACGAATGGGGTTCGACCCAGGATGAGGCGTTTAAGGAATTGAAAGAGAAGCTAACACAAGCTCCAGTCTTCGCCCTTCCCGAGGGCAGTGAAGACCTGGTGGTATACTCTGACGCGTCGGGTCAGGGGTTAGGGTGTGTGTTGATGCAACGCGGTAGAGTGATTGCATATGCGTCGCGGCAGTTGAAAGTTCACGAAGTCAACTATCCGACTCACGATTTGGAACTTGCTGCTGTCGTATTTGCATTAAAAATCTGGAGGCACTACCTATACGGGGTAAAGTTTACTATTTACTCCGACCACAAAAGTTTGAAGTACTTCTTCGAACAAAAGGAGCTTAATATGAGGCAGAGGAGATGGTTGGAACTCCTGAAGGACTATGACTGTGAAATAATGTACCACCCTGGAAAGGCAAACGTGGTGGCTGACACTCTAAGCCGAAAGGATGTGCCTACTCCTATTAGAGTTAAAGCTTACCAGTTGGTGGTAACATCGGATCTGAGAGAGAAATCGAAAGAGCTCAA
The DNA here is from genome assembly GCA_023525975.1 of Smallanthus sonchifolius. Classification (NCBI taxonomy): domain Eukaryota; kingdom Viridiplantae; phylum Streptophyta; class Magnoliopsida; order Asterales; family Asteraceae; genus Smallanthus; species Smallanthus sonchifolius. Next base: position 46,058,603 of record CM042020.1, on the reverse strand, counting down.
GATGAAGCTTTGAAGGAAGAAAATATAAAGGGAGAAAGGATGGTGGGCCAACAGGACAAGTTGGAATATAACACCCTTGGTGTTAGAACACGTTATGGACGGGTATGGATACCTATGGGTGGCGAACTTAGAACCAAAATCTTGGATGAGGCTCATAAGTTTCGTTACTCTATCCATCCTGGTACCAATAAAATGTACCAAGATCTGAAGAAGGACTACTGGTGGCCTGGAATGAAATGTGATGTGACGAAGTATGTAAGCAAGTGCTTGACTTGCTCGCAAGTAAAGGCCGAACACCAGAAACCGTATGGAAAGATTCAACCACTTGATATACCGGAATGGAAGTGGGAACACATTACCATGGACTTCATAACTAAGCTACCTCGCACAGCTAAAGGTCATGACGCCATTTGGGTAATTGTGGACCGATTAACGAAGAGTGCTCATTTCCTACCTATTCGCGAGGCGTTCTCGTCGGAAAGGTTAGCAGAAGTGTTTATCAACGAAGTAGTAGCACGACATGGGATGCCTTTGACGATCGTATCTGACCGGGACACACGATTCACATCGAGGTTCTGGAAAAGATTTCACGAGGCGATGGGCACGAGGCTTAATATCAGCACAGCATACCACCCGCAAACGGATGGTCAGTCCGAAAGGACCATTCAGACTTTGGAGGATATGCTCCGTGCTTGTATTATTGACTTCGGTGGCAGTTGGGACAGTCATCTGCCGTTAGCCGAATTCTCCTACAACAATAGTCATCATACGACGATAGGCATGCCGCCTTACGAAATGTTGTATGGGAGAAGATGTAGGACCCCGGTTTGTTGGGGTGAAATTGGACAAAAAGAGTTAGGAAGTCTGGAAGTCGTAAAAGAAATGTCGGAAAGGTTTGATCAGATTAAAGCGCGAATGAAGGCCGCGCAAGATCGTCAGAAGTCCTATGCGGATAGACGACGAAGGCCTATCGAGTTTGATGTTGGGGACAGAGTAATGTTGAAAGTGTCGCCCTGGAAGGGAATCATACGATTCAGAAAGAGAGGAAAGTTAAGTCCGAGGTTTGTCGGACCATTCAGGATAATGGCACGGGTTGGTGAAGTCGCATATCGGTTGGAGTTGCTTGATGAGTTAAGTGGGATTCATCCTACCTTCCATGTATCACACTTGCGAAAGTGTTTGGCGGATGAATCGGCTCACGTACCGCTTACTGACATCGAGGTTGACAACAGCCTTAACTACATCGAAGAACCCGTGGCTATCTTAGACCGAAAGGAGAAGCGTTTGCGTAACAAAGTGATCCAATTGGTTAAAGTCCAATGGAGGCACCGAAAGGGATCGGAGGCTACATGGGAAACGGAGGCGGAAATGAGGGAGTCGTACCCTCAATTATTTGACTTGTGATAGGTTTCGGGGACGAAACCTATTATAAGGGGGGTAGACTTGTAACATCCCAAAATGACGAAAAATAAAGTTAACGAGTTCAAGCGGGCCGAAGTTGGACCGGGTCAGTCGTGAACCGGGCTTGGGGAGGTCTTCCCTATAAATAGTCCAAGGCACTCATTCTTCTGCTCTTTGACATTCTAGAGAGAGAAAACCGTAGAGAGAGAAAGTGACGGAATCGCACAAGATTGCACCAGAACGTGTCTCTTGCACTCGTGAAGGAAACCTCCAGATCAGAAGCTCGATTCAGGTAACGATCCGACCTAAATCTGAGTTTTTGTTCGTTTTAGGGTTTTTCGGGTTTTGGGTGAAAATCGGAAGTTTTTACGAATGAAACTTAAGAATAAACTTAGGTTTAGTATCTACAATGAAAAAACGGTTGTTTTGAGCAAAGAAGGTTGAAGTTTTGACATAACCGAACCCAAATCCGCAATTTTCGGGACTTTTGAGGAAGATGACTGATGTTGCAGGCGAACTTAGCAAGTTCGCCTGTCAAGTTCGCTTAGGGAGGCGAACTGATAAGTTCGCCTGATTATGTTCGTTTGGCAAGTTCGCTTGGCCACAGGGTAGGCGAACTTATTATGTTCGCCTAGGTTAAGTTCGCTTGGCCACAGGGTAGGCAAACTTATTATGTTCGCCTGGGTTAAGTTCGCTTGGCCACAGGGTAGGCGAACTTATTATGTTCGCCTGGGTTAAGTTCGCTTGGCCACAGGGTAAGCGAACTTATTAAGTTCGCTTATAAGTTCGCGTAAGCCAGGGGAGGCGAACTTAGCATTAAGTTCGCCTATATCAGCTGAGAAGAGTGGGAATCGAGGTTAAGTCTGATATATGTGTTTTGTAACCAATTCAGATCGGAAGTGACGTGGTTAGACCATTGATTAGGACAACCAAGACTAGCTAATAAGGTGAGTTCTAGAAGCCCTCTTTTAAATGTTTTTATATAATGTTTTCGGGCTGGTGTGTACACGTATGAAATGATGTTTTATGAAATGATGTTTTATAAAATGATGTTTATGAAACTACGTTTACGAAAGGAAATGATTTGGAACGAAGGGTTTATGGAAAGAAAGTTTATGAACGAAATGCTTACGAACGAATGTTATAAAGAAATGGTTTAATGAAAAGGTAAAGGGTTTTGAAATTGAAGGAAAGGTTTTATGAAAAGAAAACAAAAAGGGGCAAATGTTTTAAAGAAGTCATTACAAATCTAATCTGTCGAATGAATGGAATTGACGAATGAAGTCTGGGAATGTGATTCCCAGCCTTGTGGTAAATTATGGACAGTGAGCCATAGTTACCACAAGAACAACAGGGGCATTGTCTCTGTGGCATGTCAATGGTTTTGATGTTGTACAACTGGTAAGGGAGTAACGACGGTTACTCGGGTGATGACGATCATCCTAACGAACGAGGTAATGGGAAATCAATGACGGCGATACGTAACGGTTGATTTCCAAAGGAAAGATGCGTGTTGGGCAATGACGGCGATACGTAACGGTTGACCCCACGCATTGAAGGGTTGGGCAATGACGGCGATACGTAACGGTTGACCCTACGTAGTGTATGGTTGTGGCAATGACGGCGATACGTAACGGTTGCCCACAACATTAAAAGTTCCTACGGGGACATAGAGACTCGTAACGATACAGATTTTAGATAATATTGTATGACTTAAATGAATGTTAATGATTTAAACAAATGATCGTGTTTAAATGTGCGAAGGTTTATGAATGAAAGGCCCTGTTTTCTTATACGAATGTTAAACCCTACTGAATGTTTGAATGATGAACCATTTCTTAAAACGAACGAAAACTAGAACTCACCAGCGTAGCTGACGTTTTTAAGTGTACACATTCAGGTTAAGGCAGGTTATGAGGATGGACGGTGATGCTTGGCTAGAGATGAAGAGTTACCCGACTGCTTTGAAGACTGGCATCCCGTTATGTTTAGTTATGATGTAAATATGTTTTAATCAATGTTTACGCTTCCGCATGTATGAACAACGATTAAGTTATGTTTAAATGAAATTTTTCCGCTACGTTATTTGATATTCATGTTTAAGAACTGTTTGTGAATGAGTAATTCCAACAAGTGGGGCCTCCCGGGTTTGGGGCCTTACATTTAGTTTATAAAAACAATTCTGGCTTTGGAGTTTTATAAAATAATTTTTACAAAAGAAAATGAGTTTATATTAAACTAACAGAAGAAACAGGTTCTGACCAAAGGTAGCACAACCGTGTCAAATGTATGGCGTGACCGCGCTTAGGCACGGGGCGCGACCGTGCTTAGGCATGGGGCGCGACCGTGCTTAGGCATGGGGCGCGACAGTGCTTAGGCATGGGGCGCGACCATGCCTGGACAAGAGGCACGACCGTGCTAATTGATTAGCACAACCGTGTCTGAATGTTCCAGAAGCTAATTTGTCTAAATCCTGTATTAATAGCGGGTGAATTCATGGGGCTTTCGATTGTTGATTGTTTTAGAATCTATCCATGTATTTTAATTGAGTGGAGATCGTGTCTAGGGTGTAGTTCGATTAAACTAAAATATAATGAACCCTAGATTTTATTCGTGCTCAATTCGATTGTATAAGCCCTAAATAGGTTAGGGCTTTCATTCACGGGATTGAAATGAGTCTGAGGATGTGTTTACTTACCTTAAACGATATCGAATTGGTGGGGTTCGACCAAACGGAGTTCCGACTTCGGTGGGTTGATCCTTGGCGTCTTCTGCTGGGATTCCGACACGATTGATGTGAGGAATGTGATCACAAAAGCTTGAAGAACATGAGGTTTGATTTCGAGAGTGATACGGAATTGGACGAGATTGAGAGAAAGAGATGAAAGTATGATGGTTTTGGTTCCCTAGTTACTAATGCGGTTATTCGAGAGGGTTTGGCCATTGATGAACGGTCTGAAACGGCGCAATAGGCGTTACAACTACGGACTCGAACATGCTTTGCGATTAAGACAGTGTTTGCGTTTCAACTGGGTATCAGGCGTGACCGTGCCAGTGCATGGCACGACCGTGTTTACGGGGCGCGACCGTGCCAGGTCATGGCGCGACCGTGCCAAGTGATATTTTGATAATTTTCAAAACTAGTCCTTGTAGTTTGCGAGATAGCATAGGTTTGTTTTAGTTGTTATTGAGGCAATGTAAAATGTGTGTATGTACTTATAACATTAGAATAATACTCCCTATTTGCACATGAAAATTGTAAATGATGCGACACTACGTTTTGAATGTGAACATGAGATTGAAATTGTCATTTATTGCACCATATGAGATATCAAGAAAAACATGGATGTTACAAGAAGTCCTGTAGCTCCTTCGGTACCATAAAACTTGAGGGGATTACATGAGTTGAAATGCTTGAAGGTGCATTGAGATGGGTTGGCACCACCATTTCCACCATTTCCACCATTTGCCCCATGGTTACTATTGGCGGCACCATTGGCTTGGGTGAGTTGAGTTACGAGTTGGGCAAGAATGGTAGCGATGTCGGTGTTGGTGTTGGCCACGGGAGCACGACGAGGAGGCGTTCTACAGATTTTCACAAGACAAGAAAAGATGTAAGAATTTATGAATGTTTTTTGGATTTAAAAGAATAAGATAACAAATAAAATAGTTAATCATACTTTGGATTGTACTCAAATAGTGAATAAATCACTTGAATACTATGACACATTAAGGTTAATTAAACTCATATAATTTTCAAGGAGACATGCTTTAGCCTATAAGTAAACACTCATCCCGGGTATTCCTAGGAAAGCATACGGGTCCCTCGGTTGATTGGGATTTATGCGAAATGCTTTATTAGACAGAAAAACCAGAATACAGGTGTCAACCTTCCAGATTGCACGTGTCCTCAAATAATTAACAAAGTTTAAAAACCTTAACGAGAAAATAAAGAAATTTGTTTTTTCTTATAGATATAGATCCATGAAGTTTTCACGTGCTAAGAAGATAATGATAGAGGAGTAGGTAAGAATATTATAAAGGTTTTAGGGTATAGGTGGGGATATTGTTTATTTAATTATTATTTAAGCATACTCTAGTAAAATCATGAATTTTTAATAAGTAAGGCATCAAAAATAAAATAATAGCAAATCATAGATATCATGTAACACATAGCATGTAACACATAACATGTAGCACATATCATATAATCTTTAAGCATGGCATGAGTGGGTGTCCTAAAGTTATAGTCTAGGTCAAGGGTGTCTAATAACCTAATTCCCTATAACCAAGGCTCTGATACCAATCTGTCACACCCCGATCGATGGCGGAATCATCGGGGCGGGACATGTAGACTGTTCATGAGCACAAGGTTGACTAAATTGAAATATATTAATCGTCAAATTTCATTGCAAACATTCAAACGAAACCAAATCCAAGAAAGAAACATAAATATAATACATAGACTTCTTTATTTAAATTAGCTAAGTCCAAAGCCTATGTGTAGTACATCTTGATCAAATCACACATTAGTACCTGAAACATGAATAAAATAAGGTCAACTAAAAAGTTGGTGAGCATACACAGGTTTGTATATAGATATCATATAGTTTGTAAATAAACAAATCCTTACATATCATGATAAAATAAGGCATTTATGGGGAGCAGCTATTGTGTAACTAAATACAATCAAACCTTTGTAACTAGCATGCAAAAATTGTGTTGTCGGTAACAATCACCCTACCTGGGTGGATTTGTCAGACTCAATAGATCTATCATTGTTTACCGTCGGCTTGAAAAGTTGATGATTACACATAATCGCATACAAAAGTTAGCACACATAGCACTCGGGCATAAAGCTCAAATTTGTACACATGAATGTAAATAGGATTTGTACTTGTGTTTTTTGTGTAAATGTAAACATGTAATTTGAATAGTGTTCATGTTTCACCCCAAAAATATAAAAGAGTAAAAGGGGCTATGAAATACTCACTTGTATCAAAATGTTGTAGTTAACACGAGTGTTGTATAATCCAAGTGATTTGCTAATCACTAAGTTTGACCTAGAGTAAAATAGTATAACTTTGGATTAATAGTTAGCATAATGTCTAAGGAAATTCTAAGGCTTCAATAGGAGTGAGTGTGTGGATTTGTACAAGGGTTGGTGTATACGATTACGTTTGTATTTGAATGAAAAATGTAAGTTCAATTAAATAACGAAAGACTTATGGTTTAATTCGAATAATTAACTAAAATTATAATTAATTTCTTTTTTTATTTAATTGTTCATGAAAATGTGAAAAGAGGCATTTTAAATACATGTTAGAATATAAATAGTTTGTGTAGGTTTGAATAAAACAATTATATGTAAAACTTTTATTTTAAATTTATTACTTTTTAATCCATTAAAAACGATTTAATCAATTTGTTTAATATTTCCAAGTTGATAATTTAGTTTATGAAAACAATTCTGGCTTTGGAGTTTTATAAAATAATTTTACAAAAGAAAATGAGTTTATATTAAACTAACAGAAGAAACAGGTTCTGACAAAAGGTAGCACAACCGTGTCAAATGTATGGCGCAACCGCGCTTAGGCACGGGGCGCGACCGTGCTTAGGCATGGGGCGCGACAGTGCTTAGGCATGGGGCGCGACCATGCCTGGACAAGAGGCACGACCGTGCTAATTGATTAGCACGACCGTGTCTGAATGTTCCAGAAGTTAATTTGTCTAAATCCTGTATTAATAGCGGGTGAATTCATGGGGCTTTCGATTGTTGATTGTTTTAGAATCTATCCATGTATTTTAATTGAGTGGAGATCGTGTCTTGGGTGTAGTTCGATTAAACTAAAATATAATGAACCCTAGAATTTATTCGTGTTCAATTCGATTGTATAAGCCCTGAATAGGTTAGGGCTTTCATTCATGGGATTGAAATGAGTCTGAGGATGTGTTTACTTACCTTAAACGATATCGAATTGGTGGGGTTCGACCAAACGGAGTTCCGACTTCGGTGGGTTGATCCTTGGCGTCTTCTGCTGGGATTCCGGCACGATTGATGTGAGGAATGTGATCACAGAAGCTTGAAGATCATGCGCAGAGGTTTGATTTCGAGAGCGATACGGAATTGGATGAGATTGAGAGAAAGAGATGAAAGTATGACGGTTTTGGTTCCCTAGTTACTAATGCGGTTATTCGAGAGGGTTTGGCCATTGATGAAAGGTCTGAAACGGCGCAATAGGCGTTACAACTACGGACTCGAACAGGCATTGCGATTTGTAACATCCCAAATAATGACAAGACAAATAGAAAAGGGAAATAAAGTGGGCTTGGCCAAAATTTCGGCCCATGGGCCGAAAAGAAAAGGGGGAAATCCATTACAAAACAGCAGCTTCAACCCAAACCCTCTCTCATTTCATCTTCCTGCGCAAGAACACTAGAGAGAGAGAGAGAGAGCGATCGGCTTGTGAAGAAAACCGCAAGGAGAAGACTCAAGGGCTCGGGAATCATCCGACTCCACCATTTCAGCGCATAGCAACAGAAATCGGGCCTGTTGAGGTAAGCATCGCCTCTGATTCTGAGTCTTTGCATGTCTCGGGTTTAAATCAAATAAAGATACGATTTTCGCATATGAAACTTGAAACAAATCACGTATTTGAACTCAAGAACGATAAAGGAAGGTGTTTAACGTAAAATGTTCAAAGTTTAATCGATTGGAAATAAGTTGGCTGGAGCAAGGTTCTGGTCAGGGAAGATGCAGACCCATGACTCGAAACTATAGTTTCGATACATGCAGACCCATCGAAACTACTCTAGTTTCGATAGTCATGTTTGACTCGAAACTACCTAGTTTCGATAGCAGCCAATGACTCGAAACTACTATAGTTTCGATAGGAACTCAGGACTCGAAACTACCTAGTTTCGAGTGTCACCTTGAACCTAAACTAAGATTTTCGTAAGTTAATGACTCGAAACTACCTAGTTTCGATAGAAGGATTATGACTCGAAACTACCTAGTTTCGAGTGTAAGACCATAGCTCGAAACTACCATAGTTTCGATGCGACCCACCTCCCGAAACTACTGAGTTCAAGAACAGTAATGTCTAGTGTCATTTAGGAGCCCTACCTTATATGTATGACTTTATTATACAGATAGTGGGTGACCTTAGTGACGTTTCGAAACCAGCTATTATACTTCAGGGACCCGCCTATCAGGTGAGTTCTATGTGCCCCCTATATGCTACGTGCAAATGATTTTAAATGTTTTGGGGCTGGAATGTATACACTAAATGAATAAATGAAATGAATGTCAATGTGACCATACGTGATATATTAAGGTATATGTGTAGATACATATGAAAGTGAATAATGAATTATGAACAAAGAACAACACGTATGTTTACAAAGAATGAATGAATGAATGGTATAACGTAAATGAATGAAATCTTGCTTTATATCTATGTATATATTGCTTGCCAAGTATGAAAAGAATGACATAACGTGTAAGAATGAAATCTTGCTTTATATCCATGTATATATTGCTTGCCAAGTATAAGTAAACGTTATGGACGCTTCGATGATAACGGCTACTTCGGTAGACGGACGACCACTTGACTATTATGCAGCTAGAGAAGGAAGTCTAGAAAGTTAGACTAATTAAAGGCCACTACGGTGGAGTAAGTCGCTAAAACAATAAGCGGCTGCATAATTAGCTCAAGTGGGAAACGGATGCCTTAGGGCAGACGGGCGAATATGACGGACTACGACGGTAGGACGGTAAAGATATGACGGACTACTTCGGTAGGACGGTAAAGATATGACGGACTACTTCGGTAGGACGGTAAAGATATGACGGACGGTTTCTAGTGCCGGACGGTTAAGTAAAAGGGCTACGACGGTAGCTCGAGGGCGTATGTCTTTGTGATATACGTACCGTAAGATGGGTTGATCACCCTTATGTGTATGACCAATAAATGGTAAAGAAAGTAAAGGTGAATGCATATCTATGTAATCACGTAAGAAAGATAAAGAAAGAATGGTAAGAAAAGTGAAAGAAAAAGGGTGAACGCATATATATATATATGTAATCACATTATTAAAGAAAAGAAAGATGAAAGAAAAGCAAAAGTTATGAATACGTATTTATATGAATGACTTTATAATAATGTTTACTTATGAAGTAAAGAAAAGAATGTTTATATCTAAACGCATTAAACTAGAACTCACCAGCGTTAGCTGACTTTAGTATACATTTCAGGTAAGAGAAAGAAGGGTCGTGCGATGGCGTGAAGGTTACCCGGCACAAGACTGACATCCCACTTTTGTTTGTTAAGAATATGTTATGTTTTATTCGTAAAGACTTCCGCTGTTTTGATTATGTAATTGAATGATGAATGTTTTAAATTTAAGTTCAATATTTATGACTATGTTTATGAGTAAATCCAACAAGTGAGGTCACCCGGGAAAGGGGCCTTACAAGTTGGTATCAGAGCAATAGTTTGAGAGATTCAGACATCCCTAAATGTCTGGACTCAAACTGATTATGGGACCAACGCACGGATGTCAGTATGGGTAACCAACGTCAACGCAGCACGGTAAGTAAGTACTAAAGCTAATGCTCTAAATAAGGATAGATACCTTAACTTAGAACAAATAGATGTCAATGTCACAACCGATTTGAAGAGTTTTGAACCCGAAAAGCAATGTAAATTAGTAATCACAAACCGGTCACTGTAATTAAAAATTTACCTTGCTCGTACTGTTCCAAACTATGATCTGAAGTAATGACATTGATGTATTCCCTTTATGACTATCAGGAAATTAAGAAATTATGGCTGGCGGAGGAAGAACTGGACGCCGAGGCGGTCGCACTGGCCGACGAGGTAGACCTCCGTTGAATCAAAGACTAGAAGAAGGAGAGAGTGTGCACGCGGAACACACCGAGAGTGTACACGAAACAGAAGTGACCCCAGCTGGAGACGACAATCCAGGGCCGATACAGTTGGAACCCGAAGTCAGGGATGCTATTGCCCGTGAAGTTGTCCTCACACTGAAGAAGGTATTGCCTGATCTACTATCTGAGGCAATAAAGAAAAGTAAAGAGGAGGATGAAGGGAACAATGAAGAGAAAATTTATGATAGTGACGGGGATGAAGTAAAAGTGGCAGCAAGCAATCGTGGGTGTACTTACAAAGGATTCAAGGACGGAGACCCACCTAAGTTTGATGGAACCAAGGATTCGGTGGCCACGTTCGAATGGATCGAGAGGATGAACGCAGTCATCAACATCAGCGAGTGTCGACCAGACCAAGCTGTTAAATATGTTGCTCATTCTTTCACCAATGAAGCACTAGGTTGGTGGAGAAATATTCAAAGAACAAAGTCACCACATGCTCTTGCCAGAATGACATGGGAGGACTTGAAAAAGCTCGTAATCCAAAAGTTCTGCCCACAAAATGAGATTGATCGTGTGGAGAACGAGTTCCTGAACTTCAAGGCTGGCAACAAGACTCATCGCCAGTATACATCAAGATTCAATGAACTGGCTCAACTAGTACCACACCTGGTGGAAACTGAAGATCGTTTGATCAAGTACTATGTTAAGGGATTGCCACAACGGGTCCGTGTTCATGTAAAAGCTAACCTACCCTCGACCTTCGAGTCGGTAGTGAATCTGAGCGGAATCGTCTACGACGATTATGCCAATGAGGACCCACCAACAGAGACCCAAAAGAGAAAGTGGGAGAACCCGTCTAGAGGCACAGGAAGAGGGAACGTAACAACTGAAACTAAGAAGCCAAGGTCGGACGAATATGAAACATGCAAGAAATGTGGAAGGCAACATCTTGGCGAATGTAAAATCGGCACCATCACATGCTATAAGTGCGGGAAGCCGGGGCACTTCTCTCGAGAATGTGTAAGAGACGTCAAGTGTCAAGTATGTGGATTGTTTGGACATCTGACAAAGAACTGCAGGAAGGCCGGCCAATCTGGTTCGGGAAAAGAAAAGGAAAAGGAACAGCCAAAGGCTAGGACTCGGGCCTATGCTTTAACCGAGGAAGAAGCAAGAGGAAACCCTGACGTCGTGTCGGGTACGTTCCTAGTAAATGATGAACATGCTGCTATTCTGTTTGATTCTGGTGCTAGTAAAAGTTTTATATCCACTGCATTTAGCCGCAAATTAGACTGCACAATCACTAGCCTTATAAGGGCCTTTAGCGTACAAACTGCTATTGGTAAAAACTCAGTAGTCATCCAAGTGACTGACGATTGCATGGTAGAAATAGAGGGCCATAAGTTTCCATCTAAATTGTACCTTCTAACCTTAGGAGGATTCGATGTAGTATTGGGCATGGATTGGTTAGCTGCCAACGAAGCTCAAATCATATGTAAACGAAAGATGATACATCTCAAGGCCACTGACGGCAGTCCGATTACGGTTTATGGTGACTGGAATAGCACGATGCCGAACGTCATCTCGATGATCAAGGCCGAAAGTTACATGAGGCGCGGTTGCGAAGCTTATCTGGCGTATGTTATTGACGATAGAATGAAAACGAAAGAGCTAAAAGATGTACCCGTGGTGTGCAATTTTCCAGAAGTGTTCCCAGAGGACCTACCTGGTTTGCCGCTCGATCGGGAAATAGAATTTCAGATTGACTTACTGCCAGGAGCTGAGCCCGTTGCCAAGGCACCATACCGATTGGCTCCGTCAGAAATGAAAGAATTAATGTCCCAACTTGAAGAATTAACAGAGAAAGGATTTATCAGACCGAGCATCTCACCATGGGGCGCTCCGGTATTATTTGTAAAGAAAAAGGACGGCAGCATGCGCATGTGCATCGACTACCGTGAACTGAACAAGAGAACAGTGAAGAACAAATACCCACTGCCTAGAATAGACGACCTCTTTGATCAATTACAAGGCGCGAGTTGGTTCTCAAAGATTGATCTCAGGTCGGGTTACCATCAATTGAAAGTAAGAGAGGAAGATGTACCGAAAACTGCGTTTCGTACGCGTTATGGGCATTATGAATTTCTCGTGATGTCCTTCGGATTAACTAACGCACCAGCAGCATTTATGGATTTAATGAACAGAGTATGCCGACCCATGTTGGATCGATCAGTAATAGTTTTTATAGATGACATCCTCATATATTCAAAGAATGAAGGTGATCACCACTGTCACCTAAGGGAAGTATTGGAGGTGCTAAAGCAGGAAAAGTTGTACGCAAAATTCTCCAAATGCGCGTTCTGGCTTAGAGAAGTCCAATTCCTAGGTCATGTCATAAACCCAGGCGGCATTATGGTGGATCCTGCAAAGATCGAAACGGTAAAAGAATGGAACATCCCGAAAACGCCAACGGAAATACGAAGTTTTCTGGGATTGGCAGGCTACTATCGGAGATTCATTCAGGATTTCTCGAGAATAGCCTCGCCACTGACGAAGCTGACACGTAAGGAAGTAAAGTATGAATGGGGCCCATCCCAAAATAACGCATTTGAAGAATTGAAGACACGATTAACCCAAGCTCCAATTTTGACCTTACCTGAGGGGAACGAGGACTTGGTAGTTTACTCCGACGCTTCGGGTCAAGGATTGGGTTGTGTACTTATGCAAAGGGGAAAAGTTATTGCTTATGCCTCGCGGCAGCTAAAGATTCATGAAGTTAACTACCCGACTCACGATCTGGAGTTGGCAGCAGTGGTTTTCGCGTTAAAAATATGGAGACACTATTTGTACGGGGTTAAATGCACCATCTACTCCGATCACAAGAGCCTGAAGTACTTCTTCGAGCAGAAGGAATTAAACATGAGACAAAGAAGGTGGTTGGAACTACTAAAAGACTACGATTGCGAAATATTATACCACCCAGGCAAGGCAAATGTAGTGGCTGACGCCTTAAGCAGGAAGGAAGAGTCGACACCTATTAGAATCAAGGCGTGTCAGTTGATTATAACACCAGATTTAATGAATGAAATAGTAAAGGCACAAGGTGAAGCACTGTTAGAGAGAAATGTGAAACGCGAAAGAATAGTTGGACAACAGGGTAACCTGGAAACCAATACGTACGGCGTACGAACTCGTTTTGGCCGGATGTGGATACCTAAGATTGGTGAACTTAGGGCCAAAATCCTTGACGAGGCCCATAAGTCTCGCTACTCTATTCACCCCGGGACAAACAAAATGTATCAAGATTTGAAGAAAGAATACTGGTGGCCTGGCATGAAGAATGATGTGACAGAATACGTGAGCAAGTGCCTAACGTGTTCTCTAGTTAAGGCCGAGCACCAGAAGCCATGCGGTAAAATGCAACCTTTGCCAATACCGGAATGGAAGTGGGAGGAGATCACGATGGACTTCATTACCAAGCTACCGCGAACAGCTAAAGGCAATGATACCATTTGGGTGATCGTCGACCGCTTGACAAAGAGTGCTCACTTCTTGCCAATACGAGAAACTTCTTCTTCTGAAAAGCTAGCAGAAGTATTTATCAAGGAAATTGTGAGCAGACATGGTATGCCGCTGTCGATTGTGTCTGACAGGGATACTAGATTCACGTCAAGGTTTTGGAAGAAATTCAATGAAGCAATGGGCACTAGACTGAACATTAGCACCGCTTACCACCCCCAAACCGATGGACAATCGGAAAGGACCATTCAGACCTTGGAGGACATGCTCCGGGCCTGTATCATTGACTTCGGTGGGAGTTGGGACAGCCATCTACCATTGGCAGAATTTTCATATAACAACAGCTATCACTCGACTATTGGCATGCCGCCATTTGAAATGTTGTATGGGAGGAAATGTAGGACCCCGGTTTGTTGGGGGGAAATTGGACAGAAGGATTTTGCAAGTCTCGAAGTGGTCAAAGCTACTTCTGAGAAATTTGATCAAATCAAGGCTCGTATGAAAGCCGCAAAAGACAGACAGAAATCATACGCGGATAAGAGAAGGAGGGATTTAGAGTTTCAAGTAGGGGACATGGTACTGTTGAAAGTATCACCGTGGAAAGGAATCATTCGGTTCAGAAAGCGTGGCAAACTAAGTCCAAGGTTTGTCGGACCTTTCAAGATTGTAGCAAGAGTGGGTCAAGTTGCTTACAGACTCGACCTACCCGTCGAGCTTAGTGGAATACACCCTACATTCCACATATCACACTTACGCAAGTGCCTTGCTGACGATACGGCTCACATACCTTATGACGAAATCGAAGTGGATAACAGCTTGAACTATGTAGAAGAACCAATAGCTATTCTTGACAGAGCCGAGAAACGATTACGCAATAAGTCGATCCCTTTAGTCAAAATACAATGGAAACACAGAAAGGGGTCCGAGGCTACTTGGGAGAAAGAAGACGAGATGAAGGAACTGTACCCCCAGTTGTTTAACGTGTAACAGGTTTCGAGGACGAAACCTCATTAAGGAGGGTAGACTTGTAACATCCCAAATAATGACAAGACAAATAGAAAAGGGAAATAAAGTGGGCTTGGCCAAAATTTCGGCCCATGGGCCGAAAAGAAAAGGGGGAAATCCATTACAAAACAGCAGCTTCAACCCAAACCCTCTCTCATTTCATCTTCCTGCGCAAGAACACTAGAGAGAGAGAGAGAGAGAGCGATCGGCTTGTGAAGAAAACCGCAAGGAGAAGACTCAAGGGCTCGGGAATCATCCGACTCCACCATTTCAGCGCATAGCAACAGAAATCGGGCCTGTTGAGGTAAGCATCGCCTCTGATTCTGAGTCTTTGCATGTCTCGGGTTTAAATCAAATAAAGATACGATTTTCGCATATGAAACTTGAAACAAATCACGTATTTGAACTCAAGAACGATAAAGGAAGGTGTTTAACGTAAAATGTTCAAAGTTTAATCGATTGGAAATAAGTTGGCTGGAGCAAGGTTCTGGTCAGGGAAGATGCAGACCCATGACTCGAAACTATAGTTTCGATACATGCAGACCCATCGAAACTACTCTAGTTTCGATAGTCATGTTTGACTCGAAACTACCTAGTTTCGATAGCAGCCAATGACTCGAAACTACTATAGTTTCGATAGGAACTCAGGACTCGAAACTACCTAGTTTCGAGTGTCACCTTGAACCTAAACTAAGATTTTCGTAAGTTAATGACTCGAAACTACCTAGTTTCGATAGAAGGATTATGACTCGAAACTACCTAGTTTCGAGTGTAAGACCATAGCTCGAAACTACCATAGTTTCGATGCGACCCACCTCCCGAAACTACTGAGTTCAAGAACAGTAATGTCTAGTGTCATTTAGGAGCCCTACCTTATATGTATGACTTTATTATACAGATAGTGGGTGACCTTAGTGACGTTTCGAAACCAGCTATTATACTTCAGGGACCCGCCTATCAGGTGAGTTCTATGTGCCCCCTATATGCTACGTGCAAATGATTTTAAATGTTTTGGGGCTGGAATGTATACACTAAATGAATAAATGAAATGAATGTCAATGTGACCATACGTGATATATTAAGGTATATGTGTAGATACATATGAAAGTGAATAATGAATTATGAACAAAGAACAACACGTATGTTTACAAAGAATGAATGAATGAATGGTATAACGTAAATGAATGAAATCTTGCTTTATATCTATGTATATATTGCTTGCCAAGTATGAAAAGAATGACATAACGTGTAAGAATGAAATCTTGCTTTATATCCATGTATATATTGCTTGCCAAGTATAAGTAAACGTTATGGACGCTTCGATGATAACGGCTACTTCGGTAGACGGACGACCACTTGACTATTATGCAGCTAGAGAAGGAAGTCTAGAAAGTTAGACTAATTAAAGGCCACTACGGTGGAGTAAGTCGCTAAAACAATAAGCGGCTGCATAATTAGCTCAAGTGGGAAACGGATGCCTTAGGGCAGACGGGCGAATATGACGGACTACGACGGTAGGACGGTAAAGATATGACGGACTACTTCGGTAGGACGGTAAAGATATGACGGACTACTTCGGTAGGACGGTAAAGATATGACGGACGGTTTCTAGTGCCGGACGGTTAAGTAAAAGGGCTACGACGGTAGCTCGAGGGCGTATGTCTTTGTGATATACGTACCGTAAGATGGGTTGATCACCCTTATGTGTATGACCAATAAATGGTAAAGAAAGTAAAGGTGAATGCATATCTATGTAATCACGTAAGAAAGATAAAGAAAGAATGGTAAGAAAAGTGAAAGAAAAAGGGTGAACGCATATATATATATATGTAATCACATTATTAAAGAAAAGAAAGATGAAAGAAAAGCAAAAGTTATGAATACGTATTTATATGAATGACTTTATAATAATGTTTACTTATGAAGTAAAGAAAAGAATGTTTATATCTAAACGCATTAAACTAGAACTCACCAGCGTTAGCTGACTTTAGTATACATTTCAGGTAAGAGAAAGAAGGGTCGTGCGATGGCGTGAAGGTTACCCGGCACAAGACTGACATCCCACTTTTGTTTGTTAAGAATATGTTATGTTTTATTCGTAAAGACTTCCGCTGTTTTGATTATGTAATTGAATGATGAATGTTTTAAATTTAAGTTCAATATTTATGACTATGTTTATGAGTAAATCCAACAAGTGAGGTCACCCGGGAAAGGGGCCTTACACGATTAAGACAGTGTTTGCGTTTCAACTAGGTATCAGGCGCGACCGTGTTTACGGGGCGCGACCGTGCCAGGTCATGGCGCGACCGTGCCAAGTGATATTTTGATAATTTTCAAAACTAGTCCTTGTAGTTTGCGAGATAGCGTAGGTTTGTTTTAGTTGTTATTGTGGTAATGTAAAATGTGTGTATGTACTTATAACATTATATGTTCAATACATGTAGACTGTTCATGAGCTCAATGTTGACTAAATTGTAATATGTTAAATCCATTTCTATTCAAACAAACATGAATCAAGTTCCAAGTACATAATGAAATACAATTTGTTTTTGAATTAAGATTAACTATGTCCAAAGCCTATGTGTAGCATGTCTTGATCAAACTCATATGAAAGCACCTGAAACATGAATAAAATAAGGTCAACTAAAAAGTTGGTGAGCATACACAGGTTTGTATATAGATAGCATATAGTTTGTAAATAAACAAATCCTTACATATCATCATAAAATAAGGCATTTATGGGGAGCAGCTATTGTGTAACTAAGTACAATCAAACCTTTGTAACTAGCATGCAAAAATTATGTTGTCGGTAACATTCACCCTACCTGGGTGGATTTGTCAGACTCAATAGATCTATCATTGTTTACCGTCGGCTTGAATAGTTAATGATTACACATAATCGCATACAAAAGTTAGCACACATAGCACTCGGGCATAAAGCTCAAATTTGTACACATGAATGTAAATAGGATTTGTACTTGTGTTGTTTGTGTAAATGTAAACATGTAATTTGAATAGTGTTCATGTTTCACCACAAAAATGTGAAAGAGTAAAAGGGGCTATGAAATACTCACTTGTATCAAAATGTAGTAGTTAACACGAGTGTTGTATAATCCAAGTGATTTGCTAATCACTAAGTTTGACCTAGAGTAAAATAGTATAACTTTGGATTAATAGTTAGCATAATGTCTAAGGAAATTCTAAGGCTTCAATAGGAGTGAGTGTGTTGATTTGTACAAGGGTTGGTGTATACGTTTACGTTTGTATTTGAATGAAAAATGTAAGTTCAATTAAATAACGAAAGACTTATGGTTTAATACGAATAATTAATTAAAATTATAATTAATTTCTTTTTTTTATTTAGTTGTTCATGAAAATGTGTCAAGAGGCATTTTAAATACATGTTAGAATATAAATAGTTTGTGTAGGTTTGAATAAAACAATTATATGTAAAACTTTTATTTTAAACTTATTACTTTTTAATCCATTAAAAACGAATCAATTTGTTTAATATTTGCAAGTTGATAATTTAGTTTATGAAAACAATTCTGGCTTTGGAGTTTTATAAAATATTTTTTACAAAAGAAAATGAGTTTATATTAAACTAACAGAAGAAACAGGTTCTGACCAAAGGTAGCACAACCGTGTCAAATGTATAGCGCGACCGCGCTTAGGCACGGGGCGCGACCGTGCTTAGGCATGGGGCGCGACAGTGATTAGGCATGGGACGCGACCATGCCTGGATAAGAGGCACGACCGTGCTAATTGATTAGCACGACCGTGTCTGAATGTTCCAGAAGCTAATTTGTCTAAATCCTGTATTAATAGCGGGTGAATTTATGGGGATTTCGATTGTTGATTGTTTTAGAATCTATCCATGTATTTTAATTGAGTGGAGATCGTGTCTAGGGTGTAGTTCGATTAAACTAAAATATAATGAACCCTAGATTTTATTCGTGTTCAATTCGATTGTATAAGCCCTGAATAGGTTAGGGCTTTCATTCACGGGATTGAAATGAGTCTGAGGATGTGTTTACTTACCTTAAACGATATCGAATTGGTGGGGTTCGACCAAACGGAGTTCCGACTTCGGTGGGTTGATCCTTGGCGTCTTCTGCTGGGATTCCGGCACAATTGATGTGAGGAATGTGATCACAGAAGCTTGAAGATCATGTCGAGAGTGATACGGAATTGGACGAGATTGAGAGAAAGAGATGAAAGTATGACGGTTTTGGTTCCCTAGTTACTAATGCGGTTATTCGAGAGGGTTTGGTCATTGATGAACGGTCTGAAACGGTGCAATAGGCGTTACAACTACGGACTCGAACATGCTTTGCGATTAAGACAGTGTTTGCGTTTCAACTGGGTATCAGGCGTGACCGTGCCAGTGCATGGGGCGACCGTGTTTACGGGGCGCGACCGTGCCAAGTGATATTTTGATAATTTTCAAAACTAGTCCTTGTAGTTTGCGAGATAGCGTAGGTTTGTTTTAGTTGTTATTGTGGCAATGTAAAATGTGTGTATGTACTTATAACATTATAATAATACTCCCTATTTACACATGAAAATAGTAAATGATGCGACACTACGTTTTGAATGTGAACATGAGATTGAAATTTTCATTTATTGCACCATATGAAAAATCAAGAAAAACATGGATGTTACAAGAAGTCCCGTAGCTCCTTCGGTACCATAGAACTTGAGGGGATTACATGAGTTGAAATGCTTGAAGGTGCATTGAGATGGGTTGGCACCACCATTTCCACCATTTGCCCCATGGTTACTATTGGCGGCACCATTGGCTTGGGTGAGTTGAGTTACGAGTTGTAACATCTCAAAACTGGTAATAAATAAATAATGACACGATCGAAATTTATAATTTTTAAATGCGAAAGAAAACGGATGGGCTTGGGCTAGGCTCAAACGTGCCGGAGGAAGCCCAAGTATATAAGGGCAAGGGCTGCTCCAAACCTTTCATTTCTACCATTCACAAGTTCTAGAGAGAGAGAAGAGAGCTCGGGTCTAGAGAGAGAAAGTGACGGATCGACTCGGGAATTCAGGAGAACGTTGCTGCTGTGCTCGTGATCATCTCCTCCGAATCAGAAATCCAACCCAGGTAAGCGTTCGATCACAATCTGAGTTTTTATGATTTTTTTGGGATTTTCGGTTTTAGCCCAATAGATGATGATTTTACGGATGAAACTTGAAAATGAGCTTAGGTAAAGCATCTAGAATGAAAACCGAACGTTTTGATCAAAGAAAATTTAGATATCAACACAATCAGAGTCGCATGCAGAACCTTTGGGTTTTTGGGGAAGAAGACTGATTCATCGAAACTACTTAGTTTCGATATATATATACAGACCCATCGAAACTACTTAGTTTCGATATGTATATACAGACCCATCGAAACTACCTAGTTTCGATATGCCCACGATCCGAAGCTAAGATAATACATAAATTACTTACCGAAACTACCATAGTTTCGATATGAACCCATGAATCGAAACTACCAAGTTTTGACAGAAGCAACCTATCGAAACTACCAAGTTTTGACAGAAGCAACCTATCGAAACTACCAAGTTTCGATATAAGCAAATCCATCGAAACTACTAGGTTCAAGCATAGTAATGTCTAGTGTCATCTAGGAGCACTACCTTACGTGAATGACTTTATTATACAGATTGTGAGTGACACTAGTGACGCTCAGTAACCAGCTAGGTGTATCTCAGAAACTACTCATCAGGTGAGTTCTATGTGCCCCTTTCTATGTTATGTGCAAACCTTATTAAATGTTTTGGGGCTGAAGTGTATACACTAAATAAATAAATACTATGAATGCCAATGTGATCATACGTGATATACAAATATATATATTTATATATATATATATATATATATATATATATGAAAATGAATTATGAACAAAGAATGAAACGTATGTTTACAAAGTATAAATGAAAGGATGATCAAATATGAATGAATGAAATCTTGCTTTATATAATATATACTGCATGTTATGAATACACGTGAATGTTATGGACGCTTTGATGCTAACGGCTACTACGGTAGACGGACAACCACGTGACTATCTTGCAACCGGGACAAAAATATTCCTTCATCAGCTAGGAAATAAAAAGGGGCATTAATTGTAACATCCCAAAAATAAAAAATAAAAAAAATAAAACTACAGTTATAATAACGGAATAAACGAACGAGGCATGGCGGGTCGGGTCGGATGGGTCAGCGGGCTATAAATAGCCTATGCCACCCCTTTTCTCTCATTTGCAACTTTTAGAGAGAGAAACCGTTGAGAGAGAAAGTTGGCGGATCGACCCGAGACTTCAGCAAACTGTTACTCCATAACTCGTGAGATGAACCTCCGGATCAGAAACTCGATTCAGGTAACAATCCGACCTAAATCTGAGTTTTAGTTCGTTTTTGGGTTTTTCGGGTTTTGGGTGAAAATGTAAGGTTTGAACGGATGAAACTGAAAGATAATCATGGATTTGAGTTCCTTAATGGAAAACGAACGTTTTGAATGCAACAGGTTCGGGATCTTGACATGATCAGACCCGAATGCGAAAGTTAGGGTTTTTCGTGAAGAACAGGTCGTGCGCACTTGCTAAGTGCGCACGGAGCAGGTCCTGCGCACTTGCTAAGTGCGCAGGAGGAGGGACCTGCACACTTGCTAAGTGCGCAGGAGGAAGGACCTGCGCACTTGCTAAATGCGCAGACATCAGAACTGATTAAGTGAAGTCAGTATGTTAGAATGGTTAAACCGTTAGAGTCGGGATTGGTCTGATGTGTATTTAACTAATCAATTCAGATCGGAAGTGACGTTGTTGGACCTTCGTTTAGGACAACCCATATTAGCGTATCAGGTGAGTTCTAGAGCCCTCTTTTAAATGTTTTGTTAATGTTTTTGGGCTGATGTGCATACTTACGAAATGATGTTTAACGAAATGATGTTTAACGAAATAATGTTTTAACGAAATGATGTTTAACGAAAGGAAAGGTTTTGAAATGTTGAAACGATGTTTACGAAAGGAAAGGTTTTGAAATGTTTTTGCCAAAAAGGGTTACGAATGCTTTATGAACGGTTTAAATGAGGAAATGTTTAATGAGAAGAGAAAGAGGTAAAGGTTTTAAAGAAGTCATTACAAATCTAATCTGTCGAATGAATGGAATTGACTAATGAAGTCTGGGAATGAGATTCCCAGCCTTGTGGTAGATTATGGACATCGAGCCATAGTTGCCACAAGAACAACAGGGGCAGTGTCTCTGTGGCATGTCAATGGTAATGATGTTGTACAACTGGTAAGGGAGTAACGACGGTTACTCAGGGGTTAACGTGACCCTATGTAAGGTTAAATTATGATCCGACGATGTTATGGCTGAGAGTCATAACCGTCGATGGAAGTTGTCGGTTTATGGACATGAGAGCCATAAGGGCAACTGAATGGGTATTGTCGGTCCTCGCGCAGTTAGCCTTGGGGGCAATACCAAAAGGGAATTGACGGAATGTATGGTATTGTCGGTCTTCGTGCAGTTAAGCCTTAGGGGCAATACCATACTAAATGACGGAACGAAGGTAACACAGATTTAGATAATAATGTATGACTTAAATGAATGTTAAAAGTTTTAATGAACGATCCGTTTAACGGTGTTTATGATTATGATGTTGATGATGATATGGGTACGAAACCTTTTTAAAGATGTTAGATTATTACATGCTTTTGTGAAAGGTTTTACTAAATGAATGATACGTTTTTGGCAAATGTTGATGTTAAAGTTTTTATGAAATGCTAGAACTCACCAGCGTAGCTGACTTTTTAGTATGTACATTCAGGTTAAGGTAGGTTATGAGGATGGACGGTAATGCTTGGCTAGAGATGAAGAGTTACCCGACTGCTTTTGACGACTGGCATCCCGTTATGTTTTGTTTTAGTTTATTTTATGTTTTAAGCAATGTTTACGCTTCCGCATGTATGGACAATGTAATAGTCATGATTTAATGAATGATTCCGCTGCGTTATTTGATATTCATGTTTAAGAACTGTTTGTGAATGAGTAAATCCAACGAGTGAGGCCTCCGGGGTTTGGGGCCTTACAAGTTGGTATCAGAGCAATAGTTTGAGAGATTCGGACGCTCCCAGTGTCTGAACTTAAACTTTGAATGGGACCGAAAGCGGATGCCAGTACGGGTAACTCGAGCCAAAGCATCAGGTATGAAAAGTAGAATATGTGTATGTATTATGCCTTAGAAAGGGTTAGGTAAGGACTTGTGTTCTGATGGAATCACAAAGGTGGTCAAATAGAAATCGAAAGGTAGTGTAATGGTTAATTGCAGATGGCCAGTGTATATTAACATCTTACAGTACTTATTGAATTTTATTTGTTAACTAGCGTGATAACATTGGATTTCTTGTCTTATAGAACGAAATGGCGAGGAGAGGGAACGGAAGGCGTGGTGGTCGTACCGGCGGTCGAAATGGTGGGCGTGGCAGGATTCCTGCGCGCCAAGAGCACAGTGAAGAAGGAAGTGTTCACACTGAACCGGAGGTTAGTGTGCATGGAACTTAGCAGACACAAGTTGCAGAACAACCTTTCAGTTTTGAACCAGAAGTGAGAGCAGCCATAGCTCGAGAGTTCTCCGAGTTGATGAATAATTCTCTGCCAAGTCTGTTGGCTGAAGCATTAAAGAAAGTTAGTGGGGAAGGCGGATCTAGTGCGGCAACTGGTGCCCAGAACAACGAGACCGACAACGCACCGCCTGCTCGCGGGTGCGACTATAAGTCATTTAAGGCATGTGACCCGCCGGTCCTGACTGGGAAGAAGGACGCGGTGGCTACTTTTAATTGGGTAATACGTATGGAAGACGCTATCCGTCTGAGCGAGTGTCGAGCTAATCAACTAGTGAAGTTTGCTGCTAACTCCTTGAGGGAGGAAGCATCCCACTGGTGGGAAGGTGTACGTCAGGCTAAGGGGGATGAGGTTGTTGACTCGATGATGTGGGCTGACTTGAAAACTTTGGTGATCAAGAATTTCTGTCCGGGGAACGAGATTGAGAAGGTAGAGAGGGAATTCCTGGGTTTGAAGGCCGGGAGCATGACGCACCGGCAGTACACAACCCGATTCAATGAACTAGCACGTATGGTGCCACATCTTGTTACGACGAAGGAGAGAAAAATTTCCTGCTACATTCAAGGGTTGCCGGACCAGGTCCACACCTATGTTAAGGCAAACGCCCCTACTACCTATGATTCGGTAGTAGAACTGAGCGGCGTAGTATTTGATGATCTGGCACTGAATGTCGCCGCCATCAAGGAACCAAGGAAGAGACCGAGCTTCTCAAACAAGCGAACTGGTGGAAAGATGTTTGGGGCTCGCGATAAAAGGGCTCGGGTGGATGAGCCGACTGTTTGTAAGAAGTGTGGAAAGGAGCATGTAGGTGAATGTAGACTGGGATCTAACTTGTGCTTTAAGTGTGGCAAGACCGGGCACTACTCCCGTGAGTGCACACAACACTACAAGTGCTATAACTGTGGGGATGCCGGTCATCTGAGCCGGGAATGCACCAAACCAAGAATGGGTGAAGCCGGGAAGGGGAAAGGCCCGGAGAAGAGGGAAGAGAGGCCGCGAGCAAAGACTCGTGCGTACGCGCAGACGCAAGACCAGGCCAGAATGGACCCCGACGTGGCGTCAGGTACATTCGTCCTTGACAACACTCTTGTTTCTGTGTTATTTGATTCGGGTGCCAGTAAGAGTTTTATATCTGCGACTTTTTGTAAGAGAGTGAAGTATGCTGTCAGTATACTAGAAAGGGCCTTTAGCGTAGAAACCGCTGAGGGTAGAACTGCGAGAGTGACCGAGGTAGTTGACAACTCTACGATAAAAATAGAAGGTCATAGGTTCCCTGTCAGATTGTTTGTTATGGTTTTGGGAGGGTTTGATGTCGTGCTAAATTTGGATTGGTTAACTGCCAACGAAGCACAAATCATATGTAAACGAAAGATAATCCGACTCAAGGCTCCGGATGGTAGCAAAGTCGAGGTTTTTGGAGATCGTGACGTCCCGATGCCAAACTTCATCTCGATGATTAAGGCAACAGATTACTTGAGGCGCGGATGCGAGGCTTATCTGGTGTACGTGATTGACAAGTGTAAGGAAGTGAAGTAACTAGACGATGTACCCGTGGTACGCGAGTACCCGGAGGTGTTTCCAGAGGATTTTCCTGGGATACCACCCGACAGAGAGATTGAGTTCCGAATCGACTTAGTACCAGATGCCCAGCCCGTGGCTAAGGCTCCATATCGACTAGCACCAGTGGAAATGAAAGAACTTATGGTACAACTAGACGAGTTACTTGAGAAAGGATTTATCCAACCGAGCATCTCACCTTGGGGTGCTCCGGTGTTGTTCGTAAAGAAGAAAGACGGTTCGATGAGAATGTGTATTGATTATCGCGAGTTGAACAAACGTACCGTGAAGAACAAGTACCCGTTACCAAGGATCGACGACCTGTTCGATCAATTACAAGGCGCAAGTTGGTTCTCAAAGATCGACCTTCGATCCGGGTACCATCAGTTGAAGGTGAGGGAAGAAGACATACCAAAAACGGCATTTCGCACACGTTATGGACACTTTGAGTTCCGCGTAATGTCTTTTGGATTGGCGAACGCCCCTGCAGCGTTCATGGATTTGATGAATAGAGTTTGTCGACCAATGCTGGATCGGTCGGTAATCGTGTTTATCGATGATATCCTCATCTATTCCAAGAACGAGGGTGATCACGCATGTCACTTAAAGGAGGTGTTGGAGGCTCTGAAGAAAGAAAAGTTGCATGCTAAGTTCTCCAAATGCGCGTTCTGGCTTAGGGAAGTCCAATTCCTAGGTCACGTCATTAACCCGAACGGCATTATGGTTGACCCAGCAAAGATAGTAACGGTAAGGGAATGGAATGTTCCAAAGACGCCAACTGAAATCCGTAGTTTCTTGGGATTAGCGGGCTACTATCGGAGATTCATCCAGGATTTCTCGAAAATAGCTTCGCCGTTGACGAAGTTGACTAGGAAGGAGGTAAAGTACGAATGGGGTTCGACCCAGGATGAGGCGTTTAAGGAATTGAAGAAGAGGCTAACCCTAACTTTTTGCATGCGGGTCTGATCATGTCAATATCTAAATTTTCCTTGATCAGAACGTTCGGTTTTTATTCTAGATGCTAGATCTTTGTTCATTTTCAAGTTTCATCCATAAAAACTTCACCTATTTAGCTAAAACCGAAAATCCTAAAATAATCATAAAAACTCAGATTATGATCGAACGCTTACCTGGATTGGAGTTATGATTCAGAGAAGATGATCACGAGCACAGTAGCAACGTTCTCCTGAATTCCCGAGTCGATCCGTCACTTTCTCTCTCTAGAAACGAGCTCCCCTTTCTCTCTCTAGATGGTGAAATGAAATGAATTGTGGCAGCCCTTGTCCTTTATATACTTGGGCTTCCTTTGGCCCGTTCGAGCCGAACCCAAGCCCATCCATTTTTCTTTCGTTTCTTGACGTTTAAATCTCTATCGTATTATTAATTACTTATTTACTATTTTTGTGATGTTACAAGTCTACCCTCCTTAAAGAGGTTTCGTCCTCGAAACAGCTTATACATTAAATAATTGAGGGTATATTTCCCGCATCTCGTCTTCTTTCTCCCATGTAGCTTCTGATCCCCTTCTGTGCTTCCATTGAACTTTGACCAATGGGATTGACTTATTGCGAAGTCTCTTCTCAAATTGGTCAAGAATGGCTATTGGTTCCTTGACATAATTCAGACTGTTATCCACCTCGATCTCATCGTAAGGTATGTGAGCCGTGTCGTCAGCTAGACACTTGCGTAAGTGCGACACGTGGAACGTAGGGTGTATTTCGCTAAGCGCATCGGGTAGGTCGAGTCTGTAAGCAACTTGACCCACTCTCGCTAAGATCTTAAAAGGTCCGACAAACCTTGGACTTAGTTTGCCACGTTTTCTGAATCGGATGATTCCTTTCCATGGTGATACCGTTATCAGTACCATGTCCCCGACTTGGAACTCTAACTCCCTTCTTCTCTTATCTGCATATGATTTCTGCCTGTCTTTTGCGGCTTTCATTCGAGCCTTCATTTGATCAAATTTCTCAGAAGTAGCCTTGACCACTTCGAGGCTTGCAAAATCCTTCTGTCCAATTTCCCCCCAACAAACTGGGGTCCTACATTTCCTCCCATACAACATTTCAAATGGCGGCATGCCAATAGTCGAGTGACAGCTGTTGTTATATGAAAATTCTGCCAATGGTAGATGGCTGTCCCAGCTCACACCGAAGTCAATGATACAGGCCCGGAGCATGTCCTCCAAGGTCTGAATGGTCCTTTCCGATTGTCCATCGGTTTGGGGGTGGTAAGCGGTGCTGATGTTCAATCTAGTGCCCATCGCTTCATTGAATTTCTTCCAAAACCTTGATGTAAATCTAGTATCCTTGTCGGACACAATCGACAGCGGCATACCATGTCTGCTTACAATTTCCTTGATAAATACTTCTGCTAGTCTTTCTGACGAAGAAGTCTCACGTATTGGCAAGAAGTGAGCACTTTTCGTCAAACGGTCGACGATCACCCAAATGGTATCATTGCCTTTAGCTGTTCGCGGTAGCTTGGTAATGAAGTCCATCGTGATCTCCTCCCACTTCCATTCCGGTATTGGTAAAGGTTGCATTTTACCGCATGGTTTCTGGTGCTCGGCCTTAACTAGAGAACAAGTTAGGCACTTGCTCACGTACTCTGTCACATCATTCTTCATGCCAGGCCACCAGTACTCCTTCTTCAAGTCTTGATACATTTTGTTTGTCCCGGGGTGGATAGAATAGCGAGACTTATGGGCCTCATCGAGTATTTTGGTTCTAAGCTCGTCAATCTTAGGTATCCACATTCGGCCAAACCTAGTTCGTACACCGTATGCATTTGCATCCAAATTCCCTTGTTGTCCTACTATTCTTTCTCGTTTTATATTTCCTTCTAATAGCGCTTCGTCTTGTGCCTTTGATATTTCACTCATCAAATCTGGTGTTATAATCAGCTGACACACTTTGATCTGTATAGGTTTTGATTCTCCCTTTCTGCTTAAAGCGTCAGCCACCACGTTTGCTTTGCCTGGATGGTACAATATCTCACAGTCATAGTCCTTCAGTAGCTCTAACCACCTCCTTTGCCTCATGTTTAATTCCTTTTGCCTGAAAAAGTACTTCAGGCTTTTGTGATCGGAGTAAATTGTGCACTTAACTCCATACAGATAGTGCCTCCATATTTTCAATGCGAAAACTACTGCCGCTAACTCTAGATCGTGTGTTGGGTAGTTAACCTCGTGAATCTTTAGTTGTCGCGAGGCGTAGGCAATTACCTTTCCTCGTTGCATAAGTACGCAGCCTAAACCCTGACCCGAAGCGTCAGAGTAGACTACTAAGTCTTCATTTCCCTCAGGTAGTGCCAAGACTGGAGCTTGAGTTAATCGTGCCTTAAGTTCCTCAAACGCGTCGTTTTGGGTTGGACCCCATTCATATTTCATTTCCTTCCGTGTCAACTTAGTTAGTGGCAAGGCTATTCTTGAAAAATCTTGAATGAACCTTCGATAGTAGCCTGCCAATCCCAGAAAGCTTCGTATCTCTGTTGGTGTCTTTGGGATGTTCCATTCCTTTACTCTCTCGATCTTTGCAGGATCCACCATAATGCCGTTTGGGTTTATTACATGACCTAGGAATTGGACTTCCCTAAGCCAGAACGCGCATTTGGAGAATTTTGCGTACAACTTTTCCTGCTTTAGCACCTCCAGAACCTCTCTTAGGTGACAGTGGTGATCACCCTCGCTTTTCGAATATACCAGTATGTCGTCTATAAAAACTATCACCGATCGATCCAACATTGGTCGACATACTCTATTCATCAAATCCATGAACGCTGATGGTGCGTTGGTCAATCCGAAGGACATCACGAGAAACTCATAATGCCCATAACGCGTGCGAAACGCGGTTTTTGGTACGTCTTTCTCTCTTACTTTCAACTGATGGTAACCCGACCTAAGATCGATCTTTGAGAACCAACTCGCACCTTGCAGTTGATCAAAAAGGTCATCCATTCTAGGCAGTGGGTATTTGTTCCTTACTGTCCTCTTGTTCAGTTCACGGTAGTCAATGCACATGCACATGCTGCCATCTTTCTTCTTTACGAATAGTACCGGAGCGCCCCATGGTGAAATGCTCGGTCTAATAAATCCATTTTCTGTTAATTCCTGTAGTTGAGACATCAATTCTTTCATTTCTGACGGAGCCAATCGGTAGGGGGCTTTGGCAACGGGCTCATCTCCTGGCAGTAAGTCAATCTGAAATTCTATTTCCCGATCGGGTGGCAACCCAGGTAGCTCCTCTGGGAATACTTCTGGAAAATTGCACACCACGGGTACATTCTTGAGTGTTTTCGTTTTCATTCTATCGTCAATAACATACGCCAGATAAGCTTCGCAACCGCGCCTCATGTAACTTTCGGCCTTGATCATCGAAATGACGTTTGGCATTGTGCAATTCCAATCCCCATAAACCGTAATTGGACTTCCGCTAGGAGCTTTGAGGTGTATCCTCTTACGTTTACATATGATTTGAGCTTCGTTGGCAGCTAACCAATCCATACCTAGTACTACATCGAATCCTCCTAAGGTAAGAAGGAATAATCTAGAGGGGAACTTATGGCCCTCTATTTCTATGATACAATCATCGGTTACTTGGAATACTACCGAATTTTTACCAACGGCAGTTTGTACGCTAAAGGCTTTTACTATGGTGTTGACAGTGCAATCTAGTTTTTGGCTAAAGGCATTTGATATAAAACTTTTACTAGCACCAGAGTCAAATAAGATAGCAGCATGTTCATCATTTACTAGAAACGTACCTGATACAACATCAGGGTTTCCCCTTGCTTCCTTCTCAGTCAGGGCATAGGCTCGAGTCCTAGCCCTTGGCTGCTCCTTTTCAACTTCCTTTTCCTTTCCCGAACCGGATTGTCTGGTTTTCCTGCAATCCCTAGCCAGGTGTCCATATTTTCCACAACTCTGGCACTTGACATCCTTTAAACACTCTCGGGAGAAGTGCCCCGGTTTCCCGCACTTATAACACATGATGGTGCCGATTCGGCACTCGCCAAGATGGTGCTTTCCACACTTCTTGCAAGTTTCATATTCATCTGACCTTGGTCTCTTAACTTCAGCTGCTGCATCCATTTTCCTGGTGCCCCTAGACGGGTTCTCCCACTTTCTCTTTTGTGTCTCAGGTGCCGGGTCCTCATTGGCGTAGTCGTCGTAGACGATTCCGCTCAGATTCACTACCGACTCGAAGGTCGAAGGTAGGTTAGTTTTGACATGGACATGAACCCTTTGCGGCAAACCCTTGACATAGTACTTAATCAGACGGACTTCAGTCTCCACTAAGTGTGGTACCAGTTGGGCCAGCTCATTGAATCTCGAAGTATACTGGCGATGAGTCTTGTTGCCAGCCTTGAAGTTCAGGAACTCGTTCTCCACACGATCAATCTCGTTCTGTGGGCAGAACTTTTAGATTATCAGCTTCTTCAAGTCTTCCCATGTCATTCTGGCAATAGTGTTTGGCGACTTTATTCTCTGAATGTTTCTCCACCAACCTAGTGCTTCATTGGTGAAAGAATGTGCAACATACTTAACGGCCTGGTCCGGTCGACACTCGCTTATGTTGATTACAGCGTTCATCCGAACGTAGCCACTGAATCCTTGTTCCCATCAAACTTGGGTGGGTCTCCGTCCTTGAAACCTTTATAGGTGCACCCCCTATTGCTTGATCCTATCTTTATTTCGCCCCCATCACTGTCATATACTTTTTCCTCATGGTTTACTTCATCATCTTCCTTAATTTTCTTTAATGCTTCAGACAGCAAGTCAGGCAATACATTCTTTAAAGTGAGCACGACCTCACGGGCAATAGCATCTCTGACCTCGGGTTCCAACTGTAGAGACCCTTGATGGTCGCCCCCGGTTGGGGTGACATTAGTTTGGTGCACGCTCTTTATGCTTTTCGTGTGCACGTCCTCTTCTTCTTGATGTCTTGGATTCAGTGGAGGCCTACCGACTCGGCCCGTGCGACCGCCTCGGCGTCCTGTTCTCCCTCCAACTGCCATTGTCTTTAGATTTCCTGATAGTTATAAAGGGTATACATCAATGTCATTCTCTCAGATCATAGTCTTAGAACAGTACGAACAAGGTAAATTTTTAATTACAGTGACCGGTTTGTGATTAGAAATTTACATTGCTTTTCGGGTTCCAAACTCTTCAAATTGGTCGTGACATTGACATCTATTGGTTCTAGGTTAGAGTATCTATTCTTATCCAAGTGTATTAACCTTAGTACTTTCTTACCTTGCTGGCGTTGGCGTTGGCTACCCAGACTGACATCCGTGCGTTGGTCCCATAATCAGCTTGAGTCCAGACATTTAGGGATGTCTGAATCTCTCAAACTATTGCTCTGATACCAACTTGTAAGGCCCCTTATCCCGGGTAACTTCACTTGTTGGGTTTACTCATAAACAAAGTCATTAATACTGAACTTTAAATTTAACACGTTCAATTAACAAACAAAAGCATTCACGTTTGAGTACATTACAGCAGAAGTCTCAACATTTAAAACATACATCATTGTTTAACAAAAGAAGACATAAATCGGAATGTCAGTCTATAGCCGGGCAGCCTTCACGCCTTCGCACGACCCTTTTCTTTGTTACCTGAAATGTATACTAAAAGTCAGCTAACGCTGGTGAGTTCTAGTTTAAAAAGATTAGATATAAACATTATTTCTTCAAAAGTATACATAAGTTTATATATAAAGAGCATAAATACGTATTCTTAACTTTTACTTTTCTTTCATCATTCTTGAGTGACTACATTGATATGCATTCACCTTTATTTTTCCTTAACATTCATTTGGTCATACACATAAGGGTGATCAACCCGTCTTTTACTATGTATGTCACAAAGACATACGCCATGAAGCTACAGTCGTAGCCCTTTGACTCGTCCGGTCCTAGAAACCGTCCGCCTTAAAACCGTCCGGCCAACCTTCGGCCGTCCGTCGTAAACCGTCCTACCGTCGTAGTCCGTCCTTTTCGCCCGTCTACCCGAAGGTATCCGTTTCCCACGTGCTACCATGTTTGCAACCGTTCTACATATGATTTGGCATTTGCTTCGACCGTCCATTAATGCCCCTTTTTATTTCCTAGCTGATGAAGGAATATTTTTGTCCCGGTTGCAAGATAGTCACGTGGTCGTCCGTCTACCGTAGTAGCCGTTAGCATCGAAGCGTCCATAACATTCACGTATATTCATAACATGCAGTATATATTATATAAAGCAAGATTTCATTTATTCATGTTTTGTCATTCTTTCATTCATACTTTGTAAACATACGTTTCATTCTTTGTTCATAATTCATTTTCATATATATATATATATATATAAATATATATATATTTGTATATCACGTATGATCACATTGGCATTCATAGTATTTATTCATTTAGTGTATACACTTCAGCCCCAAAACATTTAATAAGGTTTGCACATAACATAGAAAGGGGCACATAGAACTCACCTAATGAGCTAGTCTGAGTTGTCCTAAACAAAGTCCAACAACGTCACTTCTGATCTGAATTGAGTAGTTAAATACACATCAGACCTAATCTCGACTCTAACGGTTTAATCATTCTAAACATACTGACTTTACTTAACCATTCTGATGCCTGCGCACTTAGCAAGTGAGCAGGGCCTTGGTCATGCGTACTTGACAAGTACACAGACTTTACTTCATGCGCACTTGGTAAGTACGCATACTTTACTTCATGCGCACTTAGTAAGTACGCAGACTTTACTTCATGCGCACTTGGTAAGTACGCAGACTTTACTTCATGCGTACTTGATAAGTACGCATAACCCTTCTTCCTGCGTACTTGATAAGTACGCAGGATCTGTTTCAGGCATAAGAACCCTAACTTTTTGCATGCGGGTCTGATCATGTCAATATCTAAATTTTCCTTGATCAGAACGTTCGGTTTTTATTCTAGATGCTAGATCTTTGTTCATTTTCAAGTTTCATCCATAAAAACTTCACCTATTTAGCTAAAACCGAAAATCCTAAAATAATCATAAAAACTCAGATTATGATCGAACGCTTACCTGGATTGGAGTTATGATTCAGAGAAGATGATCATGAGCACAGTAGCAACGTTCTCCTGAATTCCTGAGTCGATCCGTCACTTTCTCTCTCTAGAACTGAGCTCCCCTTTCTCTCTCTAGATGGTGAAATGAAATGAATTGTGGCAGCCCTTGTCCTTTATATACCTGGGCTTCCTTTGGCCCGTTCGAGCCGAACCCAAGCCCATTCATTTTTCTTTCGTTTCTTGACGTTTAAATCTCTATCGTATTATTAATTACTTATTTACTATTTTTGGGATGTTACAAAGTGTAAGTAATAGTGTTCATGTTCCACCCCAAAAAGTGCAAAAGAGTAAAAGTGGCTATGTAATACTCACTTGGTTTGAAGGCGTAGCTAACAAAAGGTACTAGATAGTAATAAGGATCCTTGAAAAGCACAAGTTAACCTAAAGTGCAATGTATATTGTATCAATAGCGTGCACAAAGTTTGAGTCAAATGTTGAACTTGGATTTGTGTATAAAGCCATTGATTTGTATTTGAAAGTATTGAATACGATATAAAGTTTGAAATAATATTTTTAGAACGTTTTGAGTTAAGGTTTGAAATTGAATAGCTAAATAAGTAGGTAAAATAATTATTGTTTATGAAAATAGTGTAAGTATTTGATGTAACTAAGTATAAATAAATAATTATTTTTGTTTAAATATAAATTAAATAAATAATCATTTCCTTATTTATTTATTTATAAAATATGTAACTTAACCATTAAGATACTTTTTAAATGAAAGGTTTAACAATAATTGTACATTAAGATACTTTTTAAATGAAAGGTTTAACAATAATTGTAAATTTAATTTTTATAAACTTTAAAAGATTAACTATTTGATCTTTCTAAATAGAATTAATGCATTTTTTATAAAAATCAACTATTTTTATTTTGAAATTTAATCAGAAATATTTATTGTTTGAAAAATATATAAAAATTATAATTCTGCCAAAAATTTAACTCACACACGACCTCTAACCACGGGCGCGACCGTGCTAGTCAGGGCGCGACCGTGTTGATCAAACAGAGGGCATAACTAACCAAATCATTAGGCACGACCGTGCCTTGGCTCGGCACGATCGTGTCTTTGATTCTGAGACACGACTGAGATTAGCCAAAGGGTATGACTGGGTCTGAACAGGAGGCACGACCGCGCTGGAAGCCGGCACGACCGTGTCTCATGAGGCACGACCGCGCTAGATGATTAGCGTGACCGCGTCTGCTCCAAATCAGGAACGATTTGACTAATTTTTATAATAACAGGGTTGGAAATCATAGGGCTTTCACCCAATAGATTATTACGAGTCTTTTTGTATAGTTTAATTGAATTTAAAACGTGTTTAGGACCGAATTCGATTAAACTATTTTGAACGTAAATGTGGCTTCGAGTTCGAGATGATTTCCATAATGAAAGCCCAAATTAATATGGGGCTTTTGATCCATGAACTGAAACGAGTGAGAAAAAGGTTTCAATTACCTGGAAGAGTAGCGAATTGATAGAGAACGGTAGAAAGGAGTTTCGGCGTCGGTGAGCTTGGCTTCCGACGTCTTCTGCTACGATTCCGGCTGCTTCAAATGGTTCAGTAGCTTCTGGGAGAATCGTGTAGCGTTTGGTTGGGGGAAATTCACCCCAGAATAGGAGGATCGATGTTCAAAGGAGAGGATTTTCAAATGAGGAGGTTTTGATTTTCTTGATTTGGTTTTCTGTTGTTAATGGTTACAATTGATAATATTCGTTTCTTTGTCTATGAAAGTGAAACGTATATCGGTTACGACAATCAACGATCTCGCGTTTAAAACTGAATTTACGTTTCAATTGGTACTAGGCGCGACCGTGCCCAAACGAGGCGCGACCGTGCCCAAACGAGGCGCGACCGTGCCAAGGCACCGGGCACGATCATTCCAAAGCAAGTAGCGTGACCGTGCCAAAGCACTCGGCGCGACTGTGCCAAAACGAGGCGCGACCGTGCTTAATTAGGGTTTCTTGTTATCTTTCAACATTAGCTTTTGTAACTTTAGTTTTCGACAGATTGTATAAAATGATTACTTGTGTAGGGCTTGATAGTATATAACCGAGTAAGATTTGAGAATTTGTATTGAATCATTGTATTTAATTTGTGGCACAAGATAGAATAAGACAATGCACTAGAATTAGGTTTAAAATACGTTACATTGAATTGAAATATGGATACTAAAAATGTAACATCCCAAATAATGACAAGACAAATAGAAAAGGGAAATAAAGTGGGCTTGGCCAAAATTTCGGCCCATGGGCCGAAAAGAAAAGGGGGAAACCCCATTACAAAACAGCAGCTTCAACCCAAACCCCTCTCATTTCATCTTCCTGCGCAAGAATACTAGAGAGAGAGAGAGAGAGCGATCGGCTTGTGAAGAAAACCGCAAGGAGAAGACTCAAGGGCTCGGGAATCATCCGACTCCACCATTTCAACGCATAGCAACAGAAATCGGGCCTGTTGAGGTAAGCATCGCCTCTGATTATGAGTCTTTGCATGTCTCGGGTTTAAATCAAATAAAGATACGATTTTTGCATACGAAACTTGAAACAAATCACGTATTTGAACTCAAGAACGATAAAGGAAGGTGTTTAACGTAAAATGCTCAAGGTTTAATCGATTGGAAATAAGTTGGCTGGAGCAAGGTTCTGGTCAGGGAAGATGCAGACCCATGACTCGAAACTATAGTTTCGATACATACAGACCCGTCGAAACTACTCTAGTTTCGATAGTCATGTTTGACTCGAAACTATCTAGTTTCGATAGCAGCCAATGACTCGAAACTACCATAGTTTCGATAGGAACTCAGGACTCGAAACTACCTAGTTTCGAGTGTCACCTTGAACCTAAACTAAGATTTTTCATAAGTTAATGACTCGAAACTACCATAGTTTCGATAGGATCTCATGACTCGAAACTACCTAGTTTCGATAGAAGGATTATGACTCGAAACTACCTAGTTTCGAGTGTAAGACCATAGCTCGAAACTACCATAGTTTTGGTGCGACCCACCTCCCGAAACTACTGAGTTCAAGCATAGTAATGTCTAGTGTCATCTAGGAGCACCATCTTATGTGTATGACTTTATTATACAGATCGTGAGTGACATTAGTGAAGCCCAGTAGCCAGCTTAGTGTATTACAGAAACTACTCATCAGGTGAGTTCTATGTGCCCCTTCTATGTTATGTGCAAATGTTTTCAAATGTTTTGGGGCTGAGATGTATACACTAAGTGAATAAATGTTATGAATGTCAATGTGATCATATGTGTTATACAAGTATATATATATATATATACCTATACATGAAAGAGAAATTATGAATAAAGAATGAAAAGCATGATTATCAAGAATGAATGAAAGTATAACACAATATGAAAGAATGAAATCCTGCTTTATATCCATGTATATATTGCTTGCCAAGTACAGAAAATGTTATGGACGCTTCGATGATAACGGCTACTTCGGTAGACGGACGACCATGTGATTATTTTACAACCGGGACAAGTGCGTTCCTTCATCAGCTAGGACGTACGAATGTCATTAAAGGACGGTCGAAGCAATTGGCATATTATAGTAGAACGGTTGTATAAATAATAGTCGCATGGGAAACGGATACCTTCGGGTAGACGGGCGAATTACGGCCTACGACGGTAGGACGGTTGTAAGTCATGACGGACGGACAAAGATTGCCGGACGGTTGTAAGAATAAAATGACGGACGGCACTAGTTGCCGGACGGTTGTAAGTATAGGTGGGCCATGACGATGGACCACGGCGATTGTCTTTGTGACATTCGTAAGCAAATGACGGGTTGATCACCCTTATATAGTATGACCCATGAAATTAAAGAAAGAAAGAAAAGAAAAGAAAAGGGTGAATGCATATATATATATATGAAATCACAAAAATACAGAAAAGAGAGATGAAAAGAAAGACAAAAGTTATGAATACGTATTTATATGAATGACTATACAGTAATGCATACTTATAAAGTAAAGAATAGAATGTTTATATCAAATTGCATTAAACTAGAACTCACCAGCGTTAGCTGACTTTTAGTATACATTTCAGGTAAAGGAAGAAAAGGTCGTGCGATGGCGTGAAGGTTACCCGGCACAAGACTGACATCCCACTTTTGTTTGTTAAGACAATGTTGTGTTTTTAATTGTTAAGACTTCCGCTGTTATGTAATGTAATTGAATGATGAATGTTTTAAATTTAAGTTCAGTATTTATGGCTATGTTTATGAGTAAATCCAACAAGTGAGGTCACCCGGGAAAGGGGCCTTACAAGTTGGTATCAGAGCAATAGTTTGAGAGATTTAGACATCCCTAAATGTCTAGACTCAAACTGATTATGGGACCAACGCACGGATGTCAGTATGGGTAACCAACGCCAACGCTAGCACGGTAAGTAAGTCATAAAGTTAATACTCTTGCATAGGAATAGATACCTTAACTTAGAACAAATAGATGTTAATGCCACGACTGATTTGAAGAGTTTCGAACCCGAAAAGCAATGTAAATTAGTAATCACAAACCGGTCACTGTAATTAAGAATTTACCTTGCTCGTACTGTTCCAAACTATGATCTGAAGAAATGACATTGATGTATTCCCTTTTTAACTATCAGGAAATTAAGAACTATGGCTGGTGGAGGAAGAACAGGACCTCGAGGCGGTCGCACTGGCCGACGAGGTAGACCTCCGTTGAACCCAAGATTTGAAGAAGAAGAGAGTGTGCACGCAGAGCACACCGAAAGTGTGCACGAAACAGAAGTGACCCCAATTATGAACGACAGTCCAGGGCCTATACAGTTAGAACCTGAAGTCAGGGATGCTATTGCCCGTGAAGTTGTGCTCACTTTGAAAAAGGTATTGCCTGATCTACTATCCGAGGCAATAAAGAAAAGTAAGGAGGAGGATGAAGGAGACAATGAAAAGAAAGTATATGACAGTGATGGGGATGAAATAAAGATTGGATCGAGCAATCGTGGGTGCACTTACAAAGGTTTCAAGGACGGAGACCCACCCAAGTTCGATGGGAGCAAAGATTCAGTGGCAACGCTTGAATGGATTGAGAGGATGAGTGCTGTAATCAACATCAGCGAGTGTCGACCAGACCAGGCTGTTAAATATGTTGCTCATTCTTTCACCAACGAAGCCTTAGGTTGGTGGAGGAACATTCAGAGGACAAAGTCCCCAAACGCTCTTGCAAGAATGACATGGGAAGAACTGAAAAAGCTGGTAATTCAAAAGTTCTGTCCCCAGAACGAAATTCATCGAGTGGAAAATGAATTCCTAAACCTTAAAGCTGGCAACAAGACACACCGCCAATATACTTCTAGATTCAATGAGTTGGCACAGCTGGTACCCCACCTGGTGGAGACAGAAGAGCGAATGATCAAGTATTATGTGAAGGGCCTACCTCAAAGGGTCCGTGTCCACGTGAAAGCCAACCTACCCTCGACCTTCGAGTCGGTAGTGAATCTGAGCGGAATCGTCTACGACGATTATGCCAATGAGGACCCACCAACAGAAACCCAAAAGATAAAGTGGGAGAACCCGTCTAGAGGCACCGGAAGAGGGAACGTAATAACTGAAAATAAGAAACCAAGGTCGGACAAATATGAAACCTGCAAGAAATGCGGAAGGCAACATTTTGGCGAGTGTCGGGTCGGCTCCACCACATGTTACAGGTGTGGGAAGGCGGGGCACTACTCTCGTGACTGCTTGAGAGACACTAAATGCCAAGTATGTGGACTGTTTGGTCACCTGGCTAAGGATTGCAGAAAAGCCAGACAATCTGGTTCGGGAAAAGAAAAGGAACAGGAACAACCAAAGACTAGGACTCGAGCTTACGCCCTGACTGAGGAGGAAGCAAAGGGAAATCCTGATGTTGTGTCAGGTACGTTCCTAGTTAATGATGAACATGCGGCTATATTATTTGACTCGGGTGCTAGTAAAAGCTTTATATCAAATGCCTTTAGTCGAAAACTGAATTGCACTATCAACACAGTAGTAAAGGCCTTTAGTGTACAAACTGCCGTTGGTAAAAATTCGGCAGTATTCCAAGTAACAGAGGATTGCATAATAGAAATAGAGGGTCATAAATTTCCTTCTAGATTATTCCTTCTCACCTTAGGAGGATTCGATATAGTATTGGGTATGGATTGGCTAGCTGCCAACGAAGCTCAAATCATATGTAAACGTAAGAGGATACACCTCAAAGGTCCTAGCGGCAGTCCAATTACGGTTTATGGGGATTGGAATTGCACAATGCCGAACGTCATCTCGATGATTAAGGCCGAAAGTTACATGAGGCGCGGCTGCGAAGCTTATCTGGCATATGTTATAGATGATAGAATGAAAACGAAAGAACTCAAGAATGTACCCGTGGTGTGCAATTTTCCGGAAGTATTCCCTGAGGATCTACCTGGGTTGCCACCCGATCGGGAAATAGAATTTCAGATTGATTTACTGCCAGGAGCTGAGCCCGTTGCCAAAGCCCCCTACCGATTGGCTCCGTCAGAAATGAAGGAATTGATGTCCCAACTAGAGGAACTAACCGAGAAAGGATTTATTAGGCCGAGCATCTCACCATGGGGCGCTCCGGTACTATTTGTAAAGAAGAAGGACGGCAGTATGCGCATGTGTATCGACTACCGCGAATTGAACAAGAGAACAGTAAAGAACAAATACCCACTGCCTAGAATAGACGACCTTTTTGATCAACTGCAAGGCGCGAGTTGGTTCTCAAAGATTGATCTCAGGTCGGGTTACCATCAATTGAAAGTAAGAGAGAAGGATGTACCGAAAACTGCGTTTCGTACACGTTACGGGCATTATGAATTTCTTGTGAAGTCCTTCGGACTAACCAACGCACCAGCAGCATTTATGGATTTAATGAACAGAGTATGCCGACCCATGTTGGATCGATCAGTAATAGTTTTTATAGATGACATCCTCATATATTCAAAGAATGAAGGTGATCACCACTGTCACCTAAGAGAAGTATTGGAGGTGCTAAAGCAGGAAAAGTTGTACGCAAAATTCTCCAAATGCGCGTTCTGGCTTAGGGAAGTCCAATTCCTAGGTCATGTAATAAACCCAAACGGCATCATGGTGGATCCTGCAAAGATCGAGACAGTAAAGGAATGGAACATCCCAAAGACACCAACAGAGATACGAAGCTTTCTAGGGTTGGCAGGCTACTATCGAAGGTTCATCCAAGATTTCTCAAGAATTGCCTCGCCGCTAACCAAACTGACACGGAAGGAAGTAAAGTATGAATGGGGTCCAACCCAAAACAACGCGTTTGAGGAACTTAAGACACGATTAACTCAAGCTCCAGTATTAACACTACCTGAGGGAAATGAAGACTTAGTAGTCTACTCTGACGCTTCAGGGCAAGGTTTAGGGTGCGTACTCATGCAACGAGGAAAGGTAATTGCTTATGCATCGCGGCAACTAAAGGTTCATGAAGTTAACTACCCAACACATGATCTAGAATTAGCAGCAGTAGTTTTCGCGTTGAAAATATGGAGACACTACTTGTATGGAGTTAAATGCACCATCTACTCCGATCACAAAAGCTTGAAATACTTTTTCGAACAAAAGGAACTAAACATGAGGCAAAGAAGATGGTTAGAGCTACTGAAAGACTATGACTGTGAGATATTGTACCATCCAGGCAAGGCAAACGTAGTGGCTGACGCTTTAAGTAGAAAGGAAGAATCGGCACCTATCCGGATCAAAGCGTGTCAGTTAATTATAACGCCAGACTTAATGGGTGAAATATCAAAGGCACAAGATGAAGCATTGTTAGAAAGAAATGTGAAACGGGAAAGAATAGTAGGACAACAAGGGAACTTAGATGCGAATGCATACGGAGTACGAACTAGGTTTGGCCGGATGTGGATACCTAAGATTGGTGAGCTTAGAGCCAAAATACTCGATGAGGCCCATAAGTCTCGCTATTCTATCCACCCCGGGACAAACAAAATGTATCAAGACTTGAAGAAAGAATACTGGTGGCCTGGCATGAAGAATGATGTGACAGAATACGTGAGCAAGTGCCTAACGTGTTCTCTAGTTAAGGCCGAGCACCAAAAACCATGCGGTAAAATGCAACCTTTACCAATACCGGAATGGAAGTGGGAAGAGATCACAATGGACTTCATTACCAAGCTACCGCGAACAGCTAAAGGCAATGATACCATTTGGGTGATCGTCGACCGCTTGACAAAGAGTGCTCACTTCTTGCCAATACGAGAAACTTCTTCTTCTGAAAAGCTAGCAGAAGTATTTATCAAGGAAATTGTGAGCAGACATGGTATGCCGCTGTCGATTGTGTCTGACAGGGATACTAGATTCACGTCAAGGTTTTGGAAGAAATTCAATGAAGCAATGGGCACTAGACTGAACATCAGCACCGCTTACCACCCCCAAACCGATGGACAATCGGAAAGGACCATTCAGACCTTGGAGGACATGCTCCGGGCCTGTATCATTGACTTCGGTGGGAGTTGGGACAGCCATCTACCATTGGCAGAATTTTCATATAACAACAGCTATCACTCGACTATTGGCATGCCGCCATTTGAAATGTTGTATGGGAGGAAATGTAGGACCCCGGTTTGTTGGGGGGAAATTGGACAGAAGGATTTTGCAAGTCTCGAAGTGGTCAAAGCTACTTCTGAGAAATTTGATCAAATCAAGGCTCGTATGAAAGCCGCAAAAGACAGACAGAAATCATACGCGGATAAGAGAAGGAGGGATTTAGAGTTTCAAGTAGGGGACATGGTACTGTTGAAAGTATCACCGTGGAAAGGAATCATTCGGTTCAGAAAGCGTGGCAAACTAAGTCCAAGGTTTGTCGGACCTTTCAAGATTGTAGCAAGAGTGGGTCAAGTTGCTTACAGACTCGACCTACCCGTCGAGCTTAGTGGAATACACCCTACGTTCCACGTGTCGCACTTACGCAAGTGCCTAGCTGACGACACAGCTCACATACCTTACGACGAGATCGAAGTGGATAACAGTCTAAATTATGTAGAGGAACCAATAGCCATTCTTGACCGAGCTGAGAAACGATTACGCAATAAGTCGATTCCTTTAGTCAAAATACAATGGAAACACAGAAAGGGGTCCGAGGCTACTTGGGAGAAAGAAGACGAGATGAAGGAACTGTATCCCCAGTTGTTTAACGTGTAACAGGTTTCGAGGACGAAACCTCATTAAGGAGGGTAGACTTGTAACATCCCAAATAATGACAAGACAAATAGAAAAGGGAAATAAAGTGGGCTTGGCCAAAATTTCGGCCCATGGGCCGAAAAGAAAAGGGGGAAACCCCATTACAAAACAGCAGCTTCAACCCAAACCCCTCTCATTTCATCTTCCTGCGCAAAAATACTAGAGAGAGAGAGAGAGAGCGATCGGCTTGTGAAGAAAACCGCAAGGAGAAGACTCAAGGGCTCGGGAATCATCCGACTCCACCATTTCAACGCATAGCAACAGAAATCGGGCCTGTTGAGGTAAGCATCGCCTCTGATTATGAGTCTTTGCATGTCTCGGGTTTAAATCAAATAAAGATACGATTTTTGCATACGAAACTTGAAACAAATCACGTATTTGAACTCAAGAACGATAAAGGAAGGTGTTTAACGTAAAATGCTCAAGGTTTAATCGATTGGAAATAAGTTGGCTGGAGCAAGGTTCTGGTCAGGGAAGATGCAGACCCATGACTCGAAACTATAGTTTCGATACATACAGACCCGTCGAAACTACTCTAGTTTCGATAGTCATGTTTGACTCGAAACTATCTAGTTTCGATAGCAGCCAATGACTCGAAACTACCATAGTTTCGATAGGAACTCAGGACTCGAAACTACCTAGTTTCGAGTGTCACCTTGAACCTAAACTAAGATTTTTCATAAGTTAATGACTCGAAACTACCATAGTTTCGATAGGATCTCATGACTCGAAACTACCTAGTTTCGATAGAAGGATTATGACTCGAAACTACCTAGTTTCGAGTGTAAGACCATAGCTCGAAACTACCATAGTTTTGATGCGACCCACCTCCCGAAACTACTGAGTTCAAGCATAGTAATGTCTAGTGTCATCTAGGAGCACCATCTTATGTGTATGACTTTATTATACAGATCGTGAGTGACATTAGTGAAGCCCAGTAGCCAGCTTA
Organism: Smallanthus sonchifolius; assembly: GCA_023525975.1. Lineage (NCBI taxonomy): Eukaryota > Viridiplantae > Streptophyta > Magnoliopsida > Asterales > Asteraceae > Smallanthus > Smallanthus sonchifolius. The sequence goes on along the minus strand of CM042020.1, from coordinate 46,015,277 downwards.
GTGTATTACAGAAACTACTCATCAGGTGAGTTCTATGTGCCCCTTCTATGTTATGTGCAAATGTTTTCAAATGTTTTGGGGCTGAGATGTATACACTAAGTGAATAAATGTTATGAATGTCAATGTGATCATATGTGTTATACAAGTATATATATATATATACCTATACATGAAAGAGAAATTATGAATAAAGAATGAAAAGCATGATTATCAAGAATGAATGAAAGTATAACACAATATGAAAGAATGAAATCCTGCTTTATATCCATGTATATATTGCTTGCCAAGTACAGAAAATGTTATGGACGCTTCGATGATAACGGCTACTTCGGTAGACGGACGACCATGTGATTATTTTACAACCAGGACAAGTGCGTTCCTTCATCAGCTAGGACGTACGAATGTCATTAAAGGACGGTCGAAGCAATTGGCATATTATAGTAGAACGGTTGTATAAATAATAGTCGCATGGGAAACGGATACCTTCGGGTAGACGGGCGAATTACGGCCTACGACGGTAGGACGGTTGTAAGTCATGACGGACGGACAAAGATTGCCGGACGGTTGTAAGAATAAAATGACGGACGGCACTAGTTGCCGGACGGTTGTAAGTATAGGTGGGCCATGACGATGGACCACGGCGATTGTCTTTGTGACATTCGTAAGCAAATGACGGGTTGATCACCCTTATATAGTATGACCCATGAAATTAAAGAAAGAAAGAAAAGAAAAGAAAAGGGTGAATGCATATATATATATATGAAATCACAAAAATACAGAAAAGAGAGATGAAAAGAAAGACAAAAGTTATGAATACGTATTTATATGAATGACTATACAGTAATGCATACTTATAAAGTAAAGAATAGAATGTTTATATCAAATTGCATTAAACTAGAACTCACCAGCGTTAGCTGACTTTTAGTATACATTTCAGGTAAAGGAAGAAAAGGTCGTGCGATGGCGTGAAGGTTACCCGGCACAAGACTGACATCCCACTTTTGTTTGTTAAGACAATGTTGTGTTTTTAATTGTTAAGACTTCCGCTGTTATGTAATGTAATTGAATGATGAATGTTTTAAATTTAAGTTCAGTATTTATGGCTATGTTTATGAGTAAATCCAACAAGTGAGGTCACCCGGGAAAGGGGCCTTACAAAAAATCAGAAATGTTACATAAAATTTACACGGCATCAGGATGAAGGGGTATAGTTGACTTAAATATGATTAAGTGTAAGGATCATAATAGGAGGTTTAGACTTATGTACCAAATTATGATAATTATGTGAATGATGTTTTGATTGTATTCATCTGGCATATAACCAAATTGATGCTGTGACAAGTCAATGTGATTCAAGTTCTTATACTTTCAAGAAGACATGTTTTAGCCTATAGGTGAACACTCACTTCGGGAATTCCCAGGAAAGCATACGGATCCTTCGACTGATTTGGATTTATATTAAATGCTTTCCTAGATAGAAGACTCAAGGTACAGGCATTCACCCTTCCAGATTGTACATGTTCTCTACTAATTTCAGAACTCAAAACTTTGACGGGATTTTCAAAAATTTTAATAGACATTGGGCCTAAGAGTTTGAATCTTCCCATAGGTGATAAGTGTGTGGCAAAACTTAGGATAGCATTTAGTGATATCAAGTAGGTATTGTGCAGACAATTCAAATAGTGTAGCAAAGAAGGTATCACAAAGGTAGTAGTTTTTTTTTTTGTAAACATGTAGGTTATCAAGTAAGATAGCACATAAGATAATTCGTATTGTATCATGCAATGTAATACACTAGGTAATATGTAGGATAATTACACCAAGGTATCCTAAGGTTATATACTATAGACTAAGAATATGTTTCAAGTAATCCATGTTGTTTCAAATAGTTCCATGTAGTCCTTGGGATGTTGTAGTTCATGTAATTGTATCATGTAAACATAATTAGATAGATGCAGTTAAGTATGTGTATAAATGAGTGTAGAGTGGAGTTCCTATAAAAAAGACCCGAGTTAAACTCATGTTTGGGGACTCATAGGTTATAGTCTAGGTCATGTGTGTCTAATAACCTAATTCCCTATAACCATGGCTCTGATACCAATCTGTCACACCCTGGCCGACGGCGGATTATACGTTAGGGCTGACATTGTTGTTCATAAGCTCGTGATCATCTAATTAAAGTGAAGATATTTATTCATCAAATTTAAAGAATCTGTTACAAGAGGAAAATGGAAAACGAAACGTTTAAAACATAACATAGATTAAATTAAAACTAGGTCCATATCCTAAGTGAGCAAGTAGTGTACTCAAACAGGTGCCCTGAAACATGCGAGTAAAAGTCAACTACAAGTAGTTGGTGAGAAACATAGGTTTTGACACAAACAAAGTTAAGTATAGTTTTTACAATTCAATATGTTCAAAGCGTGTCTAAAGCATAAATGTGAAAACATACAAGGTTCCAAGCATACAATTCAATCCTGGTAATAGAAAACTAGATACGCAATCCAACTGATTGCCATTTTAAGAAAAAGGGGTAAGATGATACCCAAGTTGTAAGTTGATACCCAACAAAACCCGCTAAGGTTTTGTGGTAAGTTATAGTTTTGGATTCTCGTATAAATGATCATGTTAGGTAGTACCTTAGGATTCGGCTGCAAGTTAATTAATGTACAAACATGAACACATGTAATGGTCACCAGGTAGTTCAAGACATAAAGCATAAAGATCAAAGCATAAGAACATAGGTAATGAATTGTGTAAGTAAAGCGTTTGTAAACATGTTTCACCCCAAAAGTAAAAATATTAAAAAGGGGCTATGTAAATTCAACTTGCAATGAGTTGCTTGAATGTCACACAAGTATGTTGTTTGTTGCACAAATGTTTTAGCTAACCACAAGGTTAACCTATGTTTGATGAAATATATGTATCAATGATTTGTACAAATGAAATAGGGAATCCTAATGTGTGAGAAGATTGATGTTGGTGTCCTCATTTTAATAATAAAATAATAAAATAATTATTTGAGTTGCAAATAATATTTTATGTAAATCTTTGATAAATAATAGTATTGTAATAAGTGAAAGAATAAATAAAGATTTTGTTTGTTTGTAATAATTATATAAATGTATGAATAAATAATTAGGTTTCTTTTATTTGTAAATAAATACACAAATAAATAAAATAGTAGTTTTCTTTTATTTGCAAACGCATAAATTAATAAATGGATAAATAAATGAATGAATAATAATTAGTTGAGTAATTAACTAATTTACTACATAAATAAATGAATAAAACCTTTCATTTGATTTATGAAAAATAAATGTTAAAAATGATGATTTAATTATTTGGTAATTAAACCAAAATTTAAAGTATAATAATAATGTTCTAATTAATTAATAACTAACCATAATTAATTATTAATTAAAAGTATAGAATTGTGTTTTAAATGTTCTCATATAATAAAAATAAATTACATAAATGTATGTACAATGTAACATCCCAAAATAAATAAAAAAACCCAAATAAAAGAAAAAGGAAGGTGGGCTTGGCTAGGGGCCGGCCCATGGGCCCGAAAACTGAGAAGAACCCTTCTAATCAGTAGCCATTTCCTCCTGTGTCCTTCATTTTCTTCCTGCGCAAGAACCTTAGAGAGAGAGAGAGAGAGATCGTCTAGAGAGAGAAAGCTCGGATCAAGCTCAAAGTCTCGAGGATTGTTGCTCAACATCTCTGGAGCATAAAGGAACGAGAAGGAAGCTATAACAGGTAATTATTATGCCTAAATCTGAGTTTTTGTAACTTTCGGGTTTAGGGTTAATAATCGAGTAAAGATTTAGATTTTTACGTGTGAAACTGGAAACAAACCACGGGTTTGGGTTCATGGGGGAAAATGGAACATTTCGAACGTAAAAAGTTCATAGCTTGATCGATTAGAACAAAGGGACCAGATCTAGGGTTCTGTTTGGGGAAGAAGACTGCACAGTCGAAACTACTAGTTTCGATATGGACGCATCTATCGAAACTACCTAGTTTCGACAGGGGCAGACCCATCGAAACTACCATAGTTTCAATATAGACCCAAGACCTTAACTAAGAATTTATATAAGTCATACGACTCGAAACTACTTAGTTTCGATAAGAAGCAGTGACTCGAAACTACTTAGTTTCGATAAGAAGCAGTGACTCGAAACTACTTAGTTTCGATAAGAAGCAGTGACTCGAAACTATTAGTTTCGATAAGAAGCCAGGGCTCGAAACTACATAGTTTCGATAAGGAGCCAGGACTCGAAACTACCTAGTTTCGATAATGAAACCATGACCCGAAACATCTGAGTCAAGCCTAGTAATGTCTAAGTGTCCCCTAGGAACACAGCCTTACGCCTATGACTTGATTATACAGATTGTGGGTGACCATAGTGACATTCAGGAACCGGCTAGGTGTAAACAGAAACGATTCATCTGGTGAGTTCTTATTGCCCTTTTTCCTAATGGTTTTGGGCTGGCATGCATACTGGTATAGTATTTTATAAAAATGTTATTTTTATAAAACGAAAGGCAAAGTATAGTATTTTATAAAAATGTTATTTTTATAAAATGAAAGGCAAAGTATAGTATTTTATAAAAATGTTATTTTTATAAAATGAAAGATAAAGAACAAAAGAGCATAGTATTATCTTTTAAACAAGTTTTTGAAAGATAACAATGAGCTAAAGAAAGAATGATAAAGGAGCCGTACTTCGGTACAGCTCGACAGTGACAGTGACAGTGACAAATACCATGTTATATGCTTATGTGTTAATATGTGTTATTTGTCTATATGAAAGTTATGTGATTGCATTTCTATTTGTGTAATAGTGTAATTGCATTGCATAGTAGTTGCATAGTAGAAAGTCCTGCAGGCATGCTAAAGTAGAAGTCTCACCCTGAGGTGTGAGCAATGCTAAAGGAGTCTTACACTTCGGTGTAAGCAATGCTAAAGGAGTCTTACACTTCGGTGTAAGCAATGCTAAAGGAGTCTTCACTTCGGTGTAAGCGAGAAAGTCTCACCCTGAGGTGTGAGCAATGCTAAAGGAGTCTTGCACTAACGTGCAAGCGAGAAAGAAAGTCCCACCCTGAGGTATGGGCAGCGCTAAAGTAAAAGTCTTACCCTGAGGTGTAAGCAAGATAGGGATCTGGTCCTCGGACCACGATCCATATGTGATAGTTAAAGTATGAAAAAGTCACTTGTCAAGTATAAGTGAAATGATAGACAGAGTACAGTGGGACACCCTAACGAGTTTCCTTAAAGATAAAGTTTTAATGACAGATAGTAACGTAACAGATTTATAACTGTAACGTTGTAAAGTTTTAAAGTAATAGTTAAAGGTTTATTTCAAAGAAAGTGAAAGTAAAGCTTATTTTATTTTAATAAAACTAAGCTACCAAAGATAAAGTTTACAGTTTAAAGTAAAGAGAGAACTCACCAGCGTTAGCTGACTTTTAGTATGCATGGCAGGTAAAAAGGGTAAAGCTAAAGAAAAGTGAAAGAGCCATGTGGGCTGGATAGCATGGACATCGGGCTGCGGTATTGAAGACTGACATTTCCAATCCTGATAGTTCATGTTATAGACAATATTTCATGTTTTAGTTTGATGAATGATTTGAATTAAAGACTTCCGCTGTAATAGATTCTGATTTCCGGTTTAAGAACTATGTTTGTTATGTTGTGTGCCAACTATGAGATGTACCCGTTTTGGGGCGTTTCAAGTTGGTATCAGAGCCATAGTTTGAGAGATTCAGACATTTGCGATAATGTCTGAACTTAAACTGAGAATGGGTCAAAGCAAAGGAAGGAAAGGAATGTCAGTCGGAGCAGCCCGTCCATGAAAAGATAGTAGACAGAAGGTAGTCAATGTCCTTACATAGAACATAGACAATAATGCCTTAGTACAGATAGCAGAAAGTAGATGCTTTAGCATAAATAGTACATAGTACATGCCTTAGCACAGACAGTAGACAGTAGATAGTACGTGCCTTATAGTAGAAACTCTGAACTTGGATGCAAATGTTACTCGGAAAGGAAATGTTCAGAACCCGAGTAGTAAAGTAAATTAGTAATTTCATACCGGTCTCTGTAATTAGTAATTTACAGTACTCGAGGTGTTCTAAATTGTTACCTATCTTGATAACACGAGCTATCTTTGTTCACAGTAGACACTAAATGGCTAGAGCAAAGAGAGGAGGTCGCACTGGGGGTCGTACTGGTCGTCGAGGCCGACCTCCAGGTAACCGGAACCGTCCTGAAGAAAGTGAGCACTCCCGCAACGAAGCTGAATCGGTGCATGTGGAGCATAATGATAGTGGGAACCATGTGTCGGCTCCTAACGATGCCCCTAATGAGGCGCTTGAGTTGGAACCGATTGTGAAAGAAGCTATAGCGGCAGAGGTTACTTCAATCTTGAAGAAAGTTCTACCAGAAGCATTGGGCGAGGCCCTTAAAGAGTTTAATATAGGGAAGAAAGAAACGAAAGAGGAAAGCAGCAAGAGACTTGGAGTCACTGACAGTGATGATTCTGATTATGAAATGGCAACCCGGGATTGCAACTATAAGTCCTTTCGGGGGTGTGACCCGCTGAAGTATGATGGACGGAAAGATGCTGTTGCCACTTTTGAGTGGATAGAGAGAATGAATGGGGTGATCAACATTAGTGAGTGCCGTGATGATCAAGCGGTCAAGTTTGCCGCTCACTCATTCACTAATGAGGCATTAAGCTGGTGGAGATCGATCGAAAGAATCAAGTCTTCTGCTGAGATGAAAAAGATGAAATGGGACGACATGAAAAAGCTGCTAATCACTAAGTTCTGCCCGCAGAACGAGATTGACAGAGTTGAGAGGGAATTTCTGGGGCTCTGTGCTGGTAGTATGACTCATCGCCAGTATACCTCCAAATATCAAGAGTTGGCTCAGCTGGTTCCACATCTGGTGGACACTGAGGAAAAGAGGATTAAGTACTACATCAAGGGACTACCACAGAAAGTCCGTGTGCACGTGAAAGCTAATGCTCGCACGAGTTTTGAATCTGTGGTATCACTTGCTGGGATAGTTTATGATGACTTCGAATCCGCAGACCCACTGCCTACTGAGAAGAAAGTGACCAATGCCGTTAAACGGCCAGCTAAAGAGTGGGCGGGGCCGGAGACGAAGAAACTGAGGATTGAAGATGGGGTTGAATGTGCTAAGTGTGGCAGGAAGCACTCGGGCGAGTGCCGAGTTGGGTTAAATATGTGCTATAGGTGCGGAAAGACCGGACACTACTCTCGAGAGTGTCCCGGGGCACAGTCTTGTTATAACTGCGGGATACCTGGCCACATGGCCAAAGACTGTCGGAAACCCAAGGCTACTGGCACCGAGAAGGGTAAAGAACCTGAGAAGCCGAAGGCAAGGACCCGGGCGTATGCACTGACACAGGAGGAGGCTAGGGGAGACCCAGATGTTGTGTCAGGTACATTCATCCTTGACCACACTTATGTTTCAGTATTATTTGATTCGGGTGCCAGTAGGAGTTTTATATCATCTTCTAAGTGTAAAAGAATGAAATGCAAAGTTACTAGAGTAGAGCAGGCCTTTAATGTGGAAACCGCAGTGGGCAAGACCACGATAGTAAGTGAATTGGTAGATAATTGCACGATAAAGATTCATGGCCATAGATTCCCAGTTAGGTTGTATGTTATGACCTTGGGAGGATTCGATATAGTTTTGGGTATGGATTGGTTAGCTGCCAACGAAGCCCGGATAATATGTAGACGAAAGATAGTTCAGCTCAAAGCTCCAGACGGTGGCGAGGTTTTGGTGTACGGGGATCGCGATGGTTCACTAACGAACGTCATATCAATGATAAAGGCAGAGAAGTATATAGGGCGCGGATGCGAGGCCTACCTGGCCTATGTGATAGACAATGATGTAAAGGTGAGAGAGTTAAAAGACGTACCAGTTGTATGTAATTTTCCGGGGGTGTTTCCTGAGGAGTTGCCTGGGTTACCACCTGACCGGGAGACAGAGTTCCAGATAGACTTAGTGCCAGGTGCCCAGCCCGTGGCTAAAGCACCGTACCGACTTGCACCTCTGGAGATGAAAGAGCTGATGGTACAGTTGGAAGAACTTTTGGATAGAGGATTTATCAGACCAAGCATTTCTCCATGGGGTGCTCCGGTTCTGTTCGTAAAGAAGAAAGATGGTGCCATGAGAATGTGCATCGACTACAGAGAGTTGAACAAGCGTACAGTAAAGAACAAATATCCGCTACCAAGGATCGATGATCTGTTCGACCAACTACAGGGCGCCAGATGGTTCTCCAAGATCGATCTGCGGTCGGGATATCATCAGTTAAAGGTAAGAGAAGAGGACATACCTAAGACAGCGGTTCGCACGCGTTATGGGCATTACGAGTTTCGCGTGATGTCTTTCGGCTTGACGAACGCTCCGGCAGCATTCATGAGTATGATGAACCAGGTGTGTAGACCGATGCTAGATAGGTCGGTGATAGTGTTTATAGACGACATACTCATTTATTCGAAAAGTGAAGGTGATCATGCTTGTCATCTTCGAGAAGTACTAGAGACGCTACAAAAAGAAAAGTTGTATGCCAAGTTCTCCAAATGCGCGTTCTGGCTTAAGGAAGTCCAATTCTTAGGTCACGTTATCAACGCAGACGGCATTATGGTTGACCCGGCTAAGATAGAGGCAGTACAGGAATGGGAAACCCCGAAGACGCCAACCGAGATTCGGAGTTTTCTGGGATTGGCAGGTTACTATCGAAGGTTCATTCAGGACTTCTCGAGAATAGCTTCGCCACTGACAAAGTTGACACGTAAAGAAGTAAAGTACGAATGGGGTCAGGCTCAGTCCAAAGCATTTGAAGAGTTAAAGAAGAAGTTGACCCAAGCCCCAGTGTTAGCACTACCCGACGGTAACGAGGACCTGGTGGTATATTCTGACGCATCGGGACAAGGGTTAGGGTGTGTTTTGATGCAGAGGGGAAAGGTGATCGCGTATGCGTCACGACAGCTAAAGATCCACGAAATTAACTACCCGACTCACGATTTGGAGCTCGCGGCAGTTGTTTTTGCGTTAAAGATTTGGAGGCATTACCTCTACGGGGTGAAATGCACGATTTATTCGGATCACAAGAGCTTGAAGTATTTCTTCGAACAGAAAGACCTGAATATGCGGCAAAGGCGGTGGTTAGAATTGCTGAAAGACTATGACTGTGAGATCCTATACCACCCGGGAAAGGCGAATGTGGTCGCTGATGCCCTAAGTCGTAAGGAGAATCGTTCTCCTATTAGGGTAAAAGCGTACCAGTTAGTGATAACCCCAGATTTTATGACAGAGCTAGAAGCAGCACAGAAGGAAGCACTAAAGGAAGAGAACATAAAGAAAGAAAGAATGGTCGGTCAACAGACAAAGTTAGAATTAAACACTCATGGAGTGAGGACCAGGTGTGGTCGCATGTGGGTACCGAAGGGCGGAGAGCTTAGGGCCAAAGTACTTGACGAGGCCCATAAGTCTCGATATTCCATCCACCCAGGAACCACGAAAATGTACCAGGATTTAAAAAAAGAGTATTGGTGGCCTAACATGAAGAATGATGTGACCGGATATGTAAGCAAGTGTCTGACTTGCTCACAAGTTAAAGCAGAGCATCAGAAACCGTACGGGAAGATCCAGCCTCTGGAAATACCCGAATGGAAGTGGGAGCGTATCACCATGGACTTTATTACCAAGCTGCCCCGCACAGCTAAAGGCCACGATACGATTTGGGTTATAGTGGATCGTCTGACAAAGAGTGCACATTTCTTGCCGATTCATGAAACGTATTCATCTGAGAAGTTGGCAGAAGTATTTATCAATGAAATTGTCTCTCGACATGGCGTACCGTTATCAATTGTATCTGACCGGGACACGCGATTTACATCGAGATTCTGGAAAAGATTTCATGAGTCAATGGGTACGAGGTTAAACATCAGCACGGCTTATCACCCACAGACGGATGGGCAATCAGAGAGGACCATCCAGACGTTGGAGGATATGCTCCGCGCATGCATTATAGACTTTGGTGGCAGTTGGGATAGTCACCTACCATTGGCAGAGTTCTCCTACAACAACAGCCACCACACCACTATTGGTATGCCGCCTTACGAAATGTTGTATGGTAGAAGATGTCGAACCCCGGTCTGTTGGGGGGAGGTAGGACAGAAAGAATTGGGAAGTTTAGAGGTAGTCACGGCAACCTCTGTAAAGTTTGACCAGATCAAGGCCAGAATGAAAGCTGCACAGGACCGTCAAAAGTCCTACGCAGATAGGAGGCGGAGACCAATCGAATTCAATGTCGGGGATCAAGTACTATTGAAGGTATCTCCCTGGAAGGGGATCATACGATTCAGAAAGAGAGGGAAGTTAAGCCCAAGATTCGTCGGACCCTTCAAAATACTAGCGCGAGTTGGTGAAGTCGCTTACCGGTTAGAATTACCGGATGAGCTTAGTGGAATTCACCCAACCTTCCACGTGTCGCACTTGCGCAAGTGCTTGGCCGACGAATCAGCGCATGTGACACTTGACGACATCGAGATAGATAATAGCCTCAATTACATCGAGGAACCCGTCGCCATACTAGACAGGAAAGAAAAGCGGTTACGGAATAAAGTGATACAGTTAGTCAAAGTACAATGGAAGCATCGTAAAGGGTCAGAAGCTACATGGGAAACCGAGACAGAAATGAAAGAGTCGTACCCGCACCTGTTTGACTTATAACAGGTTTCGAGGACGAAACCTTTCGTAAGAGGGGTAGACTTGTAACATCCCAAAATAAATAAAAAAACCCAAATAAAAGAAAAAGGAAGGTGGGCTTGGCTAGGGGCCGGCCCATGGGCCCGAAAACTGAGAAGAACCCTTCTAATCAGTAGCCATTTCCTCCTGTGTCCTTCATTTTCTTCCTGCGCAAGAACCTTAGAGAGAGAGAGAGAGATCGTCTAGAGAGAGAAAGCTCGGATCAAGCTCAAAGTCTCGAGGATTGTTGCTCAACATCTCTGGAGCATAAAGGAACGAGAAGGAAGCTATAACAGGTAATTATTATGCCTAAATCTGAGTTTTTGTAACTTTCGGGTTTAGGGTTAATAATCGAGTAAAGATTTAGATTTTTACGTGTGAAACTGGAAACAAACCACGGGTTTGGGTTCATGGGGGAAAATGGAACATTTCGAACGTAAAAAGTTCATAGCTTGATCGATTAGAACAAAGGGACCAGATCTAGGGTTCTGTTTGGGGAAGAAGACTGCACAGTCGAAACTACTAGTTTCGATATGGACGCATCTATCGAAACTACCTAGTTTCGACAGGGGCAGACCCATCGAAACTACCATAGTTTCAATATAGACCCAAGACCTTAACTAAGAATTTATATAAGTCATACGACTCGAAACTACTTAGTTTCGATAAGAAGCAGTGACTCGAAACTACTTAGTTTCGATAAGAAGCAGTGACTCGAAACTACTTAGTTTCGATAAGAAGCAGTGACTCGAAACTATTAGTTTCGATAAGAAGCCAGGGCTCGAAACTACATAGTTTCGATAAGGAGCCAGGACTCGAAACTACCTAGTTTCGATAATGAAACCATGACCCGAAACATCTGAGTCAAGCCTAGTAATGTCTAAGTGTCCCCTAGGAACACAGCCTTACGCCTATGACTTGATTATACAGATTGTGGGTGACCATAGTGACATTCAGGAACCGGCTAGGTGTAAACAGAAACGATTCATCTGGTGAGTTCTTATTGCCCTTTTTCCTAATGGTTTTGGGCTGGCATGCATACTGGTATAGTATTTTATAAAAATGTTATTTTTATAAAACGAAAGGCAAAGTATAGTATTTTATAAAAATGTTATTTTTATAAAATGAAAGGCAAAGTATAGTATTTTATAAAAATGTTATTTTTATAAAATGAAAGATAAAGAACAAAAGAGCATAGTATTATCTTTTAAACAAGTTTTTGAAAGATAACAATGAGCTAAAGAAAGAATGATAAAGGAGCCGTACTTCGGTACAGCTCGACAGTGACAGTGACAGTGACAGTGACAAATACCATGTTATATGCTTATGTGTTAATATGTGTTATTTGTCTATATGAAAGTTATGTGATTGCATTTCTATTTGTGTAATAGTGTAATTGCATTGCATAGTAGTTGCATAGTAGAAAGTCCTGCAGGCATGCTAAAGTAGAAGTCTCACCCTGAGGTGTGAGCAATGCTAAAGGAGTCTTACACTTCGGTGTAAGCAATGCTAAAGGAGTCTTACACTTCGGTGTAAGCAATGCTAAAGGAGTCTTCACTTCGGTGTAAGCGAGAAAGTCTCACCCTGAGGTGTGAGCAATGCTAAAGGAGTCTTGCACTAACGTGCAAGCGAGAAAGAAAGTCCCACCCTGAGGTATGGGCAGCGCTAAAGTAAAAGTCTTACCCTGAGGTGTAAGCAAGATAGGGATCTGGTCCTCGGACCACGATCCATATGTGATAGTTAAAGTATGATAAAGTCACTTGTCAAGTATAAGTGAAATGATAGACAGAGTACAGTGGGACACCCTAACGAGTTTCCTTAAAGATAAAGTTTTAATGACAGATAGTAACGTAACAGATTTATAACTGTAACGTTGTAAAGTTTTAAAGTAATAGTTAAAGGTTTATTTCAAAGAAAGTGAAAGTAAAGCTTATTTTATTTTAATAAAACTAAGCTACCAAAGATAAAGTTTACAGTTTAAAGTAAAGAGAGAACTCACCAGCGTTAGCTGACTTTTAGTATGCATGGCAGGTAAAAAGGGTAAAGCTAAAGAAAAGTGAAAGAGCCATGTGGGCTGGATAGCATGGACATCGGGCTGCGGTATTGAAGACTGACATTTCCAATCCTGATAGTTCATGTTATAGACAATATTTCATGTTTTAGTTTGATGAATGATTTGAATTAAAGACTTCCGCTGTAATAGATTCTGATTTCCGGTTTAAGAACTATGTTTGTTATGTTGTGTGCCAACTATGAGATGTACCCGTTTTGGGGCGTTTCATACAAATATTTGCAAAGAAATGGGTTTATAGTCATAATCATAATTAGTTGAAAGTGGTTATTGTACACTAGAACGGTTATCATTTCAGAGTAGTACCTCCAACAAAAAAGTTCCCAGGAAAGAGTTGGTCGGATCAGAACCCCGTCTTTTCCTAGCCAGAACTTTAATGTTTGCTAGATAACTAAATACTGGTTTGAAATTTACTCTATTTTCATATTTAACCAAGTTTTGGGTGTGTTTGGAAAGTATATGGGCTAAAGTGGAAATATGATTTTAGTAAAGATAGAAATTGAATATTAAATAATTTAATTTGAAAATGAGGAGTTTTAGTAAAAACATGAATTTTGAAATTGAAAGAAACAAGAAAGATCAAACAAAGCTTTTAAATAAAAGCTTTGAACAAGTTTAATTAAAATAGGGCTTTTGATCTTGGATAGGTTTATGATTATAACATAAAAATGTAAGGGATCATAGATCTAGCTAGTTATGAGGGATTTTTTGAAAGAAAAAGTGTGAACAAGCAAGAACATAAGAAGAACTTAGTTAGAATGGAAGGATTTAAGTTAAAATCTTCCAAAAGATGATAAGAACAACATTTAGTAGCTAGAGAACCCTAGAGGATCGTTGAGGTGTGAATAATACATGAGAAATAAGGGCTCTATTTATAGGGTAGGATTAGGGGCTTATTCACGAAATTTAATTTGTTATAGGGACTATGATTTTAAAAGATGAAAAATAGTTTTTAATTTCATAACATATTCTAACTTAAGTGCTCATTAATTTTATGTTTATGACTCCATTTTATCACAATAATTCATATTCAAAATGTTTGATAAATGTAATTATATATTTATTTGTTTTATTTACCTTTAGTAATTTAAAACACTAGCAATGTTAATTAACAATGTTATATTTTCATAATAAATTGTTTAAATGGTTTATTTATCATGTGTGTATATATATAGTTACATATATATTTATAAATAAACACATAAAGGATATCAATTCATAATCAAAGCTTGTAAGTTTAGATTTGGATATTATAACAAGGTATATATATTTATTTTCAAACAATCATATAAGTATGTATGCTCACTCATGAATTATAATGAATAAATAGGATACTTTCATAAATGCGAATCATAAAATAATGAAATTACAATTTTCCGTAATAGTTAAAATAAAGGTTGGAATTTTCTGGGGATTACACTATTCCCTGGGATAATTAACAGTTAATTACCCTCTGATTAACTGTTAATCAGATTTAATCCTCAAGGTTTCTAATTAACTATTAAATATAAAACCCGTTAACGTATATTCCATTAATATATGTATATAACTATATTCTGTCCTTTTGGTAATTAATTATTCTAAATAATTAAATACGAATTTAACCAATAAATATTTAATCCAACGAATTCCGAATTCGCGTTTCGTGAAATAATGTTTAACATTTAAACACCATGCTTTGTTCTTTGTCCAAAGTGTAACTCTTCGGATCTTACGTTGATATTAACGATGATCGGACATCTAATATCCAACAATCTCCCACTTGGATGATTTATCGATTAATCGGTTCAACGTAGACAGTGGTGGATGCCTAGCTGCATCTCACTGCCCCTTGTAAGGTATGACGTATTACAATCGTCAACTATTTCCTTATGTACAAATAACCCTTACTTGACCAAGCACAACAGTCTTGGTAAGCATATCTATGTATCCTTTTTATTTAGGGCATCCGCTGAACATGAGAAATGGATACAAGTCATTTCTCATATGTTGTTAAACCATTCTTGTTCTCGTTTACAATTCAAAGTGGTCTAAACAAACTACTCTTAGTTTTGTGCGTGGCCACGCAATTTATACTAGTTCAAATTAACGAGGGAGCCATAATGTCCAACTCCTGATCAAAGGAGAACATAATTCCTTTGGTCATGTATAACTCCCACTTAACTTCATATTTATTACTAATCATACCCTTATTACTGATTGTTACGGAACAACGTTAGGTATGGTCAAAGAACAAACTTCAGTCAAAGTTAGTTCTAATATGTGCTTCGGGTCGAAGGATCGATAGATCTTACCATATTAAAAACTTCTCAAGACCTTGATCCAAGAAGATAGTTTTGAAATGTTTGTAACACCTTGAATTTCCCATAAAAATATAAGGGCTAAAATATATGAGAAATGAAAGTCCAGGGGTTAAAATGCAATTAGTCCAAAGTTAGAGGTTCAAAAGTGAAAATTTGAATTTTTGGACGGTAACGGACCATCACGGACCATAACGGTCCGTTACGGTAGAGCAAGGGGTTGCGCAGGTGATGACACGTGTCCGGTGACTCATGATTATGATTTGACGTGTGGAAACCCTATGATGGACCGTCATTATTGATAACGGTCCGCTACTGTGACAAATATCCATATTACATAAATGCACGTTGAAAACATATATTTCCTGAATTTTTATTTTGACTAAGTAAAGTCAAGGAGTCTAGCAAAGAAACTTATATCAAAATAGTAATCTTTATGAATTACTAGGAAAATAAGCAGTAATAACCCGCAAGGTACGATCGTTGGTGACTAACAAGAATTTTATTATAGTAAAAGTCTAGGGAGACGCTTTAACATAAAAACATAAATATTGGTGACTAAACATTTATAAAAAGTTGATTTATAAATAATTGTTACATGGCTATATGTTATTTTATGTGTACACACGTATTATATAGTTAAAGTGATAACTATGACGGGTTAACTAGTAAATTATGGAGACTAGTCAAACCACACAAAAACATATAAGATATGCGATCGTTAAAAGTTTTACACTGAGTATTAGATCACGGGATCACCCATCGGGTTTACACCACTTAAGAATCGACCTAACTAACTATTAGACTTCAACTAAATGACTTGACAAGACCCAACCCCCCACCCCATACCCTATTTCGGCCAAAGTAGAAGGTGGGGCCACCCACCATGACTTCTTCACTTACCCATCCCATCCCTTGTGTCATAACCATGCTCATTCAAGTGTAAGACAAGCTAATGGTCAAATCAATCACATTCTCCATACTTTGCAATGAGTAGGATGACACCAACACTCCACCCTCACCATCTCTTCCATAAAATCGATGCATGCATACACACTTGCACACTTTACACTTCAAAATCCAAGAACCAAGTCTTTAGGAGCTTAACTAGGAGCTTAAAGAGTCAAGGGAGTCTTGGAGCATAGAAGTCGGGTTTTGGTAGTATCAAGAGTCTCTACCATCCTTCTAATCGTTGTTCTTCAACTAGCTTGTCTAGCGGTAAGAAACCGACACTACACTTTATTGTCTTTATTTTTAGTTTAAAAGCTCGTTGTTCATCCTAATAATCAAATAGATTTGAAAAACTAAAGGGTTTTATAAGTTTAACTTTATTATGTTTAAAAACTAGATTTTTATATAAAAAGATGCATGTGGTTAGAAAATAGGCTTATATGCATAGATTATTGATTTGAAATATTGGTGAGATATTTGTTATTTTGATTTCATGATACTAAGTTATGAGTTAAACTAAAAGATTTGTGTAAATATATAAAAAGGATCGAATTTGTAGAAACATATGTGTATGCATATTAGTGATCCTATTAACTTGAAATGGTAATAATACTTGGATAAGTTAAAAATACATATATATATATATATATGGGCCGAAAATGTGTAGTTTACATATACATCTTTTGTGTTTCAAGTATTTGATGAAAAAAATGTGAAATTTGAAATAAAAAGCATGATTAGTGTATCACAAAGTAAACATTAGAAATATAAAAACTAAGACTTGTTTATATATATGCATGCTTGGACGAAAATTGCAAGACAATGTGTAGTTAGTTATATAAAACATGTATTGTAATGATAATAGAGAAATATACATGATCATAAGGTTGAGTTGAAGATGTGTATAAATGCATATAGAAATCAGGATAAATGGGTATATTCATGTAGTTGAATGATCAAAAGTATATAAACATAAAATAACAAATGTATTCATGTCTTAAAAACATGCCACGAAAAATGTTACATACTTTAAGAATTGGGAATTTGTTAGTTGTGGGTATGTATTTGACATGAAATATTGATATGATTTAATGTCTAGAACATTAGTAAATATAAGAGTCATATAGGCATATATTATTATGGGATAATCATAATCAAAATTAGGCGCATGAAATTAAAGACGCCCGGTTAAAAAGGATAAATAATATTATGTTATCATGAAACATGTTTGAATATATGTTGAATCGTTGGACTATATTTATATTTGTGTGCATAAATTAGTACGAATAAATGCATGTTAAACATAAACAAGTTAATAAATATCGTTCGGAATAAGAAATTGTATGTGTACATAGAGATAGACATACATAGAAAATACATGAACGATACTTGTATAATTATTGGAAAGAAGTAATTATGTGTTTATACATGGACTATAATATAAATATATTATAAGACGTTACAAAAATAATATTTATTTTTGACAAACATAACGAGTCACCAATATGGAAATATAATAGTTTTCCGGAAAATAAATAAAGCGTCTAGACTGGAATAATAATCACCAACGAGTCGTCATGAGAAAACAATGTTTTAATTAAACAAAGACGAACTTAACAGAAATAGTTAAGTCGGGTGAACAACTTGCGTTTAAGACGGGTAGTCTTAACGGGTATAGTATCCTTGTGTAATTAGGATACGGATAAGCGGGTCTGCTTTATTTAAAGATTTGCTAGCACATACTTATATCGAGGTGAGTTTCACTAACCCCTTTTTTCTAAGTTTTTAAAATGTTTTGGGGTGGAAACATACTTGTAAAAGAATTTTGTATGTAAATGAATGAACTAATGATCTGACCGTATGTGTGTATTGAGGGAAAAATAAAGCGCTTAAAGTCCTCTGAATAAATTAGTAACCATTAGCTATGGACTTAGCCCGGGATTATATGAATAGTACTATTGGGGGTGACGCCTCCGGTCATGGTTAGTCGCGCTAACCAGGGGTCCAAATGGCCAAATGATCGCATATTATCTTACTCGCAGAAAGGCGAGGGGAGGCACTAAATTGTTGGGGTTTGGTTACGGTCTCGTACATTACATACATTTTTGTATTCCTTGCAAGTTTACAAATGGGGTCAATTGATCGGATTAGTATTCGGATTCATTGGTAATACATACAAAGAGTTTTGATCAGGTTAAAATGATCAGGTTTAAACATTTGGTTTATGATAACTCTTTATAATAATTTGTGAACTCACCAACCTCGTGTTGACATTTTTAAGTATGTTTTTAGGAAATTGAACGTGGTCTCCAGGCTAGCAATGTAGGTTACATACATACATGAGGATACAGATTTTGGAAGGATTTCACTTGTATAACTCATGGTCTTGAGTCATATTTGCGAAATCTTAAAAACTAAATTATCTTTTGGGGATGTAAACGTTTAAACTTTGATTATGTATCCAATATCATGTATGTGTTTGCGGTAATCATATGCTTTGGAAACCAGTGAATGTTACGCCTCGCGTTTCCGCCTTGGCGGGGTGTGACAGAACTTGGTATCAGAGCCATTGATTATAGCGAACTAGGAATCTAAAACGGAACCTAGTCTATAATTTGAATGACTCACTAAAACGTTTTCATTGCATAAGCATTGCATAATCGGTCATCATGTCATATGGATATTGTAGTCACGCCATGTCACACACTAACCCCACTTAAACTCCATAGTTAGGAAACGTTTTACACTAAAATGGCGGAATCCACTGGAGAGACCATGCCCAGAGGACCAAGGATCGACGTATCATACTGGGAATGGCTTTGCCAAGTAGTTCAAATGTGGAGGGTGGAGGAGGACCTTCCTGCGACCTGCGACTCTGTCGGATTAACATGCGAATCACAACCAGTACCGCTCACCGGGGAGTGTGCAGAATGCACCATCCCTCTACTTGTGTCCCGAAGCAGTAAGCAGGGGATAGAGATTGATCTCTTTGAAAGGGATGTGAAATCCATCCGAAGGGACTTGGTAACTCTTCCAACTTTAGTGGAAAATGTTAATGGGATAGCGGAGGATCAGAGATTAATCGACTAGTCTCTTCAGCATGCATCCAGTCACATGATGGAGTTCGAGAAGAGATTGGAGGAGATGGAGAGGAGGACCACCGCAGCCGAACGGAGGGCAGAAGTAGCCGAGTAGAGGGCGATAGATGCTGAACTCCGGGCTACTCTAGCTGAGGCACGTGTGGAGCAGATGTTGACCTCAGCTACCGTTCCGATAGGAACGCTTTCCTATTTCTAGGCCTATTACGGGCGGGTTGTGCCTGTAACGCATTATGTAGTTTGAAACTTTGGTACTGATGTGGTCATGTGAACCCATCCCTTTTGTATCCTTGTCTTTTAATGTATGTGTTAACTATGTATGTGATGGTTTATGTTGTGATGATGGTTGTTTACGTTTGATGTTGTTGTATCCTTATGTCATGTTCTATCATTATTATTATATAATGTTGTTTCTTTTTAAAATGTTATGTTAGAAAGAACGTCATGGCACCTAAGCGAAGGACACCAAGTGACACTACTGGTGACAACAACGAGACGATTTCCCCAAACGTGGAACAACTCATAGCACAACGAGTAGCTGCCGCCATGGAGCAGTATGAAGCAAATCGAAATAGTGGCGGAGGAAACGGCAGCGGTACCGGCGGAGGAGGTGCAGGAGGTAGCGGAGGTTCCGGAGGTAATAGAATAAATAAGTCGTAACACGTAGTCATGATCCGAATTAATAACGTTATGACTTATGATTCTACAGATGCTCTAAATAGGAAGTGCACCTACAAGGCCTTTCTATCCTGCAACCCCCGCAGTTTCAATGGCACCGAGGGTGCAGTAGGTCTAATGAGATGGATAGAAAAGATGGAGTCGGTGATTGATATTAGTGAATGCACCGCTGACCGCATGGTGAAGTATTCTACATGCACGCTCACTGATAAAGCTTTAACTTGGTGGAATACTCAAATAAAGACTTTGGGGAGAGAGACAGCGTATCAATTGTCTTGGGAAGACTTGAAAAACATGATGATTGAGGAATACTGTCCTCGAAACGAATTGCAAAAGATTGAAACTGAGATGTGGAACCTACATATGATAGGAGATGATGTGGTGGGGTACACCGACTGTTTCAATGAATTGGCGATTCTAGTACCGCATATGGTCACACCAGAACATAAGCGCGTTGAGAGGTATCTGTGGGGCCTTGCGCCTCAAATTCGTAGCAGGGTAACATCATCTAATCCAATAGATGCCAAGAGTGCTACAACTTTAGCATTCAAGCTAAGGGATGATGCGGTACGTAATGAATTGTTTGTAAGGAAGGAGAACGAGGAAGGTAGATCTGGGGAGAAAAGGAAATGGATGGGAAATTCACGTAAAAAATCTGGAAAACAAGGGTTTAAGAAACAAGGAACTGTGAAGGCTTTTGCAGCCAACACAATGGAAAGGAAGGAGTATGATAGGGGCCTACCGAGGTGTAAGAAGTGCGAAAATCATCACACCGGTGAATGTATCAAATGTGGAAAGTGCGATAGGTTTGGCCACACCACACAAGCTTGTCGAGTTAACAACCGAATGGGGAAATTTAAACCAGGATGTTTCATATGTGGTGACCTGAAGCACTTCAAGAAGGATTGTCCCAAGTGGAAGAGTCAGACGAACGCTCAGGCACATGGGAGGGCATTTGTGATGGGTGCAAGGGACGCACGCCAGGACCCGAACATCGTCACTGGTACGTTCCCGATAAATAATCACTATGCCTCTGTACTTTTTGATTCGGGTGCGGATATGAGCTTTGTGTCGAATGATTTTAAATCCTTACTCGGTATTAAGGCCAGCAAACTAGATCAAAGTTATACAATTGAATTAGCAAATGGGAAATTAATAGAAACCGGAGAGGTCATTAGGGGTTGTACTTTATGTTTAGAAAACCATACATTCAGTATAGACCTTCTACCCGTCGAACTAGGGAGTTTTGATATTGTTATTGGCATGGATTGGTTATCAAAGAATCGTGCCGAGATCGTATGCTTCGAGAAGATTGTACGTATCCCACTACCAAGCGGAGAAATTCTTTCAATTCAAGGCGAAAGGTGTAGAATGATGTTGAAGACTATAAACTGCATGAAAGCTCATAAGTATCTACGCAAGGGTTATTGTGCATTCCTGGCTCACATCGTCGAGAAGAAACCCGAGGAACGTCGACTCGATGACATACCAATCGTAAGGGATTACTCTGAAGTATTTCCCGAGGACTTACCAGGATTACCACCATCAAGACAGGTCGAGTTCCGGATCGACCTGGTACCAGGAGCCGCACCAGTTGCACGAGCTCCGTATCGTCTAGCCCCTTCCGAGATGCAGGAACTGTCGAGCCAACTACAAGAATTACTTGACAAAGGTTTCATAAGAACGAGTTTCTCACCATGGGGAGCTCCGGTCCTGTTTGTAAAGAAAAAGGATGGAACCTTTAGAATGTGCATTGATTACCGGGAGTTGAACAAGCTGACAATCAAAAACCGGTATCCTCTTCCTCGAATAGACGATTTGTTTGATCAACTTCAAGGTTCCAGTTTCTATTCTAAAATTGATCTACGATCAGGGTACCATCAACTGAAAATTCAGGAAGAAGATATACCAAAAACGGCTTTTAGGACTCGTTACGGTCACTACGAGTTCCTAGTTATGCCATTTGGCTTGACTAATGCACCGGCCAATTTCATGGATCTCATGAACCGCGTGTGCAAGCCATACTTGGATAAATTTGTGATTGTGTTTATCGATGACATATTAATATATTCACGAACCAAGGAGGAACATGAACATCATTTGAAATTAATCTTGGAACTACTCAGGAATGAGAAGCTTTATGCCAAATTCTCTAAGTGTGAGTTTTGGATCCGAGAGGTTCACTTTCTCAGACACGTCATCAATAAGAAGAGTATTCACGTAGATCCGTCCAAGATTGAAGCTATCAAAAACTGGGAAGCACCAAGAACTTCGACTGAGGTGCGTCAATTTCTGGGTTTGGCAGGCTATTACAGGCGATTTATCGAGAATTTTTCAAAGATAGCCTTGCCTTTGACCACGTTAACTCAGAAGGACAAAAAGTTTGATTGGACTGATAAACAAGAATCAGCTTTTCAATTGTTGAAGCAGAAGCTTTGCAGTGCACCAATCCTACTGACAATTTCATCGTGTACTGCGACGCATCACACCAAGGTCTGGGATGTGTGTTGATGCAGAGAGAAAAAGTCATAGCGTATGCATCCAGACAGCTGAAGGTCCATGAGAAAAATTATACGACTCACGATCTGGAATTGGGTGCTGTCGTGTTTGCACTCAAGATTTGAAGACATTACTTATACGATACAAAATGTACTATCTTTACAGACCACAAGAGTCTCCAGCACATCTTTAATCAGAAAGAACTCAACATGAGGCAACGTCGTTGGGTAGAGCTACTGAATGATTACGACTGTGATATCAAGTATCACCCTGGTAAGGCAAGCGTCGTAGCAGATGCCTTGAGTCGTAAGGAACGGGTTAAAACCCTCCGTGTTCGTGCCCTAGGATTGACAATTCATACGAGTCTCACGACTCAAATCCGGATGGCACAACAAGAGGCAATCAAAGAAGAAAACATTCAGAATGAAGCTTTACGGGGAATGATAAAGCAGTTGGAACCAAAGTCAGATGATACTTTATACTTCATGAATAGAATTTGGGTGCCATGTTTTGGTAACTTACGGGAGTTGGTTATGGACGAAGCCCACAAGTCCAGGTACTCCATTCACCCAGGTTCGGATAAAATGTATAAGGATCTGAAAGAACTCTACTGGTGGCCGAACATGAAAGGAGAAATTGCTATTTATGTCAGTAAATGCCTGACATGTTCAAAGGTAAAGGCAGAACATCAGAAACCGTAGGGATTGTTACAGCAACCCGAGATACCTCAATGGAAATGGGAACAGATTTTAGTGGATTTCATTACAAAGTTACCCAAGACGTCAAGCGGGTATGACACTATATGGGTAATCGTCGATCGTTTGACGAAATCAGCTCATTTTCTACCCATCAAAGAGGCGGATAAAACCGAGAAACTTGCAAGGCTTTATATCAAGGAAATTGTGGCTAGGCATGGAGTGCCAATTTCTATTATCTCTGATAGAGACAACAGATTCGTGTCTAGAATCTGGAAATCATTACAAGAAGCCATGGGCACACGTCTTGACATGAGCATGGCATATCACCCATAAACAGATGGTCAAAGCAAAAGGACCATTCAAACTTTAGAGGATATGCTCCGTGCGTGTGCAATCGATTTCGGTGGAAATTGGGATACTCATTTGCCGCTAGCTGAGTTTTCATACAATAACAGTTATCACACCAACATCAAAGCCGCTCCATTTGAGGCTTTGTATGGTCGAAAATGTCGTTCACCGCTATGTTGGGCAGAAGTTGGCGACAAGCATTTAACCGGTCCTGAGGTTATTCAGGAGACTACTGACAAGATCTTCAAGATCAGAGATCGTCTAAAGGCCGCCCGTGACAGGCAAAAGAGTTACGCGGATAACAGACATAGAATTCCAAGTTAGGGACCGTGTCATGTTGAAGGTCTCACCTTGGAAAGGAGTTGCAAGATTTGGCAACCGTCCCTAGGTACGTTGGACCATTTGAAATATTGGCTAGGGTTGGCCCTGTAGCATACAAGCTCAAGTTGCCACAAGAACTAAGCAATGTACGTGATACATTTCATGTGTCAAATCTCAAGAAGTGCTTATCTGACGACACATTAATTATACCGCCTGATGAGATTCACATAGATAACAAGCTGCACTTCGTTGAGGAACCCATTGAAGTCTCAGATTGGAAGGTTCAGAAAACAAGGCGTAGCCGGGTTAAATTGGTTAAGGTACGTTGGAATTCAAAGCGCGGCCCCGAGTATACGTGGGAGCGGGAAGATAAAATGAAAGCCAAGTATCCGTCTTTGTTCACGAACACTCCAAGTCAAAGATGACAAGAACTGAATTTCGGGACGAAATTCTCTTTAACATAGGGAGAATGTGACACCCAGTAATTCAGGTAAATATCCATATTACATAAATGCACGTTCAAAACATATATTTCCTGAAGTTTTATTTTGACTAAGTAAAGTCAAGGAGTCTAACAAAATAGTAATCTTTATGAATTACTAGGAAAATAAGCAGTAATAACCCGCAAGGTACGATCGTTGGTGATTAACAAGAATTTTATTCTAGTAAAAGTCTAGGGAGACGCTTTAACATAAAAACATAAATATTGGTAACTAAACATTTATAAAAAGTTGATTTATAAATAGTTGTTACATGGCTATATGTTATTTTATGTGTACACACATATTATATAGTTAAAGTGATAACTATGACGGGTTAACTAGTAAATTATGAAGACTAGTCAAACCACACAAAAACATATAAGATATGCGATCGTTAAAAGTTTTACACTGAGTATTAGATCACGGGATCACCCATCGGGTTTACACCACTTAAGAATCGACCAAACTAACTATTAGACTTCAACTAAATGACTTGACAAGACCCAACCCCCCACCCATACCCTATTTTGGCCAAAGTAGAAGGTGGGGCCAGCCACCATGACTTCTTCACTTACCCACCCCATCCCTTGTGTCATAACCATGCTCATTCTAGTGTAAGACAAGCTAATGGTCAAATCAATCACATTCTCCATACTTTGCAATGAGTAGGATGACACCAACACTCCACCCTCACCATCTCTTCCATAAAATCGATGCATGCATACACACTTGCACACTTTACACTTCAAAATCCAAGAACCAAGTCTTTAGGAGCTTAACTAGGAGCTTAAAGAGTCAAGGGAGTCTTGGAGCATAGAAGTCGGGTTTTGGTAGTATCAAGAGTCTCTACCATCCTTCTAATAGTTGTTCTTCACATAGCTTGTCTAGCGGTAAGAAACCGACACTACACTTTATTGTCTTTATTTTTAGTTTAAAAGCTCGTTGTTCATCCTAATAATCAAATAGATTTGAAAAACTAAAGGGTTTTATAAGTTTAACTTTATTATGTTTAAAAACTAGATTTTTATATAAAAAGATGCATGTGGTTAGAAAATAGGCTTATATGCATAGATTATTGATTTGAAATATTGGTGAGATATTTGTTATTTTGATTTCATGATACTAAGTTATGAGTTAAACTAAAAGATTTGTGTAAATATATAAAAAGGATCGAATTTGTAGAAACATATGTGTATGCATATTAGTGATCCTATTAACTTGAAATGGTAATAATACTTGGATAAGTTATAAATACATATATATATATATATATATGGGCCGAAAATGTGTAGTTTACATATACATATTTTGTGTTTCAAGTATTTGATGAAAAAAATGTGAAATTTGACATAAAAAGCATGATTAGTGTATCACAAAGTAAACATTAGAAATATAAAAACTAAGACTTGTTTATATATATGCATGCTTGGACGAAAATTGCAAGACAATGTGTAGTTAGTTATATAAAACATGTATTGTAATGATAATAGAGAAATATACATGATCATAAGGTTGAGTTGAAGATGTGTATAAATGCATATAGAAATCGGGATAAATGGGTATATTCATGTAGTTGAATGATCAAAAGTATATAAACATAAAATAACAAATGTATTCATGTCTTAAAAACATGCCACGAAAAATGTTACATACTTTAAGAATTGGGAATTTGTAAGTTGTGGGTATGTATTTGATATGAAATATTGATATGATTTAATGTCTAGAACATTAGTAAATATAAGAGTCATATAGGCATATATTATTATGGGATAATCATAATCAAAATTAGGCGCATGAAATTAAAGACGCCCGGTTAAAAAGGATAAATAATATTATGTTATCATGAAACATGTTTGAATATATGTTGAATCGTTGGACTATATTTATATTTGTGTGCATAAATTAGTACGAATAAATGCATGTTAAACATAAACAAGTTAATAAATATCGTTCGGAACAAGAAATTGTATGTGTACATAGAGATAGACATACATAGAAAATACATGAACGATACTTGTATAATTATTGGAAAGAAGTAATTATGTGTTTATACATGGACTATAATATAAATATATTATAAGACGTTACAAAAATAATATTTATTTTTGACAAACATAACGAGTCACCAATATGGAAATATAATAGTTTTCCGGAAAATAAATAAAGCGTCTAGACTGGAATAATAATCACCAACGAGTCGTCATGAGAAAACAATGTTTTAATTAAACAAAGACGAACTTAACAGGAATAGTTAAGTCGGGTGAACAACTTGCGTTTAAGACGGGTAGTCTTAACGGGTATAGTATCTTGTGTAATTAGGATACGGATAAGCGGGTCTGCTTTATTTAAAGATTTGCTAGCACATACTTATATCGAGGTGAGTTTCACTAACCCCTTTTTTCTAAGTTTTTAAAATGTTTTGGGGTGGAAACATACTTGTAAAAGAATTTTGTATGTAAATGAATGAACTAATGATCTGACCGTATGTGTGTATTGAGGGAAAAATAAAGCGCTTAAAGTCCTCTGAATAAATTAGTAACCATTAGCTATGGACTTAGCCCGGGATTATATGAATAGTACTATTGGGGGTGACGCCTCCGGTCATGGTTAGTCGCGCTAACCAGGGGTCCAAATGGCCAAATGATCGCATATTATCTTACTCGCAGAAAGGCGAGGGGAGGCACTAAATTGTTGGGGTTTGGTTACGATCTCGTACATTACAAACATTTTTGTATTCCTTGCAAGTTTACAAATGGGGTCAATTGATCGGATTAGTATTCGGATTCATTGGTAATACATACAAAGAGTTTTGATTAGGTTAAAATGATCAGGTTTAAACATTTGGTTTATGATAACTCTTTATAATAATTTGTGAACTCACCAACCTCGTGTTGACATTTTTAAGTATGTTTTCAGGAAATTGAAAGTGGTCTCCAGGCTAGCAATGTAGGTTACATACATACATGAGGATACAGCTTTTGGAAGGATTTCACTTGTATAACTCATGGTCTTGAGTCATATTTGCGAAATCTTAAAAACTAAATTATCTTTTGGGGATGTAAACGTTTAAACTTTGATTATGTATCCAATATCATGTATGTGTTTGCAGTAATCATATGCTTTGGAAACCAGTGAATGTTACGCCTCGCGTTTCTGCCTTGGCGGGGTGTGACAGTTACGAGCTATGACGGACCGTCACGAGTGCATAGCGGTCCGTTATGTGTTAGGCAAGAGCGTAGACGCCAAGGTGAGTCACCGCCTAGTAACGGTCCGTCACGGAGCCAGATTTTGCCTATAAATATATTTCTTTAGACACTTTCATACATACTTTTCACACTAGAACACACACACTAAACCTAGGAAGTCATGCCAAAGTCCCGGTACGCGTTCGAAAGTCCAGTTTCTAGCCTTACACCTTCAAAATAGCCGTAGATAGTTCCGAGGTAAGATTCTGATTGGTTCACTACGACTTGATACTTATCATTAAGCTAGGAACTTTTATTTAAGTAATGTTATTATGATCTAGGATATTGTACGAGATATCCTTTGCAGTTATACGGGCAATGATACCGTCGAGGTGAGTTCATCTATACTGGGAAATATTTTATAAATGGTTTTGATTATGAACTAAGAATGATTTTATAAAGATGTTTTCTATAAAATGATTTTATTCCTCCAAATGAGGATGTGAAACAAGATTTTGAATACGATTTGTGGAAACGATATTTTGAAACCAAGTACCTTGAATATTATCAACGCGTGAGATAAAAGCTTTCATGTGTTGGGGTGTATCATGATTTTAATTCCTGTGTCGACCTAGCCTTCAGATTCAGGGCGGTGTACTGTTCAGTTTCGGCAGTAGACTATTGTCCAGTGCGGACAGTATGGTCAAGTTGCCATCTGTTTCAGTTATAGGGCAGATGATGGAAAGGCTTGTTATCTAGCTGTGATATAGATAAATTCAAAGATGACTGTGAACACACAAATGTTTATGAAATCCAATAGTAGTTGCTATTGGAAGATGATTGTTAGTTATCAGTAACAGATATCATTTTGAACCCTGATTTCAAAACCAAACGATTCTAAAAGTGAATTCACCAACTTATGTTGACCCAGCTATTTTCTAATCTTTTTAGACAGGTTGGTAGACGACATTCCAGATAGACGATAGCTATGGATGATTGTTGATTGAACACTCTGATAAGTGAAGGCACGATTGGAAGAACAATAAGCTCTGCCGGATAATCTAGTTTGTTATATACGTTTTGTTTATAAATGTAAACTATTTAGTTCTATTATGGTTTAGCTTCCGCTATGTGTTTTTGGTATGAACGTCACAGTAACTAGAAGGTGACCTTCTGATCGGTATGTACTTATCTGACAAACAGAATGTTCTGTCTAAGGAAAGAGCGGGGTATAAATCTCTCCTAGACCCGTCGTTCTTTCCTGGAAATATCTCTGTTGGAGTTACTACTCTAGTTAGATAACTGTCCTGTGTTACGGGTGTGACATAGTTACGTCTAATATTCATTCTCTAATGAATATCTGTGAATATGATCTCCAACTACTTGGACTTTCATTCTTAATGAACCAATCATCTAATTCACAATAGTCTTACATTCAGATTGATTCCCATGAATCTGATCGACTACGGACATTTAGAATACAATATTTAAGGATTTTAAAACATATAAAATGTCGAACATAGAAATATCTATTTATAATGCATTTAACTATTAAATCAATATAAAATGCCAATGTGTCTATATTGTTCGAAAGCACCTAATACTAACATACAAATCAAACTCAAAGTCTAGCAAATCTAAGACCTATCAACACGCTCCTCATGTATAATTTGACATATAGGCTTAGTGAATGCGTCAGCTAGATAATGATTTGGGTGAACTTTGTTAAATATGATGTCTCTAAGTTTCATGATCCCATGAATGAAACTTATGACGGAAAAACCCTTTTTGGAACTTCTTTCCAACTCTTAGAAGCTATCTGAACTCTTTCAGAATACCATCTTCTAATGTTTCCATACTACAATATCTCATGTTATGCCATAGTTACTAGTGGAACTCTTTCATTCGTAACATTGATATTCTTTATGGTGGTTTTAATCATTCTTAATGATTACCCTTTTGGTGTTCATATCTTAACTCTTAAGATAATATTGTTTGACTCACAAGCCGTCATAACTTTTATGATCTTGTTCCAAGAACTCTTCTTGTTGGTCAAAGTCAGTACTCTAGTATCTTATCGCATAAGATAGTAGTGTCTTATCATAACTCTTTATGATCTTCACCATTTTATGCTTCTAAAGCATTTCCTTTTATTCTAATATGCTTGGTTTCAAGGTTCTTTCATTATATGAAAGCATTGACATAGCCAATTATCTTCTAGATGAAACCAAATGAACTCTTTCACTTTCATCTTGCCCTAATGTAGCTTAGGTTTAGAGATAATGTTAATAATTTGTATTTGTTGGCTTGTCGCACGAAGCATTAAGAAAATTTTACCAATGTAAATGATTTGCAATGATTCTAACTCTAGAATTTTCCCTTCATATATCTCAAATATGGTTGCAATCAATACAAGCTTGATATCTACTTCTAAAGATACTTTATCTTTCATTGATATGTTAAACTTGAAACTTTAGCAATGTATCACTATACACTCGATGATAACATTTATCATCCCCTTTCATGGTATTATGTGTATCTCTATAAAATCCTCATGATGATTTGTCTCCACACATTTCTTTGATGTAGGTACTCGCTCCCACTAGCCTTTGCATCTATCATATTGAATCTTCCTTGAATTGATCACATCAATTTAATGATTCAGTGTCCTCAGACATATTTAGACTTTCATACTTTCCTTTGAAGCTACTTTATTACAAAAACATTCTTATATTCACATTACATGTTTATTTTGATCAGTTTGTTCAACTGATCAAAAACTTGTAATCTATTTCCCTTTAAAGAAACTCGGAACGTAGTTCCTCTGTTATCAACTATTGATAATATATATTAAGCTTCTAGAATGAATGATCCATGTATTGTTTCTAAAACAATTCCTACATCCTGATGAATCTCATTCATATTGTAGTATGAACAAATCTTATTTGTCATAGTATAGATTATGCATCTAGGTCATCTTGATATGATTTGGTAAAGAATCTCATTCTTTCATCACATGATTTCATATGTCAATTTTAAAAGATCTTATCTCTTGTTTATGATATCATATATCCTTAAAGAACTTATCTTTGCGTATATGAATTCATATGTTTATGCAATTGAATAATATCTTTTATTTAGAATTTAAGCAACATTTGCTTGTTGTTCAAGCATCAGGTGCACACATGGTCTTGAACAGTTTTAATCTTACTCTTAAGATTCTAAAACATTGATGACTTATTAAGGAAACACACGAAACTCTTTCATATAGGAGTTCATAACATCATATCCTTAATTGTTTGTAGGACTCTTCCTAATTTCATATCTTATATGATTTAGTATACTTGTTCTGGATGAACCTTTCGGTTCAAAGCTAGTGTTTGAGATTATGTTATGTCTATATTGGGGTAGCTGATTTCTTATAACTAACTATTTAGTCGTAGAGCAATGATAACTCTTATCGCACTTTATATCTTATCTCATAAGATTGCTTCTACAAAATTTATTGAAACCCTTTCAGTTATTTAAATTAATTAAGTCATGCATAAAACACTATATCTCATATAACATTTTATAAGGCTTGATTAATTTTGTTTTAAAGTAATTCATGGTATCTATTAGATCCGATCTAATGTAATATCTATTTGACTTAAGTAACATGTCTCACATGTTTCAAATTTGATGTCAGTTAGATGGGTTTTGAATTCTCAGTTCAGAAGAGGCAACAATACATTGCATAAAAGATTTTGCAACAATAAGTCTTACTTATATAAATAAAATAAATCTGTAATTTAATTTGTTCTAAACAAAATAAATGTAACATCATCCAATGGTGTAATAAAAAAACTTGAATTAATCTTCAAGCTTTGTTCGTCTTCTTTTTCTTCCTACTTCCCTTCTTTTCTTCTATCTCTGCAAAATAATAAGTTTTGCATATGTTAAAAGTCTAACTTTTAAGTGATAAAGAAATAGGGAAAACTTGCCAACATACCTTAAGTATATGCTTTAAAGCATTCTCTAGCAGCAGCAGCTTCAGGCATCTCTCTCACACGGAACCTAGTTTTAGAGAGGCGCATCTTGGTCTCACCAATAGCTTTGTCCTTGTCCCAGGTTTTGACAGTGTCATCCGGTACCTCTTTGCTTTTGAAGGACAAGTGAAGGTTATCATTGAATATAGCTCGAATGATGTTGTCACTAGGTTAAACCATGGTCCTCTCAAGCTGGTCAATAAAGCATGTCATGCTCAAATCATCTTGGGGTTCCACCTTGGCGTACCAAGAGATGAAATCCCTCACCTCGTCATAACGACTTGACTGGCGCTTTTCCCTAATATAGTCGTCACATACGTCATCAATAATAATGTCAATGACTAAGTGATCGTCTAAGGGAATGCATGCTTTCTCGAGGTCTGCCACTTTGTGCCTCATGATCATGGCACGTCTTGGATTCTTCTTAGCAACCTCCCTGATGTGTGTCTTTAAGGAGTTAGAAGGATCCCTGTTGTAATCTTGATTGTATCTCTCCTTCAAGTCACGGATCATGTCATAAGCACTCAAGCGGTTAAGTGCGGCTCTAATACCTGGGTTGATATATGCAAGCATAAGGTCTGATACGGAATTGGCATCGTCCTTAAACTTGTTCCAGGCATCTAGAACAAATTCGCTAGCATCCCTAGATGGATGCTTAGGCATGGGGAACAAAGAACATGTAATTTCTTGTTGTATGTAAGGACGTTCTTCAAATTGTAGTACCATGTAAAGAAAATTTGTTCCATCAAGTTTAACGTTCAGAATGTCGGAAAGACGCTCTAGAATAACCACATCAGTAGATTGAGACATCTACAAAATTCAAATAAAGTTTAGTATTTTCATGCTTAGATTTCCTAATTAGATTAATGACCCAAGGGATACACGGGTTGTAAGACCCCAAATCCGGGAGGCCTCACTTGTTGGATTTACTCATTCACAAACAGTTCTTGAACTTTAATATCAAATAACGCAGCGGAAAATTTCATTAAAACATAATCGTGACATTGTTCAACATGCGAAAGCGTAACATGGTCTAATACATAAACATAACATAAGCTAATCATAACGGGATGCCAGACTTCATAGATCGACCGGGTAACTCTTCATCTCTTGCCAAGCATCACCGTCCATCGTCCATACCTGTCCTTAACCTGAATGTGCATACTAAAAGTCAGCTACGCTGGTCAGTTCTAGCATTACATAAAACTTTAACATTTACATTTGCCAAAAACATAACATTCATTCATTTAATAAAACCGTACGTAAAAACATTCAATAACTTAACATCATCAAAACCTCGTAATCATATCATCATAACATAAGTCAACATGAACCGAATATGCGCCTTTTCGTAACCGTCAATTCCATTCATCGCATACTGGCGGAGAAACCCCGAGGCACTGTTAGGACATAGATTGTATGACAAAAGCTTTGTAATAGTTTAGGTCTTATTGTCTTTATGTTTTTATGTAATTGTTTAGTTTTTTCTAAGTACAAGTACAAGTTCTGCTAGAGGCGAACTTGATAAGTTCGCCTAGTCTATTAGAGGCGAACTTGTTAAGTTCGCCTAAGCATCTTTGAAGCGAACTTGTTAAGTTCGCCTACTGCAGAACATGTGTCTAAAAATATAGAGTTTCAAGAGTCTGTTTAGGACACGAGAGCAGAGGGAGTAGAACGTGTGTGAGAGAATGATTGAATGATCAAGTATTCTGTAAAACTCTGTTTGGTGATATAAAAGAGAGTTTATTTACCTGTTGTTTCTATTGTCGATTGATATACAAAACGTTAATACGGTAGGATTCCGCACTCCGTGTTAACGAGACGTCCTGTCACGAGATCGATCTGAGATGAGTCATGTGGACCTACAAGTGGTATCAGAGCTTTTGCTCGTGATTTGCGTTTGATTCTTGGTGATTAGAGACGTTTTTGTGTACAATTTGACAAGAAATTGAGCATTTTTTTATCCATGGAGTTTTCAAGTTCTTGAAGCTGATTTTACTGCTGAATTCGTGGATTTAAGGTTGATTTTGGTAAAATTAATCTGATAGAAGTGTTCTAATTCATGAAATACTAAATCCTACGGTTCAATTTCTTCAAATTCCTTCTAATCTTGGAGAAATGATGATTTTTGGTGCTGTTTGTTCATGTTTGGGTTAAAGTTCTTGCTGAGTTTGATTCGGCTGCTGTAAGCGAACTTGCTGAAAGTTGTTACAGGCGAACTTAGCAAGCGAACTTATTAAGTTCGCTTCTCTCAGTATAAGCGAACTTAGTAGGCGAACTTATCAGTAAGCGAACTTATTTGATTTCTTGGGTAAGCGAACTTGTCAAGTTCGCTTGATATCAAATTCGCTTGTTTGACTGAAGCGAACTTATTATCTTCGCCTAAGGGAGTTTTGTGTTCAACACTTTGAAATTTTTTCTGAAAATGGCAAATATGGTGCAAGTGACTAATATGTTAAATTACGACAACGAGATTGGTACATCTCAGAAACCGCCCAAATTGTTAAGTCTTGCAGATTATTCCAACTGAAAAGATCGGTTTGATCAGTTCGTACCTTTTACTGATATAAGTTTATGGATTCCAATCTTGGAGGGTTATACGCATCCGACATATACTTGGATGGGAAAGGATGATGTTCCGAAATCAGTATCTGCGTTAACCACAAAAGAAAATTTATTGTTTGATAGAGAAAAGAAGGCAATGGCCCGTATCTCAATGTCTCTTCCTAAAGAAATTTATCACAGCTTTAAACAATTCAGGACTTCTCAACAATTTTGGGAAGCGTTGCAAAAGAGGTGTGAAGGTAGTTTGGATGTTAAGAAAAGCGTAAAAGAATTACTGAAGAAGCAGTTCTTATTATTCAAGCACTTTCAAAATGAATCTTTAGATGATCTTGCAACAAGATTCTATCATTTGCTGAGTGAGTTGTCAAGTGCTTCAGTGGTTTATGAGACTGAAGAGATAAATGATAAATTTTGGAGGCATTACCATCTAAATTTGATGTGTATATGGTTTTGATAAAAGAGAATGTCAAGTATAAAACTATGTCTCTTGAAGAGGTTCTTGGCAAGATTCAATCAAATGATTTGAATATGAAGAAGAAGGAAACCAATATGGAGCATATTCAAGATTCTTCAATGTATTTTGCTAAGACTTCTTGCAAAACTGGTGCAGGGGTTGCGTTCTTTTCTGGTGATACTCAAGATGTTTCTCATGATTATTGTTCTGGGGTTTCAAGTCATTCAGGTTTCTCTGCAAATACAACTTCTTCATCGTTTGGAACACATAATATGAATCAAAGAGTTGCTGATGATTATTTAGCTATGTTTTCTTCCTTTATGGCTTCTTATGAAAATTTTATTGGAGGAAAGATTCATGATCCAGAGGTTATTGAAGAGGATTTCAGACAGATTGATCCTGTTGATCTAGAAGAGATGAACATTCAATAGAACATGGCTATGCTGATGCGACAAGCAAAGGATTTTTTGAAGAAGACTGGAAGAAAGTATATTAGGTCTAACAGTCGTTCACGTATGGGATTTGATAAAACCAAAGTTCGTTGCTATAATTGTCAAGAGTATGGTCATTTTGCCAAAGAATGTGTGAAACCGAAAGTTGAATTGATTCTCAGAAGAAGCCTGATAACTTTCAGAATAATCGTAATCAATCACATGGCTCTTCTGGTTCTGGAAATTCTAATCATGCATCTGCATCATCTGCTTTGGTTGCTCAGAATGATGAAAATTATGACTGGGGTATTTATCTTGAAGATTTGGTTGGTTCGGTAAGTCAAGCGTTTGTAGCTGAGATTCATTCTACAAAATCTGAAGAGTCAACTGATGATGATAGCTCAAGTGATGGTGAGAGTTTGCCAAGTGCTGATGAAGAAAGTGATCAAGTACAAAAAATGTTGAGACTGATATTGCATCTGGTGTATCTGAAGATGATATTGTTTTAACTCAAAATTCTTTTGATGGTGCTGATTATGAAAATATCCCGATTGCAAAAGTCTTCGTGGCAGATATGTCAGATCCTTCAAAGGTAAAAGATTCTATCTATCAAATTTATTGCTCAAATTGCATAAGTATAAAAGATAAAATGCAAAAAGTAATGGATGATAACACAAATTTAATTTGTGATATGAAATCGATGCATTCAGTTAATCAAAAATTGAAAGATAATGATATATTGTGTATAGATAGAATTGAGTCTTTGAAAAGAGATTTGAACTCTTTAGGATTGAAATATAAGGAACAAGCATATCATCTGGATATGGCTTATGCTGAGATTGAGAAGCAAAATGAAATTGTTGCTCAGAAGAACAAAGAAATTTCTGATAAAGAATCTGAAGTGATCAAATTACATAGAAAGCTGGAAAACTTTGAAAATTCATTTGTAGTATTGGATTACTTTAATGCTAATGATGATCCTACTAAGAGGGTTGCTGGAATTGGATTTGTTCCTCCATCATTCAATGCAAATTATGTGGTTGAACCAGAGATTATTCATGAAGAAGAAATTGATCCAAAGACAGTGTTGAAGGTGAATCCAGTAACTGGTGAAGATATGATCTATGATTCTGATTCCGAGGATGAGGTTTTTGATGATAATAAGGTTGAAGGCATTCCTAAGGAAGTGCAAATTGATGAACCAAAGGTAGTGAAAAATGTTACCCGTGATAGATGCATTTTAACAGAACCGGATGAGGTGAAAGTTGATCAACCTAAACTTTCCAAAATGTTACAATCAAGTGGTTTTGTTGCTGCTGGTTATCAGAAGAAGAATTCATGAATGGTGACTAAACAAGTTTTTGTTCCAAATAAGCCAGTCAACTGTTCAGAAAAATCTTTTGAAGCTTGTTCATCAGACGGGTCATCAAATTCAAGAAAAACTCCTTATATCAGAAATCATCAAGATAGAAGAGTTTGTTTTCATTGTAATGAGACTGGTCATATTCTGATTCACTGTCCTTATAAGAATCAAGGCAAATTAAAGTTTGATCCCTCACAAAAACAAGTGGTGACGATTCTGAAAAGACAAAATAGGGAAAAGCCTATGTCTAGTGTTGAAAAAAATATGCATTATCAATCATTTGCTAAATCTTCGGGATTTAAGCAACATGATAAGCGTATTTTTAAACCCGTTGTTTTTCAAAAGAAGTTTGAGATTCCACGTGTTGGAATTCCAAAAGAGTCTCAAACTGAGGTCAACTTTCTAGACCACAACGAAGAAGACGTAACAGAAAACTAAAGAAATTTTTGGAAATACCTGAATCTGATAATCATAAATCTAATAATGTTTTTCCAACAAATCATACTATGTCTTCTTTGAGAAAGTCTAATCATAAATCTTTTGTTCCAAAGGTTGATGACAATGTTGATTGTGAATTGCTTGAAGTTGTTTATTTTGATCCATCTGGACGACCCATGTAAGGCCCCTTTCCCGGGTAACCTCACTTGTTGGATTTACTCATAAACATAGTCATAAATACTGAACTTAAATTAAAGACATTCATCATTCAATTACAAATCATTCGTCATTCAATTACATAATATAACATAACTTGATAGCGGAAGTCTTAGCACATATATTAAAGTGGGATGTCAGTCTTGTGTCGGGTAACCTTCACGCCATCGCACGACCTTTTCTTCCTTTACCTGAAATGTATACTAAAAGTCAGCTAACGCTGGTGAGTTCTAGTTTAAAGACAATCATACATAATATTTATCTTATCATGAATAGTATATATGTATATTCATACTTTTAAATATTCTTTACTTTACTGTTCTCACATAACATTGGTATATACATATGTACATACATACTTTCTTTGAGAAAACACATATTGGCCATAATCTTAAGGGAGATCAACCCGTCATACTTTTCGCGAATGTCACGAAGACATCGCTGTCAGAACTACCGTCGTAGCCCATTTCATTACCGTCCGGCTCTAGAAAACCGTCCGTCATTCATTAATCCGTCCGGCAACCTTTGTCCGTCCGCTCTTAAACCGTCCTACCGTCGTAGTCCGTCATTTTGTCCGTCTGCCCTAGGGCATCCGTTTCCCACGCGACCATTATGTATGCAACCGTTCTACTTTAGTTAAGGCATTTGCTTCGACCGTCCATTTATACCTTTTCATGCGTCCTAGCTTGCGAAGGAACGTTTTTGTCCCGGTTGCAAAATAGTCACGTGGTCGTCCGTCTACCGAAGTAGCCGTTGTCATAGAAGGGTTTATAACGTTTACATTCATTCATAACATGCAATATATATGTAATATAAAGCAAGATTTCATTCTTTTACGTTATTTCCTTCATTCATTCTTTAAAATCATACGCTTCTTTCTTTATTCATAATTCATTTTCATATATAAGTATTTATATATACACGAATGATCACACTGACATTTATAACATTTAATCATTTAGTGTATACACTTCAGCCCCAAAACATTTAAAATGATTTGCACATAACATAGAAGGGGGCACATAGAACTCACCTGATAAGCTTCTCTAGGTTGTCCTAAACAAAGTCCAACAACGTCGCTTCTGATCTGAATTGAGTAGTTAAATACACATCAGACCTAATCTCGACTCTAACGGTTTAATCATTCTAAACATACTGACTTTACTTAACCATTCTGATGCCTGCGCACTTAGCAAGTGCGCAGGGCCTTGGTCATGCGTACTTGACAAGTACGCAGACTTCACTTCATGCGCACTTGGTAAGTACGCAGACTTTACTTCATGCGCACTTGGTAAGTACGTAGACTTTACTTCATGCGTACTTGATAAGTACACAGAACCCTTCTTCCTGCGTACTTGATAAGTACGCAGTATCTGATTCAGGCGTAAGAACCCTAACTTTTTGCATGCGGGTCTGATCATGTCAATATCTAAATTTTCTTTGATCAGAACGTTCGGTTTTTATTCTAGATGCTAGATCTTTGTTCATTTTCAAGTTTCATCCATAAAAACTTCACCTATTTAGCTAAAACCGAAAATCCTAAATAATCTTAAAAACTCAGATTATGATCGAACGCTTACCTGGATTGGAGTTATGATTCAGAGAAGATGATCACGAGCACAGTAGCAACGTTCTCCTGAATTCCCGAGTCGATCCGTCACTTTCTCTCTCTAGAACCGTGCTCTCTTCTCTCTCTCTAGAACTTGAGATTGGTGAAAAATGAGAAGTTTGGGCAGCCCTTGCCCTTATATACTTGGGCTTCCTTCGGCCCGTTGGAGCCGAGCCCAAGCCCATCCATTTTTCTTTCGTCATTTGATAATTATAATTTCGATCGTGCCATTATTTATTTATTACTAGTTTTGGGATGTTACAACCCAAGACCACAATGGCTTGGGTTCCAATTTCTAACTGATTTTCTTTGTTTATGTAGGGACAACCAAGGAGGACTTTTGTTCTCGACATATAATAGGGAATATTCGTTTGTTGGAAGATGTGATTAATATTGATGGTGGTTATGTCGCTTTTGCTAGTAATAAAGGCGGGTACATAACTGGTCAGGGTACTTTAAAGAACGCAAAAGTCAAATTTGAGAAAGTGAACTATGTGGAGCAACTTGAACATAATCTTTTAAGTGTATCTCAAGTGTGTGACAAGAAATTTTCATTTCAATGATTCTGAGTGTTATATCTTGAAACCGGGCTTTGTGATTCCTGACGAATGGATTCTAATGAAGGCTCCAAGGAGAAATGACACATATGTCCTAGACATGAGTGTTGCTACTACTACGGATTCAATTCCTACATGTCTACTCTCCAAGGCGTCTGAGTCGGATTCTATTTTGTGGCACAGGAAACTTGCTCACATCAATTATTTGAAAATGAATTATCTTGTGAAGAATGATCTGGTTTTTAGTGTTCCGAAAATGAAATTTTCAGTTCCTGATGACTGTATTCCTTTCAAGAAGGGGAAACAACACAAGAAGTCCTACAAATTTAAGACAAAGATATCTATTGTAACTCCTTTGGAGCAACAGCATATGGATTTGTTTGAACCGATTAGTATCAGGAGCATTGGTGGTAAATCTTACTGTCTGGTGGTAACAAATGATTTCTCTAGATTTTCATGGGTTAAGTTCCTTGCTTCTAAAGCCGAAACCACATAGTTGGTACAATTCTTAATCCTGGGTTTAGAGAATTTGTTTAAACAGAAAGTCAGAAGAATTAGGAGTGACAATGGCAGTGAATTTAAGAATAGCAAAATGGGGTTATTCTGTCTTCAAAAGGGAATTCATCATGAATTCATTGCGCCATATGTACCTCAACAAATGGTGTTGCTGAACGAAAGAACAGGACTTTAGTTGAAACTGCACGTACGATGCTTGCTGATTCTAAGCTTCCAGTAACTTTTTGGGCTGAGGCTATGAATACTGTGTGTCATGTTTTGAACCGAGTCTTGACCGTTAAGCGACACACTAAGACATGCTATGTGTTGCTTAATAATCGTAAGCCGAATCTGGAATATTTACTACCTTTTGGTAATCCATGCACCCTTTTGAAAGTTCGCGATGTCCCAACCAAGTTCAGTGCTAAGGCAATTGAAGGGATCTTTCTGGGGTATGTTGCTAATTCTACTACCAAGAGGGTTTATAACAAAGAGACTCGCCAGGTTGAAGAATGGTTTCATATTGACTGTTCTAATCGATCTTTACCTCAAATGGCGATTGGACCCGGCTGGGCTTTTGATTATGAGAATTTATTCAAGTCTTTTCATTTACCTTCTGATATTTCTCCTGCGGAAGCTACTGTTTTATATGACTCATGTCAAGATGCACATAATAGTGGTTTTCTACTGACTGCGGTTCCACATTCATCTGTTCCTTCTACATCTGCTCCAGATCCTAATGCTGCTTCTTGTTCGGGAACACAAGAGTCTGATAGTGAAGATGAAAATGTTATTTTCCAAGATTCTTCTGCCGATCCGTTGATAGTTGATGAACCTTCTAATTTGTCACAGGATCAGGGGAGATTCTTACAAATCTGGACTCGGGTATACCAGTTAATCAAGATCTGTCTTATCAATCTGATACAACTCAATTTGATGTGTTGCCAGTTCCTGAGGTTGCATCAATCAAGGAACTCAAAGCTCATCCGATTTCAAATATCATTGGGGATTTGCGTGATGGAGTGCAAACGCGTTCTACTCTTGACAACACTTGCTTGTATATAGGTTTTAAAGATACTGGTGTTTTTGATGTATGCTCACATTCCTGTTTTATTTCTCAGGTCGAACCAAAGAATGTCGAAATGGCGTTAAGTGATAACAATTGGATAGAGGCCATGCAGGAAGAACTTGCTAAGTTTGACAAACTTAAAGTTTGGAATCTTGTAGATCTTCCAAAAGGTGTGTATCCAGTTTGTACAAAGTGGGTGTTTAAATGCAAGAAAGACGATCGAGGTGTTGTGGTGAGAAATAAGGCAAGATTAGTTGTACAAGGTTTCAATAAACAAGAGGGAATTGATTACACCGAGGTTTATGCGCCTGTTGCTAGGCTTGAAGCTATAAGGTTGTTTCTTGCTTTTGCTTCATATAAAGGTTTTAAGGTGTTTCAATTAGATGTAAAAAGTGCTTTCTTATATGGTAAAGTCAAGGAGGAAGTTTATGTGTGTCAGCCGCCGGGGTTTGAAGATCCAATTAATCCGTCCAAAGTTTTCAAGCTTGATAAAGCTCTCTATGGTCTTCATCAAGCTCCTCGAGCGTGGTATGAAACATTGTCTACACATCTTATGGAGAATGATTTTGTTCATGGACATATTGACTCGACTTTATTCATTAAGAAAGCAGGGGGAGAATACCTACCGGTACAGATATATGTAGATGATATTATTTTTAGCTCTACAAATGAAGGGTTATGCAAAGAGTTTGAGAGTATTATGAAATCAAAGTTTGAA
Organism: Smallanthus sonchifolius; assembly: GCA_023525975.1. Taxonomy (NCBI): domain Eukaryota; kingdom Viridiplantae; phylum Streptophyta; class Magnoliopsida; order Asterales; family Asteraceae; genus Smallanthus; species Smallanthus sonchifolius. The sequence continues at coordinate 45,973,902 of CM042020.1, read as the reverse complement.
ATGTCAGATATGGGAGAGTTATCATTTTTCCTAGGTCTTCAAGTTAATCAGAAGGAAGATGATTTCTTTATTCATCAGTCTAAGTATGTAAAGGACATCTTGAGCCGATTCAAGATGGAGGACTGTACCCCATATGATACTCCGATTCCGGTCAACCACAAATTGAATTCTGACCCGGATGGAAAAGAAGTTGATTGCCGACTCTACCGTGTAATGATTGGATCTCTCATGTACTTAACCGCTTCAAGGCTAGATATAATGTTCGCTGTGTGTATTTGTTCCAGGTTTCAAGCAAAACCAAAAGAGTATCATTTGATTGCAGTAAAGAGAATCTTTCATTATCTGAAAGGAAAAAAAATATTAGGACTATGGTTTCCTCATGGTTCTAACTTTGAATTCAATGCTTACACTGATTCTGATTTTGGTGGTTGTTGTTTGGACAGGAAATCTACTACATGTGGTTGACAGTTCTTGGGTAATCGTCTAGTTTCCTGGCAATGCAAAAGTAAACTACGGTCTCCATTTCAACATGCAAAGCAGAATACATTGTTGCTGCAAGTTGTTGTTCACAGATCTTGTGAATCCAACAGCAATTAAGAGACTACGGTTTGAACTTTACAGGAAGCCCCATGTTTTGTAAGGCCCCAAACCCGGGAGGCCTCACTTATTGGATTTACTCATCAACACATAGCACTTTAAACATAAGACATTCATTAACACAGCGGAAACGTAAACATGTCTAATACAAATTGTCTTTAACAACGTTAAACTAAAACATAACATAGACATAAACGGGATGCCAGACACTGATCTTCGGGTAACTCTTCCATCAACTAAACCTGCACTTAACTGGTATGCATACTAAAAATCAGCAACGCTGAGTGAGTTCTAACGTTTACTTTAAATCATTTATACAAAAGATTTTCTAATACATACATACATACTGCCCTTAAGGCAAAACTTTACATACTACACTTTCCAAAAACATAATTTAAAACATTCATAAAGTATCCGTCAATTCCTTGTCTCTGTTGGTACTGTCCTCGTGATCAATACCGCTTAACCGTCAATTCTTATCACTGCTGGTATTGTCCTCGTGATCAGTACCACTTAACCGTCAATTCATCTTTACTGTACTGCCCTCATGGCTTACATCCATGAACCGACAAGTACCTGGTCAATGCCCTCATGGCTTACACCATGAACCGACATTACCGCTTATCCGTCAATTCTGTTACATACTGGTATTGTCCTCGTGATCAATACCTTCTGGGTCCTCGTGACCCAATGATGCTGTCCTTACGGGCAACACCACATGACACGATGTTGTCCTCGTGATCAACACCGGGTATTGTCCTCGTGATCAATACCGCTTAACTGGTACATGGGGGATTGCGTAGTCCCCCGAGCAACCGCCGTCACTCATTCCAATTGTACAACTGTTAACGAGCCACCGAGACTCTTACTAATGGGTAGAACCCATATCTGACATCTTGTACAAGTAACATCTGTCCCAAGGACCTTTACAAACTGGTACTCATTCCCGAAGGAAAGCTGTTCACTTTACTGTCATAAAACTTTCTGTAAATCTTGTTCATAACTTTCATATATAATATGCCTTTGTTTATGTATATAAAATATAGTAAACGCTTGCCATAAAATATAACTTGCTTTCTGAAACATAGCTTATCATAAAATACATCTTACTTTCTGAAACATAGCTTATCATAAAATACATCTTACTTTCTGAAACATAGCTTATCATAAAATACATCTTACTTTCTGAAACATAGCTTATCATATATATCATGCCTTTGTTTATGTATATGAAAATACAGTAAACGCTTGCCATAATATAGATATACTTTCCTCAAAACATACTTTTGCCTCTTTTAAACCTTTCATTAAAACATAGCTTTTCTCTTCAGTTTATAATATATAAAATATAATAAACACTTTACATTAAGTATGCACACCACCCCTAAAGAAGGCAAAAAGGGGATTAGAACTCACCTGGTAAGCTAATTCGGGTTGTCCTAAACAAAGTCCAACAACGTCACTTCCGATCTGAATTGATTAGTCAAATACACATCAGACCACTACCGACTCTAATGGTTTAACTACTCTAACATACTTACTTCACTTAATCAGATCTGATGCCTGCGTACTTATCAAATGCGCAGACACTGCTTCCTGCGCACTTAGCAAGTGCGCAGACTTTCCTTCCTGCGCACTTAGCAAGTGTGCAGGTCCCTCTTCCTGCGCACTTAGCAAGTGCGCAGGCTCCTCTTCCTGCGCACTTAGCAAGTGCGCACGACCTGCTCTGTGCGCACTTAGCAAGTGCGCACGACCTGTTCTTGGCGAAAAACCCTAACTTTCGCATTCGGGTCTGATCACTTCAAGATCCCGAACCTGGTTGCATTCAAAACGTTCGTTTTCCATTAAGGAACTCAAATCTATGCTTACCCTTCAGTTTCATCCGATTAAACATAACCTTTTCACCCAAAACCCGAAAAACCCAAAAACTAACTAAAACTCAGATCTAGGAGAATCGGTTACCTGTAATCACTTCCTTTTCGTTGCTAAACACCCACGAGACTCTTGCTAACGATCCTTGAAGCTTAAATCCAAAAACCGGGACTTTCTCTCTCTAGGCTCTCTCTCACTCTCTCTCTCTAGAATCCGAAAATCTGGATGGAAATGGGGCTTTTGGGCAGGTCTTGAGGTTTATAAGGGCCCAAACTTGCCCCTTTCGGCCCATACGCCCCGGCCCAAGCCCGCTTCCTTTCCTTTTATTTAAGTTTTAATTCCTCGTGAATTCTCTCTCGCGCCCTAAAACTCGGGATGTTACAAGTCTACCCTCCTTACAATAGGTTTCGTCCTCGAAACCTGCCATAAGCTATACTGATAGCAAATCACAGAATGGGTGGCATAAACCGTAGCTATGCAAGGCAGCTTGGTCATGAAGGCCATTGTGATTAACTACCGCTGAGGATCTAATCCGGGTAATATCTAGTTCTAAGGCTTCTAAGCTGATGGGGCTAACTAATCATTTAAGGAAATAAAATCATAAACTTGGCATATCACAAATAAGAGTTTGCAACGTACCTTACTGAGTCATCTGGTAAGCCCTTGCTGTGGCCTTGTTGATGTAAGGTTCCTTCTCTGCACCCTTACCCTTTTCGGATCCTCCCGCTTCCGGCTCTTTGCGCTTTCTACAATCTCTGCTCAAATGCCCTGGCTCCCCACAGTTGTGGCACTTAGGCTTCGCCGTGCAGTCACGTGATTGGTGTCCAAACTTTCCACACATAAAGCAACCCGCTTGCCCAGCTCTGCACTCTCCTTCGTGCCTTTTCCCACATTTTCCACACAGACCCTCTGCTTCTAACCTTGACCTCCTATCACTAGGACCCTGAAGGTCCTCCCCGGCCCGCTTAGCCGCTTGTTTCTTAGGTGCTTCATAAATGACTTCAGAGGCAATGTCATCGTAGACAACTCCACTCAGAACAACCACCGACTCAAAGGTACTCGGTGTGTTGGCATTTACAAATGTACGAATCTTTGGAGGCAACCCTTGAATATAATAATGAATCCTCCTCTCTTCCGTGGTTACAAGATGAGGCACCAGGCGTGCCAGTTCGTTGTACTTGGAAGTATATTGTCTGTGAGTCATGAGTCCGGCTTGCAAAGTCAGGAACTCTCTCTCCACCTTGTGGACTTCATTCTTAGGGCAGAACTTCGAAATCACTAACGCCTTCAGATCATTCCACCTCATTAGCTCGACCGCTTGGTCACCCTTCGCTTGTTTCACAGTCTCCCACCAGTGTGCTGCTTCTCCCTTTAGTGACTTAGCTGCGAACCTGACCGCTTGATCCGGTCGACAGTCACTGAGGCTGATGGTGGATTCCATGCCATTGATCCAATCTAAAGTATCAGCTGCTTCTTTCTCTCCAGTTAGCTCAGGGGGATCACAACCACGAAATGCCTTGTAATCGCATCCGCGAGTAGGCGGTGCGACATTCTCCACCAGGATTGGTCCTCCCGCAGCTGGTAGCACTACTGGCCCTTCAGTGGCTGGGATTACATTGGAGTTCTCCTTAGCCTTCCTCAACGCTTCGTCTAGTATTGCCGGTAAGGTTTCTTTCAGCAATCGGGTAAACTCGCGGCTAATAGCTGCTTGTACTACTGGTTCACACTCAAATGTCTGGTCATCTCCTTCCGCGTTTTCAACATTGTGCTGACTAACCTCTGTGTCAGTATGGGTAGTGTGGACACTCCCCTCGATCATTTGATTTATGCTAGTTCCACCGCGGCGGCCCGTACGTCCACCACGTCTTCCTCCTCCACTTCCTCTAGTTCCTCCACGTCTTGCCATTTCTAACTGAAAGATAGGGAACAAAGGGATTTAATTTCAGCATGCTAGGGAATATGTAGAACACAATAAGTAAGGTAAGATGTTAATATACACTGGCCATCTGCAATTAACCATTACATTACTTCTCGTTTTCCATTTATTCGCTTTCATGATTCCACTAAAGCCTCTATTCTTATCTTGACACTCTAAAGGTAAACTTTACTTACTATACGCTTCTGATGCTTTGGCTTGAGTTACCCGTACTGGCATCCGCTACTTGTCCCATTCTCAGTTTAAGTCTGGACATCGGGGATGTCCAAATCTCTCAAACTATGGCTCTGATACCAACTTGTAAGGCCCCAAACCCGGGAGGCCTCACTTATTGGATTTACTCATCAACACATAGCACTTTAAACATAAGACATTCATTAACACAGCGGAAACGTAAACATGTCTAATACAAATTGTCTTTAACAACGTCAAACTAAAACATAACATAGACATAAACGGGATGCCAGACACTGATCTTCGGGTAACTATTCTCTCTAAGCCCAAGCATCCACATCCATCAACTAAACCTGCACTTAACTGGTATGCATACTAAAAATCAGCAACGCTGAGTGAGTTCTAACGTTTACTTTAAATCATTTATACAAAAGATTTTCTAATACATACATACATACTGCCCTTAAGGCAAAACTTTACATACTACACTTTCCAAAAACATAATTTAAAACATTCATAAAGTATCCGTCAATTCCTTGTCACTGTTGGTACTGTCCTCGTGATCAATACCGCTTAACCGTCAATTCTTATCACTGCTGGTATTGTCCTCGTGATCAGTACCACTTAACCGTCAATTCATCTTTACTGTACTGCCCTCATGGCTTACATCCATGAACCGACAAGTACCTGGTCAATGCCCTCATGGCTTACACCATGAACCGACATTACCGCTTATCCGTCAATTCTGTTACATACTGGTATTGTCCTCGTGATCAATACCTTCTGGGTCCTCGTGACCCAATGATGCTGTCCTTACGGGCAACACCACATGACACGATGTTGTCCTCGTGATCAATACCGCTTAACTGGTACATGGGGGATTGCGTAGTCCCCCGAGCAACCGCCGTCACTCATTCCAATTGTACAACTGTTAACGAGCCACCGAGACTCTTACTAATGGGTAGAACCCATATCTGACATCTTGTACAAGTAACATCTGTCCCAAGGACCTTTACAAACTGGTACTCATTCCCGAAGGAAAGCTGTTCACTTTACTGTCATAAAACTTTCTGTAAATCTTGTTCATAACTTTCATATATAATATGCCTTTGTTTATGTATATAAAATATAGTAAACGCTTGCCATAAAATATAACTTGCTTTCTGAAACATAGCTTATCATAAAATACATCTTACTTTCTGAAACATAGCTTATCATAAAATACATCTTACTTTCTGAAACATAGCTTATCATAAAATACATCTTACTTTCTGAAACATAGCTTATCATATATATCATGCCTTTGTTTATGTATATGAAAATATAGTAAACGCTTGCCATAATATAGATATACTTTCCTCAAAACATACTTTTGCCTCTTTTAAACCTTTTATTAAAACATAGCTTTTCTCTTCAGTTTATAATATATAAAATATAATAAACACTTTACATTAAGTATGCACACCACCCCTAAAGAAGGCAAAAAGGGGATTAGAACTCACCTGGTAAGCTAATTCGGGTTGTCCTAAACAAAGTCCAACAACGTCACTTCCGATCTGAATTGATTAGTCAAATACACATCAGACCACTACCGAATCTAATGGTTTAACTACTCTAACATACTGACTTCACTTAATCAGATCTGATGCCTGCGTACTTATCAAGTGCGCAGACACTGCTTCCTGCGCACTTAGCAAGTGCGCAGACTTTCCTTCCTGCGCACTTAGCAAGTGTGCAGGTCCCTCTTCCTGCGCACTTAGCAAGTGCGCAGGCTCCTCTTCCTGCGCACTTAGCAAGTGCGCACGACCTGCTCTGTGCGCACTTAGCAAGTGCGCACGACCTGTTCTTGGCGAAAAACCCTAACTTTCGCATTCGGGTCTGATCACTTCAAGATCCCGAACCTGGTTGCATTCAAAACGTTCGTTTTCCATTAAGGAACTCAAATCTATGCTTACCCTTCAGTTTCATCCGATTAAACATAACTTTTTCACCCAAAACCCGAAAAACCCAAAAACTAACTAAAACTCAGATCTAGGAGAATCGGTTACCTGTAATCACTTCCTTTTCGTTGCTAAACACCCACGAGACTCTTGCTAACGATCCTTGAAGCTTAAATCCGAAAACCGGGACTTTCTCTCTCTAGGCTCTCTCTCACTCTCTCTCTCTAGAATCCGAAAATCTGGATGGAAATGGGGCTTTTGGGCAGGTCTTGAGGTTTATAAGGGCCCAAACTTACCCCTTTCGGCCCATACGCCCCGGCCCAAGCCCGCTTCCTTTCCTTTTATTTAAGTTTTAATTCCTCGTGAATTCTCTCTCGCGCCCTAAAACTCGGGATGTAACATGTTTATTGATAATAATGCTACAATGTCTATCACAAATAATCCTGTTAAGCACAGTAAAACAAAGCACATTGAAATTAGATATCATTTTATTCATGATTGTGTAGATAAGAAGTTGATTGAGCTGGTAAAGGTACATACAGATGATAATTTTGCTGATCTTTTTACCAAAGCATTTGATCGTACCATGTTTGAATTTCTAATCAAAATGATTGGTATGATCAATCCCGAATAAAAGTTTTTCAAAACAATTTTCATGGGAGATTTTGTTTTCAATTTCTTTTATTGCTTTATTACATTTCTACATTATAAATTTCAATCAAAAATTGTTATTTATAAAAATTCAAAACAAAATGAAAAATATAAAATTGACATCATTTGAAGTTATAGAATAAATGATAGTACATCAGTGAATAATTCATTACACGTGACCTTAGTAGACCTTTGATATATGAAAGTTTAAAGTAATTTGATTTGATCTAAATTTCAAAGTCTGCATAAATGAGAAATGATAGTGTTTTGAATGCTCTAATCTTGATAATATGTTTTAACTTGAATATTGTAACACCCAGTATTTCAGGTCATTATCCATATTCATAATGGCACGTTCGTATTTTATATTTGTTAGGAGTATTATCTTTTACATGGTATTGTCAGAAGTCTAGCAAAGGAACACGTGCCATATTTTAGTAATTTTCAAGAGTTACTAGAATAGTAAACGGTTATAACCCACAAGATACGGTCGTTGGTGATTAAAAAGAATGTTATTCCAGAAAAGTCTAGGGAGATGCTTTAAAACATAAATATTGGTGACTAACTTTTATAAAAAGTTGACACATAAATAAGTTACATAACTCTAAGTTACTTTATGTGTATACATGTATAATATAGTTCAAGTAATAACTACGTCGGGAATTCACTAGCAGATTATTAAAGCTAGTCAATCTACACAAAATGTAGGACGTTTTAATAATTAAATATATTAAAACGGGTATTAATTTCGGGTAGTATACCGCGTCTAAATCAATCGCATCATCATCATGATTGCTTTGCTTACACAACACTCAAGCGTCATGATCATCATGATTATGACCAAGAGTACAAGCAACCTCAAGGATCACATCACCATCATTATATCTTTGCTTATACTCCACTCCAACGTCAAGTCGTAATGATGATGACTTGTTGAGTTCTACACTCAACCCCCTTTTCATCAAATAATTATATATATACGTGTATATATATGTATGGATATATATATAATATCTAGGTATATAGATATATAAAGTTTAAACCATTAAAAAGTCATACACCGGGTATTAGATCACGCAATCACCCAGAAGGTTGACACCACCAAAGAACCCATCTAACTAGGGCTTAGATGGCTATTATGAGATGTGACAAGACCCAACCCCCACCCTTCTCCCCCCTACTTCGGCCGAAAGTCAAGGAAGCCCCCACCTCACACCACCTCACCATACCCATGTCATAGAGAGGCCATGCCTCTTTGGGTGTAGACCACACCAACATCAAGTTCCATCACATTAAATGCACCCACTTACACACTCAACCTCTCACTCTCTCATATATATACACACAATCGGCTCACACATGCACACACACAAACACTATGAAATCTTTCAAGTCCAAGAGCAAACCATAGAGAAGTTGAGTTAGAGATGAAGATTCAAGAAAGGTTTGGAGTCTAAGAGTCGAGTTTTGTAGCATCACGAGCCTCTACCATCTTTCTACTCGTTGTTCATCACCTATCTTGTCTGGTGGTATGAACTCGACACCACATATTGTTCTCTAATTTTAACCAGCCCCGAAAACCGAAAGAAGACCAAAATCCCGTAACTCAGTTTCTGGCAGATTTTTGGGTCAACTTTACAAGACCATATCTCCTTCGTTACTTGGCCAAATCGGTCCATTTTTCTTCTAGAATGAAGCTCCATGTTAAGAAGGAAGAACCCAAGTGGAATCACTCGAATCCATGGAGTATTCGACCTCCAAACAGCCGGCGCAAGAAGGCCGCTCAGTGCAAGTCGAATCTGGATATCTCTTTTCCATTTTTCTGTTTTGAGGTACCTACACAACTCCAAACGTAGTAATTCTTTTTCACATCTCCTCTGGTTTCAATAAACTTGATTTTAGAAGAAAACCCCAAGTCATTTGGTCTTCTAAAACCATCTAAAAGTCTATTCGAAGTACGCCTAAAAATCTGAGTTTTCAAGGATGAAATAAAACATAAAAGTCTTGATGAGTTTTGGCGTTATTTCTTCATAAGTCATGTTTGAGTACATATATTTAATACACGTACATGTTCATACATAAAATACCAAACTACAAGGACCATGGACAAGACAAGGACACATCAAATATAAACTACATATATATACTATCACATAAAATAAACACTTGGATGATGGTGTTCCTCACAAACCCTTCATTCCATTCATGTGTTATGTTGAAGGATACATGTTCGTGAAGTTATATGATCATGTGTGACTTACCTGGCAAGACCCAAGGTAGTGTCCTATGATTCAAGAAGACATACGAACGATTATCATCAACATATGAACGTGAAAGGTGTTACTAAAAGTATAGGTTTATGGATAAAATTATGATATATATGTGTTGATGTACGGTTTTGGTTAAATCATGGAAATGTTCTAAGAATTAAAGATTAGTATCCTAATATGAACATTGGATATATGTACATGGAACATATGAAGAGATTCGGTTAAAAATAAATAATCACGTGACATCGTGGAACATAAGTGAATATATTTTAAGTTACAAAAATAATATTTATTTTTGGTACACTTAATAAGTCACCAATAGGGAAACATATTATTTTCTCGGAAAATATGTAAGCGTCTAGACTGGAATAATAATCACCAACGAGTCGTAAATAAAAACACTATTTTTACTAAACAAAGGCGTACTTAACGGGATTTGTTAAGTCGGATGTAAGACGGGTAGTTTTAACACATTAGTACCCTTGTGTGATTAGGGTACGGATAGACAAGAACTAGCACAAGTTTGTTTGCTAGGATTTCATCGAACACAAGGTGAGTTCACGGCCCCCTTTTAACTTTTTAATGTTTTGTAAACATCGGGGGAGAAACATACTTACTTGTTATGTTTTGAAAACATGAATTACATTTGCTTACACGTTTGACATCATGAACATTCAGGTTTAACTCCTTGTGAGTTTCACTAATCCCCCCTTTTTCTAAAGTTTTTGAAATGATTTGGGGTGAAAACATACTTGTAAAAGACTTTTGTATGTAAATGAATGAACTAATGATCTGACCGTATGTGTGTATTGAGGGAAAAGTAAAGCGCTTAAAGTCCTCTGAATAAGTTAGTAACCATTAGCTATTTTAGCCCGGGATTATATGGATAGTACTATTGGGGGTGACGCCTCCGGTCATGGTTAGTCGCGCTAACCAGGGGTCAAAAGGGCCGAATGACCGCATATTGTCTTACTCGCAAAAAGGCGAGGGGGAGGCACAAAAGGTCGGGGTTTGGTTACGGTCTCGTACATTACATACTATTTTGTATTCCTTGCAAGCTTACAAATGGGGTTAATAGATCGGATTAGTATTCAAATTCATTGGTAATACATGCAAAAGAGTTCTGATCAGGTTAAAGTGATCAGGTTTTAAACAAAAGAGTTCTGATCAGGTTAAAGTGATCAGGTTTTAAGCAAAAGAGTTCTGATCAGGTTAAAGTGATCAGGTTTTAAGCAAAAGAGTTCTGATCAGGTTAAAGTGATCAGGTTTTAAACAAAAGAGTTCTGATCAGGTTAAAGTGATCAGGTTTAAAACAAAAGAGTTCTGATCAGGTTAAAGTGATCATGTTTTAAGCAAAAGAGTTCTGATCAGGTTAAAGTGATCAGGTTTTAAACAAAAGAGTTCTGATCAGGTTAAAGTGATCAGGTTTAAAACAAAAGAGTTCTGATCAGGTTAAAGTGATCAGGTTTTAAGCAAAAGAGTTCTAATCAGGTTTTAAACAAAAGAGTTCTGATCAGGTTAAAGTGATCAGGTTTTAAACAAAAGAGTTTTTGATCAGAAAATGATCATGTTTAAACATTGGATTCATGACGGTTAAGTCATGGTAATGTTTTCAAAGGAAAAACTACATATTTTATGACGGTAAAGTCATGTACACGTTTTTAAATGAAAACTACTCATTATTATGACAGTTAAGTCATGTATAGTTTTTCGGGGAAAACTACTTAGTTTTATGACGGTAAAATCATGTACATGTTTTCGGGAAGAACTATAAGCACTGATATAACTAACTCTGTGAACTCACCAACCTTTGTGTTGACACTTTCAAGTATGTTTCTCAGGTAACCTTTAGCTATGGCGCGGTTGGAATAGGCTAGCTATGTTGGATCAATTTCCTAGTAGCTAGAAGGACGTAGAATATCAAGTCTCAAGTCTATCGTTGATCTAGAAGAACTTAGATCATAGTATTACTTAGTTTAGTAATTGTATATGTAATCAAGTCCTAGAAATCACAATTACCGCTTCCGCTATCGTGTAATGAACCAATCGTTGCAACCTGTATTTATTTATTAAGTAAATAAATTTGGGGTTGTGACAAATATGAGTTTGAAACTTGAATTGTCAATAGACTAGAAGCGTTTTTGAACCAATAGTAGTGTGAAAATTAAATATGATATAATTACATTGGTGATTTGAATCCATTATATGCCTGCGTGTGTGTGTAAAAGATCATTATCAGATATAGAATATACGGTTTTAAGAATTCATGAGACCAATATCGAATTATGTCTTTAGCACAATCTCTTTCAGTTCACTTCACTGCCCATGCCCCGAAAAACATGCAATGTGTTGCTGAACTAAGATATGTTTCTGACAACATCTGTTAGAACATATATTCACCCTTGGATCAGTTAGATACATCATCTATTCTGATTTCATTGAAAGTTATCCAGATAATAGTTGGATCCTCCTACCTGAATCTATTGATTCTCATTATAAAGCCAATTCATTAGAATCTTTCGATTCTGAATCATTCTGATTCTTATATCCTTTGGGATCTGCTATTCTATACTTGTGCTAATAGAGATAATTTCATCTTGGAGATTGATCTAATCTTTTAATAAACTGTGTATGTCTTGAAGATAATGCAAATTTAATTTATGTTGGCATATAGTGGGGTACATGATGTTTTTCATCTAAATAGTACTAGACACATACACACACTCCAACTCTTTCTATATACATATATACTTACGGCACACACACATACACACACTCTCACTTATCAAGTTCAAG